>CM065723.1:73187480-73197480 GCA_033310375.1 Conus canariensis
TTCTTTTTTTATTTTTTGTTTTGCATTGTTACGAATAGGATGTGCTACTGTGAGACCTTTGCATTGCGTATGGTTTTATGCTGATGATGCAGGCACTGTGGAAAAAGTCTACTGTGAAGAACAACAAACACACCAGGGCCAACGTGTCTGTCAAGGGGTGGAATTTGTAGTTACCTGATCGCAGTGTGGAGGCGTAGGTGGTAGGGAATGGGAGGGGGGAGTGCGGGGTGGGGGTGGGGGTGGGGAGGGGGGGGTGGGGGGGGGGGGGGGGGGGGCAAACTGGCACGCGATATTTTGCTTCGGTTCTTCCTTCCTTGCCTGTTTCCTTCCTTTCGTTCTTGCTTATTTTCGATCGTCGACTCTCTTCGTCTTTTCCGCCTCTTTCTATGCACGTGTGTGTGTGTGTGTGTGTGTGTGTGTGTGTGTGTGTGTGTGTGTGTGTGTGTGTGTGTGTGTGTGTGTGTTGGCGTGAACCAATCTGTGGCTGGTTATGCTTGTGTGTGTATGTGCGTGTGTGAGTGCAGGACACGCGTGAAGATGTGTTTGGAAAACCAGATTCAAGAAACGCAAAACGTTCTGGCAAAGGCTGCCTGCCTGGTTTCCAAACAGCGAGCACGAACTTGATTATGGCGAGTCGTTAGGGTCTTCTTGTTACGTCCTGCGAGCGGAGAGAAGATAATTGAAAGCAGATCGGTTGAACAAACTGACGTGAAGTTTTCTTCTTTCTTCTTTTTCGCTTCCACCCATCTGCCTGTCGTTCATTTGTTCGTAGTTTTCTTCATTTTTGTGTTTGGTCTCGCCTCGTCTCGTCTCGCCTCGTCTCTCTCTCTCTCTCTCTCTCTCTCTCTCTCTCTGTTGTCTTTCTGGGTGCCCGTGTGCGTGCGTGCGCGTGTGCATATGTGTGTGCATTTGTGTGTGCATTTGTGTGTGCATGTTTGTATGTGCGTGAGTGCGTGTGTGCAAGCAAGTGAGCGTGCTTATGTGTGTGTGTGTGTGTGTGTGTGTGTGTACGAACGTGCACGCGCGCGCGCGCGCGCGCGCGCGCGTGTGTATGTGCGTGCGTGCGTGCGCGAGTGTGTGTGGGTATGTGTGTGCATGCATACCTGCGTGCATGAGTTTGAGCGAGCATGCTTACGTGCGTGTGTACAAACGTGTGTATGTGTGTGTGTGTGTGTGTGTGTGTGTGTGTGAGTGTGTGTGTGTGTGTGTGTGTGTGTGTGTGTGTGTGTGTGTGAGAGAGAGAGAGAGAGAGAGAGAGAGAGAGAGAGAGAGTATGAGTGTGTATATGTGTGTGAGTATGAGTGTGTGTGTGTGTGTGTGTGTGTGTGTGTGTGTGTGTGTGTGTGTGTGTGTGTGTGTGTCTTGGGGACCACTTACCTGCAGTGCATGTAGACAATGTATCTACTGATCTGTTGTGTAGAGCCAATAGCAATTGTATGTCTGGAGACAGTGGGTCCATTAAGTTTTTGCTTTTGACAGCTTTATGAACTCATACTAAATACAGGAAGCTCACGGAGGGATCGCCTTTCATTTCAACATCAGCATCAGCAATGTCTAGTGTTTCTATGGCTTCTTTTCTAGAAAGAACAACGTGGAAAATTAATGGAGGAAGAGCAATTTTTATTTGATATGTTATTCGTTCTTGGACAAAAAGAAAGAGTAAAGTTTTTTTTTTTTATTTTTTTCCTTTTCCTTTTCATCCCTTTTCTTCTACCTTCTTTCTTTCCTCCTTTCTTTTTCTTATCTTTTTTCTCCTTCTTTCTTTCCTACCTTCATTTTCTTTCTTTCCTTCCTCCTTTCATTTTCTTTCTTTCCTTCCTCCTTTCTTTTTCTTTCTTTCTTTCCTTCCTCCCTTCTTTCCTTCCTACTTTGTTTTTCTTTCTTTCCTTCCTCCTTTCTTTTTCTTTCTTTCCTTCCTCCTTTCATTTTCTTTCTTTCTTCCTTCCTTTCAGTTTCTTTCTTTCTTTCCTCCTTCCGTTTTCTTTCTTTCTTTCCTCCTTTCTTTTTCTTTCTTTCTTCAACAGGAGCATCGTGTCCACGAGGAGCATCAGCAGCAACCGCAGCTGCTGTGGCGGCTCCAGCAGTGGGGCAAGTGGTGTGATGATTAGGCCTGTACTGATGATAATTGCTGTGGAAGATGAAACGCCGGAAAGAATGACGAGAAGATGCAGGGAAGGAAGAGGAGGAGGTGAAAAACTAGAGAAAAGGGAAGGAAGGAAGAAAGAAAGAGCCCAACAAGGAAAGGAAAGAAGGACGAAAGGGATGAAAGAAGGAAGGAAAGAAAGAAAGAGTCCAAGGAAGAAAAGAAGGAAGGAAGGGATGAAAGAAAGAAAGAAAGGTAGGAAAGAAGGAAGGAAAGATGGAAGGAAGGAAGGAAGGAAAGAAGGAAAGAAGGAAGGAAGGAAGATAGACGAAAAAAAAAAACATATTAAGAACTCGAGAAGACGAAGGAGAATCAGGAGATGAATTCATTATAAGACTGAAGAAGAAGAAGAAGAAGAAGAAGAAGAAGAAGAAGAAGAAGAAGAAGAAGAAGACGAAGAACAACAACAACAACAACAACAACAACAACAACAACAACAACAAGACAGTGTTTTCATCAACTGTACACCTCAAATCGTGGCAGCTGTCTACGGATTCCTTACGATAATACGGTTGAAGGTTCTGCGTCTGCGTCGATTTCAACAATGTTTTCTTCAAACCCTTGATTAAGACAGAGTAAACCGACTATACCACGAGAGAGAGACCCTGGAACTGCCGGCACTTCCTATCAAGGCAGGAATCCCTGAGCGTACACGAACGGCATGCCACAGACAGGTAGCTGTCATGTGCACAAAGACCAGGCGCGCGGGCAAGCACGCACGCATGCACAAACACGCATGCACGCGCACGCACACACACACGCACGCGCTCACGCATGCACACGCGTGCGCACGCACGCACGCGCACGCACGTACACACACACACACACACACACACACACACACACAGAAGTGCGCGCGCACGGCACACAGAGAGAAACACGCTCGCCTGTACGTAGACAGTAATTGATGATAGCAGTATGTTTTGTCACTGGCACTGACAGACAGCCAGACACAGGGAGGCCAAACATTATACAACACAGAGATAGGAGAGTGAACTCATCTTTTTAGACTGACAACACAGCCCGGCCTCACACACACACACACACACACACACACACACACATACACACACACACACACACACACACACACACACACACACACACACGCACACACCGTCTCTTCCCTCCCTCCATCCTTCTCAACAATCGGGCTTCCCGTTGCCTCCACACCCTCTCCCCCTCCCCTCCCCCCCCCCCCCCCCCCCCCCCCCACACACACACACACACACACACGCCATTCCTTCATCACGTCTCTATTTCTCTGTCTCCCTCGCATTTGCTCGATCCTTTGCTTTCTCTCTTGTTAGTAGATTCAAAAGGTCGAAAATACAGCCATCAAACCACCAACTTACTGACCATCAGCTTACTTACAGCCATCAACTTACTGACCAACCAGCCAGCCAGCTAACCAATCAAGTTAACCAACCAACCAACCAACCAACAAACCACCTCGTTACTTTATAGGCTTCCTATCCACTATTCCTAACCAAGCGACTGCAGCCGGGAGCAGCCAATAATGAACGACTAATTAAATCGGTTGAAATTAAAGCAGATCCCATCCCACTCTCTCTCCCTCCCTCCTTCCCTTCCTCCCTGTGCATACATCTCTCTCTCTCTCTCTCTCTCTCTCTCTCTCTCTCTCTCTCTCTCGATTACCTGATGTGCATTGTTGGTATTTGAATTATTTTTGTTTATTATTCTATGAAGAGATTTCATTCACTCTAATCCTTCATTTGAAGCCTTGGCCAATGTGAATAAAACATCCGTATCCCTCTGTGTGTGTGTGTGTGTGTGTGTGTGTGTGTGTGTGTGTGTGTGTGTGTGTGTGTGTGTGCGTGCGTGCGTGCCTGCGTGTGTGTGTGTGTGTGTGTGTGTGTGTGTGTGTGTGTGTGTGTGTGTGTGTGTTGTGTGTGGTGTGAGAGAGAGAGAGAGAGAGAGAGAGAAAGAGAGAGTGCGTGTGTTAGTTCAATTTGACGTCTGTTCACTTTGTGTATGTGTGTGTGTGTGCGTGCGTGCGTGCGTGCGTGAGTGTGTGTGTGTGTGTGTGTGTGTGTGTGTGTGTGTGTGTGTGTGTGTGTGTGTGTGTGTGTGTGTAAATGTTAATACGTGAGTGTGCGTACACGTGCTGCTCTGCTCATTGTGAACAGACAGTACATACTGGATGCGGGGCTTGTTCTGAGGTCCATGCATGCTCTTCTATGTGGTATGTGCCTTGCATGCACTTCTATGTGGTATGTGCCTTGCATGCACTTCTATGTGGTATGTGCCTTGCATGCACTTCTATGTGGTATGTGCCTTGCATGCACTTCTATGTGGTATGTGCCTTGCATGCTCTTCTATGTGGTATGTGCCTTGCATGCACTTTTATGTGGTATGTGCCTTGCATGCACTTCTATGTGGTATGCGCCACGCATGCACTTCCATGTGGTATGTGCCTTGCGTGCACTTCCATGTGGTATGTGCCATGCATGCACTTCTATGTAGTATGTGCCTTGCGTGCACTTCTATGTGGTATGTGTCTTGCATGCTTGAGAAGCCTGACCGTTGTGCTTCGGCTGACGGTAGCTAGCTGTGAATGACCGCTACTGGGGCACATGCACGTGCGAGCGAGTATCCTGGTGTGTGTGTGTGTGTGTGTGTGTGTGTGTGTGTGTGTGTGTGTGTGTGTGGTGTGTGTGAATGCATGCTTGACTGTGCATAAGTTTTCTGCCAAGTGAATGCACAACTAAATGTGTGGCCTATAATGCGCGTACGTGCAAGTGACATAAGAGAGAGAGAGAGAGAGAGAGAGAGAGAGAGAGAGAGAGAGAGAGAGACAGAGAGAGAGACAGACAGACAGACAGACAGACAGACAGAGACAGAGTGAGAGACAGAGACAGAGACAGACAGAGACAGACAGACCGACAGATAGACGGACAGAGAGAGGCAAGCAATGCTAGACTTTCGAAAGATGGGGTTTGGCAGGTGTGGGGAGAAGATGGTGGAGAAGGTAGGGGATGAGGCGGGGTGGGGGTGGGGACGTAGTGAGGATGAGAGAGTGAGGAAGAGAGTTGATGTGGGCGGCGGGGTGGGGGATGGGGGGGGGGGGGGGGGGCAGCGTAGTGGCTCCACGCCAGCTGAGGCCTATTGTACCTGGTTGCAAAGACTGGGTTGGCAACGGTTCAACATCCAGGTATAGAGTTTTCAGAGGGGCGGGCCGCGAGCCGGGTTGCTCGTGATTCCAGAACATTTTCAGCATCTCTATCTTTCTTTCTTCCTGCGAAAAAAAAAGAAGAAGAAGAACATACGCAGCTAGCTACCGCGGCCCAAAACATCTATCTGCTGCTTGTTTTGAGTTAAGTTTTCGACCAGTACTTCTTTCTCCAGTTCTAGGATAGCCCCACTCAACTGATTTTGACTTGAAATAACAAACCCACTCTGTAGCGGCGGGGTAGAGGCTGCAAGTGGATAAAAACTGCCGTGGCCTGTGTAGCCTATTCATCCTTTCACTTACTGCTGAACTCTAATTTTGGCAACACCACCACCCATTCCTTTGGCGCTGACTCAGTCTCAGCCCCTGGCTGCGCGGCTGGAAGGGTATCCTCCTATCCCCCAGCTAGGCCTAGCCTACCTCTGTTCCAGACATACCAGCGCCGGCGGTAGCCGCTGCAACCGATAAACACCACCACCCCCCCATTCCGGTAAACACCTTTTCGCCTGCCTGTCCAGTCCGTGCTGTTGCTACTACGATGGCGCAGAAGCCGGAGATGCCCTATGGCTACCTGGGTCCCCAGGGCAAGTTTGAGGAGCTGGGCCTGGCCACCGTCACCCACAACAGTCCGGAGACGCGGTGCCATGAGTGCACCATGAAGCTCACCCTCAAGATCACTGACCCCACCAAGGTACGTACCCGACAGTGCGACGTAGGCCTAGTGCATTGTCCTAGTGTATTGTCCGAGTGCATTGTCCTAGTGCATTGTGATATAGGGCACTGAACGAGAGTGGACTTCACTACTGTGCGTTACGTTATACTACACTGCACTACACTACACTGCACTTCACTGGACTAGACTACACTACACCTACATACACTACACTACACTAAACTTCACTACACTACACTACATTACACTTCACTAGACTACACTAGACTTCACTAAACTAAACTACACTACACTACACCTACATACACTACACTACACTAGACTACACTACACTACACTACATTGACGTGAGGCACAGCACATTTCGGTACAGTATAGCACAAAGCACTGCGCTGCATCGGAATATAATAAGAGTATACCAAAATTCAACACAGTAGATGTAACATTCTCCGACTAGGATCAGATTGTTATAACCATAACTTATTCTGTAATTTCCGATTATACTGCACGTGGGAATAATGGTTAGTATTTTTAATTAAGGCAGAATCACGCGATTTCTTGTTGTTTATTTGAATAGTGCTAGATGAGCGCCAGGTCTCCCAAAAAGTCTACATCATGGAGCACATTATTCACGGCAGTATCGCTAGTTATAGCATAACACCTAAAAAGTCTACAACTTGGAGCAAAAATTCATGACAGTACAGCTACTGACAGCACAATATCTAAACGTCTTCAACATGGTGCAGAGAGAGAGAGAGAGAGAGAGAGAGAGAGAGAGAGAGAGAGAGAGAGAGAGAGAAGAAGAAGAAGAAAGAACAACAACAACAACAACAACAAAAGAAAAGAATCATGGCAGCATTGCAACCGATAGCAGAACACACGGCTGTTCTATCACACGTTACGTCCCAGAGAAAATGTTGATGAGGATGTTGTTAATTTCAGAGAATGCTGGTCTAGCGAAAGCGTTCCCGCATCATTAGGCCTTTATATCGTACTTTGAAGAATAAAAGGAAGCTGACTAATTGAACACTACTGTGCTTTGAAGAATAAAACGGAGATGACTAATTGAACACTACTGTGCTTTGAAGAATAAAACGGAGATGACTAATTGAACACTACTGTGCTTTGAAGAATAAAACGAAGATGACTAATTGAACACTACTGTGCTTTGAAGAATAAAACGGAGATGACTAATTGAACACTACTGTGCTTTGAAGAATAAAACGGAGATGACTAATTGAACACTACTGTGCTTTGAAGAATAAAACGGAGATGACTAATGGAACACTACTGTGCTTTGAAGAATACAACGGAGATGACTAATTGAACACTACTGTGCTTTGAAGAATACAACGGAGATGACTAATGGAACACTACTGTGCTTTGAAGAATAAAAGGAAGATGACACTGAACACTACTGTGCTTTGAACAATAAAGGGAAGATGAATAATTGAACACTGCTGTGCTTTGAAGAATAAAAGGAAGCTGACTAATGGAACACTACTGTGCTTTGAAGAATAAAACGGAGATGACTGATTGAACACTACTGTGCTTTGAAGAATAAAAGGAAGATGACTTATTGAACACTACTGTGCTTTGAAGAATAAAACGGAGATGACTAATTGAACACTACTGTGCTTTGAAGAATAAAAGGAAGATGGCTAATTGAACACTACTGTGCTTTGAAGAATAAAACGGAGATGACTAATCGAACACTACTGTGCTTTGAAGAATACAACGGAGATGACTAATGGAACACTACTGTGCTTTGAAGAATAAAAGGAAGATGACTAACTGGACACTACAGTGCTTTTAATGCAGTACGACATATTGAATCTTCACGGTTTCAAAGTAAGCCATGTGAGTAAGCATATGCGTTTTCACGAGCCTAGAAGATCATTAGGAAAATGAAAAATAAAACAAGCAATTAATGAATGAGCAAGAAATGAAGCACATTATTCTATGTTACAATATGGAGTTGGAGAAAATAAGTTGTACAGTCACGTGACTGCTGTTGTAGGGGAGACAACCAAGACGGAGTACATCTGAGCATTGTTACCAGGATGATGATATGAAATGAAATGTCTGCTGTTACACTCCGGTACTTCATTGTTACCATGCATGATCAGTATAGTGGCCACAGCTTAGTATGCAAAATGAAATAAAAGTCAGTGGCCAATGGGTAGTGTGCAATAAAACATGAAGTCAGTGGCCTTAATGAAGTCTGCAATATGACATACGGTCAGTGGCCTGGGTGTACTCTGCAATATGACATAAAGTCACAATGACAAAAAGTCACTGGCCAATGTTTAGTCTGCAGTATGACATAGTCAGTGGCCAATGTTTAGTCTGCAGTATGACATAGTCAGTGGCCAATGTTTAGTCTGCAGTATGACATAGTGGCCAATTTTAGTCTGCAGTATGACATAGTCAGTGGCCAATGTTTAGTCTGCAGTATGACATAGTCAGTGGCCAATGTTTAGTCTGCAGTATGACATAGTCATTGGCCAATGTTTAGTCTGCAGTATGACATAAAGTCAGTGGCCAAAATGTACTCTGCGATATGACATAAAGTGAGTGGCCAGATGAACATTTTCTTCAGTAAAATATTAGATCAGATGAAAAATTCAACATCACATCAGGTTGGACATCCCTGAACAGGGTTCTCATGGAGACTGCAGTAAAATGTTTACGTCTGACCTCGTGTAAGTCACAACATTTATCAGAACATATTCTATAGTGAGTGGTGTATCACATGGCATGCACCACTGAGCTTTTGAGAAACGAGCGGATGAAAAAAAAAAAAAAAAGTAGCCTTGCGACAGACACAAGATTGTTTCTTCTTTACGGCCGTCCGTGGCACATGGTAAAACCTCTTCACAGTTTGGATAAAAAGAGTTTGTTACCCACCTGCGGCGAGCTCCTTTCCTCTTGCCGGGGTCTTTCAACGAAGTCTGAGCTGTGGGTTTCAGACCGGCGTGAGGGACTGAAAACCTGTTCAACTCTTTTTGTGTATGTGTGGCATTCGTGGCAAGTTGATCATCAACCACCTCATTGCCTCGAATGGCGACTTGACCAGGAACACAAGTAAAAACTGTTATAACAATCAGATTTCAGAAGGGTGTTCTGTTCACACAAATTCAGCAATTGAGGGTGCTTGAGCGACATCTGATTGAACTGCTGAAATGAAATAACGTTCGTTTTGTTTTATTTTATCCATATTGCAATTTGATTTAATCGTTCACTCAGAAAAAAAGTATTGATACTCAGAAGAATGATCACACTGCCTCAATATAGATCTACAGGGTCAGCAGAAAGAAGTATGATACTCAGAAGCACGGTCACACCGACTCAGTATAGATCTAGAGCAGGTTTTTTTTTTTTACAAATATTTCTTGGATATTGTACTATCTATCTAGTTCTAAGCCCATTACAAAAGGTATTGCAAGCCTTTTTTCACAGGGAAATAAAATACACGACGCTTTGAAGAGCTGTGATTCCACTTATGTTCCATCACAAACGGGAGGCAAATCAAAACGCGTGTGCAGAGAGATCGAGTGGTCTTCATGGTGTAGGCCTAGCCTCGTAGGCTAGGTCTGGTGGTTTGCTATCAAGGCCTACCGCAGCAAGGTCAGGGTCATCCTCATCTCCCGCCAGCTGCAGAAAATCTATTCTCAGATCAAACCTGCTCAATTCTCCTCAGGATTTTGTGTTTGAAATCTCAGTGTTTCCATCCTTCTGTTTTGTGGTGTTTGCTCGTCGATCTTGATCTTTGAACATTAAACCGATCAGTTTTAGATTCGTTCCTACTTAATTTGAGTTAATATTTGTGCTGTTAATGTTAGCCTATAGTTCAACGTTTTGTTTTATAGATGACGATGCTTAGCCTACTGTGAGCAGTACCACAAGCATGCAAACTCCGTCAGATTGTTGCTGGAGATGTGACGTCAGACAGGTTACAACAGTGCGACAGAAGTTTTGACGTCATATG
>CM065723.1:73202480-73299980 GCA_033310375.1 Conus canariensis
TCAAGAGTTTATAATTATCCCCAAAGCTACTATCTTGGGGATAATCATAAACTCTTGATAAAATGCAGACAATGAGCTTTAACTGTCTACCTGATTGACAATCAGTTGAAAAAGAAAAAAAAACCCTCACCAATCAGTCACTT
Organism: Conus canariensis; assembly: GCA_033310375.1. Lineage (NCBI taxonomy): Eukaryota > Metazoa > Mollusca > Gastropoda > Neogastropoda > Conidae > Conus > Conus canariensis. The sequence goes on from CM065723.1 coordinate 73,202,624, forward strand.
AATCCGTCAACTGGTAAGTCGTTCGGTCATGTTAGGTATTTTACAGAACTCATTTTTACCGGTCTGCACACACTTAGAAATGCGCCATCATTGGGCCCCATACTTTCACATCCCGTTTTATTCTATTTATTATATATACATTAAACGACAATTGTCAGACGATCGCATCATTTACAGAGAATATCTAAATGGAAAGAATGAAGGTTTTTTTTTTTTTTTTGTTCCAAATTCTCGTCAAATATAATCGATATGTGGAAAACGGTCGCAATGTATGAACAATTTTCATGATTTGAGGCAATCAAACGCCTGAACTTACAAGGGACACATGTAACATCATTTGGGCAAATGCTTACAAACCAAAAATGACATTTCCCTTGCTGCTTTTCCCATGAACACACACACACACACACACACACACACACACACACACACACACACACACACACACACACACACACACGCACGCACGCACACACACACACACACACACACACACACGCACGCACGCACGCGCGAGAGCATGCACGCACGCACTCACTCACGCACGCACGCATGCACACACAAACCCACCAGAAGAGTACGAGCAATACAAAAACGACGAAAACAAAAGAAAACAGAAAAGTAACCGAAACACTCCCTCTTCAGTTGTTAAATTTCCGATGGGGGCTGATCCATCTTTCTCTCTCTCTCTCTCTCTCTCTCTCTCTCTCTCTCTCTCTCTCTCTCTCTCTCTCTCTCTCTCTCTCTCTCTCATGTGTGTGTGTGTGTGTGTGTGTGTGTGTGTGTGTGTGTGTGTGTGTGTGTGTGTGTGTGTGTGAGGAGAAGGGGGATGGGGGATGGTGACTGAAAACCGTAATAGTTAGAACTTAGAATTGCATCAGTGATCATTGTCGTCAGCAGTAATACTGGTATCACATTTTCGTTCTTAATGTCATTACTTCTTTTCTGTCTCATTTCATGCCCCTCACTGGCATTGCTCTCACCCCTCTCATACCGGCCACCCCATACCCAGCCACACCCAGGCCGGCCTGTCGCAGCACCAGCACTGAAGTCCGCAGGGAGCAGTCAGTATCTCCCTTTTCTCTCTCACTCCTCAGACGACGATGCCAGCAGCCTGGATGAAGACTGCTGCGGCCACACACCACAATTTGGATTTTGCACAAATATAATCCATGTACGTTTTGAGGCCTACCATGAATTTGAGCCAGCATTTAATGTTAAACTGATAACTGATAAAAAGAACAATTTCCACCAATTATTTCCCTTGTTTTGGCAGATTTCCACCAATTACATCACATACACTCTTCAAATACATAACCTTCCCCTTAGTTGACGTCACATTTCAGGCCTTTGCACTCACCCGTGACCCTCTCATTGCGCCGGGTGGTAGCCCCCAAATAGTTCAATTCCTTTGATTTTAATCTGTTTGCTTGGAACTATTTGGCTTGTTCCTTGATGGCTAAATGAAAGAAAATAAGGAGAATCAGCTTTCAGACACATTAAAAATTCTCAAAACAATCGAACTGCACCACTTTATAAATACTCAACTCCCTTTCCAAGGCCTTGGCGCTTTCATTTTTGGAGTGCAGCCTGTGATTTTTAAATCATCCTGGCTGCCGTACAGTCTCGGGGCTGACACCATCAATTCCCTTCCCAACCCCCCCCCCCCCCCCCCTCCCCAAATCACAATTAAGGAGGAGTTTCTTTTTGTTTGGATTTTATATCCACGTCCAAAATATGGATTGATAACGTTTCAATATCATTCCCTGATTTAGAAAGACTGAGCATTCTCTCATCTAAATTGGATGCGAACAACAGCGCTCCGTAATGAAAAGTGAGTGAGCGAGAGATGCAGATGTTAAATTATTCAGATTTTGAAAGGACGAAGGATTCAACTCAGTTGCAGATGTTCTCCTCCAAAAGACCCTAAAGGTCAGTTTGTTTGGGGCGAAAATTTAGCAAAGGGAACAGAAGCTCACTCCCAAAAAAAGCCTGTAACATGTTCAAAGCACCTTAGATTGAATCACCAGCCACGACATGTTATAATGAAATCGTTTGCAGGGCATGCAGGCAACTTGATACCCCTTCAACAGCTGGCTATTACAGATTACCAGTATACTACTACTACTACTACTGCTGCTGCTGCTGCAGCTCAGCTTACTACTACTACTACAACTACCACCACCACCACTACTACTACTACTACTATTACACACACCAGTGAAAGGAGTCTCTAGCTTTCAACCTTATTTACCCTTACAACTATGAAGGCGATTGTAGGGACAATGATGGCTTTTTGGCGAGTGGAGCATCCATCTGTTGTAGTACAAAAGACTCTCTCTTCCAGAACTGGACACAAAATCCAATTTAATTTGTTCAAGACCCACCTCAAGTGACATAACATATTGTAGAATGCTTTCAAATGCCCCCGTCAGTGGCATGAGAACCTCACACAACCACTGAGACTGAGACCCTGAGGAAAACAGACATTTTTGGCACCATAATTGTTCTGATGTCAGCTCAGGACACAAGCCTGAGAGTGGTGGCATCGAACGCCAGTGAAAATCAGACTGTCCTATTTCATTCAGTAACTAGATCTTCATATCACTGAAACCATCCTTCAGAATCCCATTCTCTGCGGACCTAAAATGGACGATTTATCGTTTTTACAGATACTGATTAAAAAGGTTCCGACTCTTGCTTCGGCGTCCGCCGCCGGCAATCTGGAGAACTCTCGTCAGAAACGTAGTCGGCAGATTGGCTATGTTGACCAAATTAGTGGTTCACTCGGGACCACGGCTCTGTCTATGTGGACTGACTGGAGCGCGACGTACAGCCGCAGACTGAGGCAACCCGGCTGATTCAGCATTTATTTTTAAAAAAAAAAGAAGAAGAAGAAGAAGAAGAAGAAGAAGCAGAAAAAAAGCTCTCAAGTCAATCCGGACGGCCTGCAAAATCAAAATATCTGGATGTTTACTGAATCTGAAATTCTCATTACTACCGACGTGGAAGAAAAGAAATGGGGAGGAGGGGGGGGGGGGGGGGGAAGAAGAAAGAAAGAAACGCTTAATTCAGTGTTTGATCCGGTTGTAAGGTAACTAAACGCAGCCATCGAGGGGTGACGCCCAGCCGGAGAGGAGAATAATATTTATGTGAGAATATATGAGAAATCTTTAAACTCCTACAAATACTATCAGAAAAGCGATAGCAGTCGACTTCTTTTGGACATTTTCTGGTGATCCCAGTCAGTAATTGTTCATACACAAAACAAGCATCTGTACTGCTCAGTCCCCAGATGTCTATAATCTCGTAGGCCTAGTAGTCGATGATATACAGTGGGTGGCATGACAACTTGGCGCGAGGTTATAGATCTTATCTTCATGTCATGATCTTGAAAAGCTTAATCATTGTAAACTATCCCACAGCTTGCATCGATGGTTGACTGACTCGAGGCCTCCCAGAAACTGAGAGAGTTGGTTGATGGTTGACTGACTGGAGGCCTCCCAGAGAGAGAGAGAGAGAGAGAGAGAGAGAGAGAGAGAGAGAGAGAGAGAGAGAGAGAGAGACAGACAGACAGACAGACAGACAGACAGACAGACAGAGACAAAGACAGAGAGAGACAGAGAGATATCAGCCCGAAGATAATTAATGAAGAAGAAGCTTTTTTTTTATTTATTTTTTTAAAAAATCAGTCTAGCCCTTGTCTTGTTAATAAAGGACAAAGTGGGTAACTAATGTACAGATTCTATTGATATATAGGCATGACATTAGTTATTCAGTCGAGATTCGAAGTATTGAAATAGGCCCTACTAGGGGCCTGCTGACATGACGACCACCATCTCCACACACACTGACACTATACAGCACATATCTTCACCGCAAGATAAGAATGATCAGCCAGGAAATTGATTGACTGATCGATTGATTGATAATCTTTATGTCCAAGGGTAACAGAGAGAGAGAGAGAGAGAGAGAGAGAGAGAGAGAGAGAGAGAGAGAGAGAAGGGGGGGGGGGGGGAAGGGTGGGACAAGAGTAGTGAGAAACCTTCTCCCAATCTCTTTACCCAACAAACACATCAATTTTTGTTGTTGTTGTTGTTGTTGCTGCTGCTGCTGCTGTTGTTGGCTTACTTGTTTTTACTTCACCAATTGTAGACATGTACCTCGTGGCCTCGCCTCGAAGTCGGAATTTGGTTGTCAGTCTAGATACGGACTTTGCCGAGGGGAACTCTACATTAACCGGATTGGACTGGCCTCAAAATCCTGAATATACTTTGGCGTAAGTTAGTTAGAAAGAAAATTCCAATACACGTTATCCCTTTTTCTTTTCCCTTTGTCTCACTTCATTTCTAACGTTGTTTAAAAGTCTGTATCTAAGAGAAAGTGAAGTGAGGGAATGGATAAGAGAGTACTGACTGTTAAAAGGGGCTGGATCAACCAAACAATTGAAACAACGAATGATTAACTGTAAAATAAAATAAAATTTCAGCAAATTTCAGTAAAAGTGGATCTTTGAGCACGTGGTAGGCCTAAGTACAAAGGGAGCTAAACGTGAAATTACAAAATTATATGTTTAAAATGGTTTATGTGTTTCTTGTTTGCTATTGTATTAACGAAGAATCGTGACAGATCATTTTCTCCATACCAGGATTTTATTTCACTTATGATTCTTAATTTCAGCGGTGAAAAACATCCCCGATTCGAACGTGCGTATTCAGTGCGGGATTAATCATGACTGTTATGGCGGAAGCGCAGGTACGTTGCAAAAATTGGCCGCATATTTTGCCCAATATATGTGGTCTGATTGAATATTTTTAACCGAACTTTTACTGAAAATGCTATAAGTAAATGAATGGTTTATCATTAATACATTATATGTGATTTTATCCCACAGTTTGAGCTCACAGAAGGGTGTAGAGTTCCAGTTTTGCTCGGCAATGGAGATGGCTGGCGTGAGTGACCTCCCCTCTCTCTCTCTCTCTCGCTCTCCTCTCTCTTTCGCTCTGTGTGTGTGTGTGTGTGAGTGAGACAGTTAACAAATATGCTATGACATCTTTGTAGCTGTTCAGGACTCTCGCTCAGATTTTCATATGCAAATGTTGCTGTGGCTTGATCAACCATAACAAACCGACCCCCTCGACCTCCCATACAAAAACAACAACAAAACACCAATAGAACAAAAACAAAACATAATCACACATGCCCATTCACTTTCTGTACTCTCTGAATTGTGAAGTTGTTAAAATGATACATATAGGCATGGACACGCGCATGCACACGCACATGCAAGTTTTTACACACACACACACACACACACACACACACACACACACACCAATTTCAGTTTCATCAAGGAGGCATCACTGTGTGTGGACTAGTCCATATACTCTACACCACATCCGCAAAATTTTTAGACCAAATTACGCATGATTTGAAGCTGATGGATAAATGAATTAACAACTAAGATGAGACAATAGAAGAAGAGGGTCTCAGGGCTACGACTAAGCATGTCTGACCTACGCATTAGCCCAGTGCGCTGGTCAGACCTTGCCTACATACCCTTTTTTTTTTTTTTTTTTACACGCATGTATGCACACAATGAAGGTCAGACTTAGAAACTATGATGTGAAACTCAAACAAATTTAAAAAGGCATAGCAAGTCTTTTGGATGAAACAAGAGATCTGGATCAGAAACATTTTGAAAACTTTGTCTCCAGATCAGCAAGACTGTGTTTGTGCAGTCTCCGGTTTGGTGAGATTTTGTTGGGGTGCTTTCTGGTCCCAAGATATTTTGGGGAAAATTCATCCTGACTGCATGTCATTTTGTGATGCATTTTAAGATACAGTATTGAAGTTCTGGAAAAAAAAATTACTGGTGTGAGTAACTGCCATGTAATCCTAATTGTAAAATTTAAAAAGAACTGTTGCAATTACCGAAATGTTTAGGTCAGGAAGGTAAAAAACAAAACAGTCTCAACTTGATAAAGCGACTTCTCATCAGTCCCTTCTCATAGAAGACAGCCACTCCATGTGGGAACAAAAAAAATGTATAAAGTACTTGAAAGAAGGAAATTTTTGTAGTCTACAGCGACACAATGAAAACCATGTGAGAAATGGGTGTAGCTTGACGAACTAAACAAAGATGGACTGGACTGGTGCAGAAACCATGCATTAGTGGTAGAGGATTGACAAAGGTATTGTGCAAGTTAATGTGTGCTGTGTTTCTAAACTTCAAAGTAAGGCTGCAGACAGTGGGGAGAAACTGTTGCCTTCTGATACAAACGATTGCTTACACATGAAAGTATGTGCTGTAATCTTCTTTATTACAAAGCTTTCAGGAGAGGGAAAGGTTGAGGGTGATTTATCAGCAAAATCAAGGCAGTGAATGATGAGTAATTTATTTTTGGCCTGGCTGAAGTCATTTTGCCATAATCTAGTAGTAGACTAAAACAGATCAAATCAAAGCTTCATAGAAGTCTTAAAACATCAGCAATGTCTTGGTTTTCAATGACAACTGCAATCTATACATCAGCGTTTGGTGGTGAACATTTCTGTAAGCTTTAACTATTTCAGTTCAGTTTATATCTTTCTTCCTGGCTGCTTGTGCTTGTATTGAGAACTGTCTCCCCAGTTTTGTTTAAATAATCAAGTGTCATATCAGCTGATGATAAGTGAATTGCCTGGTAGATTGCTGGATACAAAACTAGGTGACAGGACTAGTTTATTATAGTAAAACACAGGAGGTTGACTTAGACTAGAGTTAGACCACAGTGAGAAGTGAACATAGAAACAACAGATAGGCCCATGATCATGTTAAACAGTATTAGCTCTAACCTCAACATGGAGGCTTATCATTATGGTTTATGCTTTTATGATCTATGATTTAAACTGACTGATGATTACCTCGATTTATGTACATGATTTATAATCTACCCTACTGTTCCATAATTATGTCTTGAAGGCTACTGTGTACCAGTAGTATGGAAGGATTATCATTTGTCCTATTCTCAAAGTATCGTAAGCAAAGCCTTGTTCACACTATGTGAGTCTTCTGAAACACATGAACAAAAGTACTGATGTTAAGGCGTATTCGTTCATATGCCTCAGTATTCCTCGGTCACACCACTGCAGTTTGGAGTAGGCAGATAGTCTGCACCATAATACACATATATTTCCCCGAAGGTGGAGTATGGCTGCCTTAATGGTGGGATAAAAAAACGGTCATGCACACAAAACTCCACTCCCTTTGTTGGGCAGATGGGATTAATACTTGCCTGTCTATACAGGGAGTGTCCACAGGAGTATCAGCCTGTGTACGCAGTAGAAGAAGAAGAAGAAGAATACACATATATACTCACTAAATATGGCAGAAATGTCCACCAAGCATGCCTTCCTGGATCGAAATGCCAGAAGTCAAAATGTGTGTCATTTTTGTTTGGTGCAGTCTGTCGTTAGGCACAGAGTCTGAAACTGAGTTTGAATTCTCAGTCTTAGTTATAGTACTGGGTTTCAGCTTTGTGCTCCTTATACAAAATAGTCGCCTGAGAAGATGTAAACAACAGCCATCTTTTTTCACCCCAGAGTACACAATCTTTTATTTTAACTCTGATTGGATGATCAGTGATTCTGTTAAAGTATCTTTCCTGAAAAGTTGAATATGTTCAACTCCCCAAACATAGGCAAGTGTTTGCTCTTATGCGAACAAGGTGGTAGTCATGCTAAAGCAAGGGTAGTGCTATAAGCATACTAGAGCATACTATAATCGACAGTCATGGTATAAAACTGCTCTCCCTCCTGTTATTAAAATAAAAGTATAATGACCCTTAATAATTCACATGCAAAATAAATCAAAGGACAAAAGATGTCACGACGTCTTCTTTCTATTATGTTGCACCACATACCTATGCTCACTATAAAAATTGTTACTTTTGACTCGCATATATGTAACAGTGAATCTGAAATCATACTGTAATCTCAAAGCCCCATGTAAACACTCATCCACACAGTGCAGGCTTTGAAAAGACAAAAAAGGAAATAAACAAATCCATGGCCACCAACTTTATTTTCTTATCATAGACATACAAATGTAGTATCAAATGGTAATAAATGAAAACTACTGATACAGTAAATGATGTCTACATATGGTTTTGTCTTTTTTTTTTTTTTTTTGCAGATTGGGCAGAAATCCTCAGCAAGAAAGAGGTCAATGGAAAGCCTTTGTATTACATCCATTTTGATGACTGTAAGTACTGTCTAATCATCTGTTGTCAGTGGAAAACTGGTAAATAATCCAGTACGCAACGTAGTTGCTGTAAATGATTATGAAAATCAGTGCCATCCTGCATATTCATCACTCAAGATTACATACACATACACACACATGCATGCGCACATGCATGTACTTTTATGCAGGCGTACACACACGCACACAAACACACATACACACACGCATGCGCGCACACATACAAAACAAATATGTGTGTCTATATCTGTTTGTCTGCCTGTCTGTCATGTTCTTTCTCTGTATTTCCCTTCCATCTCCCTCTCTTTTCTCAGTATGTGTGTGTGTGGGCGCAGGTGTGTGTGCGTGCATGTGTGTTATTCATTTATGTTTGGAAATACTTGATTATGATTATCTTTTGATTAATTTATAGTCTAATCTGTGGATAAAAATGCATTGCCAAGCTCACCTTTTCATCACTCCTTTCTTTAGTTCTTGTGTTTGGTCACCTAAGCAGATTCTTCAATAATCTAGCCAAGAACTATTTATTCCCATAGGTTGGTTCATGTGCGTTGTGTGCTACACAAGGCATGAAAGTTTCACGGGTGGTAATTACTGAAAAATCTGTGTAATTAATATCACAACAACGTATGCCCTTTTTTTCTTTTTCTTTTTCTTTAATAAATGCATTGCGTCCCAAACATGCATTTTAAGATGGATGCTTTTTCACTGACAAGTTGATTGAAGTACTTGATTGCTTTTTTCTGTTAAACAAATGTTGATAATGTGTCATTTCTTGGTAAAGATTGTGAAGTGTAGATGTATTCTCAGAACAGAGGCTATCAGACCAGACGGCATTGGTCTGCTTGCAGATAGACTTGGCAGGTCTGTTTGCAACAATGTAGTTCCAGTCAACGAGGACCGACAAATTTCTGTTCCATAATTACGTGCAGCACTTAGGCGACTGGGTAGTCTTTCATTCAGACAAGATTGTCAGTACATAATTTTGAATTAACATGATGACTTTCTAGAATTTTCCAACTCTGGTGAACTTTGCATGACTCAGTTGCCAGCAATGGCTGTGTGAACAAGGTTTCAGCCTCCCAGAACATAGTAAAACTGTTGAGAGATCAGACCATGGCGAGAGCCACATGGAATGGACAGTTAAAAGGCTGTTGTTGATGGAGACTCCCCATTTTGCTTCTCCTGCAGTCTCTTTTTTTTGTTCTTGTTATTTTAATCCTAAGTAACCACAATGCTCACATCCAAGACAACTTTCTCATAATCAAAAAGATTGGATTTGATGATTGAAAAGTGACCAATTACTACACAAGACATCAGCAAGCTTTGTGTTGGGAAGGAAAAAAACGACAAACACAATGTGGTGCACAGAAATTTTTGTTAGTATATTTGCATTTTGAGTGTTGCTTTTTTAATGGAATGCATGTTTCCAGTCAGGAACATGTTTTTCTGAAAGCATTGCATACCTGAATGCAAAGACAGGAAGCATTGCGACTTCTGGGTCGACATATATTTCATCTAAGACAGGGTTCCCCGCATGAATCATCAGTGATGATAATAGTAAAATCAATGAAAAAAACGTTTTGCATGAACAGGTTCAAAATGGGGAAGCTCTTTCTATGTGTTATACCTCTGGGCCAACATTCTCTCTAGCAGACGTTTTATGTTGTTTTTTGTACTGTTCCGTCTGAATGTTAATTCTGTGTTGAATTTTAGGTTTGCCATAGGTTACATTTCATTGACTGCATGTCTTGAGTACTGAAAATAAGGTACTGAATATACATTGTATGTATGTTATGTCTTTGATGATCAGAATCAGCTGTATTCATACTAATATTAAATGTATGTATGGCTATAACAGGCTCCGACATATGCCTCCTATTTCCAACTTTGTTTCAGTTAACAAACGCCTGGACGAATGGGTGCCAGAAGAGCGTATGGATGTTACAAAGGCAGAATTACCAAAGAAAGATGCGAAGACCCCAAAGAAAGAACCTCAGGCTAACAAGATGACCAATGGTTCACGTCCGGCAAGTCCTGAAGTAAGACTTTTTCCCATGTCATGAAAACACATGAACATGTGCACAAAGCTGCCAAGTGTGACGCTTTCAGCGTAGCATACTACAGTTTCGTTGACATTGCTTGCTGCTACACTTTGTGGTGAAATGCTATGCCAAAAACAAAACAACAACAACAAAAAAAAGACTAAACCATCCTTCACAGACTTAGTAGCAGTTTAAACTGAACTGAAACAATGTAGGTTTTTAGACTTTTTGTCAAGAAATGGCTAAATTCAGTAAGTAGAAAATTTTAAAAAGTGAAAGAAAAAGTGCTAAAGAAGATAATGTTTTTGCTGCATAGGCGATTTGGTTTTGTTTTTCAGCCATTTTGATTTTTGTAGATCAGTAAAAAAAAAATGCAATAACTAGCAAGATTTCCAACTTCTTGGTCCACCTTCATGTTATGTGTAAAGTGAAGTATGGCTTAAAGTGCTGCTGAGTCTGTCTTATCGCATATGAGTATTTCATTTAGGTTTGGAATGTTGCATGAAAAATGTCAACAGTGCTGCACTGAAACTTTTGAGACCTTCACCTGGGATTCATATCATGTACAGATGGGGCTATATCACGGACTATAGTAAAAAATCATACACAGAAAAAGGTAAAGCGTATAAACACATAAAGAAAATTAATGAAAGAGTGTGAACATGTGGAGTTTACAGCAAGGTGTCTTTACAGACGATTTCAGTCGAAGAACTGAAAGGGATTCTGCATGTTAAATAGACAGCATGTACTTTAATGAATAGTGTTTTCCCATTACATATCAGTTTAATCAGTCAGCTAATGAGCGTTTGGCTCATGTTGATTTGTCGCAAGCAAAAATCTGATGGTTTTTAGAATTCGCTTTCCTTCAGTGTTGGAGTGAAATGGGAAGAAATGAATGCAAGTCAGACTAAGGCAAAAGTGGCAAGGGTATCGAATATGAGGTAGAAAACTTTTTTTGAAAATGGGTTTTTTCCAGCCACCACAACCAGAATTCTCCCTCAGACTAACAAAACGACCATTGCTGACACAACGTCAGCAGAGGAGATCTACAGTGAAAAATGGTCGACTTTTACTTTCAGAGGCTGAGGTTGCTCTCTACAAACTTAGTGTTGTGCAAAATTGCACACATTAGAAAACTTGCACTGTTTCCTCCACATCAGGATCAGAAAACTTTCAGGGATCAGCACTTACATGTTTGCCATCAAAAAGTTCAGTAACACTGAATGTGTGTGTCAAAATCAAAGCAGTGCTGGTGTTATTTGTCAACAAAGTTAGCATGCCAAAGTGAAGTATCCAGTTCTGTGTTGCAGACCATTATTGACAAAGCCCAGTTCAAGGTTGAAAAAAGAATGGAAAAAGATTTTTATATTTTTTTTTGTTACAGTGAACAGTGACATTAACAACATACGCACACAAACAAGCATGCACGCGCGTGCACACACGCACACACGCACGCACGCACGCAGTGGGTGTGTGTAGATAAATAAAGCATAAAACTCTGCACTCGCCGGTATCAGCTTGCAAACTCTGTATTATTTTTACCAAATGTTCGCCTCTGTGAGGTTTCCTTTGGATCAACAAAAGAGGGGGAAGCATGATATCATACCTATAAAAGCGCAATAACACTTTCACCTATAAAAATGTTCACTTATGAAAACAAGAAGGTTGATGGTGTGCTCCCCAGTCTTTTGTTGACCCTGAGGAAGTCTCATGAAGGCGAAAACTTGGTTGGTATAATAAAGAATATACCAGCTGATGGCGAGTGCGGTGTTTAATGTTCAGTTTTTATTTGACAAGTCTGTTTTCATCAGATATAATCATTTCAATCTCCAGCACCGACATTGTGGTGTGGTGCCAGCAGCTGCCAGGCTTTATTAATATTGTGTGTGTGTATTTGTGAGTGTGTGTATGTATATAAGTGAAATATGTCATAATCCTCTGCGTGTGAAATCTTCTAGAATTTTTTGTTGGGGGGGGGGGGGGGGGGGGGGATTAAACCTTCGAAAAAGAAATTTAACTTGGGGGTATGAAACCCTTTCATCTTTAATGAAGTGAATCCCTGCTTTGCAGCAGTGTATACATGGAGGCAATCACTATGTGAAGAAAGATAAGCAGTGCAGGACAGCTGATATTGTTTTATAGGGTCTTCTTTATTGACTGTAAAGAAAAACTTTTCTTGCCCTGTATTACAGTTTAGCGGAGTTATGATAAGAAAAAAATATGCCATGTTTCATCAAATTGACAGAGGAAAAAGCAGTAGCACCATCCAAACCTCACCTCTTCACTCTGCTCTCCTGCACTTAAAATGATCAAGGTCTTTGGTAATATCTTCCTGACTTAGGTATGCAATCACGAAGTACACTCCAGTGACTTGTGAAAGAGGTGAAGTGTGCGTGAAAACAGCACTGAAAGTGTTTGCTTCTTTTCACACAACCTCAGCCTTATATTTGCCTGGCTGACTCCTGGTTTACTATTCATGTCATTTGATTCAGTGTACTTTGATCCTGTTCTTGTGAAACCATAGGAAAATTCAGTAAGTTTTTTTTTGAAGAGTAATTGTTGCTGTTATTTTGAAAATCCTGTCATAGTAAGCTGCTAGTATCACAGCACACCCATCATATTAATGGTGAGTTACTAGCCACGGGAATCCTCAGCATGTGACAGGAAAATTAAAAGGGGTTTTAATGCCCAAAGTAGTGGTTTTCTTTTCTCTCCTCCCCCCCCCCCCCCCCCCCCCCCCTTTATTTTTTTCATATTTATTTGTTTTTTAAAGGAAAGAAAAGAAGGTATTGGAAGACTTTACACTGAAAGATTTATGTACTTTAAGCCATCATCATGTTTGGTTGTGCAGTCAGTATGTGTTGACAAACATCAATCAGCAGTTTGCTGTTGATATACTAGACATAAGGTACATGAATATAGACTGTCTGATGGGTGTATTCTTCCAGACACCGCAAAGTAAAAAAGATGAAGGTGAAACGCTTTTCTTGTTCCCGTTGTAAAAACAAGTCAAGCCTAAACATTGACTGTTTAATTTCTCCTGCAACATCAACTGCTATTATGTACTATCCCTTTGGATGAAACAAATCAGTGTAGCTGGAGTCCTTGTTGTCAGTTCAGTATGTGTTCATTCATTTGGAGTAAATTCTTTTTTTTTTTATTTCAAATAATCTATTTGAGTCATTATTTTAATAAGATTTTCAGTTAGAGATTTGAAATGGTATGTGGAGTATAACTGCATTAGTTTTTTTTAGATTACCAATCGTCAGAGTGACATATTGATGAATAACTAATCCGGCAGCCAAACAGGAAGCTGTAGAATTGTAACTTGGGACACTTCAGCTCATTTTTTTAATAGAATATATCAATTTCTGTCAAGCAGTTACAGAATGGTGCCAGCAGCAGTGTACTACTACCCTTGGGAGGAATTTCACCTGCCCCCTCTCCTCTTCCCCTGGAGGTGGTGGCATGGGTGGGGGACTGAGCCGAAAGAACAACTTGATGAACAGGAAACGGAAATTGGAGGAAGACGTAAGTGCCCCTGTTGACAATACCTACTTATTGTATTGATGTTTGCTCTGTGTATGACATCTTTAGAGTTCTGAGCATCTTGTGTTTTAAATTGCATGTGAGAAGATAGTGAGCAAGAAGGTTGTCCTGTTATCCTTTCAGAGTTTTGCATTTCAAACTTGATTTTTATTACATGTCACTTGCTTTGTAGTTCGATCCTTTTGCGTTGAGTTGTGTGTGCATGTGAAAACAATTTTTTGTTAAACAAATCTTAAATAGATGTTAGTGAACCGCCAAGGGAAACGTGGACAAATGAGTCACAAGACAAAACACGACGCGTTTCGACCTCTTAGGTCTTCTTCAGGCAAGACACAAACAAATAGGACAATGAAAATGAACGAGTTTGTCACTTAGCTTGATCTCTTCAGCGCAAGGTAGGCGTTGATTCAACGCAAGGTAGGCGTTGAATCAACGCCTACCTTGCGCTGAAGAGATCAAGCTAAGCGACAAACTCGTTCATTTTCATTGTCCTATTTGTTTGTGTCTTGCCTGAAGAAGACCTAAGAGGTCGAAACGCGTTGTGTTTTGTCCTGTGACTCGTTTGTTCACATTTCTCTTGGCGGTTCGCTAGCATTTATTTAAGATTTGTTTAGATTTCCACCTGCAGTCGTCTCACTTTGCAACTAGATCAATTTTTTGTTGTTTATTTTTGTTGCATGTGCATCTGTGACTGCATATTGTGTTGTTTTCAGCAACTAATGGTGAAGTCATTTTATGGCTATGTTAATGTTTTTTTTTTCTTTTATGAGAATTGAACAGCTTTTTGTTTGCCCCAGACTTTTTTTTTTTCTCATAAATTCTGGTCGGTCATTGGTTTCTTCTTCTGTGTATAACATTCTGTAACTCTCAAGTTCATGGCATCTGTGTCTGTCAAAGTTTGTGCATGCGTTTTTATTATGTGCTTGACAGTGTACTGCATGTACATAGATTGCTTGTGTTTGTGCCTTTAGCCTGTGAACCAGGCTAGACCCAATGTGCCACCACCACCACGACTCTTGCCCAATCAAGTGCAACTGGTAGGGCTCACATCCAGTGCTAACAATGTATTACCCACTGTGACTTGGATTAACTTCTTACTTTATCTGAATTTAAATCTTTTCATTTGTTGAAAATCCACTTCCCAGCCTTTCTCTGCTAGTATACCTGTGTGCTTTCACATGAGTGTGATGAAATGTGTGTTTGGTTTGATGCACAAATGTAGACCTTTGTGTCCTTGTGTGATGTGTAAGTCTAAAGTGTGTGCATGTGATATTTATGAATTCTCCTGAGCTGCTGTCTGTTATTCGCACACTGCTTTTTTAGGTATTCTTTACCTGCTTTAAACAGACGTCAGAGTGATTATGATTATGCTGATATTCACATTGATAGTTACTAGTTTTTTAGTTAATAACAAATGAACCTGGCCGTAAAGTTCTGAGGGGTGACAAGTAATATGACAGTTGTTTTTATCATTGTGGATTATATGATTGAACACAACAAATGTAGGCAATACAGACACCATTTTGCTCTTCAGGTTGATTTACATAATTTGACTAGATATGCAGTCTGATTGACTTTTTTTTAAAATTGCAAGTCATGCTGAGAATGGGGAGTACATAACTATTTTCAAAGGCCTCACTGTATGCAAGTGTGTAGTATATTCTTACCAGTCCTTTGCGTAACATGCACTTCTTCTCTGGTGCTTCTTTGTGTTTTAATCAGAATGCAGGATCTAGCATATCTGGTCATGCTTGCCTGTTTGTGTTGCTTAACAACCTGTATTGCTGTATTTGGTTCTTAAAGTGTCTGGCTTTTGTCTTTAAAATGTTGACACTTTTTGTTACTATATTGATGCGTGTGATTTGTGTACTAGTAAATAAAATGTGTATATCGATGCATTTAATGGAACAGCAGATGTTGAACATTGTGTATGTGATTGAAATTAACACTGTGTATGTGATTGAAATTGGAGTTTTAATCTGGAGTTTTATTGCTGAATTTCTGAAAGGGTTCCAAGCTGCTTGTTTTTAACGTTTGATAACCACCTGAAGTGACAGGTATGTCAAGTAGAGACTCAGATCCAATCTGGGTAATAAATCCATTTCCAGTGTGGGAAAGAAACAGGGGAATTTCATTCCTGGTCACACCTTGGGAAGAAAGAGTGAAGGGTAGGGAAGAGATATTGGTTATAGGGGTGGGATGAGTGAAAGTGTTGTTAGTATGTTCCAGCTGGGTTGAATGTGGATTTACAGGAGAAAGAATTGACTGGAAGATGTGTGAATTTCCCCTGTTGGAACAGGCAGACTCCCAGGATGGTCAGATGATGCCAAGACAGACTGGGAGCATGGTAGCCCATCATGATGACGTTGTGACTCGCATGAAGAACATAGAACTCATAGAGATTGGTCGATGGCGCATTAAGCCCTGGTATTTCTCTCCTTATCCTCAGGTTAGTCCAACAGCTTATTTAAGTGCAAGTCTTTGAGTGTTCTGAAGGGAATTCTTCTTTTTGAATAGCTGTTCAGTATTATGTTTGGATACTAGAAAGTAATAGGTTTTCAACTTTTATATTTTCTTGGCTTTGGATAGTCATTGAAGACATGTTCAAAATATGGTGCTGCAAAAGTGAAAGTGATATCATTCAACATGTAGTTTGTTGTTAGTTTTGTGTAATTTTTTTTTTTTTTTTTTTTTTTGCGCAGTTGATCTGTGATGTAGCTTGGCTATTTGCTCTTGCTCCATATGAGAAGTGGATTTTGGTGCAGGAGTAGATCAGTAAAATCCACATTAATTGTAATTTAGGAAAGGGATAACATATTGGTGAGGAGTTCTGTATTTAATTTTTCTGTCAGTGTATGTAGTGTTCTTTGCTGTTTCAGTTCAAAATAAAGAGTTTTAAGAGTTCAACCATAATCTTTGTGATTTACAGGAACTGACTAACAACCCCATTTTGTACCTCTGTGAATACTGCCTCAAATACCTCAAAAGTAACAAGTGCTTGGAAAGACACTTAGTAAGTATTGTTTGTTTGTTTGCTTGTTTTTTGTTGTTGTTTTTTTGAGGATAAAAGATCACAAATGGTAGTGTCTTTGTCTGCTTCTATCTAGTAATACTGAATTTTGATTTGAGGTTCTGTATTGTCATAACTTGTGGATAGGGATACATTTCCAAGACCTTGACATCCTCCAGTGCTGAGACGGCTCTCTGTCATGAATAGTAATCCCAATTTATGGAAATTATCTGATGGAAATTTCTAACCTTTCTCTCTCTCTCTCTCTCTCTCTCTCTCTCTCTCTCTCTCTCTCTCTCTCTCTCTCTCTCTCTCTCTCTCTCTCTGTGGTGACTGTCCTTTCATCATTTACTATTGTACTGGCCCACTGGTCAATGCGTTTTCATACAAACCCAGCACATGTTCCCTCCACCCAAAATTGATAACTGGGTACTTTTCATCAGTTATGTATTTGATTCAAAGTGAGTTGGTGAGATTTTAAAAATCGTTTTCCCAAAGAAAACTTGGTTCTTGTTTAAAGAAAACGCCTATAGATGCTTTGCTGTCTTCCTGAAAATCTTGTGTTATATTTTTCTGACAAGACTGCTTAAATTTATGCTATCATTGGATTCATGTGTTTTACATAAATGTTTTATGCTGGAACTTTGAAAATGTGAAGAGTTGAAAGGTGAATATTAAACCTGATAAGTATTTTTTTTATTTTTCTGAATTTGGACTGAAAACCTGGATACTCATTTGTGTGTGTGTGGTCTACATTCAGCACAGAAGTATAGTCAGGTTCATAGCATACAGTGCCCAAATAACTGAGGTTTGCATGCTGTTTCAAGCATTTAGGTTGTGCATTAAAAGGGTTGGAAAGACATTTGGATTTTTTTTAGCTCCTGTTGCATGGCTAGGAATAAGTGTACCTCCATTGATGCCAAAATATATACTTTTTTTGTGGTCACTGTCAAAGTATTCATTGATGATGTGCAAACTGTCTGTCCCCAGGCCAAATGCTTACATCGCCACCCACCTGGAAATGAAATCTACCGAAAGACCAACATCTCCTTTTTTGAGATTGATGGCCGGAAAAACAAGGCAAGTATTTATACTTATTGATCATGTAAAGAGTTGCTTTGTTTCAATCATTTTGTTAACATAATTGTTTGTAAAACTCGTTGGTATAAATTGCCTGGTAAAAGAATTGTGGAGGGAGGTGATGAAGTCAAAGGGAGCTACAGAAATGGGGACGTCATTGCTAGCAGCCCACATGAATTTTTCTGGAATTTCGCTAGAAGTGAAATTATTCCCAAAATCCTGAATGTAGTGAAAAACTCCAGGATTTCAAAGTTGTGTGTGGTTTGAGGGTAATTTCTGAATAGGAATGATAAAGTATTGCAGAATAAAGCCCAAATGATGTGACATGGATGTTGGCAATGGTATTATAGATATACGCATTTTCTTTTGAATCCCATTTTTGTCAGTTGAAACAAAAGGGGTGTAGAGACGCTTCCAGTGAAAAGCTTGAGCCCACCCCAATCCCTTTATACCCTGGTTCCTGGACTTTGACTCTAGATGTTTGGCAGCTGTGGGATGTTTCTAGAAGGTGGGAGTGTAGTGTATGCTGAAAGAGCCCATGTAATGCTTACCTATGTCATGAAAATAGAAAAAAAAAAAAAAGAAAGAGTATGATCTTGGCAATTAAGTATTTTGTTGTACTTTTGGTGACTGTTCACCTGTCTTTGTTTTAGAAAGTCTTTTATCTATTTTCTCTTGTTCCTAGTGTGAGGTAAACTTTTCCATTATCATTTAGCAAACAGGTTATTGTACTTGAGGAGAGTAACTTTTTTTTCTCTAGTTGTGCTTTGACCAAAAAGTGACATAGAGAGCAAGAAAACATGAACTTGTGCCAAAGACTGCTGATGAACCAGGTTTGAAAGTAATTTGCATTGGGAGAAACTATTTTTACTGTAGTTTTATGGAAGATCAGCAGAAATACCTCCATTGTGCTGGTAGGTAAAAACAAATTTCCTTCCTCCCCCCCTTTTTTTTTTTTTAAGTTGTATAAAACAAAATTTGGAAGACATGCACACACACTTTACGGAAGGTACACTCATTTTAGTGGAAAAGGACACCAGTAGCAGGTTGGGGGCAAATGGGTATGCACATACAAATTCATCTCAAACCTGTAGGCTGGCCTAAAGCAGATGAATGAATGGAATAGGTGAATGAGCCAACTTTCCTGAGTCAAATATCCAAGGAAAAAATAAAAAAAGAAGATTGAGCTTGCTCCTAAGAAAGAATGGGGTACAGTTAGCCTTATCCTTTGAAACTGGGTACTGACAATAGAGATACTCGGTAAAAGATACAAGGTGGGTAGTAGAATTCAGCTGCAGCCTCGGTTAATCCTTACGCTTTTGTAGGATCTTGACAGCAGCTGGGGCAGGTGTTGATTTTAGGATGACTGCAGCGAAGTTATAACATGGTTATAACAAGCTGGTTCTGTTCCAGGCCTATGCGCAGAACCTGTGTCTACTAGCCAAACTGTTCCTGGATCACAAGACGCTGTACTATGACACAGACCCATTCCTGTTCTACGTGATGTGTGAACATGATCTGAGGGGATATCACATGGTGGGATTCTTCTCCAAGGTGTGGAAATTAACTGTTTTTGTTAACAAATTATAACCTTGTATGAAAAGTGCATCTGCACCATATTCAGGGTGCAAATGTTGTTCTTGTTCATGAGAAAGCGCCAACTATGGCAAATATCTGTTGATGTTTTGGGACAGCATTTTATGTTCATAACAATGTTAGGTTGTGTGTGTACTTTTAGGAACAAAACATACTCATTCTTTCACTAGGGGGAAAAAAAATCGATACCTCAAAATGAAATGGAAAGTTAGTAGATTGACCAGATGTAGATTTATGCATGGAAAAGCAGTCTGTTCCTGCCTTCAGCCAGTGAGGTCTTACATTTTGGTTATAGAAATGTGTAGATTCTCTCTCCCCTCCTTCCCTCCACACTGCCTTGATTCTTACCATAATCACCATGTAAGCCCAATGCCAGATTTGCCTTTTTGGGAAAAATAAAACATGGTGTGATCTGTGTGTTCCTAAATATCTTCTGCTGCATGTTGCAGGAGAAAGAGTCAACAGAAGACTACAATGTAGCATGTATCCTTACCTTACCACCTTACCAACGTAAAGGATATGGCAAGCTCCTCATTGAGTTCAGTAAGTATACCTTTAATTTGAAGAAAATGTTTAGAACCATTCCCTAAAAGTCATTTTACAAAGCACTCACTCAAGTATCAGTATACATTACCAAGGTCATCTGTTTTATGGGTGAACATTTGTTTAACCCCAAAT
Source organism: Conus canariensis (assembly GCA_033310375.1). Classification (NCBI taxonomy): domain Eukaryota; kingdom Metazoa; phylum Mollusca; class Gastropoda; order Neogastropoda; family Conidae; genus Conus; species Conus canariensis. Next base: position 73,222,824 of record CM065723.1, read on the forward strand.
AAGTTATTGTTTTGTTTTGGCTATTTTTTTAAATCCCAAATAGATGACCTTTCCAGTTGAGAGGGAATTCTGATTGACCAAGCAAAAAGATTTATTGTGGAGATGATTCCAAAAGGTGTCTGAAGATCTTTGAAGAATGACAGTCAGCAGAGTTTGATAATGGTCTTTTCAGTGGAACATTCTGTTTTACAGGTTACGAATTGTCAAAAGTGGAGTGCAAAACGGGATCCCCAGAGAAGCCACTTTCTGACTTGGGCCTGTTGAGTTACCGCAGCTACTGGTCACAAACCATCATGGAAATCCTCCTCAATGCAAAGCCCTACGAACCAGGGGAGCAACCCACCATTACAATCAAGTCAGTCATGATTGATGTTGATCTTAGCTGAATTCCTTTTGCCATGGCTCGTTTTACTGACACATGCAAGTGTGGAACCATCCTCATCTTACAGTTCGGTCTAAAATCCACTTCATTTCAAATATCGTGCGGAGCAGATCACTGAAAAGGGAGTTTTCTGTAGATTGTGTCTGGATTAGGATCATTAGAAACATTAGGAAGCTAAGACCACAGTCATGTTAGTGTATTAGATGGTTAAAGAATAAACATACATCATAGATCAAAGTGTGTTAAACACTTATATGTGAAAATGATGATGATATCAATCTAGCCTGATGGGAGATTGCCCCTTCTGCAGGGAATAAGTGTTAATACTCATAGAGGCAGACATTTTGTACATCATCATATATGAAACCACAAGTCTTGAAGGCCAGTATAGTTATTGCAGATGTGGAATGACGAAAGAATGCTCATTTATTAAATGCATATTTCAAGTGGCAGAATAGGGTAACATTAGTTGTTAAATGTTAAGAACATATATATGGGGAACATTACAGTCTATGATAGAAAATGGGGAACATTACTGTCAGGAGTTGAACATGGGAAATATAAGTCAGTGGTGGGATGTGGGGAACTTTTTCATTGAGAAAATGTAGAGAGGGACAGTATTTTAAACTTTCCTGTGGCATATAGATGCAAGCATCACTTGATTTTTGCATGAGCAGAAAAGCTACATATGTATTTTGTATGTTGTGAAATGAGTCTTCCATGCAGTTTAAATTCCCCTATTCATGGGTTGAAATTGATTCTTTTCACACAAATGCCTTATCTCCACTAGGTGTGGAACAACGTCAGGATTCCCATAGTAAAATACAAATGGTGAGGGGGGAGCTAACTCTTCCTTTAACATCAGGCAGTGAGGAGTAGTCTCCCTTAGTGAGGTCATACTCAATTCACACTTTCAGCCTGAATTCAGTTTTTTCCTTTTCCTTGGCTCGAGCATATTTCCATCATGGATTCTAAGAAGCAGTCTTTTGAGTCAGCCATCGCCTCTTAGGAAGAAAATACTTCGTCTTCCAGTCAGGAAGAAAATATAAGAAAACATCTGCGCCTAGCCTCTTCACTACAATCACTAACATGTCAGGGGGGCCTTGGCTTTCTCCAAGTTCGCCGATGTATCTGCTCCACCTCCGACTTCCAGAACTTGCACTTCATGTTGAAGAGCTGTTTCTGCTCTTGATAAACATAAGACTTGTGCCTTTTGCACCAGATGTTCACCTTAGCCCTGCAGCTCATGTGAGTGGTGGTCTGGGTCTACTTTGCTCTCGGTGTTAGACCCTCGACTCGACAGTCTGCTCATTTGGCAAGAGTGACAACCAAGGCCTGCTTCACCGTCCAACTAATGGTCCAGGGTCCAGTGGAGGCAGGCCAGTGTCCCCCCCCCCCCCCCCAGTGTTATGCACCCTTTCGCCCGGGCACATGGTTTTGGAAGTGCGGCTGGTAATTGAAAGGGTTAGCCGCCTCTTGTATTTACTTGGAGCCTTTTTGTCAGTACGGCTGTTTTGGACATGGATCTGTAGCCCTCTTATTTGGACCTTGTTAGCTAAAAGTACATCAGTTATTCTGGTGCATCCTTTGTTTGCTGCCTTTACATTTGGATGATGGTGCATTTTACGACATGAAATTTGGTGTTCATGGTACACCCTTTTTTGGCTCACGTGTACATATTTGCCCCAGGGTGAGCGCCAAGAAGTCAAATTTTATGTATATACTACTTAAAGCTACTGAATGTCGGGCAACCAGTGGTACCCCCGCACTTGTTTGATGATATATGTATCGGCCCTTTTTCCACATTAATTTGGTGTTTGTGGTACACCCATTGTATTACTCGTTCACTGTAATTTTTTTGCCCTCAGCCATTACCGTATTTCTTTGATATTACTGCCCCTGCCTGTTAAGCAGCAATCGCTTGCATTGGTATGTAAGGTCTGATGGGTCAGGTTTTCTCCTTTTCCCGATCCTGGCTCATTTTATTTTCTCATACTTGATTCATGTTAGTGGAGCCATGAGGGAGAATGAGGACAATCCTTTAACCTTCATGAGATAGCTGAGACTTGGGGCCATTCGACTGTTTGATGCAGAGTTCTGAGATGAGTTGTGGTCAGCCTTGTGCGTAACTTGAGTGAGAGGATTGGATTGGTTTTCTCAGTTGAGAATTTCCACCATCTTTTTTTTTATTTTTTAAATCAGGCATCTGTTTGGACAGGTAAGTATGAAGAAAAGGAATGGGGGCCGGAATAGCTCAGTGGTAGAGCACTGGACTTGTAATCTTGGTTATCTTGGGGTTGCGGGTTCGAATCTCCGGTGGGCCGTTTCAGTACAGGGGAATTTTTCCCTCAGTGTTAACATTGGTTCTGACTCCATTTCTCTTACAGTCCTTCGATTGAGACTATAAACCGAGGTTCTGGGTGTGAAAATCGGAATGCACACATAACATCTTGCACACACGTAAAATCCCATCACCAACTTTCGGAAGAGAAAGCCAGTTTGGCCGTTGCTATGGATGACACCTTACACATAGCATGCACCTTCCCCAAAGTTGGAGTATGGCTGCCTTAATGGCGGGGAAAAAAAACGGTCATGCACACAAAACTCCACTCCCTTTGTTGGGTAGATGGGATAAATCCTTGCCTGTCTACACAAGGATTAGGAGTGTCCGCAGGAGTATCAGCCTGCGTACACAGGAAAAAAAGAAAAAAGAAAGAAAAGGAATTCTGCTACTAAAAGTAGTTAAATGAAATAGCCTGTCCAACACTAGGACACTCTCCCCTCTCCCGCAGTGTGGAAAAGGGTTTAAAATTGAAATCAGGCTGTAAAGGTTAATTGAATGTGAAGTCTCTAAGGGAAACTTCTCCTGTTTGGTGATGGTTAAAGGAAGAGTCAGCCCACACTCTCTCCACTGTTATCTTTTCATCGGAATCCTGATTTAGGCGTTCTTCCATACCTAGTGGAGATAAGACATTTGTTTGGAAGGTAAGTATATCATAAAACTACTTTTAGTAGTAAAATTCCTTTTTTAAAAATGAAAATTCTACAGGTCTGCCTTTCATTCTACAGCCCAACAAATGAATTTCAGTGTATGGAATGAATAAGCACTTGAAGTGGATTTTCACTTCTCTTTTTTTCTGTGCAGCGAGATCTCCGAGAAGACTTCCATCAAGAAAGAGGATGTGGTGTCAACCCTGCAGCACCTGAATCTGATCAACTACTACAAAGGACAGTACATCATCACCATGAACATGGAGCAGATTGATTCCCACAATCGCGCCATGTCCAAGCGCAGCATCCGAATCGACCCCAAGTGTCTGCACTGGCAGAGCAAGGACTGGAGTCGGCGGGGAAAGTGGTGACGACAGTGGGGTGTAGGACCAACAGACATTCACAACCATGTCTGCAGCAGCTAGCAGAGTTATTGGGATCAGGAAGGCAGAACCAGGAGGGTTAGCTCTTAGACAACAGCTGTAGTGAAGAAGAGAATAGACCATTTTGAAGTGGTAGTACACAGGCAAAATTTTCATATTTGATGCAAAGCAAATAAGATGAGAATTAGATTTGCTCAGAAAACAAGTTTGAGTGCTTGTTCACTAAGAGGGGGGTGGGGGTGGGGTAGTTCTGGATATGTGGGGAATACAAAAATGAATGAAGCAAAGACATGAGGGTTGGAAAGCAACACAAAACTGGTTACACTGATTACTTTATACTAATTATGGAAATGGACATTAAATATGCTGACTACTTATTACTTATAACTAAGATGGCTAGTAATTACAAAATGGATATCCGACTGTTGAGATTTCAAGGAAGTTCATGTCCTCTGGAAAAAGTGATGTATGATGTTGATGTGAAGATCCCAGGGCTGATGACACTTGATCAGTTGGTTGACAGGTGTAGTGGAGAATTTGTCAGGCAGACTGGTGTCTCAGGTGTTGTGTGTTTTATTCCAATGTGTTGCCTGCAGGACACAAGAGAATGTGTTCACCTTTGGGAGGTACCTTACTCTTTGACAGTGACAGCGTGTAAATTTCCTCTGTTCCTTGAAATATAGAATGGTTAAAGCATCACTCTTGTTATTACAGGACATGATACAAAATCCCCAAAACTGTCCAGTGTGAATCTCCTCCTTTTTCAACATGGAAAAATTGGGATGTGAACAAATGAACCTATCCAAGGTTTTTTTTTTTTTTTTTTTTTTTTTTTTTGTAAACAGCGATAGTTCACCGCATTTGTTGTTGGTTTCATTTCTCATGTAAAATCAAGTTTTCTGAAGGGTAAGTGTGGGCTGGAAAATAAATTAAATCATGTGTGATGTTGAGATTTTGAACTTTTAAAAGCAACAGCATGGAAGCCACAGAAATTCTTAGAAAAACTGGAATGAACCGAACAAATTGGTGAATGTGTTGTTAATTTACTGCTGTTTGGTAGTTCAAAGCTGTGGGACATAAGTATGTGTGGGTGATGTAGAGGTGCTTCAGGACTTTTGCAGATTTAGAACACGAGGTTTTGAATGCGTGTGGTGAAACTATATGTGCACATGAGTTCCTGCTCTTTTTGTGGGTGTGCTATACAAACTTTTTGGCAGTTTGTAGGATGGTTCGTTACTGTTGACACTTGTATGGATGATTTTTGTAAATGTTTACACAGGACTGTCAAGTATTTGTTTTTGAAGTTTTTGTCTTACTGTGCAGATGTGTTAAAAGATTGACGTGATGTGCTGGCATGGAAATAAACAGCCTTGACGTAATATTTTCTGCACATTTCTTAAACAGACACTTCCGTCTCTCCTCATGACTAGTTCTATAACATTTCACCTGGAAAGATCACTGTAAGCAAACAACACACTATTTCAAGCAAGTTGAAAAATTTTCTCATTCATATTGTGAATGGCATCTACAATCAATGTCGACATTGTAAGGCTGTCTGTGTGTGCGAGTGTGTGTGTGAAGTCCTTAAAGGAGAGGACAAAGGGCAACTTTCTAACATACATTCCCCCTGTGTGTGGTTGCCTGGTGGTGAAATAAGAGAGCAGTGACTGAAACATGAATGACATTCATCCATACCTAGTTGCCTTCAAGTTTGAAGTTGTTTCGTTCAGAGTCCATGAGGCCCTTTCATAGTTCTGTTTTACAAAGTCCACACAGGATTTTGAAAATTCCCATTTAGATGTATTTGATGAAAAGAAAGAATTTTTGAAAATATGAAACTACTTGGTAAGAACTTTACACACACACAAAGACAATCTCTGATGTTTTGAGACAGAATTTCGTCATAATTATTTTGAAAATCAGCTCAAAGGTCTGAACATTTTGGAAGTTTATTAAATCAGTTAGAAATACTGTTTTGTTCTCTCTGGAATTACAATATGATATATATAGCATGCATAGTTGGGATGTGCAAAAAACAGTGGGATGTCAAGTGTTTAGGTGCTTTGCTTGTGGCTGTTGTATAGTGTGAGTCGAAACATTTACATAAAAACTTCAGTTTGGAACAGTTAGTGAGTGGTACAACTTTTTCTTAAAACATGGCTGTTCAGATTTTTTCCCCCCATTGTGCTAATTATCAATTCCAATTGGATGTAGTTTTTTTGTTTCACAATAAGAAAGTGTTAGCAGACTCCAAGAAAAGCTCATCCAACTTGTTTTTTCCTGTAGAGGAAGATAAAGCTGGAAACTGAAATTGAACGTTGGACAACACACAAAGGCAAATGCCCCAAAGTGGGGGGGGGAGTTGTTGTTTTTCAATCAATTTTATACTGATTAGATCAGTGTCAGTTATGTTGGATTGTGCATCTTGCAGACAACATTTTTAGTGCTGCCTTCAGGTTTAACAATGAAAAACAGATTTGTGTCTTAATGAAAGTCTTGCTTACTCTGTATTCCCACACTCACTGTTTTATGCACACTTTTCATCTATTCTATGTTGTATGACATGAATGCACAGATTTATTGTCTAATATGATCTCTCATTCTTGATGAAAAAACTTCATTTGCACTGAACAGGCCAAAAAACTCACAGTACTTATGAATACTAGATTTAGATAAAGAACTGGATAAAGAATTGGATGTTGATCTTTACTCTAGTAAGAATGAGAGTCTACAGGCCAGACCAGCTTGTGATAGAAAGGTTAGGTGGTTGGTTTAGATGTTTACCAGCTATGTGAAAGTCTTTTTTTTAATGTAAAACTGCCAGTGAAATTAGTGTGTTAAAATGTAGGCAGCTAGTTATGAAAGTGCTTAGAGCAAACAATGTCAAACGCACCAAATCTGGGGTCTTGAGGTAAATAGTGCTTTGTTTGCAAATGTTGTCATTGCATGGTCAAGGGCTTCGCAGTATGCGTTAGTAGGGGTGAAACTTGGTACATCTTTTGCATTTTTCTGAACCAATGAACCCGTTTGTTATATAGCAATGGCATTTTTGGAAGTTCTGAATCATTTTTTACTTGTTTACTTACTTAGGCCCATAGTTCAAGGGTGAGCATAGGCCATCGACAACACTCTGCCATCGCACTAGGTTCTGGGCTGCTTGCTGAATGCCTGTCCAGTTGGTCCCCTGCCTCTTCATCACTGCCTCAGTGTCTTGCCTCCAGCTGCTGCAAGGTCGGCCTTTCTACCTTTTCCCATGCGGGTTCCATGTCAGGGCTTGGTGTGTGGTGCTGGGTGCTGGCTTCCTGAGAGTATGTCCAATCTAGCCCCACTTTCTATGCAGAATCTGCTTGGCAACTGGTACCTGTCCTGCTTGCTTTCATAGATCTCTATTGTTGATCTTCTCTGGCCATCTGATTTTGAAGATGCGCCTCGGACAGGTGTTGATGAAGGTCTGAATTTTTTTCTGTATTGCCTTGGTCATTCTCCAGGTCTCACAGCCATAGAGCAGAACCGACTTCACGTTTGAATTGAAGATACGCAATTTTATCATCCTGATGATCTCTCCTGAGGCCCAGATGTTCTTTAGCATGATGAATGCTGCTCGCGCCTTTCCCATCCTGGCTATAATGTCTCGGTTGGTGCCCCTCTACTTGTCAACTACGCTTCCCAAGTAGACAAAGGAATCTACTCTAATGGGCTCGTCTCCGACAGTGACTGGGCTGCTGTCTGTGGTGTTGACCTTCATCATTCGGTCTTCTTCTTGTATATCTTGAGTCCTGTTCCTACTGATGTTGTCTCAAGGGGGGTGGTCTTGTCCTGCATCTGTGCGTGACTGTGGGAGAGGAGTGCCAGGTCATCAGCAAAGTCAAGATAATTTAGCTGTGTCCAGAGTATCCCATTGTGTTATTGTGGTCTTGATGATCCAGTTGATGACCAGGAGGAAGACGAAAGGTGACAGCAGACATCCCTGGCGCATTCCTGTCTTCACCTCAAAACCGACTGACAACTGGCCTGCATGAGCCACCCTGCAGTTCCTATCCTGTTTTTACTTGTTTACAGTGTATTAAAAATAGACCCATTACATCATCATGATGAATATTTTGATCGTATTTTTATATTTTACAGACTTGCACAGAGAAAAGAGTATACAGACTGTAACCTATTTGAAACTTTATGATATTTTTCAACATTTCTGAACAGATTTTTCATGAATGCTACTTGTACCTTAATGTACTTTTTCTGATCATGCCACTGAATTCAGAAACGGAAATAGTGTAAAATGCATGTGAGCTAACCTTTTTTTTTCATCAGCAGATGCACCAGGAAGAATTAGAAGACAAAGTAATATTCCCATTGTCATATAAACACAGTGTTGAAGTTCGGTTGCCTGTCACAATGGTTATTGCCTTCACTCAGCCATTTTGTTGGAGAAAGTAACCTATTTCAAAGCAGTAGGTGAACAGGAAAGAACTTTTTGCAGTTAAGTGGTCAAGCAGGTGGGTTGTTTTCCTTGAAGTAACAATGGATAAGAACAAATTCTCTTTCCACTGATGCTAAAGCTTCAACCTGTCACTGAGTGAGGGATACACCTCGTGTCCTTAAAGGGTTAACTCTTTCAGTGTCGGCATAAAGTGGTCTCCTCACCAGCTGCTGTGATGCAGTGGTTAACCTCTTGGGTGAGGAAGTCATGGGGTATTTTTGGCTCACGCCTGCTCCAATTCAGATTGTAGTGCACGTTGGGCGAGTTATATTGTTGTTGTTGTCGTACCCTGGCTAAAAGACTCCAGGGATCATCCAAACAGCCGAAGTACTTGAACACTATGGTACAAATGCATCAGCTGGGGATGAGAACATTACATGTATGACCGTTTTTGATTACCCCGCCACATGGGCAGCCACACTCCGACTTCGGGGAGGGGGAGTTACGATTTCTTCTCCATGTCAGTAACCATGAGTTTTGTGTTGAAGTCGTCGGTACTGGCAAATTGTAGTGGATAGATATGATGGTGTAGTCATATGGAAACACTAGTTAACTCTAAATAGGGAAGCACTCGCTCATTGAATCTACATAGGGAAGCACTCACTCATTGAATCTACATAGGGAATCACTCACTCATTGACTCAACAGTTTGGTAATTACTGTCACTAGTTGGGGACTTTGTAAGTGGATTGAAACAGGCGTCACTGAGGGCCACCAAAGTGACCAGGCAACAATACGGTCATTCTTCTGGTGGTCTACCTCATGATGACCTGATACTAATTGTTGCTAGTACCCAGACTGTGACAACAAACTGTTCGCGGGGGCTGGAAGGAGTGACATGGTAGTAACACCAGACTTTGGGTATTTGGGTATGGAAGTGAGAAGGCAAACAGGAAATAACCCAAAGTTTTCACTGTTAACCTTCTCTTTGACGTAGACAATACACAAGTTCATCACTCCTCGTTAGCTCTAGTATGCACCGTAGAGTTCTGTATACTTTACTCAGGGCATCTCGTACAGATCAGACAAACAAAAGTCATATAATCACAAATTTATTTTATTATTTTTTATTGTCTTTTTGCTGTGATGAAATCTGCACACCTGCATGATAACCTTTTTGTTCTCTGCACACATACAATAACGTCTGCAATATGAAGAACTGCAATGTAAGAGGTCCTCCCCCCATCACCACTCTTTTAACCCCCTCTCCTCCACTCCTTGTGGCTTTCTCCAAACATATTCAACCCTCTCATTGTTGTAATGTTTTCCTATGTTGCACATGCTGAGTAATTGTCTTATAAACAGGGGTATCAGTTTGACCTCTAATCCAGCTTGTAGCCCTAACCGATATTCACCTTGTTAAAAAGAAAATAGGCAAACAGCCGGGCATCTACATCAATATATATAATTTGAAAGTCGTTTCCTGTGTAAAGGATTTAAGCTGTTCACAACTTTTCTTCAGCAGCATGTGAAACCATCACAATTTGATGCCATTGGAATCCTGAAATATTCTTGTGAATACAACTTGCCAATACATCTATCACGTTCTCCTAGGTGCTGAAGACAGAAACGAACTAAATGAACTGTGAAAAGACCAGATGGTTATGCTGTGTTTGAAGCAATTTCTTTTCTTCAAATAAAGACTGTCCACTTCCACGCTTTTCATTTTTAGGAAAAGAATACCCAATGAAGTGGTGATATCAGTTTGGCATGTTGTTCCTTAAGGCTTAAGACTGTACTTGGAGACATGGACAAAATCAAAGGAATGGAATATTAATCTCATAACAAAAGCATTTGACACTTAAATCACCCACCTTTAGTCTACAACGCTACCACACAACAAAGCAATAATTCAAGCCAAGTCAGCCATTTTTCTTCCAAAAGGAAAAAGCAATAGAGCAGACCCTCTAGCCTCGAAGAAACTCGTAAAATGAATCCTTCCCTTGTCCTTGGCTTTTATGATAATAGCATTAGAGCTTCACTTTACGAAGTTAAAACAATAAAAAAAAAAAAAAAAGACCCAACTTTGGATTTTTTCATCCTATTAATATCAGTACTTTGGACAGCACCTTCCAACAGATAAAGGCATAGGACACCAGAATTATGAACAGCAGAGACACTGGTATATCGGAAAAGTCTTCATTCATTCCAGTACTACAGCACATGAAATGAGGCAAGACAGGAAGAATGACTGCAAGATGAGCAGGTTACATAGGCCCTGACTGGACAACACAACTTCCCTGCAAATGTACACTCCAAATGTTGATGGAACTGAAATATGCAATGAAAGAAAGACACCTGAAGAAGCCAGTGGGACCCAGAGAAGCACTGTCCTCAACTGCTGAACCAACCAGCCGAGAGCGATCCTGCACCACACTTTGAAGCCTGTGCTGTGTTGACATGGAGTGCAGGCATGCACAGCGCTTTCCATTAGACATCAAGGGACACAACCGCTCCTCGGCAGATTCTATTGTGTAATGGCCACAACAGAACCTCCATGGAAGCCTTCCCATGGGTGTACCAGCCCGTGTCTCATGACTGCAGAGTCCATTGGCAAAAGATGCCACTACCAATCAAACTGCTGCGCGCATCCTGCAGCCCCACTTCTTGTTTTTGCCGACAGGTGAAAATTACAACTCCAGACACAGCCAAGCTTTTGACACACAGTTTTGCGTGCTTTCTGAATAATAACTCTTTCACAGTACGACTGCTTTTTAGAGAAAAGCTCTTTCACAGTACTGGTACACAATCTCTTATCACACAATAACAACCATGAATGGCACTTTTGTGCGACTTGCACAATAAACGTAGAAAAAGAGGATAGAAGTATTAAAAAGAACAGGAGACTTTCACAACGGTTTCTCACAAAGTTTTTTTAACCCACAGATAATTTATTAGAGGCGCTTTTACCATCACAGATTTCAACATTTTTCTTTTTGTCACAAAAGTCATCCTGTAACACTTTACCTGCTTGACTTAATTGTAATTTTTGAAAAACTTTCAGTTTGATATGCTGTCTGTTTATAATCTATGATACTGTTTAGTTTTCATTTGGGTTTACTGAATGTGTAGTTCATCCCCCCTTGCTCCCCCCCCCCAACCCCCACCCACACATGCACATGTTTCTAGTGTCCCATCTTTTTCCATGATCCCTGGACCGCCCGCAGGTGTATCCACAGTCGGGAGTAAAAGGCTTAACCAAGCCAAAAAAAAGCAAAACAAAACAAAAAAGCAAATGACCCCATGCATGATCTGTTGCAACACAAAGGTGGTTGTATTATTTTTAACTCCATGCAAGGTGAATCACCATGTAAAAGGTCACTGATGCCCATGGCAAGAGCTGCTTCACATGTGGCTAGCTGGTTGTCAGTCCTTTGACAAAGCTTTCTCTGTTGATGACAATTATCGTGTTTATGAACAACCATCAAACAGCACAACAGAAATGGATGCAGTCTGACCAATTATTGCAACAGCCGAGACACTTCAAAGCGATCACAGTTTTTGACAACAGTATTTGCAATTTTTTTCTGGTAAAAAGATACCAGACTAAAGATACGAAAGTGTAACTTCATATCAAAGTCTTAATTAATTATGATTTTATGCTGATGCTGTTTACTTTGCATAAATTTAAATACAGACAAATGTGAAAGATTTCAGATAGCCGAAACTACCTGTGTATATATTCAGGATCACTAACACTACATGTGTATATATTCAAGCCATCTGAATTGTTTACAAGTGATATAAGTCAGGTCAGCAAGAAATATGAACCTATCCATGAAGGCTGACAAGCTATAAAACTACTACAGCAACTCCTGTCTTCGCTTTGCAAGACATACATGAACGTGGTGGGTTTGAAACTTTCAATTTATTCCTCCCCACTTGAACATACCATACAACGACATTAACGGGTGTGTATCTACATTGCTCATGAACAGTATTTTGCATACATGCACTTTAAACACATTCTTTGTCATACAAGTTTATCATGTATAATCTTTCACCATTTCTCACTCTTGCTCGCTAAGTCACGCACATGCACCAATCAATGAACACATGACACCAAGTGGTCTTCTTCAAATACACAAATCTTGTAAATAGGAAGGTTCGTTTCACGGCCAGTCAAAATTTTTGTCATAAGTGTGGTGACTGAAGGTGGAAAGTGAAACAAAGTTTTTAATGGAAAATTGTCATAAACCTCCCAGACAAAGGGGACAAACAAACTACAAGACGACGCGTTTCAACCTCTTAGGTCTTCTTCAGGCTAGATAAACAACCTTCACGACAATGCACCTTGCGCTGACTTCAAGAAGATAAGTGACTGCTCATTCTTTGTGTTGTCCTGAATGCTGTTCATCCTGCCTGAAGAAAACTTAAGAGGTCGAAACGCGTTGTGTTTTGTCTTGAAATTTGTTCCCTTTGCCTGGCAGATCTGTGATAATTTTCCTTTAAAAAATTTTCATATTTCTGTCAAAAGTTGGTTCATTAGGAAAAAAAGTGGAGGGAAAATGTTTTTTTCCACCACCTTTGGTGATGGCGTCATTAAAGTTGGAACAAAACATGCTTCTTTCAGCCATGATAGCAAAGGATCATGTGAATACATTGGTGATGCAGTAAAATTAAATCACAATTCTTAATCAAAATAATGACAAAGCAACAAAACATGCAGTCATACACAAAGCAACAAAAAAAAAAGAAAAAAAAAGACATGAATATTTGCCTATTTCCAGCAGTGTTACAGACAAACCGAAAAAAGACTGAAAAGAAAAACCCACCTGAAACCAATCCGAGTAATAATTTACTTTTAAGCCCTTAATCTTCATTGAGGCAACCAATACAGACTTTATTTTTTTAAAGAAGCCTCAATATCTGTCAAAGTGAAAAGTAAATGGCAAACTCACTTGTGTTTACTTCAACAAGTTCCAGCCATGAAACTGGGCAAAAATCCAGTGTCCAAAAGACAAAATCCACCAGTCAGGCTCCCCCCTTCACTACACTCTCCATAAAAGACATTTCTCACTTCAGAGAACCAATTCCCTAGTTCAACTGGTGTTCATGTTGAAAGGGAAAGCAGCAAGGAAGAGGGAGATGGGGCATAAAGAGGGCTGAAAAACGGGCAGAAAGCATATTCTAGCCTCCTGAATACACTGAGTGAGTCGAAATTCACAAGAAGTCAATTTTCCATGACGGCCCTTTAAAAAAAACAACACAGGTTCCCCCCCCCCCATCCCTCCCCTAACTTAATCAGTCAACTCAATGACGACAGACCAGTGGCAATGACTATAGACCAGTGGCGCTAACATCACCCCACATGAAATGTGCTGAGAAAATTGTCCTCAAGCATCTCAGGAGAGACTGAAGACCATCAAGATCCACTGCAGTTCGCCTACACCTGAGCTGAGGTAGGAGCACAGAAGATGCCATCCTGACAAAACTGCATCACCTCCACCAGCACCTTGATAGGCTAGGGACGTTCACCAGGGTTCTGCTTGTGGACTTTTCAAGTGCCTTCAACACCATTCAGCCCCATCTCCTCTCGGGAAACACCTGGCCATGGCTGTTAACCCAGAGATCATCAAATGGATCTTCAGCTTCCTGACTGACAGACCATAGGAAGCTGCAGTTGGCCGGGTTGTCTCCGACGTCCTGGTGACCAATACAGGAGCCCCACAGGGATGTGTTCTGTCGCCTGACCTGTTCACCATCTACACAGCTGACTGCCGCACCAGGGAGGCAATCTGCAGATCAAGTTTACAGATGATACGTCACTTAACCAAGTACCAAAAGGCAGTCAGTGAGTTGGTGGACTGGTGCGACAGGAACTTCCTTCAGCTCAATGTCACCAAGACAGAGGAGATGGCCACTGACTTCCGCAGGAACCTAAGCAGCATACACCCACTTGTCATCAAGCAAGGGGAAGTGCGCACTGTGTCCACCTACAAGTACCTCTGCACAGTCACTGACGACAAGCTGGAGTGGACCCCTAACATCGATCTGTGCTGCAAGAAGGCCAAGCAGTGTCTTTTCTTTCTGCGGAAGCTCCGACAGTTCAGGGTCAACAGCACCATCCTGAACTATTCTATCAGTCGGTGATCCAGTCCATCCTCCTCTACAATCATCTGTGCTTCTTCAGCTCCCTGAGTGATGCAGATAGGGCAAGGTTGGAGAAAATTATGTCTGCTGCAGGCTTTTGCTGAGATTCACGTCAAGGCAGGCTCCAAGAAGGCCTGGGCTATTCTCCAAGATCAGAGGCATCCGCTGAACCCTGCTCTGTCAGCCTGCATTTCCAATTGTAACTCTGGTCGACGGCTGCCCATGAGATGCAGGACATCCAGATATAAGGATTCTTTCCTGCCATCAGCCCCCTGAACGAGGTTTGCAGGCGGAACTGAAAGTCGATGCCCTTGCTGGCGGAAACGGTAATCATCCTGTCCCCTCCCCCTCTCCTCACTCCAGCCAGTCCATCCTATCCCCATCTCCCCCCCCCCTCCCCCCAACCCTTTCAACCACAACTGTACAGATCTCAGGATAATAATGTTGATGTAATGATCATGACGATTGCAGTGATAATGATAATAACAGAATTTTGGAATCCACGCACACTTACACAGACTCATGACTGACATTCAAGGCACTTATGCGCAGACACATGCACACCCACACATGCATGTGTACACACACACGCAGGCAAATTTGCACACGCGCATGCACACACATGATGCACACTCACACAATCAGACATAAGCACACATGCCCACACACAGGCACAAATAGTACCAACACATGGTTACATACATATTCAAAGTGGTAGTGCTGTTGTTGGGTATATTATGGAGATCTAGTCCTTTGATCTTTTGTTCATGCAATGTTAATAACCATATGTTGACAAATTTTAGTTTATGAATCTTTATGTGTGCGATTGTGTGTGTGTGCATATGTGTTTGTGGGTGTGTATGTGTGTGTGCATGTGTCTGTACGTCTGTGTGCATGCATGTGTGTGTGTGCGCGCGCATGTGTGCATATATATTTGTGGGTGTGTATGCGTGTGTGTGTGTGTGCATGTATCTGTACATCTGTGTGCATGCACGTGTGTGTGTGTGTGTGTGTGTGTGTGTGGATAGAAGATGGATTGTGATGTGTAGATAGGCAAATATGTGGGGTGAGTGTGATGTTTAATTTTAAGCTTATTCATTTGATTTTATTCTATTGTATTTTACACTGTATTTCATGATGTGATATTGCAATGTCTTACCACAAAATAATTTTCCTTCATGGACAAAATTCCTTCATGGACAAAATAAACAACTTGTGAACTTGTGATCTAAATGTTTTGTCATCATCTCGCACATCATAATTGATGTTTGTTTCATCATCTGCTTTTTTCCCCTCTAACTTTTATCTGCACTTATTTTTTTTTCCTTTCAGTTTCAAACTGATGATTACTAATACCATTTGAAAACTTGTTTCTTTGGAAGCACGGCCGTTTATTTTGCTGTTCTCATGTGGTTCACTCCCTTGACAAAACAATCCATTCTTTCTTTGCTACATTTACTAAAATACCTGTGGCCAACATGTGTGCTAAATTTAGCAAGATACCTTTACATCTATTCCTAGCACCGCATTTGATGGTCTGATTTTGATAGAATGTAAGCTGATATCTGTTACAAAATTAGAATATCACTTAACATATGTTTATCAATGTATAAAGCAATATTTCAACTGATTATAATTTCAAAGAAAAGGTCAATGTTCAAAATATTTGTTAAAAATGTTCATCACAGCTGAGCTGAGCTGCCCTCACTCACTATGAGGTGACCTCTTCATGCAGAAGAAGGCTGTGCAGATTTTCTCGACATTGATCATATACCTCATTTGTACAATTGTACCAACAATAGTAACTGTCCAGAAAATGCCTTTGTTATAAAGTTTACCTCTGACACACATATGCACACACATACAAAACTAAAACAGGGTGATTATATATAGACTCATTTTGTTAAACGCACAAAAGCAATAAATGTGGAACATGATGATGCCAGCATCTGATATACCAGGCAGCTCAATTGTAATGATTTAGGGGTGAAGTTGTATTCACAATAAGTATGTAAACTGGGGTGGGAGAGAGGAGGGAAGAACTGCCTATTTGAGCCTTTTCTCCCTTCCCCTTCCTCTCCCATCTCCTCCACACATACACACACAGTTTCTTTTACTTTCTCATGTTGGCCCGACAAAAGTCAAATGTTCAAAAGATGCATTTCCGCTTCTTTGCATTTGAGAACACAACTGTTACACAACAGACCTTCAAGAACCTGGAGGTTTTTTTTCTTTCTTTTTTTGTGAAGAAAAAGGCGATAAGTTCCATAAACATGTGCATCGGAAAAAGATGCAACAGCAAAATAAAATCCTTCGAGCAATACAATTATCACACATCCATCCACACCATATCGACCCAACTAGAGCTACTGAAGGAAACCCCTGCACTGTCACTTGCTTCATCAAGAAAAAAAGCACACACCCCTCCTTCCACACACAGACTCAAACTGAGATGACCATATGGACTTCTGCACACATGTGCCCAAACACTCATGGATTACAGAGTAAAATGAGAATGACCAGGGAGACAGCTACAAATTGATGTTCTTCAGAAGTCCGTTGTCATCAGCCTGGTCCATCAGATCACATAAGAGGAGAGACTCCACCTGCGTGAAAAACATGTCAGAGCTCCATGTATTACAGTCCTGCCTGATCTGTTTTATAATGAACAGGCAAACATACACACAGTGCATGTAAACACAAATGGAGCATAATGTTAGATCTGGAAAATTTAAGGAAACGGAATCATTCTGATTTACTAAGATTGGCCCACTCAAACTAGCAGTAAGAAAAACATGACACCCTTACAAATTAACTGACGAGTTTTATCTATAATTACTTAAAGCAAACATGTACAAGCACTGATAAACATGTATGCGCATGCAGACTGTTGTATCCGAAAGCATGCATGCACAAAAAATGCACACTCAAGAAAATTTAAAGGTAACATTACAAGTTGAGCGTTATGCGCTAATCCATAACCATCAAAAATCACTATGACATAAGTCTGTGGATAAAATATACAATCATACTGTTCAGGAGACAAAAATGTTTTCCAAATGATTTGCCCAGTTTCAAACCAAGTCACTGAACAACCCACATCTACGAAGAGGCTTCTGTCTCTGGCTAGTGTTTCACTTCTTTTAAAGTGTAGACTCTGAAGGCCTTTGATTCTTTTGAATCCTTCCTGTATTCATTTACACCATGTATGGTTTACAGCAATGTAAACTTAACTGAAACATGATACCCATCGATTTAACCTTGCAGCTTATGACTGCTACATTGAAACTGGAACTGTACAGAGTATTACACCATTTCCTTCTTCTTAAGCTAGTAATGATTTCTTGCAAAACAAGCATTTTTCTGAATACTAAAAATGGTTTGATGAAAAAGCCAAGATCTTCAATGAACTGTACCAAAGTCAGTTCACAAATATATAAAACCAATAAATAACTTGCAACTCATTTGAAGTGCCTTGACATACATTAAATATAAAGAAGTAGTTGTGACCCCGGACACTGAATTCCTGGGTTTAAAAGAAAATGTTGGGTAAAACCATGGTGACATTAAATAAAAAAGAAACTTGGACCCTCTACATCCTCACTCCCCCATCCCTCCACTCCCACCGTTTCTCTCTCTCTTACACACACACACACACACACACACACACACACACACGCACACACACACAGTCTCGGTCACTTACCAGAAGAAACGTATTCACAGGTGACAGGTTCTGACAAGGACAGTGACAGACTGTGTGCACTGCCGTGCTCCGTTTTGTCTATACACCTAAAACAAGAGAATTTGTGTTGGTATACCCTGTAACTTCAAAAGAGGGGTGGGGGAGACCAGCTGACATGCAAAGTCAGACAGACAGAAGAGACAGAGGCATGGAGCGAGACATAACAGTACACATAGAGAGAGAGAGAGTGAAAGTTTTACTGTGTTTATTTTACTGTGCTATGTCATGCTCCCCTCTCTTTCCTTGGTACTAAGTATTCTTTCTAGGTGATTTTGGCACCAATTAACATTGCTATATGTTTTATTATGATTATGACTAAGTTTATGACGATGATGATGATGATAATGGTGATGATTGTGATGGTAATGATACTGATTGTGATGAATATTGTTATTTTTATTATTATCATTATTGTTATTCTGGTCTCTCCCCCCAACCCCACTCCACACAACCCCTCCCCCTCTCTCTCTTTTCTTCCTCTATCCATCTGTATGTCTGTCTGCCTGTTGGTATGAATGCCTGTTTGTTTGACAGCTTGACAGCCTTTTTCTCGCGCATTCTTCATCTTATGTGCGTTCATGAGAAAGTGCATGTGCGCATACGTGCATAAGTGTGTGTGTGTACGTGTGTATGAGAGATGATTGCATGTGTGTGTGTATGTGTGTGTGTGTGTGTGTGTGTGTGAGACAGAGAGAGAGAGATAGTGTGTGTGTGTGTGTGTGTGTGTGGACAAGTGGGTGGATGGGAGTTCGCGCACGTGTGTGTGTGTGTGTGTGTGTGTGTGTGTGTGTGTGTGTGTGTGTGTGTCAGTGTGTTTTCTTACAATTGTAGTTTGCCACCTTTCACCTACCAGTGTATACTATTATTAGCTACATTTCTTTTTTGGTCCCCTACATCCTCCTTTCCCAGAGCTTCTTTCCACCTTTTCCCAGCCTTATCCCCCATCCCCTCGCCCCCTGTGGCTCCTGCTTTCTCCCAT
The DNA here is from genome assembly GCA_033310375.1 of Conus canariensis. Classification (NCBI taxonomy): domain Eukaryota; kingdom Metazoa; phylum Mollusca; class Gastropoda; order Neogastropoda; family Conidae; genus Conus; species Conus canariensis. Next base: position 73,241,877 of record CM065723.1, read on the forward strand.
ACTCTGCAGTGGCGAGTTCATAGTGCCCTTACAGGTACGTACGAACACATACTCTACTCGGGAGTGCAAAAAGAGAGAAAGAGACAGAGAGTGAAAAATAGCTGCATGTGTTTGCTGCAGACCCTGAGGAAACCACAAAAATCAGGTTGTGACAATAAAGAATTAATGAGCAGACAGCGAGCGCTGGGGTTATATATATCAAAATTTTAATGTAGTTACAGATCACCAGTGAAGTGTGTTAGAAAAAAAGAAATCCTGGCATGCTGTTGACTCACTTCAGTCTCACTTCTACTTTCCGAGGTTTTCCCGTCACATCACAAACATCCCCGCCTGTGTACAGGTACTGCAGCATTCTGTAGAAAAAAAAATCATTCAATATCGGATAATAGAATGAGCATTCTGAAAAGTTCAACAACATAAGTAATGTAGTACAGAATTCTAAAAACAAAAACACACAAGTGATACAGACTTCCTTCAATGCAGGCTTATATTACATGTTTCTTCTGTGTGTAAATTTAACTATATACTTTGCTTGATTTAGGTCTCTGAAAAGTCCAGCACATTATGTCTTTCTGATCTCCACCTGCACACTCCTACCTGGCCCTTGCTTTCCTCCGCTGAAACACATCTTCAGATCCTTGGTTTTTCATAACACGACAATCACAGAGCCCTCTTTCTCTTTCTTTCCTCAGCTGAAACACATCTTCAGATCCTTGGTTTTTCATAACATGACAATCACAGAGCCCTCTTTCTCTTTCTAAGTGCACTCTGCCTGAAACAAACTTCCTCTCTCTCTCAGCAGCTTTAATAATTATCTGTCTTCTTTCAAGTAATCCCTCGAGATGACTATTTTTTTGATGATTCCTTCTTGCCTTGTAATATTGTTGTGTGTGTGTGTGTGTGTGTGTGTGTGTGTGAGAGTATGTGTGTGTATGAGTGTGAGAGTGTGCGTGTGTGTGTGTGTGTGTGTGTGTATGTGTATGTGTGTGTGTGTGTGTGCGTGTGTGTGTGTTTGTGTGTGTGTGCACGCGCGCATGCGTGTGGGCACCTGTGTGTGTATGTGTGTGTGTGTGTGGGTGTGTATGTGTGCACATATGAATGTGTGTGTGTGTGCCTGTATCTGTGTATGTGTGTGTGTGGGTGTGTGTGTATGTGTGTGGGTGCACATATGAGTGTGTGTGTGTGCCTGTATCTGTGTGTGTGTGCGTGTGTGTGTGTGTGTGTGTGTGTGTGTGTGTGTGTGTGTGTGTGTGTGTGTGTGTGTGTGTGACTGTGGATGGGAGACAGGAAAGACCTGACTGGGTGTAATCCCACTGGAGTGGCACAGAGGATGAGACAGAATTAAAAAAACAAAACAAAACAAAAATCTGCAGTCATTCAACTGGGCGTTTCCAAGTTATCACTGAACAGACAAATGCTGACTTTTTTGACTGCAATATCAGGACACACTGCTAGGATGCCTTTTAAGCACAGGGTTACAGTCACATTGGATTTGTAAATCCACCACTGCTTGCCCAGAGTGTTTAATGCTGGGTGCAGACACAGACAAAAGTCATGTCTTTGATAACTCTGGCTCTATCAAGACAACGCCTTGGCTCAAAGACTTTTGAAACGACAGATTTTTTGGTTTCTAAAGGAGAGTTGCAACATCTAATCCCTGGTATTCTCCCAAAACCTTCCCTGAAACCTCTTCCTCTTATCCCACTGCAAGCAGCAGTTTTGGGGCAGACTGTCTGGGAACCTCCAGACACCTGTCTGACTGCAGACTGTCTGGGAACCTGCAAACACCTGTCTGACAGCACACTATCTGGGAACCTACACACACCTGTCTGACAGCTGACTGGGAACCTACACACACCTGTCTGACTGCTGACTGTCTGGGAACCTCCAGACACCTGTCTGACTGCAGACTGTCTGGGAACCTGCAAACACCTGTCTGACAGCACACTATCTGGGAACCTACACACACCTGTCTGACAGCTGACTGGGAACCTACACACACCTGTCTGACTGCAGACTGTCTGGGAACCTACACACACCTGTCTGACAGCACACTGTCTGGGAACCTACAAACACCTGTCTGACAGCTGACTGTCTGGGAACCTACACACACCTATCTGACAGCTGACTGTCTGGGAACCTACACACACCTGTCTGACTGCTGACTGTCTGGGAACCTACACACACCTGTCTGACAGCTGACTGTCTGGGACCCTACACACACCTGTCTGACAACTGACTGTCAGGAAACCTACAAACACCTGTCTGACAGCTGACTGGGAACCTACAAACACCTGTCTGACAGCTGACTGGGAACCTACACCCACCTGTCTGACTGCAGACTGTCTGGGAAGCTACACACACCTATCTGACTGCAGACTGTCTGGGAACCTACAAACACCTGTCTGACAGCTGACTGGGAACCTACACACACCTGTCTGACTGCAGACTGTCTGGGAACCTACACACACCTGTCTGACAGCACACTGTCTGGGAACCTACACACACCTGTCTGACAGCAGACTGTCTGGGAACCTACACACACCTGTCTGACTGCAGACTGTCTGGGAACCTACAAATACCTGTCTGACAGCACACTGGGAACCCACACAACCTGTCTGACAGCACACTGTCTGGGAACCTACACACACCTGTCTGACAGCTGACTGGGAACCTCCAGACACCTGTCTGACAGCTGACTGTCTGGGAACCTACACACACCTGTCTGACAGCACACTGTCTGGGAACCTACAAACACCTGTCTGACAGCTGACTGTCTGGGAACCTACACACACCTGTCTGACAGCTGACTGTCTAGGAATCTACACACACCTGTCTGACTGCTGACTGTCTGGGAACCTACAAACACCTGTCTGACAGCACACTGTCTGGGAACCTACAAACACCTGTCTGACAGCTGACTGTCTGGGAACCTACAAACACCTGTCTGACTGCTGACTGTCTGGGAACCTACACACACCTATCTGACAGCTGACTGTCTGGGAACCTACACACACCTGTCTGACTGCTGACTGTCTGGGAACCTACACACACCTGTCTGACAGCTGACTGTCTGGGACCCTACACACACCTGTCTGACAACTGACTGTCAGGAAACCTACAAACACCTGTCTGACAGCTGACTGGGAACCTACAAACACCTGTCTGACAGCTGACTGGGAACCTACACCCACCTGTCTGACTGCAGACTGTCTGGGAAGCTACACACACCTATCTGACTGCAGACTGTCTGGGAACCTACAAACACCTGTCTGACAGCTGACTGGGAACCTACACACACCTGTCTGACTGCAGACTGTCTGGGAACCTACACACACCTGTCTGACAGCACACTGTCTGGGAACCTACACACACCTGTCTGACAGCAGACTGTCTGGGAACCTACACACACCTGTCTGACTGCAGACTGTCTGGGAACCTACAAATACCTGTCTGACAGCACACTGGGAACCCACACACACCTGTCTGACAGCACACTGTCTGGGAACCTACACACACCTGTCTGACAGCTGACTGGGAACCTCCAGACACCTGTCTGACAGCTGACTGTCTGGGAACCTACACACACCTGTCTGACAGCACACTGTCTGGGAACCTACAAACACCTGTCTGACAGCTGACTGTCTGGGAACCTACACACACCTGTCTGACAGCTGACTGTCTAGGAATCTACACACACCTGTCTGACTGCTGACTGTCTGGGAACCTACAAACACCTGTCTGACAGCACACTGTCTGGGAACCTACAAACACCTGTCTGACAGCTGACTGTCTGGGAACCTACAAACACCTGTCTGACTGCTGACTGTCTGGGAACCTACACATACCTGTCTGACTGCAGACTGTCTGGGAACCTACACACACACGTCTGACAGCAGACTGTCTGGGAACGTACACACACCTGTCTGACTGCAGACTGTCTGGGAACCTACACACACCTGTCTGACAGCAGACTGTCTGGGAACCTACACACACCTGTCTGACAGCAGACTGTCTGGGAACCTACACACACCTGTCTAGTTTAAGAAGATGTCAAAGTATCTTTCAATCCCTGGATATTAAAAAAAAAAAAAAAAAATTCTGCATTAATTGAATCTTGCAGACTATTCCATCTGAAAAAAAATAATCTGAAAGACCTGCAGAACTGCTCTTGTACTGGAGCTCAACTGGTGGAGGCTTCCAAATGGTGAACACCACAGTCCACCACCAAATCAGCTCATAAGTGTCTTCTCTAACCAGCTGCCCAAGGAGTGGCATGTGCCTGAGGACTAACGGGAGCAGGGGTTGGGACAAGCGGAACCTGGAAGTGGCTGTGGACGGGGGAGGCAGACTGTGTGGTGTGGGAGATGCCACAGACACGGCACAGAACATCAGGTGACCGTCTGAAACTAGCGTAATAGCTCAACGAAAACCTGCCATCAGACTGTGGACAGTGAGCGACAGGAAGAATGGAAGATGCTGACACTGACTTGCGCTGGCCTAGAGCCCTAGGTCGCTTGTTGGGGCGCTCCGACAGCCAGTGTAGATGATGGTCTTCGTTGTAAAAACCCAGGTAGACGTTGGTTTCCCCCGTTTTGTCCTGTTTCAGATGCAGAGGTTACAGTCTATGTTCATACAGTCTATGTGCATACATGCAGATACAAGTGTAAAAGCATAGCGGTGCATGCTTGTTTGATCCGCCTCACCATCTTTCATACAACAAGATGCAAAGCATATAAACATACTCCCAGTTTATCTTGAATAGAAGTACTTTCTGAGATATTCCATAAAGAAGAAAAACTGTTTTGGGCAGTTATAGCCGTTAGTAACGGCTATTCTGGTTAAATAAAACATCGGGCATCATCTGTGACCCATAATGAACATACCTACAAATTTTCAGAAAGATCAGCCCAGAAGTTTTGTCTGGAGCAAGTGGAACACATTTTGACCATGGACAAACACACAGACAGACAGACACACTGACTGACAGACAGCATTTCTTTGTTCCCATTGTAAAGTACTCCCTATTCTATAAAAACTGGCACTAGTGGCAGTACAATTAAAAACAGACAACTGTACATGCATATTTAAAGCATGCTTTTTTTTTTCACTTGGTATTTTCTAAAGGGCAGATATAGGAAGAAAATGTGTTTATTCATTTTGATAAAGCTGCTTTTTCTGTGTGTTACTACAGATCACAAATGAAGCAATATTTTCTGTCAATTAAATCAATGCAGATGCACAATTTTAAACATTCATCCCTGTTGAACACACACACACACACACACACACACACACACACACACACACACACACATCACACAGCTGTCTTTACCTTGTGGAACTGACGAGCATATCGTCCAATACATATTTCATGTTTCCACCATCCTACACCCTGCAAAACAGATACAGAGTACAATACAGAAGAGGAAATTCATCTGAAGCACACAAACTGTAACAATTTCAGACATCGTGTTTGTTCACATGCCCAATGTCGACTGTACTGAAAGAAACCTTACAAACCATTGTTCAGGCATGTGACAAGACATACATGTATATACTGCTGGACAACACGTCTGTTAAAATAGGTAATAAATTAATTGAATCCTTTAAAAAAAAAGTATATCATACATGTACTGCAGGAATACATTCTTGCATACTTGTTCATATGCTCTTGCGAATACAGACATGTCAGCACCTAAGCAAAATAATAGGCAAAGTACGTGTAAGGTTCAACCGGGAAAAGATAAGGATCTTAAGACTGCAGCCATCTTGAAGACAAAGGGATTGTAACCAATGAAGTACTCAGAAGTAAAGCGAGAGGAAGGCAACAAGGCAGCCTTTCACACACTGAGGAGTGGAGCAAGATCCAAGCAACCTAGTCAGAGCACTGTCATCATTGTCCACTGCCAACAGTAGAACAAGAAGCCCTGAACATCCAGCATGGGCTCATCAAATCCAGCCACAACATAAGCTCATTGAAAAATTCATACCGTGACATGATTACACAGACACATATTTTGAGGTGTGCATGCAAGACGACTATAGCCTTGTTGTAATATTATCAACTGAATATGATGTGATGAACCAATTCCCTGGAATGTGTATCACTTGCCAATGCTTTTTTGGTGGGCTTTATATGCGCTGATACATCAAGAACAATAGTTTGGCCTGGCACACACATCTTGTTCTTCATCTAGTCTGGATACTGCTTTGCTCATGGGTTTTTAAAGCACTAAAATCTAATCTGTATTTATTACTCCATGCGCATGCATCCTGGTTTCTTGGAGGCACAAAACGTCGCAACGACAGGTTAACTTCTCCACTGTTGAGCACAGTGTTCTAAGCACTGTGACAGTTCAAGGTGTATAATCTGAAATACACTTTTCTGAACTGTTCTTATACTTATTTTTATTTGGGAAATCTACGTTTGTCTTTCATAATGAACCTAAGATCCTGGTACAAAAGCGAGAACATTTCAATTCAAAATGTGAATTTTTTGTGAGAAATGGAAGATAGCACCTCTTATCAGGCAAGGGCAATGGGTGCCCACATTGATGACATCCTTCAACGCCAGATATCCAGACTGATTATAGTCAGGACTGTTTCTCTACAGCCATACCTCTTATTGAAGGCCTTCATCTCATTGATCCTCTCTTCTAAGACTGTCTTCTCTAACAGTAAGCATGGGTGTATGTAGACATACAACCTGCTGGCACGAAACCAAGCCCTATGGATTGTGGATTCAAAAGTTGTTTTCTGCAATGGTAAATACGGATGTGCACACCCTTGCATCCTACTGGTACTGTATGAAAGCCTTATGGCTGGGGATTATTGGTCATCTTGTCCTCTCTAATGGTAAACAAGGATGTGTACAGCAGCAAGTCTATATGACATTTCCTATTTTAACTATGTGAAAAGACTACAAAACCCTACTCATGGAAATAAGTCCGGCTGTTGAGTAACAGTAACACAGGGGAAACCCAATTACTGTTGTCAGTAGGGGGCTTAGTAGGTGGTGTCCTGCATATGTTGGATCAGAACAGGCGCCACTGAACACCATCAACGTTACTCAGTGCAGTGCAGTGTCTCTTACAGTGGGTTGCCTCATGGCGACTTGACACTGACTGCTCCCTGTGGATTGCCGGTGCCGGGGCTGCCATGGTGGCCATGGACAGGGGATTGGAATGAGCAGTGTGGGTTCAATGCCACTGAGGCAGCACAGAAGACAAGACAGGAAAAAAAAAAACAACCAAAACACACACACACATACAAACCGCAGGGGAAACCAATCAAAAGCAACAAGAAATCTGCCCTACTCATGGAAATAAGCCTGGCTGTTGAGCAACAATAACATAGGAGAAGCCAATCAAAAGCAACCAGAAGTCAAAGCTTACCCCTTGTAAACAATAGTCACCAGATATCAGCTCTCTCAGAACTTGCTTGTCTGTTTGTTTGTTGATCTCAGTGTTTGTGTGATGGTGCACCGGCGGTGACTTGGTTGTGTAAACTTTGGGCACCTTGTTCCGAGCTGGCTCCTCTGGTTCTTTCTTTGTGCTGTCTGGTTCCTGTGTTCCAAACAGTGCCTCCTGCCAAAATGTACAATCAGATCAAATCAAGCTGTTTACAACTCTCAGCTGACCCCAAGGCATGTGAAGAATGTTAAACTGAAAAAAGATACCGACATCAGGATCTGGTTCTTTGTACATGTGTTCCTCTGTGTGTGTGTGTGTGTGTGTGTGTGTGTGTGTGTGTGTGTGTGTGTGTGTGTGTGTGTGTGTGCGTGCACATGCATATATGAGTGTGCACGGGTGTTTGCATGTGCATATGTGTGTGTAAGTGTGTGCAAGTGTGTGTGTGTGTGTGTGTGTGTATGTGCACGCATGCCTATGTGTGTGTGTGTATGCATGCATGTGAGTGTGCATGCATGCATGCATGTGTGCATATGTGCGTGCATGCACGTGTGTGTGTGTTTGTGTGTGTGTGTGTGAGTGCATTTCTTCAACAGCCTCCCTCTCATAACGAATCTGTTCATAAAAAGAGTAAGAACTCATTTTATACCCAATAAACATCAGAGGCAAAAATCATCTGCATTTTTCAAGTTGCTTTCACAGCAATTGTTCTGTACAACTACACATAATTTCATTTATATTTTAAGTATACAACTGCAGAACATCATCCAAGGACATGGATATTACAACTCCAGAAATACTTAGTGACACTTGATATAACACTATGCCATGTGACATAACCTGTTTGGTTAAATGTAGTTTCCATGTAGACAATGTTTGTAGAAAGCCAGCACCACAAGTGTGTCCTGGCCTGGACAATAGGATCAAGACTTGTGTCCCCTAACTAGTGATCATAGGCCTGTGTGATGGACAGTCGGGGATCTCAACAACCCTCTGTCCTCTGTCCTGCACATCAGGGTAGAGGTGTCATAAATAGCCAGTCCTTTACGTTGTCCATTCAGAACTTCTGCGAGTTACTGGGACCTTCCGTCCACCACTGCACCCTGTGGAACGGCCTTGGATACAGTCATGGCAAAATACCTGCCTTACCAACCTTACGGCACTTGATAACATATGAAGATCCTCCACTGCACCCAGCAGAATGGCCTTAGATACAGTCATGATGAAATACCTGCCAACTTTATGGCACTTGATAACCTCACGCTGTTTTGGTCTGCCAGTCTGTGTACTGACTTGGTATAGGGGATTCAGTCAACTGTGTTATGCTCCTTGTCGGAGATGCAGTGAATCTGTCGGAAGCATGGATTTCAGAATGTCATCAGATCTGCCTTCACTGAGGTGGATGGATGTCACCAGTAACTTGTAGAGTTTTGCCTCCTCAAGGATGAGCGAAGAGTGAAGATGAAAAATTCAAAGGATGATACTAAATGTTTTTGTAATTAAATTGATTTCTTTCATGATGTTTATTACCATGGCTTATCTGCTGTCTAGAAAATTTCACTTATGGGAAAAAGAAGAAAATAATCTGCTCCACCAGTTCTCTCCAGCCATTAAACCCAACTCAGTATTTTCAATTAGCTCATTTAAAAAAAAAAAAAAGAAACTGAAAAGATGAAGCGAAACACTATTCTGGTGGAACCAAACAATAATTTCTGTAAACTATATTCTGCCAGGAAAACATTACAGCTTCTACTCTTTTCCACACTGGCAGAGTAAAAAAAAGAAAAGCATTTTCCTCACTGATTCTATTGTTAATAGTGAACTTTATTTTTCACCTTCAGGACTGACCTGTCTGGACGATGTCATCCGCTTTGACTCCAGCTCCCACTTCTCCAGGATCTGCGGTTTGATGGGCGCACCTGACAGGGCGTGACAGCTGATCTTGTTCACTGGAGGGTTCTTGGGCCTGACACAGACACCGCACAGTTGCCAGGGAGTCTGCAGCCACTTTTAATTGGATAATCATTCTCATCATACAAGACGGTGTCTGACATGGCGTTACATGGTTTAGGTTTGGCATCAATCATCTTTGTTCCCAGTTGTTTCAAGTTCCGCTATTTCCGGTCGAAAAGATTATGACTGAACACTTCCTCAGAACATTTGACTCTCAATCTGAGGGTTGCTGGTTGGAGCTCTGGCAGAGCTTGTGGATGCAGTGTTGTGAGTATGTTTCTAATCTCCCAGGTCAACCTGCATGCAGACCTGCAAGTATCTCAACCACTTTCATGCATATACCCATTCACAAGATCAGATGGTAACATTACAGATGCTGTCATTAACATCAGTAGCATGTGGGTGATGTTAACACAAAATATTTGGCATGCACCAAGATATTTGAAATGGAGATGGGCTCTGCAAAGCGTTCCCCGTTGCCTACTAAAATGCTCTAATCGTGCTAAAAAAAAAAAAAATTGCAGTAATTTTGTTCATGTATCTGTCTCCATACCGCTATGACCCTTTTTGTCATGGAATATTATATGATGTTTCTATAAGCTTTAACCCGTTCGCTGCTTGAAGCTGCTTGAAAATGTTACAAACAAAGGCTTTCCCAGTGCCAGGGAAATCTAATGATTTGGGGGTAATAATTAACAAAAAATTCTAGCTCAGAAACTACAAAAGATATAACAATGAAATATATATGATTTTTGAAGGAAATTGAATGAAGATTTTGAATCTGGGCTTCTTTTGTTTTAATTTTGATAATAAAAAAGTATTTAGACAATTAGATTTGGATAGATTTTTTTGCACGATCAAAAGCATATGTATTTACCACTACATCTTCACATCCAAACAAGAACACAAAGCAAAAAAGTTGAAAATAAAGTTTGTATTGTCACACTACACCTGTAAATGAAAGTAAAACAGTTTAGAAGTCTATCAAGACGCTCACACTCTATGCAGACAGGTCAGTCCACGACCACGCCCCCCTCTCCCCACCACGCCCCCTTGCTGGACTTCAACCCTCTCTTTCACTGCTCCCTTTCCCCTACCTTTCCCTCTGCCCTGTGCCGCGCCGCGAGCAGGCCGCGCTCCCCTCTCACGCTGACTACCACGTCACTGACCACTGGCACGCAGTGCAGAGTACACACTAGGCGAGCTCGTTCGACGCTGGCAAACCAGTCAGCTGAACACACATTGAGGTCACACAGCCCGACACAATAACTGACGAATACGGTTGGCAATTCCATCACTATCATCATCTCACCTTCATGCTCGAGTGAGTCGTTGAATAAAAGATTATTGTCTTTGTCAAAAATCATTAGCAGAGCCTGCTCAGCTGTGTAAATACGTTGATTTGGTCGCTGTGCTTGTCGAAGGTTGCGCCGCCATCTTTGCAAGCGAGACGAAGTGCTGGCTGGTCATCCAGTCAGTGATGAGAATAAATGGGCTTTCCCCTCACGTGTGGTCATTTACATATCATTTTAATACTACAGACATATAAGGCTTACTACGCACACTCTATTTAAGTCCGTTGATAGAAATAGTAACGAATGAAAATTCAAGAAAAATGCATGACGTCAGTGGACGGCCCATAGGCACTGGGAAAGCATTTTTAATGCGGCGTCAGCTGACGGCTTAAAGGCACTCTACGGGTTAATGCAACGAGCTTAGTATGCCTCCTCAGCATGCAGACAAACAAATGAAAAAAAACCCATTGCAAAACACATACACAGTACACATAAGGAGACTCATTGGTTGCTCTTTACGCCATGTTCAGGGCCTGGAGAACTGAGCTGAGACATTCTTATGTGGGCTGACTCCCTCTTCAGGGAAGTGTACTTTCTGCCATCCTTTTCCACACTGCGGGATTTGTTTGGACAGGTAGGTGTATGGTAAAACTATTTTTTGACAAATCAAATGCCTCTTTTTGCCTTCAATGTTTATCACTCAACATTAAACCTGACATAATAATACCTGTCCAGTCTTCTGTCTCCAACTTTCTGTGTCTCTCTCTTGTTCTCTCCCTTCACCCCCCCCCCCCCCCCTCCCAAAAATAATATACAGAACTTTCTATATAACTGTCAAATACACCTGACTGTAATGTTAACACACATCTGCCTTGACTGTCACTTGCTCTAAATCACAATGTAGACATGCATCACTGCATGCAGTACTGACCACCATAATCACGCAGTTATGTTTTGACCTCAAATTAAGGTTTTCTTTTTTATGGCACTGTACATTCTCTCTCTTTATTGAATTTATTCCTTCTTTTTCACATCTGAAGTTTGATTCTGTCTCTCTCCACATACAAACCACACATGTAAGTGCAGAAACTCACATACACTGATTTTCATTCCTGGAGTTTCAGACAAAATATGATATACACATGCATAAACCTTACTTTCAACCTGACTCATACATGAAACTATCTGAGACAGAGTTTGAAATAAATTTTCATATGTGAGTTTGGAAGTCAAGTCAAGCACACTTCTTACACTGGACCGTAGAATCTGAATATGACCCACTGATCTGTGATAACCTGGTCAAATGATCTATAGTGTTCTGAACAAAACTTGAATCTCTGGACTTGCAAGATGCACTAGAAACTAACAAATGATACCCAATTTGTTTAACACACACAAATTCGTTTAACACACACAAAACATGGCCTGATCCAGCCCATGCAGCACTGCCTAGCCCATACCTAGTTTATTCACACACAAACTGTCAACCTAATACATCATTCCCTGAACATGGAATTGCCATAGCAAGATATGTTAGTTCGGTCTGGCACAAACCTAAAAAGAGGGTGTGAACACAGCACTGACGTAAGGACCATCACTTCATATTCACATGTGGAGGTTTCCTTTAAGCTGTACACCTCTCCGTGACCGTCGGGCTGGCACACATACAGCACCCGTGTGACACGAGGCTGCTCCGTCAGGTCGCAGGGAGTGCCATCTTGCATGACCACCTCATAGTAGGGAAGATCCACTCCATCCACACGCCTGTGTTTTATCTAATAAAACACATCAGTAAGAAACTAAAGACAAATCCACAATAACTGGGTGGTAGGTTCAAAGAGGGCCAACATTAAATAAGGAACTGAAAACAATGCCACTGCATCATAAACATGAAAAGGGATAAACAAAAAATGAACAAGAAAGCAAAAACTTTGATTCTGCAGGTCGAAAAGCAGAATGGGATTCTGAAGAGGACCAGTGGGCAGTTTTACAGATGGCTCTATCCTGGTAGGCAGTTAATGAATTGTACAGTGCTTAGAGCATGGTCTCTGATCAAGGTTAGGCAGTATAAAAATTATTCTCAATTATAATAATCTCTCTTATCACCACAAATCATAAGTCATCCATATTCTCATCACAGCACAATAATGTCACTACAGTTAACAACATTGAATTTCAGTCATTTCTCATTTCATTATGTCAAATATCAATCACTCAATTCTTCATTCATTCTTTGAATTTTCACATCAGATGCATGCCATATGGTTTATTTATCATCCACATCAACAGCCAAACTGGCCTCCTCTTCCAAAAGTAAGTGATGGGATTTTATGTGTGCGCAAGATGTTCTGCATGCGTTCACATGGAACTTTGGTTTATTGTCTCATTCAACGGATTTTTCAGAGCATGGAGTCAGAAACAATGTTGAGTAAAACCCCTGTACTGAAACTGCAAGTTTCAAGCCTGTAACCCAGGATTACCAGTCCAGTGCTCTACCAACTCTCATTTTTTGAGAGATGCAACATCACTCCTGACTGTGTTTATAAGACACTGCAACTGGAAGTTTTCCTATTTGTCAGAATCAGTAGACTACTGGTAAATTACTTGTTTCTTTAAAGATTTATTATAATAGTATTAAGAGTTATTTAATAAGCAATACTTTGCCTTCTCAAGGATAGTTATATGACATAGGATACGGGACATCACTTCTAATAGATATTTATGTATTATATACGACACCATACCCTCTCATGGATGGTTATTCTATAAAGAAAATGGGACATTCTGTCTTCCACTTTGTTCTCAAGTCCAGCTGACAGTTTTAAAGGAAGAAACTGTGGAGACAAAAACGATAAAAGAGTAGAGAGAAAGCTATCAGTTGGGGAGGAAAGAATGGATATAATATGCAGCAGAAAACTACAGAGGAGGACCAGACTGAAGTGCTAGGGATCATACTGATGGTACTGTGCAAAAGACCTCTATGTACTGAAGTGCTAGGAATCATACTGATGGTACTGTGCAAAACACTTCCATGTACTGAAGAAGACAGTTTGGTAATCATGTGTGCTATTTTCTATTTCTTGCACTGTACAAAGACATTTGATAAGCAGGTGCGTAATTTTCCTTTTCATGTACTGAATGCAGACAGTATGATGACCTTGCATTTTTTCCTGTTTCATACAGCTGCCTGTGATGTAGTAGACTAGCAACATGCAGTTTCAAGTGGAAGAAAGTAGACTTGACAGAAGAGATGAGCGTTGGAGCAGTGCTGACAGGATCGCCCTGATATCCTCCTTCTTACTGATCATGCATATATCTGTTGTAAACTTACACAATACTCACATTTTCATCTTTTTCTGAACTCTTCTTAGGAGCCAGAGTGCTCTCTGCAGTACCTAAAACCAAACAATTGACTCAAATTCTTACAAATGCTGCAACAGGCCATAAAAGCAAAACTAACACCAACATTATGACAGAACACACTCTATGTATCAGACAATCAAAGCTGACCATACTGCTATGTGTACTGAACGCAATATCCCATAATCAGTTGTGCTCGGATGTATAGTTTTCTCATCTGGCAGAGTAGGTGATTAACTTACTTATTCATTTTTGTTAGTATTCTGCTTCAACTCTCACACACTGCTGATTTATCTGATGAGTTTTGTGTTTGACCTCCTGATTCTTTGTACATTTGTCTGTTTTTGCTGTCAAGAAAGAGTAAGATGTCACTTTGAGGGAAACTGCCTCTTCGTTTTATCCAAGCCAATATAAAGTTATGTTAACTGAGTGACTCAATTAAAAGAGGAATGAATGCAGACACAAGTATACATACACTTATGCACCCATATAAACAGGAGGAAACAACAATTGGTGACCAGACATAAAACAAAAATCTATCTTGACATAAACAGCAGATCTGTGCAAAAAAGCAAAAGAAGACAGAAGACATCTCTCCAATAAGGACTGGAGGATCAAAAAGGGCCAAAAAAGAAGATAGCAACTATGAGCATCAGCAAGTAAAGCCACTGATACTCTAGTCTGAGAAGAACTCATTAGGTGTGCTTTTTGCTTGTCTTTCCACTGGAAGAAAGTGCACAAGAAACCCTCCATGGAAATGGGAAGCCCCACACTGAAGATTAGCAGAGGCATCCGGTAAAAGAAATAAAAAAGGAAATGAAAAGACTGAAAAACTATCTAAAATCCAGAACAGACATGTCTAAAACTCTGCAAAATGGTCGTGCATAGGTGTTGCTCAATCTGAAAACATGTACTTCTTCAACAGAAACAGAATCGCTAGCCGCAGACAGTAGAGCAGAAATGATGAGTAACTAAACTTGCTAACAATTTTGCCAACGAAAAACAAGGCACGTTATATCTTGTTTATAAAACCATTTAATGAAAACCATAACCCCCCCCCCCCCCCCTCCACCTCTTCTTCTTCTTCTTAAATTTGCTACATGTCTGCTGAACACCTGAGAAACTGGTGCTTAAAAATTAAATTATGCAAAATAATATCTTTTAAACATTCTTTTGAAAAAGTTCTGTGCATCCAACATTCTCATATGAAATGTCAAACACTCACCTTCTGAGGCAGCACCAGCCTCTGATTTGGAAGCATCAGCTTTACTGTATCCAAAGCCAAGGAAGTATTCTTGCAGGGCTGGTTTCTGTGGTCAGATCAGCGTCACAAAATCAATGAATGAAGCCTATGAACAACACACAGTGAAACATCTGCATTCTTTCCAAAAACGATCAGGATCAGCTTATTTCGTCACGACCACATCAAACAGGTGAGACAACCGAGGACAGAAACAGACAAAAGAAATTGTCACCTGAGGATGCTCCAAAGACCATACCACCACCACCACCTTTCTTCCACTGACAATGGTCTATGACAGTGCCTGAGAGAGCAACTATGCTACTTGCAGGTGACTCAGTTATTCGATTTCTCAGAACCATAGACTGCACTTCTTGATGAAATGAAGTTTAAAATCTGTGTGCCCAGGACAAGTCATGGACAATCTTCATCACTAGCTTTTTTCATTACCAGCCACATCAAATGTAAAAGGTGTGTGTGTGTGTGTGTGTGTGTGTGTGTGTGTGTGTCTGTGTGTGTGTGTATGTGCGTGTGTGCGTGTGCACGTGCGCGCGCGCATGCGTGCGTGTGTGCGTGCGTGTGCGAGCGTGTGTGTGTGTGTGTGTGTGTGTGTGTGTGTGTGCGTTAAACAACAGCTTATTTCTATTTTGAGAAAGAAATTCTGCAAATGATGGACACAGTCAAACACAAAGACACACACACAGGATCTCTAACAAATTCATAGATACATGTAAAATACTTCTCTTGTCCTCAGTAATATCTATTTCATGACTTCATCAAAACTTCTTGTAAACTAGGACATTATCAGGAAACATGAATACAGGAAATCTAGAATCATATGATATTGGAATCATCACATTTAGCTGGTAATCATTTTGTCTTCACAAACAATTCTAATATGTGTGTACATGTATGAGTGTGCGAGTGGTTGAGAAGGCAGACATACTGCAAAAGAGATAAACTGTCTATGTGCATACACGCTTCATAAAGGTCGAGATAAACTGCATGTGCATACATGCTTCATATTCATAAAGGTCAGTTTGTGTGAACACCCGATTTTGCCCATCTGTGTTCACATCCTACTCAGTAAACTACCAGTAAGAAGGAAAGAACAAAGAAAACGCTCGCATCAAAATGGAGACTCACCTGTCCTTGTTCTCTCACTTCATGGTACTGCCGAAGATGTTTTCCATGACATAGTTCATAGGTCCAGTAGGATTCCACCTGAAACAAAATAAAACAAAAGACATATCCATGATTGAAGCCCTGATCATTAGGTCCCTGACCATCCCTGTTTGCTTCACTGGGACTATGGCTCTCCAAATATGTGCATGTTCTTTAAGTTTTGTTTAGTAGTACCCTCTATGGACCAGGAAAGAATGCAATTTTCTTTCACCATATTTATTCCAGAAATCTTGGTGTCAAGAAACGCATTTTAGCCAGTGTTGAATTAAACAAAAACAAAAAAACTCCAACCACAATGTTTCATTTCATCACAAGTAACATGAGGCGCAATACCAGCAAGACGTTCTATATGTGGAAGAAAATATTTATGTACCTGGTTACATTAAACAACTTCATATCTTTATGTAAAACATATAACCAAGAAAAACCCATGAAAGTGTTCTAAATTTTGATTTACAATATCATTAAACAAATGTTTTCTATCACTTTTTCCATCTTTGTATTTCTTCAAGTTTGAAACCATTTTATTAAGAAAAGCATGAACTGCATGAGCATGTTACATCTAAAAATATGGTGCAGTCTGTAACATATTCAAAGATATTTTGTTGTTGGTCTAGTTATCTTGTCAAGTTGTTTTCTTTTCAGTTGAAATTAAGGATCATTTGCAAACAAATAGAAAACATCACATACACTGGACACCCTTCTATAACATACTGAAAGCCTTGAAAACCAGGTGATAAAAAGAATGGAATCTTTATTTAGGATATAAACCTAAAATAATAATTTTAAAAAAGTCCAGAAATGGGCAGTTTTTGAGCAGAATTCTTAAAAACGTTTTCCCTTTTTTTCTTTTTCAAGTTAAACCACTAGGACTTTTAAAGTATGTGATCTATCTTCAACACAAAAAGATGAACTTACAAAAATGTATCCCCAGTAATGAAAAAGCTTGAACAAAAAAAAAATCGTTCTTGTTTTAGTGCCACATGATAACAAAACAGAATCTGTTCACATTACAAATCAAACACAGTTTTATCTAAGCTAATTAATAAAGAACAGACTAGAATTACTACAAATAGGCACTGCAGAGTGCGTGCATGTGAGCGTGCATGTGTGTGTGTGTACAAGATACGTACCCTGTAAGAACAGGCAGTTTGGTGGAACAAGTTCTGCATCAACTCTGCAGCTGACGGACCCTGGTAGCTGTCCACACTTTCCTGAAGAATGCAAGACAAAGACAGTTAACTTAGCTATACAAAGATAACATAACTAGAAGGCTATCATGGAAAATAAGACCAATATTACAACTACAATACTTGTACAATACAAGAAGAAAACAACATCAAGCTCTTCATGCAGCTCTTCAGTTGGCTCTATCTGAGCAGACAGCCCATCGTGCAAACAAGAGCATGGATTGTAAAGCACTTAAAGCCTAGTCTCTAACTGGGGATAGGCGCTATATATAATATTCTTAATAATAATAACAATAATAATGCTAATAACAACAGAATTTCACCATCATATTCAATCTTAAAAAGGAAGTTGTATCCTTTCAATAGACTGTAAGCAACCTGGGTGCAGGCACTGCAGGGAACAAAAAAAGAGCAAGTCTATTCTGAACTGTTCCAGAGTATCAAGGCCAGCCAACAAGGCTAGCGCTGCCCTTCACAACAAGATATCCCAACTGGCACAGTCCCTGCCCATCACTAATCCCTTATTTAGAACAGACCCTACCAATGTTTTACAAGAAGAAGTTTGCTGAGTTTCATCATGAAGATAAGAT
This sequence comes from Conus canariensis, assembly GCA_033310375.1. NCBI lineage: Eukaryota > Metazoa > Mollusca > Gastropoda > Neogastropoda > Conidae > Conus > Conus canariensis. Next base: position 73,260,102 of record CM065723.1, read on the forward strand.
AAGATAATGTTGCTTATAGCCCAGCCGACCACAAGGGGCCACATCAGGGCTGTCACCACATTAAAATCAACTCACAAGTCATTTAAAACAAACAAAAACAAAAAAAAACCACCTTTCACACATCTCTTTAAATGACATCGTCTAGAAACGCACCAGAAACTTCGTTAAAAATCTTTCATCCGTAAAATCTTAAATCAGATGAAAAATGTTAATCTCTCTCAAAAACTCAAAGATCACATCAGGCGGGACATCTCTGAACAGGATTTTCATTGTCTCGGCTGTAAAATGTTTGTGTCTCACATCGTGCAAGTCCCAACACTCTAAAAGAATATGTTTCATTGTGAGTGGCACATGACATGGAATGCACCACGGAGCTTCTTCATTCTATAAAAGGTACGAATGGGTAAAATACGAATGGCCGGTGTGCAGCCGGCACAGAACTGTTTCTTCTTTACGACCACCAGACGTAGATGGGAGGAACTCCTTAAGGTTTGGACGGATCTGAAAGAGTTTGTTATCCGTCTGTGTTCCAATCCTCCTGCCAGAGGTCTCTCACATAATCGTTAATTTTGGGTTTCAGATCTGAGCAAGGGATATAAATACTGGACAATTTCTCTCTTGTGGCATTCTTGGCTAAACGATCAACCATTTCGTTCCCTCCGATGCCAACATGACCAGGAACCCAAGCCAGAATAATGTTGTAACCATCCACTTTCAACTTGCTAAAAAGTTCAAAGAAATGTAAAAGTTCTGGATGCTGAAGGTTGCGGCCAACTATGGCCTCCAAAGCTGACAGCGAATCCGACAGAACCAGAAAGTCCCTCTTCGTAGATTGTGAAATTATTTTCAATGCCAGAACCAGAGCAGTAAGTTCAGCAGAACAGACAGAAGCATCTGGAGGTATATGTTTTAACAGTATCTGAGAAGGAGCACCAGGGCAATAGGCTGCACAGGCCACTCCATCCTCAGACTTGGAACCGTCAGTGAAAATTTTCTGACAGGATGGAAATTTTGAACAGAGGTCAGCATACAATGCCTTGTATGCCTGAGAGCTGGTGGACTCTTTACGAAAAGCTGCAAGATCAAAACGAATCTCTGGTGTGAAAAAGGTCCACGGAGGCTGATCCGGAAACTTGGAAAAATCCGACACAACTCCTAGGTCTAGACCTCCATTCCGTGCGTGAGGCTGCATATGAACACCAAACGGCGGAATACAGTTAGGGTTGTTTTCGAATTTGTTTTGAAACTGGGGGTCAAAGACAGTCATAGGCAGGATTCTGCGGTTCTGAGAACAGTCTGATATAGTAATTTAGAGACATTTTCAGCCTGCGGTTGGACAGTGAGGGTTCACCTGCCTCTGCGTACAGGCTGTACATAGGGGTGGTGCGGAATGCTCCAAGACAGAGACGAAGCCCTTGATGGTGGATAGGGTCCAAGAGTTTCAGATAAGACGGTCTTGCAGAGCCGTACACAGCACAACCATAGTCCAGTTTGGAGCGGACCAGGGCTCTGCAGAGATGCAGCAAAGTTTTCTTATCAGCGCCCCAGTCAGTGTGCGCTACGACCCGCAGAATATTCAGAGCTTTCTGGCAAGTGGTTTTGAGATTTTTAATGTGGCTGAGAAAGTTGAGTTTTTGATCAAAAATAACTCCAAGGAATTTGGCTTCTTTTACAGCTGGAATGGTGGACTTGTCCAGACGAATTTCAGGATCAACAAAAAATTGACGAAAATTGTGAAAATGGATTGACTGAGTTTTGGTATGTGAGAAGGTAAACCCGTTTTCCTCGGCCCACTGCTGGATCTTGTTGACACAAAGTTGGAGTCGACGCTGTACGCTGGCGTAAGAAGCTCCAACTGCGTACAGCGCGAAGTCGTCTATGAACAGAGAGGACTCAGAGCCCTGGCTTACCGATTTTACAATGTCATTAATTTTAATGCTGAAAAGGGCAGGAGAAAGGATGCTCCCCTGAGGTACACCCAACTCCTGCCCATGGATGTCAGAGAGTGCGGTGCCAACACGCACCTGGAACTGTCGATCAGCCAAAAAGTTCTGTATAAACAGAGGCAGGTGACCACGGAAACCAAGTCTGTGCAAGTCCAGAAGAATTCCTGATTTCCATGTGGTGTCATACGCTTTTTCGAGGTCGAAAAAGATAGCGACCACATGCTGCTTATTGACAAAGGCATTGCGGATAGTGGTTTCCAGACGGATTAGATGGTCGACTGTCGAGTGGTATTTCCGGAACCCGCACTGTTGACTGGCCAAAAGGCCATCGGTTTCCAGCTTCCACATCAGACGGGAGTTGACCATCTTCTCCATCAACTTACAGAGGCAGCTAGTCAGAGCTATTGGACGATAGTTGGAAGGGTTGGTAAGGTCCTTTCCAGGCTTTGGAATTGGAATGATCAGGGCTTTCCGCCAGGAGGGCGGAAAGCACCCTGTGGTCCAGATATGGTTGTATACTTTAAGAAGGGTCTGGAGACAGCTTTCTGGAAAATGTTTCAAAACCTGATAATGAATATCATCCAGACCAGGGGCAGAATCAGTGCAGGTTTGTAAAGCTGTTTTCAGTTCATTGATTGAAAAAGGGAGATTGTAGGCTTCAGAGTTGTCTGATGTGAAATTGTATAAAGATTTCTCTCTGAGTTGTTTGTTTTTTAAAAAGGCTGCAGATTTATTTGAAGATGAGGAGTTCTGTTGGATGGTGGAAGCCAACAGATTGGCAACAGCTTGTTTGTCAGTGACCAGAGCATCGGCAAGTGTTTCATCATGAAGGATACTGGAGAGGAAGCCAATGCCGCTGAAGTGGGAAGACCTTCTTTGTATTTATGTGAGTGGATGACTCTGCCCTCTCTATGAAGAACATCGGTCATGTATGGTGCACCTTGCATCTTTTTGACACCAATGTTATGCAGCACAGTATACTCCCTGCTACCCATCCTGACTGCTGTGATGCAACACTTTTCACCCATACAATGTAATCAATAGCATTGCTAAGACTGGTCAAGACTGACCATAATAGACCAATTGATAACATCTCTTCGTTTCATTATTTCATTGAGAGATCATCAGCTATAGATTTTAGTATTTCATTTCTTTATTCTGGTTTTGTAGCTTCATTTCAGGCTTTGAAATTAGGACCACTGCATTACCACACACTTGAGTCAAATTAAAGGAAAGCTCTGTGTGTCAAATGGGGTGATTTTGACAAATATGTAACCATGTCTGCTTCAGCTGAGACTGAATTACGATGGTGGATCAATAATGTTGCTGATGCATGCAATATTTTGTTAAAAGACCCAGAAATTCTGATCACTCTGATGCCAGTTTGTCAAGCTGGGGATGCGAGTGCAATGGGGTTCGTTCAGGACCCCAGCTGCCTGAAGAAGCTAAATCACACATTAATTACTTGGAAATGAAAGCAGCTTTATTTGCATTACAGTGCTTCCAGAATTGTGTGGTAAGAATGAACATATTTTGATGGTTAATATGACAGCTGTTGCATGCGTGAACCATATGGTGACCAGTCATTTAGACCCATGTAACAGCATCACTCACACTATCTGGGGTTGGTGTATTGATAAAAACATTTATCTATCTGCAGCTCATATTCCTCGTGAACACAATACTGTAGCAGATGGAGGGTCTCAGACCATAATCAGGATGCAGAATGGATGGTAGACAGCTCTGCGCTGAAATAAGCACTGCGTGCCCTGCAGATGGAGCCCAACATTGACCTCTGCTTCAAGGCTAAACACGCAGCTGCAGCTGCCGTGCCACATTGCTTTAGACCCAAACCAGAGGCGCATGCAATAGATGCTTTCTCTCTACTGTGGACTAATTTTAAACTTTATGCACCTTTCAGCATCTTCACCCATGTGCTACAAAAAAAAACAGAAAAAACCACTGCACAGGCGTGGCAGTGGTGCCCTGCTGGCTGACATAGGTGTGCTGGCCAGTGCTGATGTCACTGATGGTGAAAGAGCCAGTGCCATTCAGAGGCATGAAACTGCTGACGCTTCCTAGTCATCCCCTGATGGAACATCCCCTCAAGAAGATCCTACACCTGATGGCCTGTCTAGTATCAGGAGATGCTACCAACAGGAGAGGTTTTCCAACAGCTCTCATGATCAACTCTCGAAGACCATCCACTAAAGCTGCTTACTACTGTTATATTTAGAAATGGAAAACTTTCTCACAGACATCAATTTATTGTCTCTGGCATCAGCAGTGTCTCAAATTTCCTAGCTTTTTTGTTTTCTAAGGGAGCCAGTTACAGTAGTATAAACACGGCTAAAAGTGCATTGTCAGGGGTTTTTTTTGCCATTGTGTGATGGAAAGACAATGGGTTCTCATCCCAATGTATGCCACATTGTTAAGGGGATTTTTATAGAAAGACCAGCACTCCCAAAGTATCAAGAAACTTGGAATGTGAATACTGTTCTGGATTATTTAGAATCTCTTCCAGAAGTATAAGAAATGTCGTTGAAAGATCTCACTCTCATAATGTGTAAGTTGTTAGCTTTATTGACTGGGCAGAGAGGACAGGGTTTACATTTGATCAAAGTACAAGATCTGAAATTCAGGGAATCAAAATGTCTCATTATTTCTTATGCAGTCAAGGCCAGGATTTCACATTGAACCTGCAGAAATTTGAATTTTTAAAAGAACCCAAAACTTCGTTTAGTAAAACATTTGCTGGTATAATATGTGAAGGAAACTGAAGAACTGAGAGGCACAGATCAGCTGTTGGTCAGTTATGTCAAACTGCATGTGCCTGTGTCAAGACAAACTCTCACTTGCTGGATCAAGGCCACGCTCAGCAAGGCTGGAATAGACACCAGCACATACACTAGCCATAGCACACACACTGGCAGCTGCTCTGTAGCGACCTACTCTGGGGTTGGCCTCTCCTCAGTGATGGAAGCAGCAGGCTGGTCCAGTGACCACACTTTCATTAAGTTCTATAAAAGACTGGGGGTCAAACTTTACTTGATAATTACCTCAGTGGTGAATCTGTAACTTTCTTTCCTAAATAACTGATGACTACCATATCACGTTCACATGAAAAAATGTACAGCTGGGTGTTCCATGTTTTCTGACATATTTGTTCCATGATTTCTGATGTGTTTGATATAAAGACATGAATTATATACGTACTACATACTTTCACTGTTTGGAGACTTTACTTTGTATGAACTTGGAAACTGAGTGCCCACTAGACACCCTAAATTCTCATCTATATACTTTGCCGGACTAAGCAACAGGCAAATAATCACAAAATTAAAATTGCGTTATGGGGTAGGAAGGCGACATTTAATTTGAATTGATATGAGACTGTTGCTAGGAAGGGTAGGGATGTGTGCCCATCCTTGCAATGGTCTCAAGACAATATTGTGTTGAACAGACCCTCCCCTTTTGGCTAGAAGACGTCTAGTGGGCACTCTCTCTAGATAGTAAATGTTGAACTGACTTAACAATGCACGCCAATACTCATGTCACATCTTGTCCGTTCCCCTTCCTAGTAACAGTGTGTGTGTGTGTGTGTGTGTGTGTGTGTGTGTGTGTGTGTGTTTTCCAAATGATTAAACATTTCTTTTATAAATATAGTAAAAACCTGAGGCTACAGCATAAAATCTGAGGCTTCTTCTGACTACTTTCAACATACCTATTGATCATAATTTCTGTAAAAACTGTCATTTGTTTGTTTTCAAATAACTTCTGTTCACTACTTTCAAATACAAATATAGTATACAAACCTGACTGTTTCTGCCATAGGTTTCTGGTAATATGCATTGGTACTGTTCTTGATCCTTTGTCATAACAACAACGTTGTCTGCATTATCCTTCTGAAAACAGAGAATTAATGATAAGTAAAGACATATACTTACAACTGATCTATATCAATTATCAAGTGTGTAGTGATTTTTTTCCCACCCAAATTCTCTTAACACCCATGCCCTTACATGCACAAGCATACCTGCACATTTTTTCACACATGTTCAACCACCAACACCACTCTCTCTCTCTTCTTTACTATGTTCATTACACAAACTCAATCACAAGATTTAAACACTCCTTCAAATCATCTTTTATTCAAGAAATGTTCTGTTGTCTCAGTATGTGGGGTGATTTAGATAGTTCAGTTATTTAATCATGTTGTTGCATCATGCCACTGGTTTAAGTATTAAAATCAGACTAGTACACTTATGAAGTCTGAGTCAGTGGACTATCCACAGTGCTAACACTTTGATACTAAGGCAGTGCTGGAAAACAAAATTAAAACATTTATTACATTTCTATTTTGAATGCATATGCCTGCATGGTTTAATCAGTTACAGAAAGTACCCAAAACAATTAGAGAGAGAGAGAGAGAGAGAGAGAGAGAGAGAGAGAGAGAGAGAGAGAGAGATGATCTGGTTCTAAATTTTTCATGGTTCCAGTTGGGTCAGTCTAGCTACCATATCAGTCCGTGGGAGCTCAAACCAGTAGAGCCGCAACTTTCAGGAGTCCACCCTAAATTAAACTTGAACTTGTAGGTGTTAGAGGCCTTAAAAGGCCTGTCCTAATATATAATACCTAGGTCAAAAACTCTGCATGCGTGGAAGGAAGAGAGTCACAAACTGAGACTATCTAGGTTGATAAACATTCTGGACTGATTTTTGTTGGCAGTTCCTGCCAATGAGTGTCTAACCGTGATTTGAAGATGTTGACTGTAGGGGCTGTTACTACAGAGTCAGGAAGACCATTCCAAACATCAATCACTCGAAGAGAGAAGTAATTTATATGTAAACAGTATACAGAGTGCATTGAAGTAGCACTTTGTGTTGTCGCTGCTGATAATGTTTCACTGTTATTAACAATAACGGGTGGTAAAAGAGGTCCTCACTTTTTTTCATACTGTTGCCAATGACCGACTGCCTGATTTGTCACTTCTTCTTCTTCCATTAATGTTCAGCGGTCATGACTTTGACCATTACTAACATTTTTGGCGAAGTGCAAGTGTGTGCTCTTAGTCGAATTTCATACTCTTAGTCCTTATCCGTATGCCATTAGAAAAAAAAAAAGAAAAAAAGTGACAGACCTAGTGTGTGTGTGTGGGGGGGGGGGGGGGGGGGGAGGGGGGGGGCGATCTACTGTGCCTGTAAGGCCCTCAAGCAGAAGGCGCTGTAGGAGGGGACCTCGACGACATCAGCTGGGAGGGAGTTCCAGTCGACAACGGTCCTCGGAAAGAAAGAATACGTCCTGCAGTCAGTTTGACTTATGCCTTACCAAATGACATCGGTTATAAAAATTCATTCAAGTCTGCAGCCAGTTCATAAATAGACAATCGTCAATTCAACTTACAAAATTGTTGTGGGGTGCACACAAGGAAAGAATAAAAACAAGTACCATTCTGCGTACAGTTTGCTGCAACTTCATGTGACAATATCAAAGTCGAAAGTAGGTCACCCTTAGTTTCACTGGCAGGACAGGTTTGCTTATTTGGGTCACAAACTCCGTATTTCATTCAAATGTTGATGATTTCTCTTTATGCCTTGCAAAATCCCTATTGCATCATCTATGTTTTTGGTTGATCCTCCATTCAAAAAAGTGGTAAAAACAAACTGAAACGGAACACTAGTGCGGCAAACAAATAACAACTGTAGCAGACGACTCACAGGCAGAGAATCCAACAGCGGTCCATTCCAATCGATCATAAACATTGTCTGGTCCATGAAAGGATCAAAACTCCCACTTGACAAGGGTGAAAGCATGGACGCAGAGAAAAGAAGAGTCACGACAAGTCTCCGAGCCATCCTGAGGTCTCTTAGTGAATGAAGTTGAAACTTAGCTTCGTTGACGTGGAGCGTTCTCATGAGATCAATGCACAGCCATCTTAAAAGTCCGCAGTGAATAATAGAACAGCACAGACTTTGTCGGGGGGGGGGGAGGGGGGCTTTTAATTTTTTTTTTTTTTTTTTTAATAAGTCTTCTTGTTTGATAACACTTGCAAAGATGGCCAGTGGATTTGAACATTGTCTGTTTTATGTTGTTTTCTTAATTCTACATTTAAAAGATTTACGTTTACTAATAAAGTTTACAATGACTGCAGTTTCGGTTTTGTCGGTGTCAAATGAGTACGGCATAGTCCAAATACTCGGCATCTGCGAAGCTAGGAGACCAAAGTGCGCGGGATTTACAGGCGTTTCATAAATAAATGCTACAATACCTATAACAACAAGCAAGGAAAAGAGCAAACAAATAAAGAAAAAATAATCGAAAAAAGTACTATCAAGTAAAACTATGATTCTGAGCAGAGGATAAAGGGGTGGAGGGGGCAGAATTATTTTTAATGAGAAAAATGCTACTACTACTACACACACACGCGCACACTCTTCCTTCATTCCCCACTATTTATTTCTCCAATTTGCGCTTACACACGTGCGTGCACACACACACTTTTCCTCCACCAGTCCACATTATCGTCTATCCCTCTCAAGCTCCACATGAACAGATATCAGCCACCACTTTTCTCTAACCGCACCGTCTCTCTCTCTCTCTCTCTCAAACACACACATATCGCGCGCATGCACGCTTACATGCATGCACGGATGCACACAGGTAAAAGAGGGAGACGGGATGAGGGAAGGGAAAGGCGAGGTGGTGAAGGGAGATGGAGGTGGAAGGAGGGCTGGGGAGGGGAAAGGGGGGGGGGGGGGGGACAGAGAGAGAGAGAGAGAGAGAAATCATGATGATGAAGTCCGCTTCCCTAGAGACAATTATCAAACATGAACAGAGAGCCAATGAACACACACACACTTCTCCTCCATTTCACGTCTAATCTCAAACTTCACGTAAACAGAAACCAATCAGTACTTTGCCCTAATCTCACCATGTTTCACACACATACACACGCCGCGCACACATACACACAGACAGAGGCATGCATGGATGTTTGGACGCATGCAAGCAGAGAGAGAGAGAGAGAGAGAGAGAGAGTGAGAGAGAGAGAGTGAGAGATGTCAATTATCTAAATATGAACAGGCTCTCTTTTCTACTTTCCGAGTGTAAATGCAGGCAACCATGCGTGTACGTCCTCCCATTTCATGTTATTGTCTAGCCCTCTCAAGATTTCCTTGAACAGAAATCAGTGTTTATCCCTCCCCTCCCCCCCCCCCCCCCTCCCATTTCTCTCTCTCACACACACACACATGCACGCACGCACGGGGGCCGGTGTATACATGTGCTCAAACGTGCGCACGCTCAAGAATGCATGCATGCGTACAAGTAGGAGAGAGAGAGAGAGAGAGGGGGGGGGGCTTCTCGCTGTGAGTGTGGCATAGCAGCGGATGCCAGGGGAGAGGTGGAAGCTCTCCTTTGAGGGACACTGATGTGAGAGATCAGTGTCGGGCGGCGCAGTCAACCTTCCAGCCATATGGGCGATGATAGGTCTAGCCCATGTCGCCGGGGGACGGTTCCTGGAGATGTGGGGCGATCAGCGATGGAGCGCTGCCTGACTGCGATCACCGTGGCCTGGGTAACCATGTTCTGAGGTCAGGCAGACATGGGGGCACTCCTTATGGGGACTTATGGAGTTGGGCTGAAAAATTGCCCTCTCAGCCGCAGTCTGCAAGTAACTGCCGAATATTAGGCGTGCAGCGTGCCAGCGACTTTCTTCCTGCTCCCTCATTGAGGCAGCCTCGAGCGGCACAAGACCATCGCCACCCAAGCATGAAGAAGGCCGCCCAGTGATCCTGAAGACAGCCTGATGTTTGGGGAAAGGAGGCAACATGCACCGACATCCACCGTCGGTCAACCAACAACCAACATTGAACCAATGTTCAAGACGAACACGAGCTAGGAGAGAGAGAAACACGACGACCCCACATGAAACTCACCCACCACTGCTGGCGACAGCACTTGCCACGTCTGTAGTATTCCTGTCCTTAAGGGCCTCAGGCTGATAGGATGTAAAACTCACCCTCAATGGTCAAAGAGGCAGAGGCAGAGACAGACAGAGAGAGACAGAGGAAGAGGGAGAGAAAGAGAGAGCTAGGAAGGGAGGAGGGGTAAGGGGGCGAAAGTGAAGAGAGAGGGAGGTGGAAGGAGGACAGGGTGGGGAAAACAGGGAGAGAAGGGGAAAGAAGGGGTGAGAGGCTGAGAGAGACAGACAGACAGACAGGGGCCGTGATAGGAGAGACGGAACAAGGTGGTGGGGGAGCGGGGGGGGGGGGGGGGGGTAAAGGGGGTGGCAGGGTGATTGTTGGGGGCGGGAAGGTGGTTGGGGCAGTTGATCTCCTGTTGTTGTATTACCCATACGGAGTGTCACGAAATGAGAAACAACTGATTGATTTTGATTCGAACAGAGAATGGCTTACAATCCTGAATAACTGCTTTTCATGCTTTGTTGTCAGAACAGCATCCCAGATAACAAGGAATAACTAGATTGAATAATCTAAAATGCTAACCTTACCATTGCTTTGGTCTTCTTTTCAGCCTCTGTCTGAGACAAAAATATCATTTAGAAGACAAAAAAAAAAAAAAGAAAAAAAAAAAAAGAAAAGAAAAAAAATTAGTATGTTGTAATACCACTCACAGCACTACCTCGCTTGGTCTATAAAATAATAATGTCAGTACACAGATTGCAAGTTAATGGGTGATTAAATGTATGTTAAAAACCAGCGCCTGTGGTTCAGTCCTTCATATTGCTCTTTTTATACAAACACACACACACATATATATATATATATATACGCATATATCATTAACATGGTAATGACATACATAAGACAGGCTTAAGTCATAATCGAATAGGCAAGGAAATTGCCAATGCTCGCTGGTAGCAAAACAGTTGACAACAACCAGTGTAATGTTCGTGGGAGTCATTGAACCAAGGTAAGAGCTTTTATCCAGAAACTCAGTTTATTGACTGGTTGATACTGGACGATTTTGTTTCAATGTCTTTTGTATGCACAATAGACAAAAAAAGTAACTTTGCCAAAATGTAAAACTAGAAAAAAAGGAAAACAAACACTAAACATTAAAAGCTTTCTAATTCAACATTTCATTAAATGTGCATGCATGAAAACATGCTTGAATGCAGAGGGGGATTTGGAGTTGGAAGAGACGGAGACCACTCATTCAAAATAACAGCTGGAACAAATATCTGCATAGGAATAATCATCTTTATTTTTACACATACTTGCACGCATACATATGATCATTCATGTCGACACACACAAAAACCATTCTGAAATATTCCAAAATAGGCAGAGTTGGCGTAATGACAGTGATGATACACCCGTTAAAAATGCACACACACATACACAACTGAATAACTGTCAAGTTTACAACAGACTTCTGAAGACTAATATTCCACCAGGCTGATGAACTGTATCACCTTCGCAAAGGAAGTGAGGGAGTAGAAAGAGATCATGAGATTTGTGCATGTGCATGCGTGTGTGTATGCGTGTGTGTGTGTGTGCGTGTGTGTGACTGGTGTGATTCTTTAATGTCTATCTATATCTAGTGATTCAAAGCCATTGTTGAGTAACAATATCTAGTAAAACTGTAATTAAAAAAGAAATGTAAACTGATACTTTTGACACAATAGTAACAACTGAAATCAATTCCTATTTACATGTAAGGAACAAACAGACTTTGAAGCTGTGAAACTGCAATTTTGTACATTACGACAAGTTTATTAAACTTGTTCTAAAGAATTATCAGACAGAGGAAGCAAAAAAGTTTAACTGATCAATTACATAATCATAAATATTGAGTGCTTGTATTGCACAACATTTCAGAGAGTCAATGAACTCTGTGTGTGTGCGTAAGAGAGAGAAAGAGAGAGAGAGAGAGAAAGAGAGAGAGAGGAAGAGAGACAGTATGTGTGTGTGTGTGTGAAGAGAGAGAGAGAGAGAGAGAGAGAGAGAGACAGCGAGAGGAGTGGGAGTTGGATGGACACAGGGAAAAAGCAAGCAGAGAGGATGAAGGAGGGGATTGCAGAGCTTGAATAAGAGCAAAGGTTCTTTACATTTCAGCTTTCTCTGACAGCAAAAATGGCAGCATTGAAAATTCATTGTTATGGCAGACTTATACCCGTCACCAGCCTGAAGCTTTTTGCAGCACTGTGATTGTGAAGAACTAACACGCAAAGTAGCTGCATGAATCTGGTGGAAGGATCATGAGGTGTTTGTGCCTTCCTTTGGCTGCAAATTGCAAGACTGATTCGTGTTTCAAAGGGGTGCCTCTCTGATTCAGTGGAAAGCAGCATAAGCCCTCTTTACATCAGTTACACTCCCGGAGATCTTCACAATCAGGTGTCTATCTTGACGGTGTTGACTTCCAGTACCTGACTCTGGCATGTCATCTCAGCGCTTGCCACCTGACTTCGCTACTCCTCTCCCCCTCCCTGAATTTACAACATCATCTGTCATCAACGTGGATGGCCTTGGAGGTTTTCCATCAAGTTTACCTTTTAGCCATAACATATGGAGAATTTTCTATTTTCGGAGTGAGATGTAAGGATAATAAAAGAATAAGTTCAAAGCTGAGAGGGAAGGTAGATAACTTGGAAAGGCCTGACTGGGGTTGGAAGAGTCACTACATAAATGCCATCATAAAGGGAGGGGAAATCACCCACATTAACACACACACCGATTTTCTTTTTTAACTTTCAGTTGTTCAGTCTCATACAAAAACAAAAAATAACAAAAAAGAAAAAACCTACCAACAAAGCATACAACAGATGCCATCTCATTCCACCCTCACCAACGCCCCCCTCTGTAGTCTCCCCGTCCCCTCTTTCTACCTCCTCCTTGATAGTGTCCTCCACCTCCACCCTGGTATCTGCCACCTCCTCCTCCCCCATGGTAATCACCACCACCATGAAAACTGCCTCCCCTCGCATTTCCTCCTCTGCCACCTGCAAGAGAACACAATTCAATGGTCAAGTACTTTTTTTTTTTTTAACAGGAATGTGAAATCAATGTAACTGCCAAAAATACCAAACACACCAGGGTGCATAAATGCAGAATGAATATAAACTGCTAAAAACACTATAGACACCAGAGTACTTAATGTAGAATGGATATAAACTGCTAAAAACACTAAAGACACCAAAGTACGTAATGTAGAATGGATATAAACTGCTAAAATTAAAATGACTGCCAGAAACACCAAGCACAACAAAGTACCTTTAAAAGATTGTACATGTGATATAAACTGCTAGGAAAAAAAAGAACTAAGCAATACAGAGGACATCCTGATAAAGGTAAGTAAAATGGATGTAAACAGCAAAAAACACTAATGAGAACAACGAGAAAAAAACAACAACTAGGCAACTCAGAGGACTCGTGGTTCTTAATGTGACCCACTTCTACCAACAGCTGTCCATTCAATGGGGTGCTAAACGCTGCTTGTTGTCTGCATCTGCTGATATAGTAATTTCTTCTGAACCCACTTCAATTCTGTAGTTTCTTTTTTTTTTTTTTTTGGCTGTCCCAACCTCCGCGCCACCTCAGAGGCAGTGCACCACGCCGCTCATTCCGACACCCCGTCCACAGTCACAGCCCAGTCGGCCCCGCCGCAGCCCCGGCACCGGCAATCCAAAGGGACCAGTCAATGTCAAGTCGTCAAGAGGCAACCCACCGGAGGAGACACTGCACTGCTCCTGAGTCACTTCGGTGGTGTTCAGTGGCGCCTGTTCTGATCTAACATACGCAGGACACAACCTACTAAGCCCCCTACTGACAACAATAATTGCTTAGTCGCAGAGCCGGCGTGAGTGAGCTCTCCCTCCGGAGGGCGCCACCACGTCCATCCAACGACAGCCCCCATGGACTCGCCGATACCGGTGACCCCGACGGTACCAAACCAAGACCACAGACGTGGAGAGGACATCGAAATTGAGGTCACCATGAGAACAGGGCATGAAGGGACACAGAATTTGAGACATTTTTTTTTTTATGCTGATCAATGAGAATGAGGATGATTAAGATGATGCTACGGATTTCCATTTCGGTCTGAGACTACATGACAGGGCTGTACTCTACGCTTCCTTTCATAAATTCTGTAGTTTCTTGATGTCAGTGGTGAACTCTGCACTGGTGAGTTCTGATTTGTCCTTCATAGCCTCTAACAGTTGTAGCAGAAATAAAGTACATTCCAGGGGCATCACAGAATACCCCAAGGCCATCATCATTAGAACATGAAATGCTTCAATGATTTATGCATGCAGGAAGACAAAAGAGCTGACCCACAAACTGAAATAATGATGCTCTAAGATCATCAAATTTGTAAAGCACCTTTAATATGCTGCATACGTTTTATGAATATCTGATTAACAGATTAACATTATTAAACAGATGGAATTCAATGTGAAATGCAAAATGTTCACTAACAAACAGAGATAAGCCCCAAAATCACTCACGTCCTCGAGGGGCATTATCCCGCTTCATGAAGAACGGCATCTCTGGAGGTGGAGGCTCCAGTTCCCATGCCCTGCCACCCCGATCTGGAACCTGAAAACAAACACACATACATACACACATATTCCCTCTGGTAGTTGGGGGGGAGGGGGAGGCCTACCTGCTTTTTTCTGGCAATGGGAAAGTCTCACTTCAGATGAGTGGGTTCTTGCCATTGTAAGTTCCGGCCTGAAGATTTCATATTCATCCCTCCCCCTCCCAACCTCTGTCATCCACTCCTTTTTTGACCAAGATTCCAGCTGACCCCTTCAAAGCCGAGGTTCTTTTGGAAGAGTTTCAGACTCTTATCAAGAAAGGGGTGATTTCAGGATTCTTTTCCATCTTTTTCATGTGCCAAAGAAAAACAGAAAGTGAAGGCCTGTTACATACCTGAGCATACGAAACCTTTACAACTCAAGTTTTCCATGGAGACTGTCTTCAGGCTTCACCATGCAACTCTTCCAGGTGATCAGGGCAATCTACCAGATCTTACTGAAAGTTTAGATATGATACTGGAGTTTGATGGATTTGGAAACAAAACTGTTTTTGGTTCTATTTGTCTCGAATTTTGGAATTTGGAATCTTCTTCCAGAGGATAGAACATTGTAGTTTTTTGAAAGAATATAAGAACTGTCAACATCAATGTTCACAGCTTTTTCTGTGACTCGACATTCATACAATTTATCTAGCTGTTCTTGATTTTTGCCAGTAATCTTTCCACATGTATTCATCACTCTGTTTAAAATGTTTTTGTTTTTCATGCTAAGATTTCCAAACCAGCATAAAAAGCCAAAGGACAACACTGATCCTACAAAACAACCATAAAACATATTTAAGATGTCCTTTTTAATAGCACGAGACCAAAGTTTTTGAAGACAGTATATTCTAGACTGGCAGTTTTTGTAAATAAATTGAGTATTTGCATTAAAATTCAGCTTATCATCTAAAATATTACCCAGATACTAATACTCACTTACATGTTCCACTTTGGTGCTTTCGATATACAAGTGAGGGACAGGAGCTGGGTTTCTTCGAAAATCAATTACCATCTCCTTCATCCTACTGACATTCAAATCTAGACAGTTCTCTTTGCACCATGTACAAAAACGTTCCACCTCTTGAAAATAATGAGTGTGTGTGTGTGTGTGTGTGTGTGTGTGTGTGAGTGTGTGTGTGTGTGTGTGTGTGCGCGTGCGAGTCAGTGTGTGTCATCCACATGACTCCATGTCCTGTATATTTGTTAAATGTGCGCTCATATGCTTGTGCATTTCTTTAACCCGTAGAGTGCCTTTAAGCCGTCAGCTGACGCCGCATTAAAAATGCTTTCCCAGTGCCTATGGGCCGTCCACTGACGTCATGCATTTTTCTTGAATTTTCATTCGTTACTATTTCTATCAACGGACTTAAATAGAATGTGCGTAGTAAGCCTTATATGTCTGTAGTATTAAAATGATATGTAAATGACCACACGTGAGGGGAAAGCCCATTTATTCTCATCACTGACTGGATGACCAGCCAGCACTTCGTCTCGCTTGCAAAGATGGCGGCGCAACCTTCGACAAGCGCAGCGACCAAATCAACGTATTTACACAGCTGAGCAGGCTCTGCTAATGATTTTTGACAAAGACAATAATCTTTTATTCAACGACTCACTCGAGCATGAAGGTGAGATGATGATAGTGATGGAATTGCCAACCGTATTCGTCAGTTATTGTGTCGGGCTGTGTGACCTCAATGTGTGTTCAGCTGACTGATTTGCCAGCGTCGAACGAGCTCGCCTAGTGTGTACTCTGCACTGCGTGCCAGTGGTCAGTGACGTGGTAGTCAGCGTGAGAGGGGAGCGCGGCCTGCTCGCGGCGCGGCACAGGGCAGAGGGAAAGGTAGGGGAAGAGGAGCAGTGAAAGAGAGGGTTGAAGTCCAGCAAGGGGGCGTGGTGGGGAGAGGGGGGCGTGGTCGTGGACTGACCTGTCTGCATAGAGTGTGAGCGTCTTGATAGACTTCTAAACTGTTTTACTTTCATTTACAGGTGTAGTGTGACAATACAAACTTTATTTTCAACTTTTTTGCTTTGTGTTCTTGTTTGGATGTGAAGATGTAGTGGTAAATACATATGCTTTTGATCGTGCAAAAAAATCTATCCAAATCTAATTGTCTAAATACTTTTTTATTATCAAAATTAAAACAAAAGAAGCCCAGATTCAAAATCTTCATTCAATTTCCTTCGAAAATCATATATATTTCATTGTTATATCTTTTGTAGTTTCTGAGCTAGAATTTTTTGTTAATTATTACCCCCAAATCATTAGATTTCCCTGGCACTGGGAAAGCCTTTGTTTGTAACATTTTCAAGCAGCTTCAAGCAGCGAACGGGTTAAACTGCTGAATTGCATAGACATAATATATTCTATTCTCTCTACTGTATGTAATCCAACATCTGTCTTTTTTTCTGTATGTTAGCCCTTCTGTTTATTTCTGGATGAATGTTACACTCACTCTGTGAAGCCTCAGAACAGGTATGAAAAAAGTAGTGAAGAAAGAAGGGATTTTAACTTTATCCGAAAAATATTCGTTTTATTACTTACCCGTCCGATCATGACCTTGTTGACAGCACATTCTTCCCGGCTGTCTCCTGTGCTTGTTTTCTGGATACGTGTCAGATCTGTACAACAGATGTGTCAGTTGCTCGTTACATCCATCTCTAGATAACTGTCACTACATTTTTACTCTTCAGTTGAGAAGTTGAAAAAAAAACAACAACCAAGGGTCAAAAAAAGAGAGAGAAAGAACTTGAGGAATAGATTTACTGAAGCAGTTAAACTTGCTCCGTCAAATCATGAAACTGAGGAATAATCTGCATACGACTGACGGAAGAGTGTCAGAACCTGAATAAGAATGTTAGTGGTGAGAGTACTACCACTACTGTGTTACAAAAGCTTTCCATGGAGAAGAACGGCATGGAAGTGGTTTGCCGACAGTCATAAAGCTAGAGGGACTATCATGTTCTCTTCAGGGTCCAGCTATGCTGAGTTGGGTCTCAATGATCATGTAAAAATGACAAAAAAAATTCTATCAGCTCTCTGACTGGAGTGTTTGGAACACTTTCACCTTTACTTGCTTGAGCAATTTTGTGAAGAAGTTGGGATGTACTAAATACATCCTGAGGAGTCTGATGATACCAAAACTGCCAAACACATGTAACATACCACAGCAATCAAGGGGATGATAATGAAAAATGTAGTTTTGACAATATGTTTTTAAAAAGACAGTACTGACCATATATTTTTCAAAAGGCACTTGTGTTCAACGTTTCCGGAATAAATTCACTGACTTGGTAAAAAAAGAAATGCACCAATGCACAGAATGTATGTAATCATTTATACCTGGACAGCTGATTTCGGTTCTAATGTTAACTTCATGATACTTTTAGCAAGCTATTGTTTACAAGTATGCGTGTAAGCCTCAAGGCAGCACTTTGCAAGAAGCAGCATTCTTGAAAATGTAAAACCAAAAAAACATGACTCAGATATGAACACCCCTTGCAGGCCTCCCCTCCATTTACCCTATTCATTTGTTTTCATAAATTTTCCTTTTCATTATTTCATGAAGTGTGTCTTAATTCACGTATGACCTGAAAAGGTGAACTGCTTTTCTTGTCAGAGTAAGGATTTCAATCAAAACATGTTCAGACCTGTTTACTCTAAAAATGCTATTGGTGTACTTTTCTACAAAAATGAGTGTATTTTCTATACCAAAAAAAAAAGTGTGTACAAGATATCACAAAGATCTGTAAACAAGGAGATAAGTGGGGGTGAGGGTGGTGGCATTTTTGTTTTGTTTTCACCTGCCATCACACTGCTGAGGCTACTTCCAGGTAGTAACCACCTGATCCTGCATTAATTACATTAGAAAAGTTTTCTTCTAATACAAATTATTTTGAAATCTGATTCATTTGGCCCAAACTCATGCTCTCTTGATGTTTTTCTTTCGATGTTTCGGAGCCTATCATCAAATAAAGAGACCTTGCCCTAGGCGATGTCGCACATGGAAGTAAGAAGAGTTGTCACTCTTTGGTTAAAGCTTCCACCATAATAAAACTCTTGAAGTGCAAGTTCCACTCAAGAACTTCGTCTCCAAAATTTTTATTAAGGTTTTAACTTTTTGGGGGGGGTTAAAAGTTCATTGCGTTTATCATATTTTCGCCAAACATGCATACAAAATACAGTGAAATTGTATTGGTAAACAGGTCTGCAAGTTTCACAAAGCTGTGAGTACATGTTGCACAAAGTCACTCATGTATGTATATAGTTTACAAAGACTCCCTCATGAATCTCCAAGTGGTGATGTTGGTGACTGACCCTCTCTGGCGGCGAGGATGTGTGGCAGGCCGATCTGGCTGTGTGTCCTCAGCCCCTGCCGGATGGGCTGATAGGCCCTCGCTATGCTGTCCTGGCTTTGCTGCACACATCACCCTCACTCACATTGACATTCTACATTGTCTCAACAAACTGAAATAACAAATCAACATCACACAGCCGCGCAAACCGACTGAACAATGCAAAGACCACATCACAGACACATACACTGACATTCTCAATGGTCTTGAGAAATCAATTAAAAGAACTGATCAATGTCACACAGGCATACATACTGACAGTCTACATTTACTGAAACAAAATAAAAAATTGACGCACCAATGTCACACAGGAACAAACATTCACATTCTACACTGTCCAAACAAATAAAAAGTAAGACAGAAATTAATATTAAGCCAGTGAAATCAGATGAACAGTTTTGTAACAATATTTTGTGTCCGAATTCCAAATTAATTACCTGCGCCGATTTTGAAGTAAAAATTCCACAATGTGTCTCTTCTCAACATACTTAATTCTCTTCTATTCCTGATGTGAAGGGATAAGAGGGAGAGAGGGAGAGGTAATGGGGGAAATGGAGTGGGAAGGAGGTGTGTCTTTAAAAAAAAAAAAAAATTTAATTTCTGATTCTGTTGCATATACAGACAAAAGTCATTTAATATCTATTAATTTTGGATGCCGTTAAATTCACCATTGCGACTGATACTGGGTTTTTTTTTTTTTTTCCAATTTCAAGAAAAATACGGTAGTTTCAAACAATTCTTACTACTGTGTTATGCAAACAATGTTCCAAGATTTTCGTAAACAAGACAAAATAGCTGAACATTCTTGTTTCCTTGTATTGTGTCAGACCAGCAAGAACAAGTGACAGTGGTAGAAGAAAGTTCAATTTATATGACTGTGATTGACTTCATGGTTCCAGTGCCATTAAATTGATAACAACTCAGATATTAGTGTAGACTATACCAATGTCTTTGAAAAGGATTCAACTTAAGTAATAATGATTATAAGTGACGGAGTGTGGTTAGTTAGCGTTGATATCTAAAATGATATTCAGATCTTCGCAGTGAAGGCAAGCTGCCGTTTACAAACTCAACAACACATGCATATCAAACTACATCCACAACTAGAGTGAATTTTATACCAGCATTTACGCAACTGGAAAATGCATGATTTTTTGTGAAGCATTTCTTTTCAAACAGTGCTCCAGTTTCACGAAATCATCAAATGCTTTTGAAATGTAATTTGATAATTAGGTAGAAGCAACCTAAGATAGAAAATGAGGTAATGTTAATGGTAATGTGTGACTGTGCTTGTGTTGTGTATATGCGTTTGTATGTTTTGTGTAGGCGAATTCTGTAGAGGGAGGAGTATAATAACAAGGGTGACACTTTGAAAACCTGAAAAAACTGAAAATGAGGCAGGGGTCCAGGGGCCGTCCAGGCCCCGGCGGGATGCAGGGGCAGTGCCCTGCTGGAGGAGCAAAACTTTATGTTGCCTAACTGGAAAACTTTTTCTACCAGCACAATGGCGCGACGTAGGCTAACCAAGATCGCTGGACCTGTGTTGCCTTCAACGATAGAGAGCGCTTCCTCATTTCCGGTCGTCTGTTACAGCGCTGCTTCGGTCACAATACCGCCGATTCAACTGTTCTTCCCCCCAAAAAACTTTTCTTTTTTTTTTTTGAATAACGAAACATGAAAAACGGAATTTCCGTCCGGGGCCTTGCCGAGAAAACAGATTTCAGTCACCCAGATGGAAGAGTGGCACCCATGTAATAATAATAATGATTATTTATGTTGCTTTATCTTACATCATAAGCCCTTAGTGCTTACAAATACATAAAAGGTTAAAAACATAAATGAAACCAATAAAAGGATGAATATTGCAATAAGTACCATGCATCTACAAACAAGGGTGCATATTGACACACACCCATACACACAACACATGATCCCACACACACTATCACACAACAACCGACACAACAGCATGCACACACACACACACATTAGTCGCAGAATCAATTTGCTGGGCAAGGGAAGGGGAAGAAAGAACTATTGATAGGTGAAGAGGTTTGTTTTAAGAGATGCCTTGCACGGGTGGTGGTCATTTTTGTTGACTGGGCTATAGTTGTACAGAGATTGTGGCTAAATGGCTGGCTGGACTGCTGGCTAATAACGATTTTCAATTGCATTTTATCTGAACACTTTTAAAGATAACACTAAAAGCAAAGGATACTTTGTACAGTTTACCTGATATTGTTGCATAACATCAAGCACAGACTTACAGGACTATACGCTTGTGCACTGTGGTTATAGGAGTAAGTGTTTGTATGCATTTTACACATGTAAAGTAAATATCAAATAAAACAACTCAAACAAAAAAAGAAACTGCTCTAGGATAAACACTGTATGTACATGCCATAATATTTTTGTGTAAATGTTTGTGTGTGTGTGAGTGTGTTTGGGATCCTCATATTTTATAATGCAATATAAATGTAAATAAGATCATTTTCCTAATAACAAAACAAATAAATCTTAGTACACTGAAAATGGAGGAAAAAAAGAAAGGTTATCACATCACATAATAATAGAACAGACAAGTGACATTTTGCTAGATGACCATGTACGAATCATTTGACCTACCTGGTTTCTCTTAATTGTAGTCACTCCTCAGACATCTCTCTACTGACCAATGTTAGTGTATGAAGTAAAACAGACTGCCTTACAGCCTGGTGATCAGTTCCATGCCTCAGTTCAAACACTCACCTTGGCTTTCTCGGAGCAAGCGAAGGACTGCACTGTGACGTCCAGGCGTTTCAGCAACATTTCTTTGCGTGTGTGGTAGTCCAGGAGCATGGTTTCACAGATCTCCGACAGCCTGTCCCACTGCTCCTCTGTCAGGGTGACTTTCAACAAGGGCTTGCTGACTTGGTCAGGGTGTTTGGCCATCAGTTCTTTCAGCTGCACAATGGCAACAATTATGGCACAATTGATTTGCGATACCTTCGTCAGCTCTTTACTTTCACTTACTGACTTATTTGTACAGTTATCTAATCAAGCGTATTCATGTATCTTATTATCAATTTACTTCCATCTTTGACCATTATTTGCCTACTGACTTAGCACTGAGTCGCTTGATTCCTCCCTTTGTTTGAACAGACTTCTTGTTGTTCTGATTAAACTTTTTCTTCCCTTGAATAAATAATGTGACTGATTATGATTCAGTCAGTCGAAAAACTGTAGCTGACAAATTTAGTGAATTCATTAATGCTAATTTTTTTTTTTTAGAGATTTCCTCTTTAGCTCCAACATCAACCAGCTTAAAAAAAAAAAGGATGCAACACTGGAGCTGACCTAAGTTTGAGATTTTTTCTTTTTTTTTTTTTTTTTTGTATCTCAATTCTTTAGACAATTCTGAAAGATGACAGACATATTCAGATAGAAAGAGAAAGGGAATGAAGAAAAATTACATAGTAATACTTGTCTGGATTTTAACCTGAACACACTATGTTAAATGATTTTTTTTTTTTTTTTTTTTTTTATCAACAGCAATGCTTTACACTTGTGCTTAATCATTTACATACTGCTGACAGCAGGCCAGTGTCATACTAAAAGAAGTTTGTTCAAATCAACATCTTTTTAAACTTTCTTTTTTTTAATTCTAAAACAATGCTTAAAAAATATCTCCAATATAAAATCAAGCCATCCCTTAGCCACTGAAAGAATCACTGTAATGCCTGGTTTCAAACATTCTCTAATTCTTGGGGGATAGCATAAGTATCCGTTTGTTTTGACAGACAATTATTCATGATTCTCAAAACTGGGTAAACAACTCCTTAAAATTTTGACAGAGTTAAACTGAGTCTCAAAACTGCACACATTAGGAAACTCTGATGTTGCACACACAACCTCATTATAATTTGACCCAACAGACTTGCAGAGAGAGAACACTATTCAAGATTTATAGCAGGACAATTCTAACGAGTAAATGCCTCAGGTCCTAACTGAAAAAGACTTCTTGTCGTTAGGCAAGAGATCTAGCATTAATACTTCATTGTGCAGAAAGTACTCTGTACTGCAGCGGCAAACTTCCACACACAGACAGATGCCCATCTGTTGTGCGTAAACTACAACCTAATAATTCTGCACAGAATCAACCATAACCGAAGACAGATCTTACCTTGGTCTCCAGTTTGGTGAAAAGCTGCTCAGCAGTAATGTTCTGTGGTGGTTTAGGGAAGCCCAGACTGAGCAGCATCTTCTTCAGGCAAGAGGCTACTTCACTTTCTGCCTGATACACACATCACATCAGTGGACACAAAAATAGCAAGGCGATGAATTCACTTTCTGCCTGAAACATACATCACATCTGTGGACACAAATGTAGCAAGGTGATGAATTCACTTACTGCCTGGAACATACATCACATCAGTGGACACACTGTATATTAGTGGCCATCACAATAGTAAGGCAATGTCTTCACTTTCTGCCTGATACACACATCCCATTAGTAAACACACTTTGCATTAGTGGACATCACAACAACAACGCAATATCTTCACTTTCTGCCTGATACACACATCACATTAGTGGACACAAAAACAGCAAGGCAATGTCTTCACTTTCTGCTTCAAACACACATTATATCCATGGACATCGTATCTGCAAAGTAATGTCTTCACTTTCTGCCTCAAACACACTTCATGGTAGTGGACACAAAAACAGCAAGGCAATGTCTTCACTTTCTGCTTCAAACACACATCATATTCATGGACACTATATCTGTAAGGCAATGTCTTCACTTTCTGCCTCAAACACACATCATATTCATGGACACTATATCTGTAAGGCAATGTCTTTACTTTCTGCCTCAAACACACATCATGTTGTGATGGCGTGGTGGGGTAAGGGGTGTGCAGGTGAAGACAGGCAGATGGTGGTAAGTGCAGGGAAGGGTAGGGATATAAAACGCATGATGAGGTCAGTGGTTAGGAAAGTAGCCATGGGTCAAAGAGAATGCAGGAACTGACAGTGTGGCTGTGACTACTGATCAGAGGAAGTCTACAGTTCACTGAATATATAATAAATCACCCCACACACACACACACACACACACACACACACACACTCACACACACACACACACACACATACACTATTGCCTGAGACTTCAATACCCACACCCAGTGAATGGACTGTTGTGGAACACTGACCCCTGGAGCAGCATCTGTCTCCATGGCCCCATGTTGCAGCAGAGCTGGCTTCTTCTTGCCAATTATCCTCAATGCCTGGAGTTCTCCTGTCAAAAAATCTGATAAAAAGAAATTACTTTTTTTTTTTTTAGTTCTCGCCAAATTTATAAAAGAAAAAAAAGAACAGCTGAAACTTAAGTAATGCATGATAATAATAAATATCAAATTATGAATATGTTCTACACTTCTCTGACATCTAGGAGGATTCTCAAATTGCACTGGCAATTTGTAACTTCAACTTTTCCTGCCAAATCTAGAATCATATATTACATCTCTAGAATCATCTGACATCTAAGAATACTCTTTCAACGGATACTTGTGAAAGAATGAAAAAAAATCTGAATAACTTTGTTAGGAACAAGACTAAAAATTGAAAGAAAAAAAATCAATTCATAAGGCAAAGTCAGTGTCATCCAACAGTGTGAGAATATTGCATGCTGACATCATACCCAGATGTTAATCTCTCTAACAGTTTGTGTATAATGAAATGCAATGAGATTTGAAAACTTTTTTTGTGTGTAGAGAATGCAGTTACAATTTTCACTTTTATTATATCCATAAGACAATACTCAGACCTGTTTACCCCAAATTCGTGTACCTGTAATATCCCAGACAAAAACCTGTAATTTGCGAAAAAAACAAAAACAACAAAAAAATCCCGTAATCTTCATAATCGCAATACTTTCACAACTTTTAAAGATTTGGAAGAGCCGGCCGTTGGCGCTTAAGACTGCTTTGTCGCCATCTTTGACAAGGTAAAAGACACAAGGCATGCTGGGAAATGTCTTCTTACTGCTTTTGACAGAAACAGTAGCAGACGAAATTTCGCGTTTAACAATTTTCTTTCCTTGATTTTTCCCCCTAATTTTTTTGGGGGAGCCATAATTCCCGTAATTTTTCAGCAAAAACATAAGGGTAAACAGGTCTGCAATACTTGAATATGTGCTTTTGTACAGTGCAGGTGTGAGGGCATGTGGAGAAAGGGAGTTCAGATGAAAAATGAAGCTTACCTAACAACTGCAAACATTTCTGAGATGTGTTCAGTCTGTCATTGACAGGTCCTTCTGTCAGATCTGGGTATGGGCAACCTGCAACAAAGTGCAGTTCTATCAACACAATATCAACGTGTAGGTCTCCCACACAAACATGCATGTGTGTTCAGGTTTTGCTTCCCTAGAGGAACAATTCACGTTCCCATTTCCTCTCCATATCTATGCCCATGAAGAGTTCATGTCAAAGTGGCTGGTGTAAGCACTTGATGGAAAGGAATGCTCCCCCCTCTGAGTTTAAGACTTAACAATTATTCTTGCCAGTAAGGGATTTAGCAGGCTGAACCACTAATGACCTGATGTTGGATCAGAACAGGCAGCACTGAAGCAACAAACTTTTACTGAACAGCAGTGTACTGTTTCCTTTGATCACTTGTCTCTCCCAAACCTGATAGTGACTGATTAGTGTTAACTGCAGACCGCAAGTCCTGGGACTGAGAAAGGATACTATGGGATTAGCCCAATGTAGGGGAGCCAGAATTCAATTCCTGTTGTTTATAGCCCAGCCAACCACAAAAAAAACTATATTAGGGCCATCACCTCATCAAAGTCACTCTCTACACAGAAGTTTCAGCGCACACACACACACACACACACACACACACACACACACACACACACACACAGAAACCATTAAAACAGATTAAAAGGAAAAAAAAAGAAGCTGAAATTGCTTTAAAGTCTTTTTTTCATAATTTTTTTTCATAGACTTTCTTCTTTTTTTTTCTTGTCCCCCCCCCCCCCCCCCCCCCCCCCCCGCGCCAGTAAAAGAGGAGAAAAACATCAATGATTTAAAAATAAACTGCCTGTTATGAACCAATCTGATCAATTCCAATTAATTTAAAGAGATCTATATGATAGCTGTTGCTCTTTTTTTTTTTTTCTTTTCAAATATCTGTTGTTTACCCTTCACAAAAAATATATGAAAAACGAAAGCGCTTCTTATGAAGCAATCCAGTTAGTTCATTTTTTTTCAAATAGAGATCTATATGGTAGCATCTTTTTTCTTTTCAAATTCTTGTAATTTACTCTTCACAGCGACTGCTGCCTCTTCTTCATTATATCTATGCTTAAGCTGACAGAAAGATTGTAGGTATAACATTCTGAAACCTGCGTTTATACACAAAAAATTTTACCCATAGTAAAATCATATCAATCAATTTAACTATTCAAAGATCCCCCCCAAAACATTGGACAACATGGCAATGCCCCCCAAAAAGACTGAGAAATGGTTTCTACGTCTTGCGTAACTTTACATAAAAGAGGATCTGCTACGTTGCACATTATTCACCAGTTGGAAGAATTTTATGCAGCAATCTTGTCTGAAACCATCTGAGCTGAACATCAGAAGTTGTTCAGATATTCCCCTCTGATGGACATACTCATCACTGCAATCAACAAAATTGCAAGAGCATGAGCATGTGAGTGAATGCGTCTGTACTTGTAGGTATGCTTGTATTATCTATGAATGAACTGGATCTGTTTTCAGGTCTTTGTGTACCTGTCTTTTTAGCCTTAGGCACGTCATTAAGTTTTTCTTTTCAATGTCCAGCGACATGTCAGTCACTGAGCAGGAAATGCCTATTTGTATTACGTATAATGAGGTACACTGCTGAATCAATCTGAAAAGGGGAAGAAATGGGAAAAAAGTATGAGAAAAAAAAAAGGGTTAAATGGAATGAAGGTGTAATATAATGCTCAAAAAGGGCTTAAATGTACTGAATTTTTCTGCTGGGTCAATTTTACTAGTTGCATCAGATCTTCAATCCTGTCATAGCAATGAGTCATATTGAATTCAATTCTTCTTTTTTACAGCTTGAATGGGGTAAAAAAAAAAAAAAAAAAAAAAAAAAACCCAGTTCTGGCAAAATAGTCTGATATGAAAAATTTCTGCAATATCCCTGAGCTTGAAATACCCGGCCGTCTGATTAGCCAGCACAACTAAACCTTTCGACGGGCACGAGGAAATGCTCTTGTCTGTTAGGAGACAAATTTTTGACTGTGTCAGTGAAAGGGTGACAGAACAGTCAGCCTGAAGGCAGATCAATCACATTCCCCTCCTCCCTTTTTCACACTTCCAACCCCCACCCCCACCCCACCCCCATTCCCTATCCAAAGCCCCTGGTTTTTCTCAGAACAAACCCATCAAAGTGGTGTCTCAGGGAGACAAGAAGCATTTTTTTTTTTTAAGTTTCAGCATTAAGCAGGCCTTGTGCATGGTCCTTTTCTTTTTACATGTGTACACATACATATGAATTCAATTTATTTTGAAACGTGTCTGTGATAATGAAGGAGAGAGGAAGCGCATACAGAGGCTGAGAACAACATGAGGATTTTATCAATTCAAACTAATCCAGAAATATGTGAATGGGAGAAGCATAGCAGTTTTATTCTAAGATTTTCTTTTCTTATACACTCATACACACATTTTTCACCATTCACATTCTGTATGAATGGTAAAAGAATACATTTTCTTAAATCTTACTCTTAATTTCTTATTCTCAAGGCTTGATCATGTGTGTGTGCAGGCAATGCCATGCTGAATAATGTCTGCTGCCTTGTCATTACACAACATTTAGTTCTCTTTTACTATCAACTAACCCAGTAACTATCTCTGTACTTAAGAAGGGTACCTAGAAATTTGAGGGGGCATGTTGATTGTTTTATCTCCCTGTCCACAGAACAACTAAAATCATCTAGAAAATTCTGATCCTGTATCCCAAACTGTGAAAGAAGAGGCAAAGTTTCTGACATTTGAAAAATTGTATCAATGCATGCTTTATACCAATACACATAACTTTTGAATACACATCCAAATTAATACTAATATTCGTTACCATGGTTTTCCATGCAAAAAAACATATTTTCTCAGAGTTACTCTCAAATGCTTTGGTTCTAGTATTCTTACTTATATTTTTAGTTAATTCCTTACCAAATTCTCGAAGGAATCCACTAACTTCCAGAAGAAAACTTGAGGAATCAGAGGAATCTGCAACAAAAACGACTTATACACTATCATGGAGACTCTTACTTTTTTTTTTCTCTCTCTCTCTCTTTTTTTTAAAGATTTAACACATATTTTTAAACAGATTTAATATACATTTATATGGGCAATAAATGCCTCTTTCAAATTTACTGACTTGATATAACATGTAAGTATATGACATGTCTACCATGAGTTAAAAATGTGTTTGATATCAGTCATGCATCTGAAGAAAACGCTCCCTGGTGTCCAAATTTTACAAAAATGAAAAACTGATGACTCAAACATTACTTTCTTTGCTCCTATACCCCATTTCATATGTTCCTGGTAGTTTCCTCATTTAAATTGGAACTGCTAATAATCAGAATAGTTTTATAGCATTTCAATATGCAGGAAACCTACCACTGATAGCATGGACTCTTTCATCAAGTCCACTGAGGTCTGTCACATGTTGCACCAGCCACTCCACAAGCTGAGTGAACACAACTGATACTGGTCCTTCTTGTACGGCTTTTAACAGCACATCGTCACTGCTGGCGGGACCTGTGTACCTGAAATGAAATATAACAATTTATCAAAAAAAAAGCATGTGACTCCCACACGTTTTTATCATAAGATCCCATGACACAGATAAGTAGCTGAGATTTTAAGGATGTGAAAACGAAATATAGATAAATTGTTTCATTACTCTCTTTTCTCTTTAATGAACCTACAAAAACACGTATTTCAAGGAAGCTGCATTTATGTTGCTTTACTACTTAAATACAACGATGTCTTTTATTTATATCCCTGTACGATTTTTGAGAATTTAACAAACAAAACCAACAGGTCTTTACGCGCTTGCATTTTATGATGCATGCATGATAAATGTAAAACCATCTATGTAAGTATTCTTGGAGTATTTCTTATTGCTTGACTTTGTTTGTAATTTGCCATAATCTACTCATTTACTTCTCCCCAAAGACATTTATTCACCAGCAGAAATGAGAATAGATATTAGATAAGTATGTGTGCATACAAAGGATGTATTTGTAGAAAAGGTACAAAGAATGTATACAGTGATCAACTATTCTCATTTTCACCTAATTCCTACAACATGTGACACACAGTACTGAAGCATAGCTCCAACTCTTGAGATGATCTGACAGACATTACAATTAGGTATTCAGAAAAGAACTCGAAAGGTTCAAAGAACGGCATTTCTGCTATTGCTGGTCTGTTTGAATTCACTAAGGGGGCCAGAATAGCCTAGTGGTAGAGCGCCGGACTCGTAATCTTGGGGTTGCCGGTTCGAATCTCCGCCGGGCCGTTTTGGTACAGGGGGATTTTTCCCTCGTAGTTAACATTGGTTGTGACTCTATTTCCAATACAGTCCTTCGAATGAGACTATAAACCGAGGTTCTGTGTGTGAATGCACGCACAACATCTTGTACACATGTAAAATCCCATCACCAACTTTCGGAAGAGGTCAGTTTGGCCGTTGGTATGGATGACAACTTCCCTGAAGTTGGAGTATGGCTGCCTTAATGGCGGGATAAAAATCGGTCAGACACACAAAAGTCCACTCCCTTTGTTGGGTAGATGGGATTTATTCATGCCTGTCTAGGGAGTGTCCGCACGAGTATCAGCCTGCATACGTCAAAAAAAAAAAAAAAAAAAAAAAATTCACGAAGATGTCCTGAAAAGAATTAGCCCTTGGATGCATGAATCTATCGTAAATGGAAGGATGAAACTTCCATGCAACACTAAAGCCGTACATAGTGCACTACAGTTTATTCAAACCCCTCTTAAGCCAAATAAAACAGACCCGTTCTGTTAACAGAACAAAAGTTTGAGCTTGTAAATTGGAAACACACACAAGCATATATATTGTCTCTGTGGCCTCTTTTCAGGAAAAAACTCACACAAATGAAAAAAACCCTCATCCATTTATCCCCACAAGGATCTATAACAAAACAGTACAAAACAAACAGACGAAAACCAACTGGGAGTGTTGAGAAGTATGCTTCTGGGCATATATTGTACACTGTCAGCCCTCATGTAAGATCTGTCTCTGTCACCCACTAACTCTAAGCCTGATGACAGCTCTATGAGCAGAAAGCTTGCTTGGTTTCCTTCCTGTTCCCCCGATCACCATACTCAAGCCCTGGTAAGTGCACTCTTCCACCATTTTCTCCTTCATATATTGTACAATTATGGAATGATTGGCCGAGTATACTACAGTGAATTAATTTCAGATTTACGGCTGCAAACTGTATGTTGCTTGTTCTGTGGCCAACTCTGTCTTTGAATTACACATAATTGTCATCTAACATCATAAAGTGTTAACTGAGTTTACGTTATATTCAATTCGTATCAATTCAATATCTTGCTCAGTCTGAATTACGGGGATGGTGGGAATTAAAATCAAATCGTTGAATGCAGTCATTCCAGTCAAACATGGAAGCCGGTGGGGGAGCAGATGGGAAAGAGGTACAGGACGGTCTGGTGGGTTAAATTCCAAACATTCATATAGGGCCTAGGCCTATGCGCACGCGCTCATGAGAGGTTGACAGCGACACTGGACCCAAGAAGCGCGCGGATTCTTCGTCGGAGACAGCGTGCGCGGCCGGCTACACCGAAATTTGAAATCCTAGGTCAGTGGCGTAAACCTCCTCTGGGACTTAAGAGTTCAAATGTAAACTTATGGGCTGGGTGCCTGTTTGGTTATGTTACAATGAAACCGAGTACCCCAAATCATCAAGAGAATCCAACACGTCGTTTTCCATCGTGACCTAAATAAGAGAGGGCAGTGCGGCACTCGGTTTATCCTACCGGAAGTTTACACTGCACGAAGACATTTAAAGTTCGTTGATGTGCCGTTTTACGCAAATCATCCAAACGATATTGAAATCACAAAAATCTGGAAAATTACAGTTGAAAATGCACAAAAGGACCCAAATTTCATGGTGAATGAATCGAGGGAAAAGCAAAAAAAAAAAAAAAGGATTATACTTAAACTTGTTTAAAAGGTAAACTGTAAACAAGTGGGGTATTTTTTGCTCCCATAAGAAAACCTAACACAGAGTAACTTTTATTCAAGACTGGCACAGCCTTTTAAACTTGAATAAAGTCAGACAATTAAATAGACGAACAATCTGATAGCGCAGACACAACCAGCCGTGTCTCCCTGATGAGTCCGACCCAGCGGACGAAAGGCCTCGGAGCAGGCAATACAAATATATCTGCCTTCAAAAGGGATTGCAATGGTTCCCTTATGCAGCTAGTGAAGAGTTTTCGTATCTGTAACATATTTTCTTAATTTCATGTTCCCAGTTTCTCCATCTTCAAATCCCCCCCCCCCCCCCTCCCTTAAGTCCTAATCTTTGCCAAGTCATTACTATGAAGACAGTTCAGTTGTTGGCCTGCGCTTGGTTTTTCCCCCACTATTAGATTGTTCGTCTATGTAATTGTCTGACTTTATTCAAGTTTAAAAGGCTGTGCCAGTCTTGAATAAAAGTTACTCTGTGTTAGGTTTTCTTATGGGAGCAAAAAATACCCCACTTGTTTACAGTTTATCGTTTACTGTTCCCTGCCTCATTTCATTTCCGATTTTGTTTAAAAGGGCTGAGTTAGTAAATTCATGAAGTGTTTTCCCTACACTCAAGAGAAGTTCGTTAATATACCTAGCACTTCTGCACTCAAACACACGCACTCACCCTTACCTGGTCAGTCCAGACTCTGGCTTGGGGGTTTCATCAGGATTCTTTCCCAAGCCCTTCACTGGCATAAGCTACCAAGTAAGGTCTAGTCTAGTCACTGTCTTTCTGTCAGTGTCCACCTCCAGGCCCAGCAGTGGTACTGTCAAAGCCGTTGTAACCGTCTACGGCTGTTCTGTCGCAGTGCTAGGGCTAAACTGTCTCCTGTTAACTGGAGGCCCTAGCACTGGTCTGTCACTAGTGTTACTGTCACTGTAGTACGACGCAGCTCCCTAGCAAACTACAAGTTAGCTAGTCCGCTCTCCTCAAGGCCCAGTGTCGAACTCCCTAGCTAACTACAAGTTAGCTAGTCCCCTAAAGTACGTCAACAGGGACACAAAGAACGTCAACAGGGACACAGAGTTCCAGTGACCCTTGTGGATGTTGGAACATCTAAGTGGATTACAGCACCCAGCCCACATTCTTGAGGTTATGAGTTTTAAATCCGTGAGGGGCATGTGGCGGGGTAATCAAAAACGGTCACACACGTAATGTTCTCATCCCAAGCTGATGCATTTGTACCATAGTGTTCAAGTACTGCGGCTGTTTGGATGATCCCTGGAGTCTTTTAGCCAGAGTACGACAACGACAACAACAACAACAACAACAACAACATTCCGCGGAGTCACAACGTGCAAATCTGGCATTATACCACCCATCTTGAGGCATTATTCTGGTGATCTTTGTGGAGTGTAAGTTAAGTCACCTGAATGAACCAAACCGAACCACCAGCCCATTGTTGAAGGCAACTGGCAGTCTTTGAGAGAACGAGGTGCAGAGCCCTGTGGTGAAGGTCACCGGTCAGTTGAACTGCCATGTCTGCTGTGTTTGAAGTGGGCAAATTAACTGGTCAGTTGAACTGCCATGTCTGCTGTGTTTGAAGTGGGGGAAATCAACTGGTCAGTTGAACTGCAGTGCCTGCTGTGTTTGAAGTGCAGAAATTAACCTGTCAAATGAACTGCCGTGTCTGCTATGCTTGAAGTGAGGACGGTCAGTTTTTCTTGGCAGTGACCCCTCTCGTTGCAGTCCGTCTTCCACAGGTTGATGATGACCACGTCATTCTGTGGTGGTTGTGTACAATACGTACATTGGACCGTACCGCAACCCCTTTGTGAATCTGCATCTCTAGTTTTGAACACAACGCCAACTGATTGACACACACACATCATTATCATCAGTCCTCTCTGTCATCGCAAGAATGATTGTGTTAAGGTTAAGAAAGTACTGAACACGTATTACTATGATAAGACCTCTCTGCCATGGTAATAATGATTGTTCATTATAGCAGGTGTAGGGTGCTTTGTGTGAAGTAACCCACGCTTTATAATGAACATGCCATTATGTGGTGATGATCGTTCAATTCAATTGATGTAAAAAGCACCGTGTTTAATGATCTTGGTTTTGCGCTTCCGCTTCGGTACCTCTCCATGTTATATGATGGGTAACAAAGTTGTGGGGGAAAAAAAATCCATGATTAAGAGAGCTTAGCCATCTTCGCCTCTGCCATGGTCCTGTTTTCATCCGAATCTGTTGGTTATTTTTCGTCTGCCAGATGACAAGAATCGCAAAAACTATGTAAGTTTGCTGCGGATCCGTGATGTGGATCTGATCGAAGGTCGGATCCAGGATCCGTTCGACCTTGGCGGGAGTCTGCGCCCTTCTGTGTCACTTTCGTGTTCCATTTAGTTCTTTTGTTTGATTTTTACTTCTCTTGTTTCTTTTCCCGTCCTTGAGTCACTTGAAGTCCCCTCCTTCTTCCACACCCTTCCTCCCCCCACACACGCACGTGCGTGTGGGCACACACACACACACACACACACACACACACACACACGCACGCACGCACGCACGCACACACACACACACACACACACACACACTCACATACACACACGCACACGTGCGCATGCATGCATGCATACAACCATGGATGGGTCATACAGCACACACACACACGCGCGCGTATAGAACCATGGACGAAACAACACCAAACACATGTGCGCGCGCGCACACACACACACACACACACACACCACACACACACACACTCACACACACACCACACACACACACACACACACACACACACACACACACACACACACACACACACACATACGCGCGTGCAAGGCTGTCTTCCTGCTTGAGATTTTATATACGAGTACGTAGTAAGAGGAAACGCTGCGTGTTGAGGACATTTCCTTGTTTTTATTTCTATGTGCCTTGTGTCGGTATTCGTGCCACGTGAATTGGTGCCGTAAAGAGCACTTGTTTGGAAATTTGGCGCTTTACTTGTTTTACCACGGGAGCCAAGGCTGTCTTTCGTGTTTGTTATTTGCGTGTATTTCACACTGGAACTGTTGCTACTACAGCCTTGTCTGCCCGTTAGGTTTCTGCAAGCAGGCTTACTTGTGGGTTTTGTTCTTCGGTCTACCTAGTTGTTTAGAATGATTATTTGGTCAGTCACTGGGTGCTCTAATCTCTTTTAGTTCCAAGTGAAGGTCATAATATGCAAAGTAAACGATAAGGAGGGCAAGTTTGCTGCCATAGTGAAACTTTTATTTACCTGTGCCTCGAAATTAATACTGCTGTCAGCATCGAGTAGCCTAGAACATCTAGTATAGGCCTACAAGACAAGAGGCATGATACAGAATTAACACATTATCAAGGAAAAACTTTCCCCAAATAGAAATTTCCAGCGCTGACACATGCTCACGGCGACAATTTGTGAAGAACTGAACAAACAAGCTTGGAACTTCTTTTCTGAGAAAGTTTTTTGATTTGCTCCGTGTGCGTCGTGTCTGCGTCTGTGAGAGCCAAGTTAGTGCCAGACAGCAGTATTCGTTTGGAGTTAAGGGCATGTAACCGTTTCCTCACGGGAACAAGAGTTACCTTCCTTTGTTTGTTGTTGACTGATTAGGCCTCCCCTGTCACGTAAAATTTCCTATAATACACAAGTTTTGCGTCATTCAGTTGGATACTGGTTGAATAACCAATGGGGATCCATCCTTCAAGTCTGTGTCCACACTACAGATCTCTACCAAAATCTAGTGGCTTTGTTCTTGGGCCCTACACATTCTTTCCACCAAGTTTCGTTAAAATCACTAGCCGCCGTGGCGAAGTGGTTAGCGTCGCGGACTCCCGGCTGGGAGGTCGTGGGTTCGAATCCCATCAGAGTCATGTGGGTTTTTCTGCCCCGACCGGCTCCTACCCAGAGTTGAGTTTGTTGCGGACTCAGTCGGGAAGACTGGGACCACACAGTCGAGTTTCATCCACTTAATGGATGCGTTTCTGAGAGTGTTGCTCAAATTTCCCGACCAACACTGCAGGTGCCTGTTTCTCTCGGGCCTGGTTGACGCCGGGATAGATTA
This sequence comes from Conus canariensis, assembly GCA_033310375.1. Lineage (NCBI taxonomy): Eukaryota > Metazoa > Mollusca > Gastropoda > Neogastropoda > Conidae > Conus > Conus canariensis. The sequence goes on from CM065723.1 coordinate 73,295,324, forward strand.
TGAAAGGAAGCGTAGAGTACAGCCCTGTCATGTAGTCTCAGACCGAAATGGAAATCCGTAGCATCATCTTAATCATCCCCATTCTCATCGATCAGCATAAAAAAAAAGGTGTCTCAAATTCTGTAGCCCTTCATGCCCTGCTCTCATGGTGACATCAAATTCGATGTCCTCTCCACGTCTGTGGCCTTGGTTTGATTCCGTCGGGGTCACCGGTATCGGCGAGTCCATGGGGGCTGTCGTTGGACGGACGTGGTGGTGCCCTCCGGAGGGAGAGCTCACTCACACCGGCTCCGCCATTAAGCAATTATTGTCGTCAGTAGGGGGCTTAGTAGGTGGTATCCTGCGTATGTTAGATTAGAACAGGCACCACTGAACACCACCGAAGTGACTCGGCAGCAGTGCAGTGTCTCCTCCGGTGGATTGCCTCTTGACGACTTGACATTGACTGCTCCTAGTGGATTGCCGGTGCCGGGGCTGCGGCGGGGCCGACCGGACTGTGGCTGTGGACGGGGTGTCGGAATGAGTGGCGTGGGTGCACTGCCTCTGAGGTGGCGCAGAGGTTGGGACAGCAAAAAAAAAAAAAAAAAAAAGTTTCGTTAAAATCTGTTGAGTAGTTTTTGTATCATTTTGCCAACAGAAAGACACGCCAACAGACGCGGGCAGAAATGTATGGTCTTTAGAGGAAGTATGACACGTCAGGGCTGACCGCTCTTCTTGTTCACAGGACAAGACCCTTCGTCTTCCTAGTCACTGGGACACCACACTGACGGGCAATTCACCAGGTTCCTCCAGTTCTGTCGTTGGTGTGCCATGGCTTGGTTTTCTGCAAATTATTTCTCAGTCCATTTTCCAGCGCTGTCAGACCATCGTTTTTTTTTTTCTTTTCTCCCAGTTCTTATAGAACAGGGAGTACTTTACAATGGGGACGAAGAAATGCTGTGTGTGTGTGTGTGTGTGTGTGTGTGTGTGTGTGTGTGTGTGTGTGTGTGTGTGTGTGTGTGTGTCCGTCCGTGGTCAAAACGTGTTCCACTCGCTCCAGACAAAGCTACTGGGCCAATTTTTTCTGAAAATTTGTAGGTATGTTCATTATGGGTCACAGATGATGCCCGACGTTTTATTTTACCGTCATATCCGCTACGAACGGCTATAACAGCCCATAACGGTTTTTCTTCTTTATGGAAAATCTCAGAAAGTACGTGGCCGATCTTTCTGAAAATTTGTAGGTATGTTCATTATGGGTCACGGATGATGCCCAATGTTTTATTTTACCGTTATATCCGTTGCGAACGGCTATAACGGCCCATCACGATTTTTTTTTTCTTTATGGAACATCTCTGAAGGTACTTGGCCGATCTTTCTGAACATTTGTAGGTATGTTCATTATGGGTCACGGATGATGCCCGATGTTTACCAGAATAGCCGATACTAACAGCTATAACGGCCCAAAACGGTTTTTCCTCTTTATGGAATATCCTACGCGTAAACTGGGAGTACGTTTATATGCTTTGCATCTTGTTTTTTTCTGTCACTCTTCTCTACTTCTCCCTCAACAGTGCCCTGGAAGACTGGTTTACCAAGGTCATTGGATTTAGTTGCATGGCCATACCAAGGTCATTGGATTTAGTTGCATGGCCATGCGAAGACAGTTTTCTGAACTGATATCAGCAGATCTTCATAATTATGGTCCGATGCGCTGCTTGACGGTTTGAGGTACTTCGTGACTGGTAATATGATCAGTGCATCTGATGGTTAGTCTCTTGCAGTGGCACGTTCATTTCCATGGCTTGGGTCCTCCCTCCCAGATCCGCCGTGAGGTTCCTAGTCTCACATAAGAAAGATGAGACAGAAATGAAAACAATAACAAAACAAAACAAAACAGACAAACAAACAAAAAAAAAAAGGGAAAAAAAGGTGGGGGTGGGGAGAGGGGGGAGGTAGGGAGGGAGGGGATGTAGAAAGATGTATTTCACGTGAGCAAAGAAAAATGCGTCCAACTTTTTCTATTTATTGTTTACAAACCTTTTTTTTTTGTTGTTGTAAGTTTAGTCGTGCAGTTATGGGCGTCAAATATTACAACAAACCCATGCAGTTAAGGCTTTGTCGAATGAACATGAAGAAACGCCTTGGCATTTCAAACATTTCGGTCAACTTTATGCAGCATGTGTAAATGAATTGATTTATTCATTTATTTATTGTTTATATATTTGCTTATTTATTTATTTATTTTACACAAATGACAGACAGCGCAGTCTTCTTGGTTCAAAACTGACACTACTTATCTTCCCTCATTTTTTAAATGACCAGCTTAACTTTGGGAACATGCAAGCAGTCCCAGTTTTGGACGATCGTGTGCCAGATATTTCAGTTTTTCTTCAGACACAACCCGGGCAACACTTGTTGTCAAAAACTCCAGCCAGTGATGGTGTCCCTCACTCAGTAGATGGTGAAGTTTTTGAGTTCCCATTATTTTCGTTAAGTTCACCCATACTTCTGGATCCACAGTATAGACTGCTTTCTTTAAGTTGTTTTGGTTTCCAGTTCGAATCCGGTTTTCGGTCGTCGTGATCGTGTGCATGTGCACTGACTGATTGTGTGTGCCACAACCTCTTAAAATTCTGTTTTAATCGAGTCAGATTCGGAACCAGGTGTAAGCATGATTGTGGAAGAGTTTTGCTGTGTGTGTTCTCCATAATTCGCACCTGCATTTCTTTGTTTCGATTTTGTCATAACACAGACAAGTACATATATTTGATTTGCATGCAGTAAGTTGAAAAAAAAAGGCTCAACCTGTCCGTTCAGTGTGTATATTTCGCTCCCAACGATTGTTATTTTTTTCCCTCATTTTGTTAGGGCACACGGTGTTATATTGAAACAAGTACTTATGATTTAAGGTGGCCTCGACCGCAGACTCTGCTGATCACACTCGTCGCTACAGGACAGTCAGCACCTCCAAAAATCCGAAAGTGTCTCAGCACAACGTCATTCGGATGGCATGCTTGAAGTCGAGCTGGTAAGCGTCCTTCCATCCCGAGAAATGCCTGATTCTCCAGGTCACAAGGTAGAGAAATCACAAAGTGTTGTATACTATCTTCATGGTGAGTGCGGAAAGTGCGTAGGTGTTACCATCTCAGATGGGACACTCAAATCTTCCACACCACCAGAAAAAGTCAGCAAGACCCTCGGTTTTTTTTTTCTTCTCCTTCACCGCAACCTTCAGGTAGATTGATTCGATATCAAGGAAACAGACCTTGATGGGCTTAAGCTGACAGCTGAATTCACCTCACAGTCCGACACCTACACAACCAAAGACATCAGGAAATCGAGAAACAGCGTCGTGCTGCCCACCGGCTGGAGAGACACCACCGTCAAACATCTTTGAAGGTGTGTTGTCCAACTTCACTGGATCCCACTGACAGACTGGAGATGCTCTGCAAAACTGACGACATTTGTAAAGTTCCATCACGGTGAAGTTGCCATCAACACTCAGTTCAAGCCAACCCTCAACCCACCAGCAAGAACAACTCACCAGTCTCATCACCCGGTTTACCTCCTACCTGCAGGTGAGACCGGATACAGGAAGACCTCGTTTTTTTGCACGTTTTATTTAATGAGGCAGTGTCATCGCTCTCGGTGAACAAATTTAAATCCCAACATCTCCCCTGCCCATCCCTCTTCCCCTTCTCCCACCCCCTTATACATGCTTGTACCCCCACCTTCCACCTGCTCGTACCCCCACCTTCTCCTCTCCTTACCTACACCCATCTATGCAGCTGCTCTCCGCCCCCTTCCTCTCTCATCTGCATGCTAGGATGCCTGACGGCTCACCGAAAACTTTGTTGACGGATGTACATGCCAAGGTCCGCTTCAGAGCTCGCTTCACGACAAAAGCTTTTTTTCAGAATACAATGGCCACGTCTCTCAGAATCATGTGAACATGAGCAATTGACGATCGACCTGAGAGCACGAAGGAACAATGAACAGATCTGCATAAAGCAAAAGCTGCAGGTGTTGAGACAAGGGCTCCCCAAAGACCATCTATTTGCATACAGAACGCCCAATGGAGACGTTTAAGTTGTCCCCTGAAAGAGGCGACAATTTTTTTTTCCAGCTCATGGAAGCTTGCTTACAGACAGCGTGCATGTTTACAGACCCATTATGTGCTTTTACCAGTCTTAACTGTTCGGGCTTTACTCTCCACGGGTTTTTAAACGTTCGAGGTCAGTAAAACTGTTACTTTAATTGCCTTGTTCGGAGAGAGAGAGAGAGAGAGAGAGAGAGACAGACAGACAGACAGACAGGCAGACAGGCAGACACACACACACACACACACACACACACACACACACACACACACACACACACACACAGGGGCATATTTTGTAAACCCGCTCTGAAAGACGTGACCAAAGCATGCTTGGGCTTCTCATTCGATTCGAGCAGCCGTGTTTTGAAAAACCTTGATTCGGACAGTCGTCATGTGTTCGGCTATGACTCACCACCCTGTTTTCCACTGTACCCCCCTCCCCCCACTCCCGCAACCGTCCTATTTTCAGTACAGGCCACACATTGTCAGAGCCATCAATAGGACGATAGTGGACATCAAATAAAAGAAGAATAAGAAGACATTTGGTAGGTCCAGAAGAATGTTTAGCAGACT
>CM065723.1:73307480-73312480 GCA_033310375.1 Conus canariensis
GGGTGCTGATGGAGAAATGACTATTATGCTGCGATTTACTTTTCAGAGTCAAAAGAGACTTTTCTCTGTTTTATTCTGCTCCTAAGGTTCTGTCATGGTCAATATTCTGCCTGAAAAGTCAACGTATTACGGGAACCATTATGTGAAAACTAAGTGGCCCATTTACATGGTCACATCTTTCGATCATGCAGCCTTGCAAACACCATCGTGCAGGGCACAGTTCCAGGACGCGGAAGAAGGGGCAGACAGAGGGTGAGGTGGGAGGACAATATCCAGAAGATCTGATCTTTGGCGATTCGAAAGGGTTGGCAAAGGACAGACGAGGATGGAGGAAGATTGTCAATGCCAAGTTGTAGTGGTGGTGGTGGTGGTGGTGGTGGTGGTGGTGGTGGTGATGCTGATGATGATGATGATGATGATGATGATGATGATGATGATGATGATGATGATGGCGATGATGGTGATGATAGTGATGATGATGATGATGATGATGATGATGGTGATGATGGCGATGATGGTGGATGATGATGATGATGATGATGATGATGAGGAGGAGGAGGAGGAGGAGGAGGAGGAAGGGAAGGAACCTACCTGGGACATTCCTGACCAGCCAAGGACTTGGCTTTAGCTAGGAAATCACAACTCAACTCCATACCTGAATCACAGTTCAAGAAGTATCCAGCTTTTGTCAGAAGTGTCTGAAGTTTATTCAGAGTAGAAGAGAGCGCTTTTAAGACACTATGAGCTTGTAAAGTAAGTTGTTTTGTAGTGCATAGCAACTGGCAAAACTTTCTGGGTCACCTTTTTTACAACAGGAAATGCATTTGGAACAAAAACTACCGCTCACGAATGCCAGCCATAGAGGAATGTGCGCTTCATACAATAACATCCAAAGTCAAAACGATGCTATAATGCTGTCTCTCTAGATTCGTTGATCGAACAGATTTTTTTTTTTTGACAGTAGGCATTCGATTATTAAACAAAATATATATTTCCTGTGAAGGTTAGAATTTTTTTCTATTTCACACTATATTACAGCCATTACCACGGTAGGTTTTCCATCCTTAGACAAGAAAGATTATGCATCCTAAGTCATAGCCATCACCACATTTTCTACAATAATGTTTCCACCCTTTGTCATACAAAATTCCCCTTACAACTCTAGTCACAGTTTCTACAGCTGGGTTTTCACCCCTGGTCAGACAGGAAAGATTATCCACCCTGCGTTGCAGCTCTAATCACAGTTTCTATGGCGGAGCTTTCACCCCAGTCAGACAAGAAAGGTTGGTCATTCACCCCAAGTTACAGTCATAACTACAGCTTCTACGGTAGGTTTTCCTACCTTAGCCAGACAGGAATGACTATTTCACTCTACAAAGCAAAAATAATCAGTTTCCACAGTTGGTTTTTAACCACAATCAAACAGAAAAGGTTATGTTACCCTAAGTAACAGCCTTTATCACAGTTTATATGTAGTCTGACAGAAAAGGTTATATTACCCTAAGTTATAGCCTTCATCACAGTTTATACGGTTGGTTTTTAAAACTCAGACAGAAAAGGTGATATTACCCTTAGTTACAGCAATCTCCACAGTTTTCAGCGATTGGGTTTCCAACCTTAAAAAAGGTTACGTCATCCTAAATTACAATCCATGACCACTGTTTCCATGGAAGATTTCTAATTTCATTCATACTAGAATGGTTTATGGAAGCATAAATAGATCCCTGAGTTGGGTTTGAATCCACAATGGATCACAAGACCTGTGTTACTGACATATGCTACTCACTGTACTTCATGTTCAAGGAGCATCAATAAATCGACGGCTCTCCCGATGAATCGAGTTCTTCATCTTCCCCAGGAGGGTGAAAGAGGGTGAGGGAGCACTGGGTCTTTCGGCAAGTTCTTCGCGAGGTATTGGCGGCAGGTGTTTAAGGTTCTCCCCAGCCTTTCCGGGTGTGTACCTTCGGGGAGAAGTTACTACTCCGTGACTGTAATTGTCCGAGCGGTGACATCGGTGGCTTGACGATGGTAAGAAGCAGGAGGACCGTAACTGGCGTTTGCTTTGAAGTTTCTGTCCCGGCGCTTCGCTCCAGGGCCGACTTGAAGGAAGGAGCAAAGCGGTTGTCAGTCACCCTGAACTGGTGGACGGAAGGTGTCTACGGGTCCACGCTCTATGGCGGAGACTTCATTGTCCAGGAGGTCCTCGTCTTCGTCATCTTCATCTCCATCCACAAGACTGGGGCGGCGCTCCTGGTGGCGCGAGGATCCCTGCATGGAGCGAGTGGCCTGAAACACAGAGCGGTCAGAAAGCTAACGCACTGGTTGGTTCCTTCTTTCATTCATCATTCACACACACACACACACACACACACACACACACACACACACACACACACACACACACACACACACACACACAAACACACACACACACACGCTATGAGCAGTATAAAGACGATTCTGAGAGTACAGACTGGCTCCACTCTGATGCAATGGCGATGGGGAAATTCGAACGATACTTATTGAGATGTATTCAGCAAGTGCATGAAGCCAAACGCTGTTTATCTAAGTCTCCTTCAGATAGCAATTCTGCGTTGGATCCGACTGCGATGAAGGTTAAGATCGACATTCACCAACAGTGATATGGCAGAGAGGGATGATCTACTCAGCAGAGTGGGGATCTGGGGCTAGCACTTCACCGACACCACCAGAACACGCGTTCAGATGGGCAGTGAAAATGGTCATTTCTATGATGGACGACAGCAGGATTCCATCTCCCGCCATCTGCATGCTGTACTTTTGAGCTTACCAGTCCCCCCCCCCCCCCCCCCCCCCCCCCCATCCGCGCCCCCACACCCTCCCCATATCAAATCTGGGGCTCAGATGGGACCATCAAGCAAACCTAAGATGTAAATTCCTGCACCATGACGGTTGGTTGCTGTTGTCCTTCTTGATTTCCTGTTATTCGGTAACGATGTGTGTGCGCATGCGAGTGCAGTTTCGTATTTACATTAAACCCTAATAATCATGAATGGATGAGCTGTTGTGTCTACACTGTGATCGCCTGAGTAGCCATCGTATTTACCATTACATCTCTTGTTTACCAGTCTTCCTTTTAGAACTGTTTGTGGTGCCATAGTCTTGATTTTAGAGCATGTTTATGATCCATGATGATGAGGCTGAGGACGAGGAGGAGAAGAAGGATGATGATGATGATGATGATGATGATGATGATGATGATGATGATGATGATGATCGCACTGTCTTATTTCACCTGCCCAATGCCTGGAAGAGGGGCCTTCTTCTGCAGCCGAAGCCAGGTGGATTCCCGTTCCAGCTGGTAGCCTCTGACGAAGCGAATGATCTCGTCAGTGCTGGCGTCTCCCTGCCGCCGCTGGCCTCGCTGCCGGGACTTGTGCTCCGGCTCCTCGTAGGACGGGGATCGGGGCCGGACATGCCTGCGACCCCCTCCCCCAGGAGGCAGGTCCTGATTTCTGGAACTGTCCATGCTTCTCATGGAGACCAGTAACCGCTTGAGGCGCTTGTCACGTGCTTCAGTGGAACGATCTGAAAACAGAGTCAGACTCTACTGTATGCACCGGCCAAAGGTGACGAAAATTTGAAGGCGGTATATTACTCTTTGAGGAGGAACTTGGCCATGGCTGAAATGATGATTACTGAAATACTCCTTCGCTTACAGTAGGATTCCATGACCACTGGATGGAAATGTCATGCCACACACTGACTCTGAACGTGCAAAAAAAAAAGTCTGTTAGCATGTGACTCATGTCACTATCGACATATAAAATCTGCTTCATAACAAATAAGCGAAATTTCTCTTCTGTGTCATGCCCTCTCTCTAAATACCAAATCTCAGCACCATCCTAGACTATAGGCTGCACCTGAACATCAAATGACTTGAAAACTAGTTTTCCCTTACCCATTTTCAAACTTGTGCAGCAAACGTAAAACAGTTATAACAGCTTGCTTCCCTGTGCCCACAAGATCTTGGCCGGCAAATTAAAATCCTAGTATTGTACATATGATCTTGCATCCTTCGGTAACGACACGGAAAACCATTACTCAGGACCAGCAGGCAGCTTCACGGTCGGTTCTTTCCAGGTAGGCTTAGGCGGCCAACGGGAACGTGGATTGAATAGCGTTACAATGGTGTCTACGGGGATACACGGTGTCTAAGTACTCTCAATAGACTACTGTCCATAATGTTATGAAGAATAGAAGAAAACTATCATGCTCCAATCTCATGCCCCCTCTTTGCAGTCATTTTCGTGGTAAAGGTATGTTGTCTTCATTTTCTTTATATATATGCACACACACACATACGCACGCACGCACGCACGCACGCACGCACGCACGCACGCCACACACACACAACACACACACACACACACACACACACACACACACACACCACACACACGAAAATCTACTCGATTACCGGACGTTGTTTGCTTGTGTGTCATTCATCAGAAACCTTGCAACCATCAACCTCAATTCATCAGAAACGCTGCAAATGACACTGTAAACGGTTACACTTCCACTAATACTGCAACAAGGACATGAACATCCACAGAGGGCAACAGGTGCACGTGAAAGAGTTGTTGAGGGAAGAGCTGACAATAGCCTTGTTGTGAGCACGCTCTTGGGAGTTAACGCCGATTGTCTCTCCGATGTCCGGTCTGTCTTTTGGACAGAATGTTCTGTGTGGTGTTGAGGTGGCCTGGGCACATACAGAGATCATCACAATCACCTGTCGTCTTTTCTTGCTGTGAAGGGAACGACAGCCTGGAAGAGAGACCACGTGGTCTGCTGGCTTCTCACGTGAAATCCACATCTCAGGCAGCGACAAGGAAGGCACGTGTGGCAGTAGGACGCCCAGAGACCGGCGGTCGAAGACAGCTCAGGGTGGTCAGAAGGAAACGTTTTTCTTTAATTGCCGCCTCATCATCTGTGCCTTCATAGCCCCTTACCCACAACAC
>CM065723.1:73319980-73492480 GCA_033310375.1 Conus canariensis
ATCCCTTTTGAAGGCAGATATATTTGTTTTGCCTGCTCCGAGGCCTTTCGTCCGCTGGGTCGGACTCATCAGGGAGACACGGCTGGTTGTGTCTGCGCTCCTGGCGTCAAATAGAGACACACCACAGTCCATAATACTGTGGTGTTCTCACCACCAAGGGTGCAAAAAAGAATCCAATAGCACCCCAAAGCAGCCAGCGAAGAGTAGTAAATGAAACTAAACGAAAGTGTGGGGAGGAAAAAAGTTGCTGAAAAACTAGAGACATTATGCAAATAGTATAAAATGTAAGGGACAATTTTTGAGCCTACGCCTGAGGATCCACCCAAAGATGCAAGGGAGATCAAAAGACAAACACACAGACGGACAGAAACAAATACAAATAACCTCAATTTAATCAAAACAAAATCGGAAATGAAATGAGGCAGGGAACAGTAAACGATAAACAGTAAACAAGTTGGGTATTTTTTGGCTCCCATAAGAAAACCTAACACAGAGTAACTTGTATTCAAGACCGGCACAGCCTTTTAAACTTGAACAAAGTCAGACAAATACATAGACGAACAATCTAATAGTGGGGGAAAAAACAAGCGCAGGCCAACAACTGAACTATCTTCATAGTAATGACTTGGCAAAGATTTGGACTTAAGGAGGGGGAGGGGGGGGGGGGGGGGGGGGAGGGGCGGAATTTGAAGATGGAGAAACTGGGAACATGAAATTAAGAAAATATGTTACAGATATGAAAACTCTTCACTAGCTGCATAAGGGAACCATCGCAATCCCTTTTGAAGGCAGATATATTTGTTTTGCCTGCTCCGAGGCCTTTCGTCCGCTGGGTCGGACTCATCAGGGAGACACGGCTGGTTGTGTCTGCGCTCCTGGCGTCAAATAGAGACACACCACAGTCCATAATACTGTGGTGTTCTCACCACCAAGGGTGCAAAAAAGAATCCAATAGCACCCCCAAAGCAGCCAGCGAAGAGTAGTAAATGAAACTAAACGAAAGTGTGGGGAGGAAAAAAGTTGCTGAAAAACTAGAGACATTATGCAAATAGTATAAAATGTAAGGGACAATTTTTGAGCCTACGCCTGAGGATCCACCCAAAGATGCAAGGGAGATCAAAAGACAAACACACAGACGGACAGAAACAAATACAAATAACCTCAATTTAATCAAAACAAAATCGGAAATGAAATGAGGCAGGGAACAGTAAACGATAAACAGTAAACAAGTTGGGTATTTTTTGGCTCCCATAAGAAAACCTAACACAGAGTAACTTGTATTCAAGACCGGCACAGCCTTTTAAACTTGAACAAAGTCAGACAAATACATAGACGAACAATCTAATAGTGGGGGAAAAAACAAGCGCAGGCCAACAACTGAACTATCTTCATAGTAATGACTTGGCAAAGATTTGGACTTAAGGAGGGGGAGGGGGGGGGGGGGGGGGGAGGGGCGGAATTTGAAGATGGAGAAACTGGGAACATGAAATTAAGAAAATATGTTACAGATATGAAAACTCTTCACTAGCTGCATAAGGGAACCATCGCAATCCCTTTTGAAGGCAGATATATTTGTTTTGCCTGCTCCGAGGCCTTTCGTCCGCTGGGTCGGACTCATCAGGGAGACACGGCTGGTTGTGTCTGCGCTCCTGGCGTCAAATAGAGACACACCACAGTCCATAATACTGTGGTGTTCTCACCACCAAGGGTGCAAAAAAGAATCCAATAGCACCCCCAAAGCAGCCAGCGAAGAGTAGTAAATGAAACTAAACGAAAGTGTGGGGAGGAAAAAAGTTGCTGAAAAACTAGAGACATTATGCAAATAGTATAAAATGTAAGGGACAATTTTTGAGCCTACGCCTGAGGATCCACCCAAAGATGCAAGGGAGATCAAAAGACAAACACACAGACGGACAGAAACAAATACAAATAACCTCAATTTAATCAAAACAAAATCGGAAATGAAATGAGGCAGGGAACAGTAAACGATAAACAGTAAACAAGTTGGGTATTTTTTGGCTCCCATAAGAAAACCTAACACAGAGTAACTTGTATTCAAGACCGGCACTTTCGTTTAGTTTCATTTACTACTCTTCGCTGGCTGCTTTGGGGGTGCTATTGGATTCTTTTTTGCACCCTTGGTGGTGAGAACACCACAGTATTATGGACTGTGGTGTGTCTCTATTTGACGCCAGGAGCGCAGACACAACCAGCCGTGTCTCCCTGATGAGTCCGACCCAGCGGACGAAAGGCCTCGGAGCAGGCAAAACAAATATATCTGCCTTCAAAAGGGATTGCGATGGTTCCCTTATGCAGCTAGTGAAGAGTTTTCATATCTGTAACATATTTTCTTAATTTCATGTTCCCAGTTTCTCCATCTTCAAATTCCGCCCCCCCCCCCCCCCCCTCCCCCTCCTTAAGTCCAAATCTTTGCCAAGTCATTACTATGAAGATAGTTCAGTTGTTGGCCTGCGCTTGTTTTTTCCCCCACTATTAGATTGTTCGTCTATGTATTTGTCTGACTTTGTTCAAGTTTAAAAGGCTGTGCCGGTCTTGAATACAAGTTACTCTGTGTTAGGTTTTCTTATGGGAGCCAAAAAATACCCAACTTGTTTACTGTTTAAGATAAGAGAATTGAAGAAGAGGGTCTCGTGGCTACGACTTGGCAGATGTCTGACCTACGCATTAGCCCAACGCGCTGGTCAGACCTTGAGTACCTACCTAATATTGGCTGTACAATTATTATCATTGTGTGTGTGTGTGTGTGTGTGTGTGTGTGTGTGTGTGTGTGTGTGTGTGTGTGTGTGTGTGTGTGTGCAGATCTGCAGATGTGCATATGTATGCGTGCGTGTAATCTGTGGGCTTACGTGAGCATGCTCTTGCACGCACGTATCTGCACATGTATGTATACATATATATGTGTATGTGTGTGTGCCCGTGTATATGGGCGTACAAGTATGTGTGTGTGTGTGTGTGCGCGCGCGCGCGCGCGCGCGCGCGCGCGTGGGTCAAGGGGATATTTCCTGTACGGCTGCCTGGTGTTGACGACAGACTATTATGACTGGCCTGGCAACACTGCACCGTCAAGGAGACCAGCAAGAGGTCCAGAGAGCATTACAGGTCAGGACTCCTTCCCCTTCCTTCATAAAGCTGCTCTGAGGTATCGCAAGAATGACTAACACATCGTGTCTGAGCTCTGGAAATAAAATTGCACACACACACACACACACACACACACACACACACACACACACACACACACACAAATAAAAAAAAACCTGTTTGATGATGCCCCTATTGCTTATTGCTCCACAGCATGTATAGACAACACGCTCAATAACGGCAGAAACATTGCTTCACAGCATGTATAGACAACACGCTCAATAACGGCAGAAACATTGCTTCACAGCATGTATAGACAACACGCTCAATAACGGCAGAAACATTGCTTCACAGCATGTATAGACAACACGCTCAATAACGGCAGAAACACTGCTTCACAGCATGTATAGACAACACGCTCAATAACGGCAGAAACATTGCTTCACAGCATGTATAGACAACACGCTCAATAACGGCAGAAACATTGCTTCACAGCATGTATAGACAACACGCTCAATAACGGCAGAGGCACTGTTTCACAGCATGTATAGACAACACGCTCAATAACGGCAGAAACATTGCTTCACAGCATGTATAGACAACACGCTCAATAACGGCAGAGACACTGTTTCACAGCATGTATAGACAACACGCTCAATAACGGCAGAAACATTGCTTCACAGCATGTATAGACAACACGCTCAATAACGGCAGAGACACTGTTTCACAGCATGTATAGACAACACGCTCAATAACGGCAGAAACATTGCTTCACAGCATGTATAGACAACACGCTCAATAACGGCAGAGACACTGTTTCACAGCATGTATAGACAACACGCTCAATAACGGCAGAGGCACTGCTTCACAGCATGTATAGACAACACGCTCAATAACGGCAGAGGTACTGCTTCACAGGATGTATTGACAACACGCTCAATAACGGCAGAGGCACTGCTTCACAGCATGTATAGACAACACGCTCAATAACGGCAGAGGTACTGTTTCACAGTATATGTAGACAACACGCTCAATAACGGCATTGACACTGGACATATATGTAGACCCAGGGTACAGTCACGACGAATCAATCTGCCAGTTTCTTGCTGTCCATCCCCTATCCACGTTCTCCTTGTTTCGGGGGTACGTACAAACGCACTGCGTTAAACCCTTTAACATCTAGCACTGTTTGACAGAAATGAATGGAGAACGGGATGAGAGAGGAATGGGAAGGGAGATGAGAGAGGAATGGGAAGGGAGCTGAGAGAGGAATGGGAAGGGAGCTGAGAGAGGAATGGGAAGGGAGATGAGAGAGGAATGGGAAGGGAGCTGAGAGAGGAATGGGAAGGGAGATGAGAGAGGAATGGGAAGGGGGATGAGAGAGGAATGGGAAGGGGGATGAGAGAGGAATGGGAAGGGAGATGAGAGAGGAATGGGAAGGGAGATGAGAGAGGAATGGGAAGGGAGCTGAGAGAGGAATGGGAAGGGAGATGAGAGAGGAATGGGAAGGGAGATGAGAGAGGAATGGGAAGGGAGCTGAGAGAGGAATGGGAAGGGAGATGAGAGAGGAATGGGAAGGGGGATGAGAGAGGAATGGGAAGGGAGATGAGAGAGGAATGGGAAGGGAGCTGAGAGAGGAATGGGAAGGGAGATGAGAGAGGAATGGGAAGGGGGATGAGAGAGGAATGGGAAGGGAGCTGAGAGAGGAATGGGAAGGGAGATGAGAGAGGAATGGGAAGGGGGATGAGAGAGGAATGGGAAGGGGGATGAGAGAGGAATGGGAAGGGGGATGAGAGAGGAATGGGAAGGGAGATGAGAGAGGAATGGGAAGGGAGGTGAGGGTGTGGGGGAAGGGGACAACCAAAGGAATGTCTTCACCGTACTGAAGCCCTTTGGGGCATACTTTCCATTTTTGTAAAATGAGGCCCCATGGGGTCTAAGATCTATGAAGCAAAATGGGACCCGTTGGGATCTCATATTTGTTTTAGGTAAAATGAGGCCCCATGGGGTCTAAGATCTATTAAGCAAAATGGGACCCGATGGGATCTCATTTTTTTTTTTATAGGTAAAATGAGGCCCCATGGGGTCTAAGATCTATGAAGCAAAATGGGGCCCGATGGGATCTCATATTTATGAGGTAAAATGAGGCCCCAGTGAGTCTGACGTTTATTAAATAAAACGAGACCCTATAGATTTAACATTTATTACGTAAAATAAGGGGGTTAACTTTTATTCAGTAAAATTTTTTTTTTTAAACGATAACCACCAGTGGAATGACCTCAAAAGAACAAGAGAAGGGGGAAGGGGCGGAGGGAGGAAGAGGGGGCAGGATTACAGAAACGTCTTACTCACTATCACCTTCACACACGCATTTCATTGTTGTTGTTGTTGTTGTTGTTGTTATTGCTGGTTTGTTTGTTTGTTGTATTTAACAAATTCTTGAGTTAACAGACTTGCAGGTATCATCAACTATCACAATATTGTCAACCATCATGTCAACGCTGACGACACCCTGCTTCAAGAAAACGGACTCTCCTGAAAATTCTGTGCTCTCTTTTGCAAGAAATAAGTGACTGCTTGCTTGACATTAGACGCTGGATGGCTCAGAGTAAGTTTTCTTTTTCTTTTTTTTTTCCTGATAAAACCGAAGCCATGTTCATTAAACAAAAACTTTGCATTCACTACTGTTGATTCAAATGAACTTGGCAATACATCCATCCCTCTTATCCAGCTCGGTTAAGAACCTCGTTGTTCATGCAAAACAGGACTTTCACTTCACGCACACAAATATGCGTGTTTCACGATTTATGGTTAAAAAAAAAAAACTCTAAAAAATTCTTGGATTGTGTGACTTTTGTTTTCAATCAGTCGTGGATCACATCGGTCACACAACACAATCAGTCATGGAGCACATCACTCATAGTTCCCATCAAGCATATAAAACAGTTATATAGATCCCAGTCAGTTACAGAGCACATCAAAAATGGATCACATTGATCGTAGAATACAGTGAATCACTGAACACATTGGTCACCGAACACAGTCGACCACAGATCATAGTCAGTCATGCAGCATGTCAGTTAAAATCATACCGGTCATAGATCACAGTTGATCATAGATCACATCAGTCACATAATGCAGTCAGGCACAGATAACATCAGTCATAAAACACAGTAAATCAGTCTTTCATAGATCACATCAGTCATAAAACACAGTCAATCAGTCTCTCATAGATCACATCAGTCATAAAACACAGTTAATCAGCCTCTCATAGATCACATCAGTCATGAAACACAATGTCGATCACAGTCAATCACAGGTCACACCAGTCACAGAACATAATCAATCACAATCAAAGCCAATCATAGATCACAGTCAAATGTCATAGTAAATACTTGATCTCAGTCAATCATAGATCATAGTCCGTCATTGATTACAGCAAATCACAGAACACGGTCGATAGCAGATCACAGTGATAGATCACAGCCAATCACAGATCACGATTAGTTATGGATCATAACCAATCACAGATCACAGTTGATGATAGATCACAGTCAACCACATATCAGAATTACAGATCAAAGCCAACCATAGATCGAAGTCATATGACACAGTAAATCATAGATTCCAGACATAGACCACAGCTAATCAAAGATCACACTCCTAGATCACATCCAATCATAGATCACTGCCAATCATAGATCATTGCCAATCACAGATCAAAGCCAATACATATTTTAGATCACAGTCATAGATCATAGCAGTCTGAGATTTACAGCCAGTTATTGATCACTACCGATCAGAAATTAAAGCCAATTATAGATTACTACCGATCAGAGAGATCAAAGCCAGTTATAGATTGCTGCCAGTCATAGATCAAAGTCCGAGATCACAGCCAATCATAGATAACTGCCAATCATAAATCACAGCCATAGATCCTAGCCAATCATAGATCAAAGCGAGTTATTGATCACAGTGATAGATACAGCCAGTCATAGATATCTGCCAATCATAATTCAGAGCTAATCATAGATTACTGCCAGTCAGAGATCACAGTCAATTAGAGATCACAGCCATAGATCACAAGCGGTAATAAATCACAATCATACAGCACACCAGACAGATCACACTTAGTCATAGATCACAGTCAATCATAGATCACAGTCAGTCATACGTCACAGCCAATGATTGGTCACAGACTTAGGTCACAAGCAATCCTAAATCACAATCATAAAGCACACCAGACAGATCACACTTAGTCATAGATCATACAGCCAATCATAGATCACAGTCAGTCATACGTCACAGCCAATCATAGATCACAGTCAATCATACGTCACAGTCAATCATAGATCACAGCCAATCATACGTCACAGCCAATGATTGGTCACAGACTTAGGTCACAAGCAATCTTAAATCACAATCATACAGCACACCAGACAGATCACATTTAGTCATAGATCACAGCCAATCATAGATCACAGTCAATCATACGTCACAGCCAATCATAGATCACAGCCAATCATAGATCACAGCCAATCATAGATCACAGTCAATCATACGTCACAGCCAATCATAGATCACAGTCAATCATAGACCACAGCCAATCATAGATCACAGCCAATCATAGATCACAGCCAATCATAGATCACAGTCAATCATAGACCACAGCCAATCATAGATCACAGCCAATCATAGATCACAGCCAATCATACATCACAGCTAATCATACGTCACAGCCAATGATCCGTCACAGACTTAGGTCACAAGCAATCCTAAATCACAATCATAAAGCACACCAGATCACAGCCAGCCATAGACCTCAGTCAATCATAGACTACAGTCAATCATAGACCAAAGTCAATCATAGATAACAGTCAATCATACGTCAGAACCAATGATCGGTCACAGACCTAGGTCACAAGCAATCCTATATCACAATCATAAAGCACACCAGATCACAGCCAGCCATAGACCTCAGTCAATCATAGACCACAGTCAATCGTCAATCATAGACCAAAGCCAATGATAGATCACAGCCAATGATAGATCACAGACAGTCATTGATAACGATCAATCACAGATCACTTTCAAAGATCAAACCAACAACAGATCACAGTCGTCCATAGATCACATTCATCGATCGCAGTCAGTCATTGGTTACATTCTGTCATAAATCGAAGTCATAGACCACAGCCAAGGATAGATCACATTCAGTCATAAATCAAAGCCATTTATAAGTCACAGTCGATCACAGGTCACATCATATTCGATCATAGTTCACAGTCATCGATCACAATCATAGATCACAGTCGCAGACCCAAGTCTCTCACAGATCACTCACAGTCATAGACCTCTAGCACAGTTCTCAGTCACTCACAGATCACTGTCGGTCATAGATCACAATGAGTAACACGTACATCACAGTCAATCATGCGTCACATTCAGTCACAGATCACGATCGGACTTAGGGGCTTAGAACATTGTGAATCATAGATCACAGTCAGATATTTCACAGTCAATCATAAACCCTGGTCAGTCATAGAAGATCACAGTCGGTTATAGAACGGTCATTCATGATTACGACCGATCATAGATCACAGTCTATGGATCACAGTCGGTCATAGATCAGAGTCGATCATAAATCAGTAATAAGTCAGTCACAGCTCACGGTCGATCATGAGACTACATGTACTCGTGGAATGCAAACATAAAGACAGGACTATGAAAACACAAAACACGCAGTTTGTGCTATTGAAAACAAAACACGCAGTTTGTGCGATTGAAAACAAAACACGCAGTTTGTGCGGTTAACACTGCTTGCTAAAGTAACAATGAAATGTGTAGTCCATGAACAGAGGACATGCAAACGTGCATATGCATGTGCGCTCTTACCTGTCAAGCAGCGGCCGATCTAGCACACTGCCATCATCCACTCTTAAAGCAAAACCAGGAACGACTGGATGGTGTCAGTACAACACAAGCACGTCACCATCACCCTGTTAAAGGCCTGTGTGAAACAGTGACTCGTAGATCTGACAGCGAACGGCACAGACGGCAACACACAAACGATAGACAAGCCGCGGTAGGACCTAGAGAACGTCAAACGGCAGCAACGAAACCAAACCAACGACACACTGACAAGACAGGCCGGGGAGGGTGATTCCACCGCCAGTCCCCCCCCCCCCCCCCCCCCCCCCCCCCCCCCCTCTCCCCCCGTCACCCCTCCTACCTGTTCCCAGGAGCAAAACACTCACCGCAGGGGGAAAATAGGGCGCTCCAAGCAGAGCCAGCGACAGGTCCAAGATCGATTCTCCGCTTCACCCAATACAGCGTTGCCGTGAAAAAGGGCGCACAAGGAAAATGACAGCTTTCATATGCACAGCCACGCTGGATTGCCTGCCGCTTTTCAATAGGCACCCGCGCTCGCACTGGGCGTCAATTGCCTCACATTTGCAGTCTGCTTTTTACACGTTGCCACACACACACACACACACACACACACACACACACACGCAAGCACGCACGCACGCACGCACACACACACACACACACACACACACACACACACACACACACACACACACACACACAGAGGACATATGGCTGGAAGCGTGAGACCGACAAAAGCAGACTAGTGGTTTTCACGTCGGTCGCTGTCCTTTCAATCTTTGTTCATCCAGGCTATAGAGTCTGAATAGACGGATCTGTGATGACACGAGTCTTTGAAGTAAGAAGTGTAATACCCTCTCCTCTTCCCTTCTCATTGACTCTCCTCCACCACCACCACCACCACCACCCCCTTTCCTACCCCGCGCACTTTGCAGACGGGTCGGCCACATCTCGGGCTGTCCTGAACGTGGTCCCTTGCTCCGGAGAGATCCTGACTGTTCGGCTGAATGAAAGGCGCCCAGACCAACTCCACGATCAAACAAACTCACGAAACAGGACGTGCTATGTAAGACACTCTGGCAGGCATCTAGCCCATACCTTTCCACAGTTGTGTTTCAGTTCATTGATACGACAACACGGACAACAGTCGCAGCAAAGTCAAGCAGCGGTGACTATTCGTGAACTGGTTGACTTTTATTTGTTTATATTGTCCCCAATGTGTCCATCTTACGATCCTCCTCAGAGCGTGTTGCGTGATTCTAACAATGTCGTATTAGAGAACATCATGTTTGAATAGGTAAATAAATAAATAAATACGTGAATACATAAAATGAGTGACGCATTCTATTCATAGAGAAATAAATTGTGTGCCCAAGTGAAACACACACACACACACACACACACACACACACACACACACACACACACACACACACACACACACAGAGAGAGAGAGAGAGAGAGAGAGAGAGAGAGAGAGAGAGAGAGATCCACTCCACTTTTACGTAAAGTATTCCACAGCATGTTTCTATTCACGGAGTGAGATTCTTTCTGAAGTCCACATTGTATGGGCTATTTTTCAGTAAATATAACTGAACTGACGCAAAACGAGGCTATGGTCTATGGTGCTGTATCCTGATCGGAATCCAGCTTATTCTTCAATTATTCTTTCCTTCCGTTCTGCCCGTCCAGTTAGTCTTTTATTCAAAATATGAGTATAAATGTTAACTGACAACATTTTAAGTGCCACTCCACGATAATTATGTAGGTTATTGGGATCTCCCTATTTATGAATAGGTGTAACAATGGAATTGGCCAAGACTGTAAGGATGACACTATGATTGAACTATTAAATTATGGCTCAAGGAAATCAATAATGCCTGAGTTTGAATGTCTTAACATTTCGCTAACAATTCTATGGCGTCCGCACTTTTCCCTGATTGTTAAATTTGAAAAAATGTTATCAATCACTTCATGTCTGTCAACTGGATCATGAAATAAAGGTTCTTCAAAGTCTCCAG
The DNA here is from genome assembly GCA_033310375.1 of Conus canariensis. Classification (NCBI taxonomy): domain Eukaryota; kingdom Metazoa; phylum Mollusca; class Gastropoda; order Neogastropoda; family Conidae; genus Conus; species Conus canariensis. Next base: position 73,330,996 of record CM065723.1, read on the forward strand.
CACCATCAACAACAACGAGCTCTGGGAGAGAACAAACCAGCTGCCCGCAGAACAGGAGATCAAGAAACGACGTTGGGGCTGGATTGGACATACGCTGCAGAAGCCTGCAAGCAACATCACCAAACAAGCCCTAACATGGAACCTCCAAGGAAAACGAAAAAGAGGTCGGCCAAGGAACACCTGGCGCAGGGACATGGAAGCAGACATCAGGAACATGGGGATGACTTGGAACCAGCTGGAGAAAAGAGCCCAGGACAGAGATGCCTGAAGGTCCTTGGTTGGCGGCCTGTACCCCAGGAGGGGTAATAGGCGATGATGATGATGATGATGATGACGAAGTCTCCAGCATCTTCAACCACTACATCGTCCTCATAGTTAATGTCATTTGTAGCCCTGGATACTGCTGAAAAGGGATTAAACCATGGTTGTGAGCGATGTTATTTTGAATAGATTATCTCCTATTCACTAATCTGATTGCTGTCCTAAACAGACCTGAATCTCTGACTGAATTCTTCAGTTTTGGCAGTTTTGATTCTCCAAATATACGTTTGTTTGATTCTACCTTCGCCACCCATTTCCTTTTCTTTCACATACATGATTTTCCTTGTAATGTGTGTTATTGTAATCGCTTTTACACCTGTGGAAACAGTCAGGTATTGTGCTCAAGTTCCTGATGGTTTCATGTTTTATTTGTGAAAAGAGTATGTCGATGGAAAACATAGACCACTTGTACAAGCTTTCGGGAGGGGAAAAAAAGATGGAAGGAATTTGAAGTCTTGTACCTTGGTCCACCTGGTCATGAAAAACGTGCAGCATACATGCATGGCATATATGAACAGACAGTACAGGGTAGCTGGTTTGTCACAGACAGTCAGGCTTTGGCGAGAACGCATGCTTCAGGGCTTTTTTTTCATGTTTTTTCCCCATTTTTTAAACAAACGGGAGGTGTCTTGAGTAAATGTAAATTAAAGGCCACGATTAGCCTTTGTTAATTGTCAGCTTCTGCCTCAAGAAACGCCTTCAACCAACCTATAGGATAAAACAAAAGAGAGCTCCACCTTTTATAAATGACTGAACTTTCAGGTTATTTAGGTATAATTCTTTTTCACTATGATTTTACATAATCACTAATAATAATAATGAATACTTATATAGCGCCTATTCTCGGCTAGAGACCAAGCTCTAAGCGCTTTACAATCAACACTCGCTTACACAACGGGCTGCCTACCTGGGTAGTGCCGACTGAAGAGCTGCCAGCTGGCGCTTCATTCAGTCGTTTCCCGTGTCATCCAGTCAGTATCGTTTAATATCGTTCACTCAGTTTCTTTACTTCCTTCATTCTTTCCATTTCTTACACAGGGTGCATGCTGTGTGTAACGTGTCATCCATACCAACGGCCAAACTGGCCTACTCTTCCGAAAGTTGGTGATGGGATTTTACGTGTGTGCAAGATATTATGCGTGCGTTCACACACGGAACCTCGGTTTATAGTCTCATTCGAAGGACTGTATGGGAAATGGAGTCAGAACTAATGTTAACTCCGAGGGAAAAATCCCCCTGTACCGAAACGCCCCGGCGGAGATTCGAACCCGCAACCCCAGGATCACCAAGATTACGAGTCAGGCGCTCTACCAACTGAGCTATTCCGGCTCCCAAGATTAAGACATAGTTTCAATTCAAGATAATAACAGGTACTTTCAATTATTCAGGTATAATTCTTTTCACTATGATTTTACATAATCACGAAGGCATAGTTTCAATTCAAGATAATAACAGGTACTTTCAATTATTCAGGCATAATTCTTTTCACTATGATTTTACATAATCACAAAGACATAGTTTCAATTCAAGATAATAACAGGTACTTTCAATTATTCAGGTATAATACTTTTCACTATGATTTTACATAATCACTAAGACATGGTTTCAATTCAAGATAATAACAGGTACTTTCAATTATTCAGGTATAATTCTTTTCACTATGATTTTACATAATCACGAAGGCATAGTTTCAATTCAAGATAATAACAGGTACTTTCACGTTATTTAGGTATAACTCTTTTCACTATGATTTTACATAATTACTAAGACATAATTTCAATTCAAGATATTAACAGGTCCTCACAAACTAAAAAAAAATACCAGCAGCAGTGTCACGCAAAATATTTGCTTTTTCAACAAACTTCTCTGGTCCTCACAGACCTAAGACATTTTCTTTCCCGGTTTCGGGTTTTGTCAAATTCTATCTCATTAATACTCATGAACTTTGTAGGAATCAGAGCGGGCGTTTATTTCCTTCAATAGACAATATATCAACGTCTATCTTCTAAAAATGTTCATGAAATGTATAGGAGTCAGTTTGGGCGTATATTTCTTTCAACATACAACTGTCCATGGTCAGTGTGGGTGTTTCGTTCAACAAACAGAATGTCTACGTCCATCTCATTGATATTCCTGAACAGTGTGTCAGTGTAGGTATTTATTTCCTACATTAGGCAAAATGTCAAGGTATGTCTCATTAATTGTCATGAAATATGTAGCAGACGGTGTGGCCGTTTCGTTGTTGTTGTTGTTGTTGTTGTTTTTCATTAGACACGTTTTTAACGTCTATCTCCTTAATATTCATGAAATGTGTGGGAGTCAGTGTGGGGGTGTATTTTCTTCAACACAAATAATGTAAACGTCTATCCTGTTGATACTCATAAACTGTTATAGAAGTGATTCTGGGCGTTTGTTTCTATCAACAGACACGATATAAAGTCTGTCTCGTTAAATATTCATGAACTATGACGGAGTCAATGTGGATGCTAATTTCTTTCAATATCCAGGATGTTAAAGTCCAGCCTTGTCTCATTAATATTCATGAACTATGTAGGAGTCAATGGTGGTGTTTCTTTCAACAGATAAGATAGCAGCGTGTCTCACTGACATTCATGAACTGTGTAGAAGTCAGCGTGTTTATTTCTTTCAACAGAGAGACTGTCTACGTCTTTCTCATTAACATTCATGATTCAGTGAAGGTGATTATTTCAGACACGATGTTAACGTCTATCTATCTCATTAGTATGCATGTAGTGTATAGGATTGCATGTGAGCATTTATTTCTCTCAAAAACCAGGATGTCAGCGTCTGTCTCAATAATATTAATGAAATGTGGACGTAGGAGTCTGTGTAATTGTTCATTTCTCTCAGACATTCAACGTCTGCCTCATTCATATTCATGAACTGTGGTGTAGGAGCTGGTGTAGGTGTTTATCTCTGTCAATAGAATGTCAGAGTCTGCCTCATTAATATTCATGAATTTTGTAGTAGAAGTCAGGGTGGATGTCATTTCTTTCGGCAGAAACGATGTGAAGATCTATCCTATAGATCTAGATATTCACAAAATGTGTCGAGTCAATGTGGATGTTTAATTCTTTCAACGGCCAAGATGGTAACTTCTAAATGATTAAGATTCATGAACTCTGTAGGAATCAGTGTTGGCGTTTATCCCTTTTCTTTCAGCAGACGCAATATGAACATCTGTCTCATTAATTGTTCATCTATCTCACTGAATATAAATTAAATATGTAGGAGTCTGTATTGGAGTTTCTTTTAACAGCCAGGACGTCAGCTTCTGTCTTATTAGTATATATGGTATATATAGGAGTCAACGTGCATGTTTATTTCTTTCAACTGAGAGGATGTCCACGTCTACCTTATTAGTATTCATGAAATCTGTTGTAGTCGGTGTTTAAGTTCATTTCTTTCAACAACAATGAAAGTGTATGCCATTAACATTCATGAAATGTGTAGGGCTAAGTGTGGATGTTTATTTCTTTCAACAGACCAGATGTCATCAACATGTTTTATTGATATTGATGAAATGAGTAGGAATCAGTGTGGATATCTATTTCTTTCAACTAAGACGATGTCAACGTCTATCTCAATAAGATTCATAAACTATGACAGAATCCGTGTGGATGATTATTTCTTTCAACAGACAGAATGTCAACATCTATCTAATTAACATTTATGAAATGTGTAGGTGTCAGTACGGTTCTTTCTTTCTTTAAACAGATACGATGTCTACGTCAATCTAGTTAACGCTCATGAACCGAACAGGAATCAGTGTGTCTTTTTCCTTCGAGAGCCAGGATGTCAACGTCTATCGCATTAATATACATGAACTGTCTGTTGTCCGTGTGCATATGGATTTCTGTCAGCAGACAGACTGTCAACGTCCACGTCATTAACATTCATGACATGTGTAAGTGTCAGAGTTGGTGTTTATTTATTTCAGTAGACAGGATGTCAGCGTCTGTCTCATTAAAAAAAAAAATCATGACCTGTGTATGAGTCAATGAGAATGAGAGTGGGGTGAATAGGTAATACAGCAACATGAATATGTACATGATTAGCAGGTGTCTGTTGCCAGAATGCGAACATATTAGACAGGTCACTGGAGGCTGGACAAATACATGACTGGCAGGAATCTGTTGACTGCATGTGTACATATTAGACAGGTCACTGGAGGCTGGACATGTACATGGTAAGCAGGTATCTGTTGACTGAATGTGAACATACTTGACAGGTCTCCAAAGGCTGGACAAATACATGATTGGCAGAAATCTGTGTACACATAAGACAGGTCTCTGAAGGCTCGACATGTACATGATTGACAGGAATTTGTTGACTGAATGTGGACATATCAAGTGTCTGTGTGCCTGACATGTACATGATCACCAGGTATCTGTTGACTGCATGTGTACCTCTTAGACAGGTCTCCGAAGGCTTGACGTGTACGTGATTGGCAGGTATCTGTTGACTGAATGTGGATACCTTGGGTATCTGTGTGCCTGACATGTACATGACTGACAGGTATCTGCCGACTGAATGTGGACATAGTAGGCAACTGTATGCCTGACACGTACATGATTGGCAGGTATCAGGTGATTGCATGTGGGTATATCAGACGGGTGTCTGCAGGCCTGACATGTACATGATTGACAAGAATCTGTTGACTGAATGTGGACATAGTAGGCAACTGTATGCCTGACACGTACATGATTGGCAGGTATCAGGTGATTGCATGTGGGTATATCAGACAGGCGTTTGTTGGCCTGACTTGTACATGATTGGCGGGTATCTGTTGACTAGATATGGACATATTAGACAGGTGTCTGTAGGCCTGACATTAACAGGTATCTGTAGACTGAATATGGACATATTAGACAGGTGTCTGTAAACCTGACATTAACAGGTATCTGTAGACTGAATGTGGACATATTAGACAGGTGTCTGTAGGCCTGACATGTACATGATTGTCAGGAATCTGAAGACTGAATGTGGACATATCAGGCAGGTGTTTGTAAGCCTGACATGTACATGATTGACAGGTATCTGTAGTCTGCATATGGGCATATTAGACAGGTGTCTGTAGGCCTGACATGTACATGATTGGCAGGTATCCGGTGATTGCATGTGGATATATTAGACATGTGTCTGTAGGCCTGACATGTACATGATTGGCAGGTATCCGGTGGTTGCATGTGGAGATATTAGACAGGTGTCTGTAGGCCTGACATGTACATGATTGGCAGGTATCCGGTGGTTGCATGTGGAGATATTAGACAGGTGTCTGTAGGCCTGACATGTACATGATTGGCAGGTATCCGGTGGTTGCATGTGGAGATATTAGACAGGTGTCTGTAGGCCTGATATGTATATGACCGGCAGGTAACTGTAGACTGAATGTCTGCATATTAGACAGGTGTTTGTAGGCCTGGCATGCGCATGATTGACAGGCATCTGCTGACTGACTGTGTTCATATTAGACTGGTCTCTGAAGGCTGGACAAGTACATGACTGGCAGGAATCCGTTGACTGCATGTGTACATATTAGACAGGTGTTTGAAGGCCGAACATGCACATGACATAAAGGTATCTGTAGACTGGACTTGCATATGATAGGCAGGTATCTATAGACTGAATGTTTACATGATAGGTGTGTGTAGACGTAAGGTGTACGTGGTAGGTATCTGTAGACTTCATGTGCACATAGCAGACAAGTGTCAATAGACAGACAGTGCACATGGTGAGGCAGGTGGCTGCAGGCTGAATGTGCACATGATAGCCAAGTGTCTGTAGATAGGAATGACCATGATCCACGGGTGTCGATAGGAATGAACATGATCCACGGGTGTCGGTACACTTGACGAATACATGAAGGATAGTTGCATTCAGACTGTTCGCGCCCCTAATAGCCAATAGTCTGTAGACGGGCATGTTAATTCTGCGACTTGTGTGTGTGTGTGTGTGTGTGTGTGTGTGTGTGTGTGTGTGTGTGTGTGTGTGTGTGTGTGTGTGCGTGTGTGTGTATGTGTGTGCGCGCATGCTGTTGTGTGCGTTGTTGCGAGACAGCGTGTGTGTGTGTGTGTGTGTGTGTGTGTGTGTGTGTGTGTGTGTGTGTGTGTGTGTGTGTGTGTGTGTGTGCGTTGCGTGGGTGGGTGTCAATATGCATTCTTGTTTGTAGGTGCATGGTACTTATTACAATTTTTATCTTCTTATTGGCTTCATTTATGTTTTCTTTAATCTTTTCTGTATTTGTAAGCGCTTATGGCTTATGTAAGGTTAAGCGCCATAAAGAATCATTATCATTATTATCATGTTCATGATAAACGAGTGTCTGTGTAACATACAGGATAGACAGGTGTCTATAGACGTGCACATGATAGGTATTTGTAAACTGCGTCTAAAGAAGTGTACATGAAAGGCTGGTGCATGAAGACCAGACATTTACATGACAGGCGTTTGAAAACTTGACATGTCAGTTAAAACCAAGAATAGGCGCTAAATGCAACAAGAAACTGATTGATAGGAGACCAGAAATCTGCAATGTGAAAATAGACTGAAACGTTAAAATCATCCCACATAGAATACAGCGTACATAACCAGCTAACCTCTCTCTCACGTGTGTGTGTGTGTGTGTGTGTGTGTGTGTGTGTGTGTGTGTGTGTGTGTGTGTGTGTGTGTGTGCGCGCGCGCGTGTGTGCGTGTATGTGTGTGTGTGTGTGTGTGGTGTACATGTATCTGCGCACGCGCGCACACACACACACACACAAGCATGTGGGCACACTCGCGCACACACACATACACATGAGTAATACACAAACAGCATAAATCATGAGGGGACAATGATAGCATGAATGGACAAATGTGCCACTTGCACGTGTGGAAGCGCGCGCGCGCGCGCACACACACACACACACACACACACATGCATGCATGCATGCATGCCACCACACACACACACACACACACACACACACTGAATGCGCGCGCCGATGTACAATACGTATGTAAACACAAATCGCCTGCACAGACATTAGGATAGAAATGAGCGCATATGTATGCACTGGCTGAAGAAAATCAGTTTATTGCAATATCAACCTACGGCTGAAGTGACAATATGCAGCACACACCCACACATGCATTTGTTGTCTAGCACATGCTCACACACTCATGTGTGTGTGTGTGCACATAACGATTAGAGGCACGCATTAAGTAGCGCGCGCGCGCGCGCACACACACACACACGCACATACACATACACACATTAGCTCATTATTCACGCACCAACACACATATACGCAGACGTATGCTGCCTCACACAATATGGTATTCATTCTTCTCAAAAACTGGAAAGGAATGAGAGCCTAAATCTGAGAAATCTAATCAATCTGACTCGGAAAATTTAACAGAAAGGAAACAGCTACAAGTAAAAGAGTTACCCGCAAATGGCTCGATTATTAAAGACATTCCTTTCTTCCCGTTGACCGTTCACCCTTCCTCACTGCCTCCTCTCGAAAACAGAGAGAGAGAGAGAGAGAGAGAGAGAGAGAGAGAGAGAGAGAGAGAGAGAGAGAGAGAAAGATTTCAAACGATGACATGGACGAGGAATGCAGAGCAAGTCAGAAAGTACATAGATGTTGGCAAGAGCGATTGTGAACCTGAGGAAGAGTCCAAAGTGGTTGGAAAACTAGCAAACGTTGTCTCCAAAGTGTCACCATCTGACAGGGTTAAAAAATATATATATCAGAAGGAAACCAATTCTCAAAGTCAGATCCGAAATGTTGATATGAAAATACACAATAATGTAGTGCATCGTTAACACATGGTTTACGGAAAGCCTACGATTATGATCGTCAGGAGGGGCCTAATTAATGCTGTGCTACATAGACTGCGGGATCCTCTGAACACATCAAACTGACATCACAGCAGTGTAGCGTCTGCTCCGGCGGGGTGGCTCTTGACAACCTGATGTTGATAGTTTCATGTCGACTCCTTGTGCTGGGACAACAGAACGAGCCTGGGTGCAGCTGTGTGTGTGGCTGGGCCGGACGGGTGGAGCGGTGTGGGAGTAACATGCCACCGAAAGGACACAGGACAAGGGACAGCAAAAGAACAGTAAACGGACCGAGGAAAAGTTAAAATAAACGAACAAAAACGTATTTAAACAATGACATTTTGCCAATCAGATCTTGGGTGCTCACCTTTAGCTAGTCGCCGTAACAATGCGCGAAGACCTGTTCTATATATAGCTATTGATATTATCAGACAAGAACACAGGAGATTCTTCTGACTGTATGTGCTAAGAGGACAAAGTTTGCACGTGCAGCAGAAGTATTATCCCTAACACGCTCATGAGCAGTATAATATTCTTGTTTCTTCCTCAACTTTTATCCGTCAATATTTTGTAACAGATGATATACACAATGACATGTTTCCTGGATCATTCTTTAATTTCACTGTAGTTTGTGTAGGCCTACAAAGTAAACTGACTGCGGTGTGGCCCCAACCATAAGGTATACGGTATTCATGCGCTGGTTTTATGCAAGGTATTACGGCTGAGCTGATACGAAATATTGAACAGTGAAGCAATGTAACTGAAATTTGAATGAGTAAAAAAGTCTGGATCCGTTGGCAGTTACATTAAGACCATTCGATAGCAGTCGCAACAACGTGACCCATTCACACAAATTTGAAGGTGTCTTAAACAACTTTAAAGGAGTTTTTTTTCTGGCCGTATACATCAAGAAATTGTAAGAGTAAAAGATATGATGAGTAAAAGAGGTACATTCATACCTTAATTGCGTATCAGGTGACTTAAAGCGACTGACAGCGACATCTCACATTCACAAAACATGTCTGTGGAAATCATCAACTCAACATGGATCAGTACAGTATATGTCCATCTCCTTGATAGGAAGTTTTCATCATGATATAAGCTGGATTCACGTAGGCTCTGTATACCCCTGCACTACGTCCATGGCAGCTGAATGACCTGCGCTACGCGGAAGACATTCTCAGACCTCCAGCGGTACTAGTCATTCGGAGACTGATCTGTGCTCATGGAGACTACGTCAAAGCACACGACCCCACAGCTGTTAACAGGTTCCTGCGGCAGACCACAGAAAGGACTGGCTGCACAAAGCCCGGATCTGGCACCCATTAGGCATTTGTGAGTTTTTTCTAATCTGGAAAACGACCAAGAATCCTTCTCCTTCATCAGGCATACAGGAGCTCCAACAGTAGCTGCAGCCGGAATAGCAAACTATACCTTTAGCCACTCTCAATCACCAGGCTCTCTCCATGACGAACCGCTGTGCAGAGCATTTTGTCAACAGAGGCGGACATAGCTGGTACTGACCCATGCTGTGTTGGTGGTTTCCGTGGACATGTTCGGTGAAGCTGACATGTGCTAGTGCTAAAGACATGACCCAAACGTGTTTATGGCTGAATTCAATGAAACTATGCAAACTTGGAAATCGGTTCCGTGATTAGGGTCCTAAATATATGTAAAAGAATTATTTCCTTGCGTAGCGTGTATCTGAATTACGCACGTTTTGTAAAATCCTCTGAACTTTGTGTACATATACAGCTTCCATGCCTTCACAGTTTCAACCTTGATACCTTTTCTCATCCTTCAAATCTTAATTCGTACCACCTGCCATTAATTTGTCGTGCATGTTGCGGAATCTAGGCCAGTAGGTCTCTAATGAAAGCGGAACTGAAACCCCCCTCGAAGCGTAACGATTTTATTCTTTAACTTAGCGTTACAAGAAACACGCATACTCACTGACTCAGTCTCTAGTGGTTGATTGCTCAAGAATATCAACGGAGGGTCAGTTACAGTTGGCAGACATTTGTGAATGTCACCTCTCCCTTTTCATATGCTCCATTAGGTCAAGCGTTAGACGAATCATCTATACGCAATGTGCTCATAAGGTACAGCTCAGGACATGTTATCTATGCGCCATATCCCTACTTGGTACATCACACGACAATCTACATGCCATATCCTTATTAGGTACGGCTCAGGGCTTGTACATCATATCCCTGTTAGGTGCAGCACAGGACACATAATCTAGACTATGTCCCTATTAGGTTCCGCAGACATGATATGTACGCCATATCCGTACTAGGTCCAGAGTTAGACATACAGTCTTTACACTAAACCCCTTTTAGGTCATGCGCAGGACATTTAACCCACACGCCATGACCCTATAAGGGCCAACGCAGAAGATATTAACTGAAAGCCATACCCCTGTTTGGTCCTGAGCTATACAAACAATCTAAACGCCATATGCTTACTAGTTCCAGCACAAGACACATGATTTATACAGCATAGCCTTTTTAGGTCCCCGAAAGATATATAACCTATACGCCATATCCCTTTCAGATACGGTGCACCATATCTCATATTAGGTCCAGCGCAAAATGTGCAATCTATTCGCCATACCCTGTAAGGCACAGCAATAGACATATAATCTATATGCCTTATCCCTGTGAAATACAACAAAACACATGATGTATGTGCTATGATTTTATAATGTATATGCCTTATCGCTGTGAAATACAACAAAACACATGATGTATGTGCTATGATTTTATAATGTATATGCCTTATCCCTGTGAAATACAACAAAACACATGATGTATGTGCTATGATTTTATAATGTATATGCCTTATCCCTGTGAAATACAACAAAACACATGATGTATGTGCTATGATTTTATAATGTATATGCCTTATCCCTGTGAAATACAACAAAACACATGATGTATGTGCTATGATTTTATTAGGTCCAGCACAAGACATACAATCAGTACATTATATCCCCATCAGGTTCAGTGCACAACATATAAGCTATACGTCATACTCTCATCAGGTCTAGTGCGGAACATACAGCCTAGTATGTTATACTCCCATCAGGTCTAGTGCGGAACATACAAGCTTTACGTCATACTCGTACTCCCATCAGGTCCAGTGCACAACATACAAGCTATGCGTCATACTCTCATCAGGTCTGGTTCGAAACATACAAGCTCTACGTCATACTCCCATCAGGTCCAGTGCAGAACATACAACTTAGTACGTAAAACTCCCATCAGGTCCAGTGCACAATATACAAGCTATACGTCATACTCCCATCAGGTCTGCTTCGGAACATACAAGCTCTACGTCATACTCCCATCAGGTCCAGAGCAGTACATACAATCTAGTACGTTATACTCCCATCAGGTCTAGTGCGGAACATACAAGCTATACGTTATATTCCCATCAGGTCTAGTGCGGAACATACAAGCTATACGTTATATTCCCATCAGGTCTAGTGCGGAACATACAAGCTATACACCATACTCCCATCAGGCCTAGTGCAGAAGATACAATCAATACGCCATATTTCCAATAGGTTCTGTCAGAGAGCACATCCTGTACGATATGTCTCCATCAGGTCCAGAGCAGAACACAGCCTATTCATTATATCTCCATCAGGTCCAGTGCAGAACACAGCCTATTCACTTTATCCCCATCAGATCCTGAGCAGCACATAACAATCTATTCGCCATATCCCCATTCGTTCTTGAGCAGAACTCAACTTATACGACATATTCCCGTCAGGTCCTGAGCAGTACACACAATCTAATTCCCTATATCTCCATCAGGTCTAGTGCATAACACAATCAATACGCCATATTCCATTACATTCAGTACTTAACATTATCTTTTAAGCCATCTTCCCCATTAGGTCCAGCGCAAAACATATAATCCACACGTCATATCCTCGTCAGGTCCAGTGCAGAACACACTCTATACGCCATATCCCAGTCAGCTTCAGTGCAGAACAAATTCGCAATGGCCATTTCGCCATAACTCAATCAGTCCAGTGCAGGCCATAATCTATACGCCATAACCCAATCAGGTCCGTTGTAGGACACAATGTTAACAGGACAAGGAGCAATGGACTGTCATAACGTTTTCTGTATGTCATCTTGCTCCTAGTTCCTGGCACTACCAAGCTGATCAAAACTAGCTGCTTCTTCGTTCACGTCGAGTTTTCGTGATGGAGACAATTTCAGCTCAGTCATCTGGTCTGAAACTCCGGGGTTTGGGGTATGGCTGAAATGGCCGACCTTTGCCGCCGCTGGTGAGAACAAAACGTTAGGTGTCGTCCAGAAGTGAACGAGAGAGAGAGAGACAGAGAGAGAGAGACACAGACAGAGAGAGAGAGAGAGGATGAGAGACAGACAAAGACACACACACAGAGAAAGAGAGAGAGAGAGAGATTCAAGTCATGGGAAATGAGTAGCTATGCTTGTATAATAGCTTATAAATATATACAGGGTTTCCTTTTAAAAAGAAAACACTACTTACTGCTCAATTCCTCGCTTTTAGAGGAAATCCCGTCCACGTTGACATCATGCATAAAAAGGCATATCACACGGCCATTGCCTGCAAACTTATAGTTCAAAGAATACATCAAAACCTTTTCGCCTAACAGTGGTTGTCCCACCTCTTGGTGCTCTGGTCGTTGTCCAGATGGAATGTCTGTGACACAAGGCGGCTTGTTCCCCGGTTTCAGAGAGCTACTTCTGGTAGGTGTTGGGGTTTCCCTAGGCAGCTGGCAGCAACAGCTCTCGCGCCTGAAGAGCTGCGGCAACGAAATGGCCATTGCTTGCTTTGGTGGTATCACAAGTCAGTGTACTTCCCCTGTGCAGTACCTAGAAAGAAGCAGAGCTCTAGAGAGTTACCGTCATCTAGTTTAAAGCAGCCCCCCCCCCTTTCAGTTTAAAATCAACCGTTTTTATACCCCGGCCTGAGCCGGCTGCCAACATCCCCGGGTGGTGAGAATGACACAGCAGACTCTGCAGATGAAGGGTTACTTCATTCCCTGTGCCTGGAATGTTGATACGCCAGCTCTGAGCTGGCTTCAGTGACCGGCTATCAAAGGCATGACTTCGTTTTCATGAACCACAGCGGAGATGATGAGATAATAATGTTTTACAAAGGTTAGACAATCTTTCCAACAGCATGTTAGGAAGAACTTTTTATGACTGCTGGCGTCATCACTGGACATTAAAATTTTCAAGTCAGTGTCTGTCAATATATTGAAAAAACACACACACACAGAAAAAGAATTTTAAAAATCCGCACTTCTCGTCGTTTCGTTGTTAAGTATTTTACACTCCAACCAGTTTCAAGTCATGCTTTTTATTCTTGTGTCCTCCGTCTTTTGTTTTAATTATTGCCATACCTTTCCCCGACAGTTTCCTTCTGCCTCCTTTTTTCTTAACTGTATGTATTTTTTTAAGCTTCACTTTAGCCCTATGTGGCTTTTTCACTTTAGCCCTATGCGGCTTTTTCACTTTAGCCCTATGTGGCTTTTTCACTTTAACCCTATGTGGCTTTTTCTTTATCTTAATATGCCCTTTTTTCCCAAGCGTTGACAAGAGGTCAGCAATGCCGTGTACCTTTTTAATCGTTTGGCTACCGATGTTTCCTCTCCCTTTTTTCAGCAGTTTCGTTCCCTTAGTCCTCTCTCTTTTATCAGATTCTTTCAGCAACGTTATCTTTCCGTTTTCTTCCTGCCTGCCGATGTGTTCCACTTTACTTTGCAGTCCTAATTGGTTCCCATGTTTATTCGTGGTTTTTTTATGCTGGCGAGTGATTCGATCTACCTTCACTTTCTTTTCCGTCGTTTTCGTCGGCAGTTTCTTCAGCTGTTCTTTCTCCAACATCCTGTTTTTTTCTTCTTCCAGCTTTCTCTTTCTCTGTTCCAACTTCATCTGTTGTTGCAGTTTGCGTTTTTCTATCAGTTTCTCTTTTTCTAGCTGTTTTTTCCTGATCTTCACGGCCATTTTTTCTTCCTGCTTATCCTGGATGGCCTGCTTCTTCAGTTCTTGCTCCCTTTGTCTCATTTCCTTCTCTCTCTCCTTCACGTCCTGTTCCATCGCATTTTTATCTTCTACTGCTTCTATCTTTGTTTCTTGCAAATCTATGCTCAGAAGAGAAATTCTCTTTCTTAGAGTCTGCAGCTGTTTCAGGATATTCGCCATCTTGTTGTTCGTTTCTGACTGGGATCTGATCAGCTTGTCCATCCCTTTAGGGGTCTGCGGCTTTTGCAGTTTCTGTATCAAAGAACCCTGAAAACAAAGAATAAGCTGATGAGGCCAAACAAACTGTTTCAAACTCTGTGCGTGTGTGTGCGTGCGTGCGTGCGTGTGTGTGTGTGAGCGCGTGCGCGCGATTTTGACAGTGCGAGGACTTATTTTTTTCATGCTGATTGATGAGAATGAGGAGGATGAAGATGATGCTACGAGTTTCCATTACGGTCTCAGACTGCAGGGCGGGACTGTGCTCTCCACTTCCTTTCATAATACATCTCGATGTCAACCAGGCCCGAGAAACATAGACACCTTAAGTGTTGGTCAGGAACTTAGAGCAACACTCACGGTGACGCATTCACTCAGTGGATGAAAATCGACTATGTGGTCCTAGTCTTCCAAACTGAACGCGTAGTAAACTCAGCTCTGGGTAAGAGCCGCCCGGGACACAAAAACCCCACATGGCTCCGATCGGAATCGAATCCACGACCTCCCAGCCGGGACTCCGCGATGCTAACCACTTCGCCACGGCGACTGATTTTACGAGGACATTATTGTCAGTTCTAGAAGGAGCTAATACCCAGGGCCGAACAAAGCACAGCAACTAAAAACTTAGTAAACATTCAATCCAAACATTTGCCTCCATGCTTACCGTCTGTTTGAAAAGCAGTTGTATCTCTTTCTCCAAGCGGTTAAGACGACTGTGCATCTGAGTGACCACATCTTTGGTGTGGCCTCTACTGCCGTCCGACTTCTCCACTTTGGTGGCCAGCTTCTTCACGGCGGTCCGGTACAGCTTCAGGTGCTTCAGCAGGATGGCCTCTCGGATCTTCAGTCGACTGACGGCCGTCAGCACTTGCTTCTGCATCTCGGCCACTTCCACCACGGACAGTGTGTTCTTCTGGTGAGTGTGAAGACACGTGCAGCGTTAGGAAAGGCATTTTACTTTATCAAGTCATATGTGAATAAACGCCTACCACAGGAATGAAGGACAGTGACGTTGTAGAGCAAAGAGGGAGCAAGGATAATGTTGCTGGTCATGCAAATGTGTGTGCGTTCGTCTTTCCCCAGTTGCTTGAAGTGTATGGAAGTACAGTCCCGTGTTCCACGGTGTTCTGCTTTCTTCTCTGACCAGTTAGTTTTCCTTCTTTTTTTTTTCCTTGTTAATTTTTCCTTTTTGCATTTTCTTTTTTTTTTTCAAATACAAATAGCACAGCTGGATGCTTAAAAAAATTAAAATCCATACTGAGAACTTCGTGGTTGTTTGATATATAGTGAGCGCTCATCAGCAAAGCCTGGGCTTGTTTGGGGCGTTTCGGTTTTTAACAACACCACTGCTCACTGCTTTCGTCCATATGCCGCAAACCAATCGGATGGTAACATTTTGGAAAAGTTAGCTTATCCTTAACGATTCTTTTGCAAAGGAATCACAATTCAACGCAGCAAAAAAAAAAAAACAACAACACCACGAGCAAGAGGCACAAAGCATGCAAATTGTGGGCCAAACATAGTGACGAACACTTTATATGGCTAATGTATAATACTTATACCAAAGGTGTTAATCATTTTACACGGAGAGAAACCACAAAATTTAGCCAAACCATGTTTAAAAGATCTCAAAGTTAAAAACTGATGACTACTCCATTTACAATCTTTCTGTCATTGCTTTAGATGTTTAACGTAGAAAAATGGCGATGGACAATTCATATTTCACAGGGCACTTACCTGGTTTTGCTTAACTCTCGCGATGTCCTGCTGGAACTGCCGACTGGCGGTGAGCACAAGACCCAGCTTCTGTCTGAGATTCTGTGCCAATAGTTGTACACGGGCCACATCCTTGATCAGCCGAGCCAGATCCTCCCGCTGGTCCAGCACATCGTTCTTCAGCCCTTTGTTCATCTCCGCCAGCATGGAGACATCCGCCTTCACCTTCACCACGCCTTTGTTCCGTTCCATGTTCAACGGAGACTGAAAAGGTTGAAATGCCAGCGGAATGAATGAGGGAGAAAAATGCACCTTCAGACTTACGTTCAGCCCCTGTGGTGACAAAGCACCCTCCAACACACAAACGTTTTTTTTTTTCACCCTTAAAAACTAACTTTCCTACTGATTACTGCATGGGCAAATGCCACACAAAGGAGAAAGAACATGCTGTACCGCTCACAACAAGAATTGCGAAACATTTGAGAAGATGAACCGTTTTGCGTAAGTCTATAACTCCAGTCTTGGACTGCACGCTCGTATCTCTCAGCATTCACCCGCCAGCAATCCACGCCCTGTTTCACTCGCTAACATTTGCCAACCACACGTTAGCGGAAACGGTAGTGATACCGCCGAACCTGGTGCAGCTGCTGACACCACACAAGTCTTTTCCACGGCTAGCGTCAGCCTGTCGACTTTCCCAGTCACCGTTGATGTGAAATGTTCTTTCTTGGCCGACTCTTGTGCATCTGTGAGCCTCTTGTTCAAAGCTGACTTTCACACGTTCGCCACTCAGGTAAGGTTCCTGCCTAATCCAAGCAGTTCACCGCCTATGGCAGTCAGCCCCTAATTCCAGTGCTGGAAACATTTGTCGCTGCTCCCTCAGACCAGGATAGTCAGGACAGCTCAAGCATGATGAAGACTTGGCCATCATTGTAAGAGGATTGGGCCCCACACCTTGGGACATCCCAATGGTTGTCCATTCCGAATCTATGTATACTGGAAAGGTCCACGTCTGTGCCGATGTACGTGCAGTAAACAAAGAGATTAACGCCATGCTACCTCTACCCTAGTGGAACTTAAGGTAATGCTGTCTGGCACAAAATCCTTTTCCAAAGCTATTATCAGTTGGAGTTTGATGAAGAGTCACAACATTTGCAACCCATCTCGACTTTTCTGCTACGGCAAGGTCTTCCTTGGTGTGAACTCTGCAAGCGAATTTTTCCAGGACACGCCATACGTCAGATCCTGGCAAACCTCAGTGGCGTTGACAATGTCAGTGATGACATCTTCTGTTCGGGGTCATCATAGCAAGAGCATAACGCCAACCTCTGCGCATTGCTCCAACGTCTCAATGAGAAGGGCCTGAAACTACAAGCTGACAAATGGGTCTACAACAAGCGATCTTTGGGATTCCTGGGCCATGTGTATGGCAAGGACAGCAATATACCGTGCCGGGAGTACCTGAAAACCATCATCGACCCGCTGACCCACACCAACGCGTCGGAAGTCCGCAGTCTTTCGGGAATAATGTATTTTAGTGGTGTGCATCCCATTCCCAGCCACGCAGCGCTGACTGGTGAGTGTTGTGGCTTGCTAAGCTCACGTTTAAGCGTGGACAGGGTTTCACTGTGCTGTGGCGTCCATGACCATGCCACTCTTTTTTATCAGCTGGTGCAGCTCATGAGTGCGAATGGATTTATGCAAACATGTGAAGTTTATTAACGAAAAACACAGACTGGAATTTCAGACATTGTACAGCGCCATTATCATTACAAAACAAAAAATACTGGAATGGATTTAACTTGTCCCCTATGCAACTATACAAAAGAAGACGTACTGCATTTTGTTTTATTCTGCTGCACGTTATCTAATCTAGGAGCGCAGTATTTACCAACAAAGATCTACAGAGATCCCAGTCAGTTTCAATTAAGTCTGCTTGTGGCACCTCAAAATGAAAGCATTGCAAGAAGTCACTTGTTCAAAGCATTTTAGCTCTGATCTGTTATGGCCTCTTGAAAAAGAAGTCTATTCAGACTTTATTGTATTCAGTAAATTCAAATGCTGCTGTTGTGTTCTTCATTGCCCCTTCATAAGGGCAGTGGCCTTTGTATGAATAAACCATCTGACTTCCGAGTTCTCTCTCTCTCAATCTGTGTGTGTGCATACGTGTGTGTGTGTGTGTGTGTGTGTGTGTGTGTGTGTGTGTGTGTGTGTGTGTGTGTGTGTGTGTGCGCGTGCACGCGTGTATGTGTGTGCATGTGTGTGTGTGTGTGCATGTGTGGTGTGTATGTGTGCGTGTGTGTGTGTGTATGTGTATGTGTGTATGTGTATGTGTGTGTGTGTGTGTGTGTGTGTGTGGACAGAGAGAGAAGAAAAAAGAGCTGAGAGAGAAATTTGGAGGTGGAGGCTGATTTGGTGGCGGGGGGGGGGGGGGGGGGGGGGGGTGGAGAGGAATATGGGAGAGTTTCAGGACGTAGCATAGGAGACTGGAGACCCTAAAGGAAGAGAGCGGGTGGCGGAGGTGACGTGAAGGGGTCAAAGGGAGACGTGGGCAAAGCCGGGTTCAAAGGCTAGTAAACACACAAAAAAAATCAGTTGTTAGGTCAGTTTTCAGTTTTGCAAAATAAACGTGTTAGCACATTCAGGTTTTTGGTGAAGAAAACAAAACAGTACTCGAATGACAACTACGTCTTTTAAAATTAGTTTCTTGGTCTTGACGCTGGCAACACTAATAATACATTGATTGTTTTCTGTATTAATTGTTTGCTACTTTATTTCCTTTGTGACTATTCTTTTTTTTTTATATTGTATTTCAGTTTGGTGCGGTTAAAGGGGCATCTGGGGATACTATTTTTCACACAGATCAAATCTCCATCCTGAGGTGCTCATGCGAACATTAATGTTGTTAATTCGTTGTCTAAGCAGCAATATATCTGGAAAACTTTAGCACAAATTGTGGACCTGCGCAGTAAGAAAAAGGTGACAATTCCATGTTATGTGGACAGACCAGTTACTGTATCTTACTTGCTGCAAGAATACTTGCAATAAAGAAAAGAATGATTCTGCAAGATCAGAGAAGACTCCTTCAGTTCTTACATTTGGGTCCAGAAGGGTGTGGACTGCTTTCTTGACTTCGATCAGGTTCTTGTAGAACATTTTCAGCTTGGCCTGGACCTCACGCTCGTACATTGCCTGGTTGACGACCTTCTGGTTGGTGTCTCGCAGCTCTGTCTCCAGGTAAGGAAGACGACCGTTTAGACTGCTGACCTTGTCCAACACATTCTCCAGGGCTGTAGCGAGGGTTCCTTGGTTATGCTTCAGCTTAATCACTCCTGGGGGCATCTGCAAAATCAGTTTCTATATTAACTGAAATGACAGCATGTACAAACCATCAACGATGACTTGCTTCCAGGAAAAAAAAGGTGGGGGTGGTTGTAGTGCGGGAAAAGTGTCGTTTTAGTCAAGTGTATTTAGTGTCATTTTCCTACGGAAAATGTCTGCAACATTCAATTATTCTTGTTTTAGTTGGTTTATGACTTTCCGTATACGCCAAAGAAAACGAGACACCAGATCATGTGTGCTAATTTTAAAGGAAATGGGATCTGATCTTATGACGTCTCACTGAAATCCATGCCGCTTACATAGTATCTCAAATCTTTCGGTGTATGACATGATCAAGTGACATTTCTTTTTAAACTTTATCTCACTGTGAGAGTAAGATTTGAGTGGTAGTGACAGTTTTATCATCTGCATTATGCTGTTTAGATTCTATTCCAAGATACTCTTTCAACGCAAGTCTGCGTGTCATCCACCACTAAAATGCAGAACAGCACGGAACGACATTCCATTTCTAATTTTCAGTTCTGAGCATAAAAGAAGGCATAGTTCAGCAATTTCATTCACGTATTTCAAACTGTGTTTTTAGCTTACAGCAGGCCTACTATGATTAATTCATAATTAATCATCACGAGTCCAACGGACACTGAACGACATCGCTCAATCAGGAAAACAGATCTTCCATCAATCCTATCTAAGTGGCTCTTTCATCAATTCTGTGAAAGCCAAAAACACTCGATGACAAAACAACAATCAAACTGTTTTCACTAATTTCATTCAGCGGAACACAAATTGAAAAGGTGAGCAATCTTCGTAACTTACGAATAAGCTTTCCTGGAATGATGCTTCATGAGACTGATGATTTGTTCTAAAGCGTGTATTTAACATGGTTCTCAAATACAGAAAGGGCCAGTCTGCATAAAAACAATGGTACCGAACAACGCTATCTTAACTAGCTGCACCAATTATTTGTTTTCAGTAAGACTGATGTGAATCTGGAATCACAGCTCTCTCTTAGAGCAATTTCGTGAAGCTGAAAAGAATACAAAACAAACCAACGAGAAAAAAAACGAAAGACAAACAATGCGTTTCTATCAATACTATTTTTTACAACATGGATTATTGCAGATTCAGTGATTTATTTGGATCTGTGAAAAGTGTTTCATAAAGGAAAAAGAAACGGGCTTATTTCTGGAAACGGAACCAAAGGTATTAGTGTTAGTACACGAAAAGTTTGCGTTAAAGACCGATCAGGCAACATTTTTGCAACGAATAGAGAGCAAAAGAAATGAAACCAAGCGCTTAACACACCACACACACACACACACACACACACACACACACACACACACACACCACACACACACACCACCGGAAAAAAAACCCCAAAAGGATCAAAAACATAGACAAAGGTTAACGTCGCAGACACATACAACAATTGTAGGCCCTATTTCTTGGCCGAAATGGTGTACGTTGAGAACGTTGGTATACCATAACGACATTCATCTTCATGCCTGACAA
The DNA here is from genome assembly GCA_033310375.1 of Conus canariensis. Lineage (NCBI taxonomy): Eukaryota > Metazoa > Mollusca > Gastropoda > Neogastropoda > Conidae > Conus > Conus canariensis. Next base: position 73,351,987 of record CM065723.1, read on the forward strand.
CAGCTTGATCAAAATTCAGAGTTGTTGTTTTTACCTTCATGTAGTGAAATATAGAATTCAATCTCTTGAAACCAAACATGCTGAGTTAAACGTCCGTGAAAGTTTGGGCTGTTCTTACAGCTACGTAGAAATCATAACACGATCTATCATACGAGCCAGAAACAAACACAGGTGTAAAATGCATCTTTGTCACAAACTTGTAAGCCCAGCCTATTTTCTCATTGGATGAAATTTATCTAACATTGATAAATGAGACTCCAAATGACACTGCATTTTTTAAAATTCATGACTTTAATCGAACACAAGAGTTAAATCAAACACAAAGTAGAAAAATGTAATGTCAAAAATTTTACTCAATTTACAATTCAAAGACACAAAAAGATGACAGCGTTCAAGTGTTGATCCGCAAAAAAGCTCGTGATCACACCTCTTTAAACGGCGTCAAACCACAAACAGTCTTAGAAAAAGAGAAGTTATCACCTTGACTTAAAAAAACTATAGGTTCCATTTTGTCACGCTGTCAAATCAAACGAGCTGGACCAGAGCTGAAAGATCTCCTCCATTCAGATGGGATTAGATTAGAAAGAATAGGCAAAGCTCCCCACTGTTTTATAGATTGTTCGCTCTTGCACGAGCTCTGATCATGGGACAAAGGGGCGCTGGGGTGTGTGGAAGGGGGGTGGGGTGTTGAAAAATCAGTACCTCAAACAACATCCAGCAGATCTCAGATGATGGCGAGAGAAAATACAAGGCATCCTGATCTGCACCTCAAAGAACATCCAGCAGATCTCAGATGATGGAGAGTAAAAATACAAGGCATCCTGATCTGCACCTCAAAGAACATCCAGCAGATCTCAGATGATGGAGAGTAAAAATACAAGGCACCCTGATCTGCACCTCAAAGAATATACATCAGATCTCAGATAATGGAGAGTAAAAAATACAAGGCATCCTGATCTGCACCTCAAAGAACATCCATCAGATCGCAGATGATGTAGAGTAAAAATACAGGGCATCCTGATCTGCACCTCAAAGAACATCCAGCAGATCTCAGATATTGGAGAGTGAAAATACAAGGCATCCTCTAGCGCTGCAGATCACCAATGACGTATAGAAATGAATTAGTGAGAAAGGTCAAACATATTTAAAGCGTTGGGACAAAACAAGAATGTCGCATCAAAGAAAAATATGGAACGGCTGACCAGTAAACACAGCGGAGGACAAAAGAATTGGGGTCCCAACGAGTGTTACGAGGGACAAGACAAGCTGCAGGCTTTTGCATCTTCTGAAGTTTTTTTTTTAAATGAAATGTTTTGGACTTTCAGAAAACCTTGAATTGCAGCAACCTATTCTAGAAACAATAAAAGCACGGACAAGGGTTTCACTAGCACATAAGACATGACGGATGGAACCGATTCTGGCGTTTTACAAATATGAGAAATTACTACAGGAAAGAAAGCCAAAACGCTTTCGTGAAAAAAGTCCAGAAAACGGAGCACCTCTCCCCCCCCCCCCCCCTCCCCCTCCCCCCCACCCACTCCCCCTCTCACCCTACCAACTTAAGAACACATTTTTGCGTCCATCTGATCTCGCTGCAGATCTTTTTCAGCCAGAATATTTTCCCGTTTTCGTTAGGGTGGACAAATTCAATCACCACCCGAAGCAACAAGTGAATTTATATGCAGGTGGGCGGGTGGGTTTCAAAACTGAAAAGCCTCAAACCTCATCACAGAAAAGCCTATCAGGCGATTCCAAAATTCCCTGTCTGCACCGTTAAATCCTGAAAACTTAGTGCTGTAATTTTATAATTAAATGGCCATCAACTGCAACATTCTCATTTATTGTGCACGAAGCTGACAGAGAATATTCCCGCAGGCTCCACACAGTTATTTTCAGATGCACAGTACGCTCTATTACTTGATGCTATCGGTCAGCCAATTTGGCTGTGAGTTTAGTCGCTACGATGTCCTTGGTTATCATCTCTATGAGCCCCTGTTTCTATATGCCCCCATATATCTTTGTCCCCCGGTCTCTGAGTCCCCCCCCCCCCCCCCCCCCCTGTCTTCCACCGTCTCTGTGCCCAAGACTTTATACGCCACCATCTCTGTATTCCCCACTCTCGTCTCTATGTGCCCCCATCTCCATGTTTCCCCTTAACTCTGTGCGTCCCCTCCTCTTTTTGTCGTTTGCCACAACTTCACGTCATGGCATCTACTGCGTGCATCTATTATTGTCTGCTGCAATGAACCCTTTAAGTTCCACACACACATATACGCACACACATGCACGCACACCGCCCAGACGCCTGCAAGAACTAAAGAGTAGAGGGAAACAACTACAGATAAAGAGTGTAAAGCCTTGAATACTTTTTTTCAATCAAAAAGAACGAAAGCAGATGTATTGGACAGATTTAGAAACAGATGCAAAATCTTCGTGGCTACCCGTCTGGGAGCACTCAGTGTCTGTCAGAGCCGTGCGATTCAGTTAGATCCATGCAGGTCTCCGGAGGGGACATATTCATGGACTTCTAAAGAGTCCCATCCTTTGGAGTAATATGATAACCTGTTGGAGTGTTCGCTCCTTACTCGTTTATGACCACACACACACACACACACACACACACACAAACACACACACACACACACATACACACACATTTAGATCTGGCTTGAATCATCCTATTCTGTGTCACCCTTAGTCCGGGTCACTGTGACCCATTCCAGATCACCCGACCTCTGACTCTGACTTGGGTCTCCACCACGATAAAGATCGAGATCGAGTAAAGAACTCGATCCTAACATCGGCTAGGTTGAAATATTGTATTCATGGTCCCTTGGCCGTTTATGTACATGGTGGTCAACGTGACCAGGCCATTTAAAAACTTACCACCACTCCGAGTCGTGACCTGGCACCCGAGTTCTAACCTGGACATGGGTCATAGGAACCCACTAAGCGTCATTTGACGTTTAACCTCGAACTGGGTCGCAATCTCTCATTCTGCTTCCCTCAACCTCAGATATAGACGTGGGTCACCACAGCTTACTCTGGGTCATTTAATCCTGAAGCATCCTGGATCACTGTGTCATCTTTGTCATTTAATCTTACCCCCACCACCACCTTTGGATCACTGTGACATCTGGGTCATTAAAGTTTCAAAACACCCTGAATCACCGTGACATATGGGTCATTTAATCCCCCAAACGCCCTGAATCACCGGGACATATGGGTCATTTAATCCCCAAAACGCCCTGGATCACTGTGACGTCTGGATCACTTAATCCTCAAAACACCCTGGGTCACTGTGACATTTGGATCATTTAATCCTAAAAACACCCCGGGTCACTGTGACATCTAAGCCATTTAATCTTAAAAACACCTGGATCACAGTGACATCTGGTCATTTAATCTTAAAAACAATCTGGGTCATTTTGACATCTGGATCATTTAATCCTAAAAACACCCTGGGTCACTATGTTATCTGGGTCATTTAATCTTAAAAACACCCTGGGTCACTGTGACATCTGGGTCATTTAATTGGAAAAACACCCTGGGTCACTGTGACATCTGGGTCATTTAATCTAAAAAATAAAATAAAAAAGTCTGGGCCACTGTGACATCTGGGTCATTTAATTTTAAAAAACACCATGGATCACCGTGACATCTGGGTCATTTAATCCTACAAACACCCTGAATCACTGTGACACATTCTGGACCACTTTACCTTCGAACTTGGTCTGAGTCATATCTACTGGTTGTGAACTGGCAAACCTTTGACGTCACTCTGGGCTATTATGGCCGGTTGTGGGTAATTGATCAACCTTGGACTCGAGTTGTTCACACGATCATGGATTTCTTGGCCTCTAACCGCTATCTGTTTTTTAACATGTTTCTGGTTCACCTGATCTTTAACATAATCGGGGCATTTCACGATCTTCAGTTGTGTTTGGGTTTAGGGGCACATAAACACAGGGATAACATAGAACTAGGGGAAACAGACCCGAAAGGGGAGGGGGGGGGGGGGGGGAGACGAACCCTGGGGAAACGCACACCTGGGAGAACACAGACCTGGGGTTCCAAAGGCACGACCCTTATAAGGCTGTATTTATTTTCTGCCAGTGCTAGAGAATATTCATTACCAACATAAAACACTCACTGTGGGTAGTACAAAACTGACGTTGTTTATAATAAATGTAATCAAGAAATCTCAAAGCATAACAATAATTCTCCAGTTTGCTGAAAAAAACGAGTTCAACTTCAGCCTTTGTTTCTCATTCAAAGTACTGCACATCATTTTCCGGTGGCTGGCAAATGCTTTGGTCAACAAATCATGGGATTAGGCACAAGAAGACAGGCGAACAAAGAGACGACCGCGTACAGAGACGGGAACACAAAAAGACGGAGGCACATAGAGACAGGGGCACATAGAGACGGAGGCACATAGAGACAGGGGCACAAAAAGACGGAGACACATAGAGACAGGGGCACAAAAAGACGGAGGCACATAGAGACAGGGGCACATAGAGACGGGGGCACATAGAGACAGAGGCACATAGAGACAGAGGCACATAGAGACAGGGGCACAAAGAGACGGAGGCACATAGAGACAGGGGCACATAGAAACAGAGGCACATAGAGACGGAGGCACATAGAGACGGAGGCACATAGAGACAGGGGCACAAAGAGACGGAGGCACATAGAGACAGGGGCACAAAGAGACGAAGGCACATAGAGACAGGAGCAAATAGAGACAGGGGCACATAGAAACGGGGGGCACATAGAGACAGGGGCACATAGAGACAGGGGCACATAGATATGGAGGCACATAGAGACAGAGGCACATAGAGACAGGGGCACAAAGAGACGGAGGCACATAGAGACCGGGGCACATAGAGACGGAGGCACATAGACAGAGGCACATAGAGACAGGGGCACAAAGTGACGGAGGCACATAGAGACAGGGGCACAAAAAGACGGAGGCACATAGAGACAGGGGCACATAGAGACGGAGGCACATAGAGACGGAGGCACACAGAGACAGGGGCACAAAGAGACGGGGGCACATAGAGACAGGGGCACAAAGAGACGGAGGCACACAGAGACAGGAGCAAATAGAGACAGGGGCACATAGAGACAGGGGCACATAGAGACGGAGGCACATAGAGACAGGGGCACAAAGAGATGGAGGCACATAGAGACAGAGGCACACAGAGACGGAGGCACACAGAGACAGGAGCACATAGAGACGGAGGCACATAGAGACAGGGGCACAAAGAGACATGGGGCACAAAGAGACGGAGGCACATAGAGACAGGGGCACAAAGAGACAGAGGTACATAGAGACAGGGGCACAAAGAAATGGAGGCACATAGAGACAGGGGCACAAAGAGACGGAGGCACATAGAGACAGGGGCACAAAGAGACAGGGGCACATAGACAGGGGCACATTGAGACAGGGGCACATTGAGACAGGGGCACAAAGAGACGGGGGCACATAGAGACAGGGGCACAAAGAGACGGGGGCACATAGAGACAGGGACACATAGAGACAGGGGCACAAAGAGACGGGGGCACACAGAGACAGGGGAACATAGAGACAGGGGCACAAAGAGACGGAGGCACATAGAGACGGCGGCACACAGAGACGGGGGCAAAAAGAGACGGAGGCACATAGAGATGGGGGCACATAGAGACGGGGGCACAAAGAGATGGAGGCACATTGAGACAGGGGCACAAAGAGACGGAGGCACATAGAGACAGGGGTACAAAGAGACGGAGGCACATAGAGACAGGGGCACATAGAGACAGGGACACATAGAGACAAGGGCACAAAGAAACGGAGGCACATAGAGACAGGGGCACAAAGAGACGGGGGCACATAGAGACGGAGGCACATAGAGACAGGGGCACAACGAGACGGAGGCACAAAGAGACAGGGGCACATAGAGACAGGGGAACAAAGACACGGAGGCACACAGAAACAGGGGCACAAAGAGACAGAGGCACAAAGAGACAGGGGCACAAAGAGACGGAGGCACAAAGAGACGGAGGCACATTGAGACAGGGGCATAAAGAGATGGAGGCACACAGAGACAGGGGCACAAAGAGACAGAGGCACACAGAGACAGGGGCACAAAGAGACGGAAGCACACAGAGACAGGGGCACAAAGAGACGGAGGCACAAAGAGACAGGGGCACATAGAGACGGAGGCACATAGAGATAGGGGCACAAAGAGATGGAGGCACCTAGAGACAGGGTCACAAAGAGACGGAGGCACATAGAGACAGGGGCACAGAGACAGGGGCACAAAGAGACGGAGGCACAAAGAGACAGGGGCACAAACAGACGGAGGCACATAGAGACGGAGGCACATAAAAACAGGGACACAAGGAGACGGAGGCACATAGAGACAGCGGCACAAAGAGACGGAGGCACACAGAGACAGAGGCACATAGAGACAGGGGCACAAAGAGACGGAGGCACATAGAGACGGAGGCACATAGAGACAGCGGCACAAAAAGACGGAGGCACATAGAGACAGGGGCACAAAGAGACGGAGGCACATAGAGACAGCGGCACATAGAGACAGGGGCACAAAGAGACGGAGGCACAAAGAGACGGAGGCACATAGAGACAGGGACACAAAGAGACGGAGGCACATAGAGACAGGTACACAAAGAGACGGAGGCATATAGAGACAGTGGCACAAAGAGACAGAGGCACATAGAGACAGGGGCACAAAGAGACGGAGGCACATAGAGACAGGGACACAAAGAGACGGAGGCACATAGAGACAGGGACACAAAGAGACGGAGGCACATAGAGACAGGGGCACAAAGAGACGGAGGCACATAGAGACAGGGGCACAAAGAGACGGAGGCACACAGAGACAGGGGCACAAAGAGACGGAGGCACATAGAGACAGCGGCACATAGAGACGGAGGCACATAGAGACAGGGACACAAAGAGACGGAGGCACATAGAGACAGGGGCACAAAGAGACGGAGGCACATAGAGACAGCGGCACATAGAGACGGAGGCACATAGAGACAGGGACACAAAGAGACGGAGGCACACAGAGACAGGGGCACAAAGAGACGGAGGCACACAGAGACAGGGGCACAAAGAGACGGAGGCACATAGAGACGGGGACACAACGAGATGAGGGCAAGTAGCGACGAGGGCACAAAGGTACGCCCGTGTCGTCCCCACATTTGTCATTTTTCACCCCAGATAATAAAATCTAAGTATGAAAAAAATCACCAGAATTCAAAAAAGAAGTAAGGCTTCATGACAGGAGCAAACGTACTGACAGTGGGGAGGGGGTGAGAATGGCAAAAACGGGACCTAGTCCACTGTCGTCTGCTTTGAAGAAAGTGATTCTGCCAACATTCTACCAAGTATTGCCAAATGCGTATACGAGGCTACTTGCTCGTGATTTCCTGCTGATCTGTTGAAGTCGTTCAACTTTCGATTTCGCTTAATGATGCCCGCTGAAAATAATGATAATGAGAACAATAATGACAATTATAAAGAAAAAATGGATGTGATAATTTCTTTAAAATCGCAGGATAACAAAAATTTTGGCGAAGTAGTGAAGTTTTTGATCTACTAACCCGGGTTAGTAAGAAAGAAAATGAAACTTCTGCAGCCCTGTTTCTTATCAAACAGATTTTTAGAAAACACACACACACACACACACACACACACACATTCGCATGTGCGCAGAGAGAGAGAGAGAGAGAGAGAGAGAGAGAGAGAGAGAGAGAGAGAGAGAGAGAGAGAGAATTTCAAAGGGGTATGTAGCCAATGACCTCTTTATTAGCAAGCTCCTCGTTGATTCTGCTTCGTAGTTTGCTGAAGGCTATGGCCAGGTGGTTGGTGCCGTCTTTCAGAGCATCCATTTCGTTCTCCAGGGCTCTGTCAGTCGCCTTGAGCGAGGACACGAGTTTGTTGATGCCTCCTTCCGTCTTTTCCAGCTGTCACAACAGTCAGCATGACCATAGCTTAGTTGTGTCAACCTTCATTACCTGTCGGTTTCTCTCTTATCTGTTTCCAGCATAGCATCTTTGGCTGTTTTTGTCTGCTTTGTCTGTCAAACAGAATGACCGGCACCTTCTGCACAGCCTGACTATCCCTGTCTTGAGGACGTTTTATTTTTATCTTATGAACTGAAGAAGTCGATCGTGAATATCTGTTTTGTGATTGTTGTTATTGTTGCTGTAGTTTTCTTGCCAGAACTGTTTTCTGTGTGTTCCGGTCGGCTATATGCTGAAATTCGCCATGTAAACCTGAAACTAAACTTGTCTGTTAATTACCTCTGACACTTTGAGCAACACGTCCTGCTGCCCCTGCTTCATTCCCCCGATCTCTCTGGCCAGCAGTTGCTGCATGTTGCTCAGTGCGTGGACGGCGGCCTTGAACTTTTCCTCGTCCACCTTCATCCCCATCAGTCGCCGGTTAAACTGGGAGAAGGCCAGTTCCTGGGGTTCCTTGGAGACCCGGGCGCGATGGCTGTCCGCCACACGGCCTCTCTGCAGCAGCTGGAGCTGGTCACGGAGGTCCATGACGGCACTCTTCAACTTCTGCAAGGCAGAGGACAAACAACTGACTCTGACGTGGCACTCCTTGATTTCTGCCAGGCAGGTAACAAACAACTGACCATGACGTGGTACTCTTTAATTTCTATCAGACAAGGGACAAACAACTGACCATGACGTGGTACTCTTTATTCTATCAGACATGGGACAAACAACTGACCATGACGTGGTACTCTTTAATTTCTATCAGACAAGGGACAAACAACTGACCATGACGTGGTACTCTTTAATTTCTATCAGACAAGGGACAAACAACTGACCATGACGTGGTTCTCTTTAATTTCTATCAGACAAGGGACAAACAACTGACCATGACGTGGTACTCTTTAATTTCTATCAGACAAGGGACAAACAACTGACCATGACGTGGTACTCTTTAATTTCTATCAGACAAGGGACAAACAACTGACCATGACGTGGTACTCTTTAATTTCTATCAGACAAGGGACAAACAACTGACCATGACGTGGTACTCTTTAAGTTCTGCCAGACAAAGGATGAACAACGGACTATCACGTGGCACTCTCTAACTTCTGCCAAAGGATGAACAACGGACTATGACCTGCACTCTTTAACTTCTGCCAGGCAAAGGATGGACAACGGACTATGACGCGGCACTCTACAACTTCTGCCAAAGGATGAACAATTGACTATGACGTGGCACTCTTTAAGTTCTGCCAGGCACAGGACAAACAACTATGACGTGGCACTCTTTACATTCTGCCAGGCACAGGACAAACAACTTATGACGTTGCACTCTTTACGTTCTGCCAGGCACAGGACAAACAACTTATGACGTGGCACTCTTTACGTTCTGCCAGGCACAGGACAAACAACTTATGATGTGGCACTCTTTAAGTTCTGCCAGGCACAGGACAAACAACTATGACGTGGCACTCTTTACGTTCTGCCAGGCACAGGACAAACAACTATGCCGTGGCACTCTACAACTTCTGCCAGCCAAAGGATCAACAACTGACTATGACGTGGCACTCTTTACGTTCTGCCAGGCACAGGACAGATAGCAGACTATGACGTGGCACTCTATAACTTCTGCCAGCCAAAGAATAAACAACTGACTATGAGTTGGCACTCTTTAAGTTCTGCCAGGCACAGGACTGACAACGGACTATGACGTGGCACATTTTAACTTCTGCCAGGCACAGGACGAACAAGTGACTATGACGTGGCACATTTTAACTTCTGCCACGTACCTGACTATGACTGGACGTGGGATCGTTTCATCCTTCTGTCTATTCATCTGTCTATCACTATGCAGCAGTCGTCCACAAAAGTGGCGGGGGAGGGACACATTGTTGGTTTATGGAGGGATGGGAAGTAGTGTAGGGGAAAGAAGTCGCGGAAGGACAGGGGAGGATGAAGCATAGGGGCGAGAGGCAAGTGGAGATACGGAGCGGGGTGGGGAGTAGCCTGCGCGTTCTGAAAAACAAACAAAAACCCACACAAACAAAAACCGAAGTTTTTATTATCATTATTATTATTATGAATACTTAGATTGCGCCTATCCTCGGTTAGAGACCAGTCTCTAAGCGCTTTACAATCCACGCTCGTTTACACAACGGGCTGTCTATCTGGGTAGTGCCGATTGAAGAGCTGCCAGTTGGCGCCTCATTCAGTCGTTTCCCGTGTCATCCAGTCAATGTCATTCGATATTGTTCACTCAATTTCCTTACTTCCTTCGTTCTTTACATTTCTCAGGCAGAGTGCATGCTAGGTGTAACATGCCATCCATACCAACGGCCAGACTAACCTTCTCTTCCGAAGTGACCAATCTGACGCAATAGTTCTGGGAGAAAAAAAAAATCGAATATTAGAAAGGGGTTCAACACACAATGACGAGACCACTGCAACCAACTAGCCCGGATAGAAATCAGACAACCAGGTTAATCTAAGAGATGTGTGAAAAAGTTGGGGATGAAAAGGGATGGTAAGGATAGGGAACGGGGAGGTAGAGGGATAGGTGGTGGCCAAAAGGGAGGGGGTAGAGGTCGGAAGGTTACGTACCATCTTAATTTTCTGCACTTACGTCATTTACGACCACGTCAAGTTTCTTGTAATATTCTTCAATATATACCCTTCGAGGTACTTTATTTAGGAGTGCGCAAATTAACATTCAAAATGAGAACCCACCCAGAAATCATCAGTGAGAATGATTTGAGACCGAATGTAGTATTCCACGCACGTTCATCAAAATAGTGGATGCTGACTGAATTCACTGCGCCGTGAATGGAGGAAGCACACATCTAAAAGACTGAGAATTATGCCAGTCTGGCAGCAACTTGCGGGAATCTGGTTGCAACACCAAAGTTGTCGCCAAGGTGGTCGGAGCAGGGGGGGGGGGGGGGGGGGGGGGGGCGTATCTGCCCCTCCACCCTCCACCCCCCTTTCCTTCCTTGTGTTGCTTTTACCAACAGAAGATAACTCTCATCACACCTCTTATTAATCAGCTTAACAGACTACCTAGCAGCTCAATTTTGTTTGTTTATTTGTTTGTTTCACTGTCACGTTTGTATTTCTTGCCTGTAGAAGACCCTAGTGGTTGAAACGCGTTGCTTTGTTCATTTATTTGTTCCATTTGTTTCGCTACCTGCTAACTTCACTGTCGTACTCGGTTCACTGACAGGTCCAATAAATACCTCCATATTCAAAGCTTGGTCTCCCTCGTCCCGTAACTGGTCGTCCAGGTCTGCTGTCTGCTGTGAAGTGCTCCTCCCGCCCGCTGTTTTCCTTTGCTTTGGACCTTGTTTGGAAATAAGAGAATGATTCATGTTACCGGTGTAATGATAGTATACACCACCACTATACTTCGTTGGACTTTGTTTGGAAATAAGAGAATGATTTAGTTATCAGTGTTATGACAGCATATACCACCAATGTACTATGACTGCTGCGGCAACATTTACTACTGTAATGTGACCGCTGCGTCTGATGATGCAGGTATGCTCGCATGCATGCATACACGTACGCGCATGCACACACACACACACACACACACACACACACCACACACACACACACACACACACACACACCATAATGATACAAACTGTCATTCAATATTCTGCTTCCTAGATTACGGGATCGGTCAAAAAGAAGCTTAAACAGGCTTCCTGTTAATCAGATAACAAGTTTATACTGATGTATGTTGCATATAAACTGAACCTCAGACAAATGATTTTGAGTATTGCTGTATGCTCCATTCTAGTGATGTTAATGTAATTACTCTGTCTCCCGCATCAGATCTGTTGATTTCCTTTCGTCAGTGCTTGGTGATTTCGAAGTGAAAATTGGGGCACTGCGCTGTATCTACGATGGGGTCAACCGGTCTTGCTCTCTCTCTCCGCTTCAGCTACACATCTTACAGAGGTAACAAATCCCCCTGAGATCTCTGTTCACCGCTCAGTATGCATGCATGCTGCACGGTTTTCTTGAACAGGTGAGCGCTGACACAAGACTACAAAATCCTACCTTTTTTTTCTAAGGTATGCGCAAGCAATCCATGTTTTCCGTTGACACACTCCCCCCAATAAATAAACGTCCAAAACCACCAGGAACTTGGGTACAATTCCTGACAACTTCCCTATCCATTCCAGATCTGGATGATTTGCTGCTCCTACTCCCTTGATGTTGCCGATGATGAGATTATATATGATGTAGATGGGCACGGGACCTCAGTGTCTATAGAAAAATAAGGCGTGTTTACACTGGTCAGGGCTGTGGACACTACCTCCACCACACTGTCCACTAACAGAAGAAAACTGTGGCTTTAAGTGTACAATCCCTGTTTCACTACAACATTAGGGCCTACGTCTGTGACCGTTTTTGATCACCCCGCCACGTGGGCAGCCACACTCCGACTTCGAGGGGTTTTGGAGACTGATGGTGTTATGCTAGGAGCTTGTCACGACTGAAGACAATCCCCGCATAACTATGCAAAGCATAACAGCCTTGATGTAGCCTTGGTGTTCTAGCCCATGTCAATGGGTCTGACACAGCCTTAAGCCAAGACTGCTGACTGAAATGATTTGCAAGTTAGTGTTCTGGTTCTGATCTCTCATAAAAAGCTGACTCTGGTAACAAGTTCAAGGTCTTTGATCACAGTATATGATTCACGGTATTCCATCGCATCTTTCCCAAGACGTTCCTTCTCAAACACTTTCAATGTTCTTTCTGCGCCCACTCATTCTCTTAATTGATTATTGACCATCAAATCAAAACACAGGGCCAGCCACTTCTGAGGGAGCATTTCTGCATGTTCAAGGATTATGGCGTGGCACAGTCTATCAAAATGCATGGAACTTTCTCCGAGCATCGAGAACCATTACATTCTAACAACCAGTCAAAATGCTCAAAACGTTCAAAAAGCAATCTCTGGAAGCTCTTGGTATTTTCTGCCTCATTCTGTTACTTTAAAGAGAACTCTGGAATTATTACGCAACTTATGCATGCATCATGTTGTAAACAAATGTCGCATCAAACTTAACACTTACAGAGTGAAACTATAGATATGTAGATCTGAATCTGTCTGTTAATCATGAGTGAAATCAAACTGTTTAAATAACAGGCTTCTCTATGAATGAAGATCACGACAACTTGCTGAAACTATGGACAGTTTCATCGGTGTTTACTGGTTTTCAGTAGACAAAGATAACAGCACCCTAAACACCAAACACACCAGCACCCAAAACATCAGTCAGTCAATCATTCCCCTGACCGCTGGGGTCGTTGGGGGGACGTGATGAGGCAGCCGCCGTTTCTCTCCAGGCTCTTCTGTTTGTAGCTGTCGTGAGGAGATCTGGCATGGTCATTTTGGTCCATTCCTTTATATTATCGGACCAACTCTTTCTCTGCCGTCCTCGTCTGCGCCCTCCTTCAAAGGTACCTTGAAGGATGGTTTTGGAGAGGGTGTTGTGGCAAATGACGTGGCCAAACCATGCCATCTTCCGTCGTTTGACGGTTGCCAGAAGTGGTGCGTGGGGCCCAACTAGGTTGGTGACCAGGTTCCGCACATAATCATTGGTCTTGTGTTCTTTGTAGGAGATGCGGAGTAGTTTCCTCAGGCACCTGGTCTCAAACGCCTGGATTCTTCTTTCTGTTTCGGCCATCAGTGTCCATGTCTCGCAGCCATATAACTGGATGGGGACCACTAGTGACTTGTAGAGCCTGAATTTTGTGTGGAATTTGATGTTGCTCTTCCACACCCTGTTCAGTCTGGCCATCGCTGCTGATGCAGAGTTGATCCTGATTCGGATTTCTGCCGTGCATGTGCCATCTTTCGACAGGGTTGCTCCCAAGCACCTGAAGCTGGTCACTTCTTCCAGGGGCTCACCATTCATGGTTATGTTGGCACTACCCAAAACATACCAGCACCCAAAACACAAAACATACCATCATACTAAACACCAAACATACTGACACCCTTAATACCAAACTTATACCCATCAGAGTGGCTTTTTTCCCATAATTATTGCTTTGTATTTTTGCTCTGATCGCTTCCTATTTCCTCATAGTTATCCACAGAGTTAATCATGAATAACTGCAAACGTTGACTGTCCTGTCAGTTTTGTCTAGAAAATTTGCTTTGCTTCGTAAAACTTGTGCTGCGCAGTGCAGACTTTATGGATGGTGTTGCCCAGTTCCCATACACTGATACGCACACGTCTTGGAACGAGCTTAGGGACTGCTGTAACAAACCAGAACCTTACCCTTATGCTTAGCTATCGTGGTCACGTGAGACTTGCTGGCTGGATGAGGCCTGCGCTCGTTATGGTCGTCGCCTGACATCAGACAGGTTTCTGTGTTCCTGTGATACTTGAAGAAATCACACCTGATCCTCGTCTCCTAAAAGATGCAAGCACTCGGTTAATTCCGTTTTGAAAAAAAGCGCAACATACAGCTTGAAATGGAAGAAGAATGGAGGATAGAAAATGTAATAATGATAACAACTACAGCGACAATAACAATGGTAATTGTAATAATTCAAAACAATGGTATTGCCACAACATGTACAGTTATGACGTATCTCCACAGAACTCAGCACATCGCGAAAAAGTCATGCTTGAGTAATTGGAAATCAGGCGAACTGCACAGGTTCTACATATCTGGATCTGGATCTTATCAATGTACTTCGTGAAAGTCTGTGGAGGAGATTATCTGTCTAGTTGGAGTAGTGCAAATGGACACACGATTGTTGCGATTTCCTCGATAGACAGTGCTTGTTTACTAACTTATGGCGTATGAACACCCCCCCCCCCCCCCCCCACCCCCCGGGCCACGCTTGAATGATCGTAGATCAGTTGAACTGCACAGGTTCTATATCTTTGGATTCTATTAGTGTACTTCCGTGAAAAATAAAGAGATAATCTATCTAGACGGGATAGTACCAGTGGAGACACAACTGTTCCAGTTTCTCTTTAGGCAACACGTTCATACGACTGTCGGCAGTTTCTTTACAGACAACACTTTCTTACGATCACTATCGCAGTTTCTCTTCAGACAACACTTTCTTAATGACCATTATCGCAGTTTCTCTTTAGACAGCACTTTCTTACGACCATAATCGCAGTTTCTTTTTAGACAACACTTTCTTCGAGCATTATCGCAGTTTCTCTTCAGACAACACTTTCTTACAACCACTATTGCAGTTTCTCTTCAGACAACACTTTCTTCGACCATTATCGCAGTTTCTCTTCAGACAACACTTTCTTACAACCACGATCGCAGTTTCTTTTCAGTCAACACTTTCTTACAACCCTATCGCAGTTTCTCTTTAGACAACACTTCCTTACGACCACTATCGCAATTTCTCCTCAGGTAAAATGTTTTGTACCAGCATCGCAGTTTCTTTTTAGACAACACTTTCATACGTATGGCCGTCACCCCATCCAAATGTCGTTTCAGGCAATACTAAATAGAACTAACTCTTTGAAACTCAAGTCACTCTAGATATTTGAGCTATCATGGTGGAAGATGCACCGGACAAAGACACCTGGTTTACGAACAAATTCAGATAACAGATCGCCGTTTTGTCCAGTGCTCCTAGACGGACGGGAAGTGAACAAGGCTAAAGCATCGATTAAGAATGCTTCTGTTAAATTATCCTCGTTTGATTGTCGTCTGCTGTGCGGAGGGAGCACGGGGTCAGGTCCGGTGTAATGCATACTGATGACAGAGCGGAGACGTTCCCAGCATGGGACAATTTCAGCTAATCAATTCATGTCCAGCACGATTTCCGGAATGGAATGGAATGGAATGGATGGAATGGGGGGGGGGGGGGGGGGGGGGGGGGTTCCTCCTCTGTGCATTCTTGTTCTTTTAACCAGTCTCAATGTGTATTGCATGTGAAATGAATTGTGCCCATATTTGTTTGTGCACGAAATCTGCATGTGTTTGTATGCGAGTCTGCACATGTGTAGGTGTGAATATGTGTCTACATTCGCGCACGCAGTTGTATGTGCATTTGTGTGTATGTATATGTGCGCGCGCACGCGTGCGAGGGAGGGGTGTGGGGGAAGAGAACTAAGGGATTGGGGTGATATGGGCTCAAATGAGAACACTGGAACAACACGTTCGAGTTTAATCCTCTCAATGAGCACTTCTCTGAGAGTGATACTCTGATTTCCTCACATTACAAGCCTGTCATCTAATCTCAAATAACAATGGAACTCCGCAGCACTATAATCCCACCTGATCATTAAAAGAAAATCATTTTCTATGGTCGTTCGTGCCTTTCTCTCGTGGTGACCTCAGTTTCCACTTCTCCACTCCATGTCTGTAGTGAACTTGAATCGATGTCGTTAAGTATTGATAAGTTCAAGAAGACTGTCGTTGGACGGACGTGGTGACGCCCTTCAGAGGGGAACGATAAAGACTAAGTGATTAATTGTCGTCAATATGGGGCTTATCAACTTCGGTCAGTGTGTACAGTGGAACAGAACAGGCACGACTGAACATCACCGAACTGACACGGCAACAGCGCGTTGCCTCATGACAACTTGACATTGATTGTTCGCAGCAGGCTATCAGTGCTGGGTCTCGTCAGGACAACCTGGGTGTTGGAGTGCATGGGGAAGCGGAATGAGAGTACTGCCACCGGAAGACACGGCGAGAGGAGTGAGCCAAAGAAAAACGGGAGTCGTCACGCCATTGCACCGGGGTACCAACCCGGGCATCGCAGACTGCAGTCTCGGCATTGTTACATTGTTGATTAAAAATGAAACGCATTACAGACAACTTGCCAGATGTTCACATTAGGCAATATTTGCATACTCGGAAAGACGATGATCGCCTGCATGGTGTGTACATCAGGTCAACTACTAGTCTGATATAAACATTAGACAACTGTCAACACAACGCGTAACATACATATGTCATTTGGTGTGTGTGTGTGTGTGTGTGTGTGTGTGTGTGTGTAAAGACTAATTTTTTCTTTACCTCTGCGCAAGCCTGTGCACAGTCCTCCAAGGATTTCTCTTGACTTCGCACCACTCCCGGAGTTGATTTAACTTTGTGGCTGTGTTTGTGAACCACAGCTAAACAAAAAGAGGTGGGAGGGGTGCCAATATATATATGTGATTAACACAACTGCGAAATGGCAGACAGAATAGCAAGAAAAGAAAATTAAATAAATAAACAAAATAAATGAATACATACATAAATAAATCAAAGAACTCCACACTTCTAAATATCTATGTGAATTAAGGTTTTCGTTCCTTAGAGTCAACTTAGTATGCTAGACTACATGACGCTGGATATCCGCCACCCGAGCTAGAAGCCGACAGCTTTACATATCATATTCGAAAAGCAATAATTATCCATGTCATTTGTATGTTATTCACGACTTATTACTAGAATACTTTCCCATCTGCCAGTTAATGCTTGTACAGCAAAATATTGTAAAAATGTCAAGCGTATGTGATTAACAAATTACCCTAACGTCATATAAGCCTTGCAAAATTCATCAATATTTACCACAGTAAGCTTGCTACAAGACACATATTCTGTAGAAGCTATTTAGGAAATGTCAAGTGATTCTCGTTTTACCCGAAATACGAAGGCCTTCAGTAAGTCTGGCAATACAACAACTGTAGACAACTTAAGACTTTGTGCTCACTCCACTTCTTCGAACTCTCCCTCAGCTTGTATGGACTTTATCGTCTGCACAAACTAAGCTGTCATAACGCCAGCCCACGTGACCCAAGGTCTGTCCAAAATGGGACGCTTGAAGAAGGTAGGAGTGTCTTCTGACCAATGAAAAGTTCTCCCCTTTAACTGCTGCCTCACTTCTGGGAACAAAAACCACTGACAAAATTAATGTCTGTCATGAAAATGAGAGATCAACTGTACACCATTCTCCTTTGGTGAACCTAGAGATGCAGCAGCTGTGTGAGTTCACGCATGAAATATGCAGCAGTAGCCAACTTGCTCTACTTATTGGATGGCTACACAGCACGCTTCCAACCCCTTTGGAAAGCAGGCAGTGACATACCATTCAGAGTTTACTGTATTTTTTTCTTGGTGTGATTTTGCAAAGAAACATGCAACCTTTTGTTTGGTAGTAAATTACGGAGTTGTGTCGGTGCGTTCTGGATCGTACTGGTACATCCATGTTTCATCACCTCTTACAATGTCCCAAACACAATCTGAACGTCCGTCATCGAATTTTCGCAACCTGTTGGTACACCATTCAGCCCTATCCCATTCCTGCTCTTCTGTCAATGGAGAGGTACCCAACGGGCACAGCGTTTCCTTACACGAAGGTGTTCATGCAGGATAGTGCTGATGCTCCCTGATGGTATCGTCATCTTCTCCTTCATTGCATCGATGGTGACACGGGGGTAATCTTTTTTATGGGTTAACACTGTAACAGGTCGTGTATGTGTGTGTGTGTGTGTGTGTGTGTGTGTGCGTGTGTGTGTGTGTGTGTGTGTGTGTGTGTGTGCAGCTAGGCTCTTGGGATAGAAAAGCACAAGCCCACGATTACATACAAGTACTATATCACACACACACACACACGCACGCACGCACGCTCGCACGCGCGCGCGCGAGCGCACACACACACACACACACACACACACACCGAGTTCATGCTGTTTAGCCATAGCCCAGCCAAATCACCTGAGAGCAAATCATGTTTGTTATCATGCCAAAATCGATTCTGTACACAATGCACTTGCAAAGGTCCATTTCAAGCGGCCTAAACACGGATCTATTTCCCACAAATCCGATGAAAAATGTTAATGTGGTTTTGGAAACTCAAAAATCATATCTGGAGAAACATCTCTGAAAAAGGAAAGAAAAAGAGCACGAATGCATAATTGTTTTGTAACGTAAGAAAATAAATGGAATGTGAGTGAAATGAAGAAAATATTTTTGTAATTTATAAGTAAAAGCAGCATACAAATAAACGGGCACGTGTTTTGTGTATGCTTGTGCACTGGTGCAGGCTACAACACCGAGTAGTATTCAAACGTGTGTGTGTGTGTGTGTGTGTGTGTGTGCACACGCGAGTGTGTGTGTGTGTGTGTGTTGCCGCTGTGGCTTCACCCTGTCACTTATCGATGACAATTTAATCAGAAAACACCCTATATGTTGGACAAATACCAAATAAATAGGGCATACACAAGCTATTGATAGTTTTAGCTTATTTGCTCTTCATGTCCGATGGCGAAAGTGTGTTTAAACTTTAAATCAAAGGCAAACCATGTAGGCCTACTCAGATCTGGAATCAAAGACATCTACTGGGATTTGGAAAAGGAGTCCGCGAAACCCCAGTGTTGTTTTAAATCCGCCATGGCATTTGTATACAAATATTGTATTCCAAAAAGATTTTACCTGGGTCGCCGTTTATTGTGCTGGTCAAAAAATATCCTATACACAGGACAGTCCAGGAAAATGTCGGCCTGCATGTCAAGATGCCCTTGTACACCACCATGGCAGACTGACGTCGACCCATTCATTTTTTCGGGGCACACTGACTAGCAAGTCGAATGCCGTCGGTGTCAGGTCGCCGTCGACGTGTCTCAGGCCAAATCCATTCTCCTTTTCCTCCCCCCTGTGAGAGGTCTGTGACACAAACGGTTCGAAGAGCTACACCAATGTGTCAACAGAACAAGACGTCATTTTCTCTTGTTTAATGACGCAGTGTCGTCAGTACGTCACAGCTTTGTTACGTATATTGAAATATGTGCCGGTAGGCAAGTAAACTAGCCAGGCCTAAATCCTCGAGAAAAGCGAACCACAGACCACTAGAGAAGTGACGGCATTTATGCAATATCTCCTATGGTGATCTGCGCTATGAAGTCCTTAGAGTGATTGTTCATGTAGGCCTAGCCTGTTGACCGATCTGAGATTGCAAGAGAACGAGCATCAGCATGTAGGCCTATGTGGGTGTGTAGGGAATGACCGCACTGAGGGGCGTGAGAGTGGCACCACTGGCTGGACACCGACGACCAGAACAAAAAAATCTGAGAAATTACAGTGTGTGTGTGTGTGTGTGCATGTGTGTGTGTGTGCTTGCGTGTGCGTGTTTGTCGGTTTCTCTCGCGTCTGTTTTAATCTTTAATAGGCTAGCGTTTTACCATTATTCTTCTCACAATTTTGTCATATTTAGTTGATATTTAAGAAGGCGCACTGTGCAAGCTCTGTTTAGCAGACATAGTCATTTCTACCATTCCGTGTTGGACGGTTTTTAACTACAATGCTGTATGGAGGAACCCAGTTTCGTTCAGTATTTGGCCGTTCAAATTTCGGAGGGGAAATTTGGACTTTTTTGGCTACACTTTCTTCAGAGATGAAACTGAACCAGATCGGTCAAAGGTCCAAGCCATCCTTCAAATGGCTGAGCTATATGTTCATTCTTGACAACCCAGATATGGCGATTGTGGTTGGCTAGACAATAAGCAGCCTTTACTTACCGATTCACTTGTCCCGTTTCTGTTTTGTGCCATTCATACGCACAATCGTGTATAAATGTGTGAAGCTGTCAGAACATTCTTTAAATGGTTTTCTTCCTGGAGAAAACTGTCATTTGCCAACAACTGTTTTCTTTTCAGTTTCTCTCTCTCACACACATCAAAGAGAAAAAGAAAAACCAGTTTGTTCTGATGACACATTTCAGTCTGTCAAAAACAAAAAGTCCTGCTTATTGAGAACAATCAGACATGACTTCAGACACCTGATCTTTCATATTATGATGAAAAAAAGCTGTATGTGACAATGTTTTATGGTAAATGAAAGAATTCTTCAGGTAAATTCTTTCTAGGTGTCTCAGCTGTGTGCGTGTATGTGTTGCGTGTGCAATTGCTTTCTAGCATTATACTTAAGCCTCGGTGTTTTCTAACTCTGTGTGATTCTCCTGTTTAAAGAATTCCTTCAAGTCTGAAAACTTTTATGCACAGGAATTTGGCTGTTCATCAATGTTGCTAATGCTCCGCGCACGCCTAAAGTCTTCCTTTGACAAAACTGTCTGCATCGAAATCGGTTTTCATGCAGAAGAGTTCTCATGCCAAAGAACTTGCAATTCACCTGCTACCAAACTCAACTTTATCAGATGAGAAACAGGTCAGTTGTTCTCCGTGGTTAAGACGCGGCCATTAATTCCTCATCCACACTTCACCTTCTTCCAGCTGAAATCCCATCCCTCACTTCTGTGTTCCTTCCACCGACACCGAGTCCTGGATTTCCCCCATCTCTATCACCATTCCCCCCACAGCGCAGTAGCGTACACTGCTAAACACTACCACCCTGTTTGGGATTGACCACCACAAGAAGACAATGGCGTCCTAAGTTCGTGCGCAGTGCCATGTTTTTTTTGTTTGTCTTTTCAACTTCATTGTCCAGTCTCGAAGGCAGGGTAGAGGAAGGGATGGGGCCAGGGGTAGGGGAGGGTGAGGGAGGTTGCAGAAGGGTTGTGTACATTGGGATAGGGATGGGGCGAGCGGCATTAGCAGCCGTCCTTGGTAATAGAAAACCTTTGGCTAGTCCACTCCTGTACAGCTTGTTTATTTTGTTGAAGTCTGTACAGGTTATACTTTGCAAGTCATCGAGATTCTCAATTATAAGACAGAAGAATGCCAGCAGTTTGAGGGAATCCATTTCATGTTCCTCTGGTTTTCTGACACTGAATCTTAAGTCTAATAATAATAGCATCTTTCATTTTGTGTTGTCCTACTGCCCCCCCCCCCCCCCCCCCCCCCCCCCCCCCCCCCCCCCCCCCCCCTCCTTCCGATGTCAGGGCAATTTTTCATCAATCTATAATACTGCTACCACTGAAAATTACCACTGTAAACTGATAAATCACGAAAACAATTTTACCACCCTAGGAACAACACTAGCCTTTGTAATCACAGGTGGGAGGAAGGGATGAGAATCACAGCTCAAGAAATTCACCACAGTGACAGCCGACTCTGTCCGTCTCCCTCTCTCTGATCATTAGTACCGTCTTTAAAACTGGGAAGGTGGACAGTGGTGTTCAAGGGGAGACGGGGTGAGGAGAGGGAAGGAGGAATTACTGTGCAAGGATCTAAAAGAGGGTGGATGAATGGAAGGAGAAGGTGGTAGTGGTCCAATACATTCTCTCTCTCTCTTGGTGTGCAATGCTTCGTCTGTCTGACTCACTGTGTGTGTGTGTGTGTGTGTGTGTGTGTTCAGTACACTTTCTACATACATGCTGCCTCTGAGAATAACCACAAAAATTTCATTTTTCCACCTCAACTTCATCATCCTAAAAACAGACCACACTGTTCTGTTCAAGAAGCCACTGGTATTTCATTGCACTTACATCGGTCTAGCATAAACAAGATGGCGGTCTGTAATATGTGTCCATGGGGGGTTGAATATATAAATAACGATTTCTTCTTCTCCCTTTTTAAAAAAACTGTTTCTTAATATTTTTTTCTTATTAAAACACTTGCGTGGCATTGAAACTGAATTGTGAAAGTGACTATTTTTTCTTTTTTGTATTGTGATTATATTGATATAACATGTAATCGATGAAAAAAGAACCTTCAATGTTAGGGGGAAAATATGGTTTTCCTGAATCTATATCGACTGTGTTACGATTTTGGTAGCAGATGGTCAAGAGTCGTATTGCACCTTCAAATTGGTCAGTATAAAGAGTCTATTCCAACTGGCTAACAACTCTGGAGTAACTAGGCTTCTATAGCAGACAACACACAACTCTATAGGTTTTTTTCATTCCAGTGCGTCTGTCCACTCATCATTTCTTCCTTTGGTATTTTACAAGTGTCTTGTTTGTTGCCTTCTGAGCCCTGCAACCAAGAATGGCATGGCGTAACCCTCTGTACATGTTGAAATTGAACATGAGTGGTTTATGATTTCACTTCCAAAACATTGAGTTCTGAGAACAAGAATATTCCCTTAAACATGGCAAAGGGCTGTCCTGTGCACAACTGAATGCGTAGTGAAACCCTGGTGTCCCCCTTACTACCATCCTTGTCAAATACAACACCCATATCACAGCTTCTGATTGTGTTGATATTCTCAGGAAAGAAGCTTTGAAAGAACCTTTTCAACATCAACTCATGCATACACACATAGTATATAGGTAGACAGACAGATGGACAGGTAGTGATAAACAGATAGATATAGACTGCATGTACACTAACACACATGTGCATTCAATCATCAGAGGTTCCGCTATACAGGCATATACCATTTTTACCATTAAATTTTTGCCCTGTGCCAGTAAATAATAGTAGCCCAGATAACCATGTACCGGCTAGCTGATATGAGCTTCTTGTGTGGCTCTGTCTCTCTGGCAAGTTACAAGTAAACAAAGATCCCCTCTTCTAATACTACTGTCCTATTCCACCTCTTCTTTCTGCTAACAACAAAAAAAAAAGCCAGTTAGTGGCTCGCTCAAAACAAATACAACTGTGTTGACCGCCACAGCCTCTCTGGCACCCCTCTTTTCAACCCCCTCGCCCACTAAGCAGGCCTGCATGTGTGCCCTGTGATGTAACTTCTTGCTGTCAATGTTCACTCACTAAAAAGGATGAGGTGGGTGACAGGAGACAGTAGGGATGCGAAGGAAATTTGTAAGTCGACTATGTAAAACTCCTGTGTGGTTTTCCTTCCAAATTTCATACTGTTTGCAGTTTGACCTGTTTTGTGGTCCAATTTTGTTCACTCATTAATTTGTGTGTAAAACATCTCACACATGAAGTCGCTTGCATGGATAAATAACCTCCGAAATCAAGACTGTCATACCTGCCAGATCTACTTGAAGCCGCGATTTGCAACAGTGTGCACTAATTTGGGACACAAATCAGAATACACTAACTGAAGGCAACGTGTTGGTACTGAAAGGCAACTAAAGCTCGTTCTCTCATGCACTGTGAGCCAAGTTGTGCACATACACAAGCCACATGCCTTTTATGACAGGCATTACCAAAGGTAGGTGTACTCTAAGGGTCCAAAAATTTTCAACACTGGTAAGCCAGTTGACCAACAGTGGTGACAACCTACTCAACAAAAGGAAGACAAATTATGGAGCCAGTGACAACTTTAAGCAGCTAAGCAATCATGATTTCAGATGCTTCTCCATGCAAACAATCTACATCATGTTTTAAAGTATATAAAAATAGTCTACATTAAAGTTGATGCCAGAAACAATGCAAACTTTGGTAGGAAACTACTGTGGAGGTTTAAGCCACCAATCTAGAATGTAACCCATTGGCTGGCTCTCAGTTGCTTGACAGTTGATACCATACATCAGTACTTTTAACATGATGGCAGAAGTGCTGTATGTAAATACTCTTTAGCATTTTTAATATTCAGCTAAATCCTGTATGATAGAACAGTCCAGACTATAAAAAAAAGGTTCTCATCAAAAGGAAAAGCCTATGTCAAAACATTCAAGTTGAACAGGAATTTCTTATTGGGAGAAACAGCAGCTTTTAGCTGGGAATACAAAATTTGCACATACACGTCAGGTTACCATGTTGTAGAGACTCGGGCTTAGTTGACTCCATTGTAAGTTCATCAATCATTTTATCTAGATAGCTCAAGTTACCGCCTTAGTTACCTACTATACAGACCAGCAATTTCATCTTTCTCTTCGTCTGACCACAAATTGTTGGGAAACTTTTCTCTTTGTTGGTTCATTTCGGAATGTTGCTACCCATTCAGTAATGATTGCTCATACAAAAGTAGCCAGTCGGTTGCAGATGTTAGCACAGCAGACTTGTGAGCAGGTAGGTTGTGGGGTTGATTCCAGTAGTACAAATTTATTTGTGGAATTTTTCAGCCCTGGCCAGCTCCAACCCAGAGCTGTGAGTGCAGTTGGCTCAAGACGGCAGGACTGGACCACATGGTCAAGTGAAACCCGTTTCATCTTAACCTTGTCACATTATTTACAAACTTGTTTCATCTTGTAGGTCTCAAAGACCCATGCCCGTAGAAAAGACAGCTGTATGGTGTGTCCCTGAATGTATTTCAAGACCCATCCTCACACATACAGCAGGTCAGCTCTGTGCCCATGTTCTCTATCTCATGGGCTTTTCAGTTTCTTTTCAACCTTTCAGCCCTGACATAAGAACTGGCTGTGCAACTCTCTCAGCCTGCATGTTTTGGCTGTACAGCTGAAAAATCAGGACCACATTATTCAGCCATAACGCTAAATCCACATATAAAAAAGGCATTCGGCCACAGATTTTTCAATAACATATCAAATTTTCAATGTTTCCCATGGTCTTTTGGTACATTGGGGCTGAACAGGTCCTTCATCACATCCTCAGTACTTCTTATTCTGACAACTTGTATTATTTGTGATACAATGCAAATGATACAAAACTGTGTCTTCTGAACCAAACATTTAAAAAGAAAATGTGTACGTTATATCAATAATTCATGATCAGCAGTGTGGAATCCAAACCAGCAACGCTCTCAAGGGCATCAAAGACAACCACAGCACAGTCCAGATTACAAATGGAAAGGAGAGACATTTCCATGAAACTCAAGATCAGGCTCTTGTGTGCACTGGTAGATTCCATCATCCTGTACTCATACAAGACACAGACCTTTACAGCAGATCTGAAAAGACGAATCCATGCCATGGACATGAGAAGTTACTGCAAGATACTGAACATTGGATACACTGATCATATCGCCAAACAACAAGTGGTTCAAACAATCGGGCAGCCCATAGGACTACACGAAGATCACTGTCATCAGTCGGGAAAAGAAAACTGTAACTACAGCCATGTAACAAGATCCAGTGGTCTTGCTAAAACAATACTCAAAGGAACTGTTGAAGGAGAGAATCAGAAAGGAAGAATGCAAAAATAATGGACTGACAACACTGCAAAGCAGAAACGAAAAAAAAAAATTGCAGACACCCAGGCTCTTGTACATAACCAACAGAACTAGAGGGACCTGGTGAACTGTTCCGTCAGTGTGGAGCCCAAATGACTCCCCAATGAGTTCAGGGAGAAGAAGAATTCATACTTGAGTTATTTGCTATGACAGTTGACTATGATTTCATCTACAACTTGCTTCGCTGTTAACGCCATTTCATTGGTTCACAGTGTCAGAAAAAACATAAACATGAAAAACTCACCAGATCTTTCAAAGTCTCTATTTCAAATCAACAAGGAAGGAAACTGTTTCAAAATATTTTCCTTGTACTAATAATTCATGTGCAGAATTAGACTTAACATGAGAAGATTTGAACTGAGATCAACAATCAACCTCTCATTGGGTGCAGGTGGTCATTTCCATTCATGTGCTTCCAACCAGAAGTTGGGTGCTGGACAGGAAGAGTTGATCTAAACTTCTGTCCACTAGTTTCCCTGGTCACAAATCATCTTTCTTTTAATCAACAGTTGTCTTCTTTCATTACCATTTACAAAACAAAAAAATGCACATGAACAAACAGTTCCAACTATCACAAAGTGTGCAGACCTGTTTACCTCAATTTCATGTACCTGTAATATCTCAGACAAAAATCTGTAATTCGAAAAAAACAAAAAACAAAACAAAACATACTCTTCATAATCGCAATACTTTCGTAACTTTTGAAGATTTGGAAGAGCCGGCCGCTGGCGCGTAAAACTGCTTTGTTGCCATCTTTGACAAGGTAAAAGATGCAAGGCACGCTGTGAAATGTCTTCTAATTGCTTTTGACTGAAACAGCAACAGAAGAAACTTCGCATTTAACAATTTTCTTTCTTTGATTTTTTTCCTGTAACTTTTTTTTTTGGTGGGGGGCAGTAAATCCCGTAATGTAGATTTTTTTTTTTCCGTAGAAATTATGGCAAAATCATAAGGGTAAACAGGTCTGAGTGTGAATCATTATTGTGCATTTTTTGAGAAACTACTGAAGTGCAGTTTTCACAAATGAATGACGTTCTTTTCGTTTTGGAGATTCTTAGTTGAATGATTATTGCTCTGAAGTTTGGTTTCTCTATAACCTTTATTCTGTCCCCTGAACGTTAATTGATAGGTCAATATACTAGTCTGATGAACTAAAACTGATGTTATGCTTCACACAGGGACTTGGTGAGTGAATGAAGACCTCTGCAACCCAAAATAGAGGAACGGCCGAAGCTTGAAGGAAAGAATTGTTTCTTCATTTCTGGATTAAAACACACACATATAAAACCAGCACCACCACAAAAACAACCTTTTGCATACATGACGGTTAAGTGCCTCTGTCAGTTATGGTATATCAAATGTTTCAAATCACTTTGATGAAAAAAATGATAGTTTTGTGTGTTGAATTTCAAAATGAAAAATGGGCAAGGCCCAACAGTCACAATGAAGGTTCACAGATGTGTCTCTCAGTCTGATTTGTCTTGACCATCAGTGCAGGCATCGGTATCCTTTGGGCCTGGTTAACAGCGGGATATACCATGAAAGGAAGTGAAGAGTACAACCCTGTCACGTAATCTCTGATCAACATAAGACTGTTGCACCTCTTTCTTCATTATCATCTATCATCATAAAACAAGTCTCCAGTTCTGTGACCCTTCATGGTCTGTTTTCATTGTGACATCAGTTTAAGTTTCATTTCAACTTCCATGGCAAATTCGTGTTGAGGTCATCAGCATCGGCAAGTTAATATGAACTGTTGAGGAGAGACGTTCACCCATGCTACCTCCACAACAAAGTACATAGGGCGAGTACATGGTTTCTTGTTGAATCAGAATAGACACCACTGAATGCCACCAAAGTGACTAAGCTGCCTTGCTGTATCACCTTTGGTGACTGTTACATGAAGACTTGATACAGACTGCTCCCTTTAAAATGCCGATGCCCAGACCAAGGGCAAAACTTGGGGTAGCTTTGTCCTTAAAGAGTGGTAGGGAAAGAACATCACTAGTGTGACACTGAGGACGAAACAGCAAACATCACTAGTGTGACACTGAGGACGAAACAGCGAACATCACTAGTGTGACACTGAGGACGAAACAGCGAACATCACTGGTGTGACACTGAGGACGAAACAGCGAACATCACTAGTGTGACACTGAGGACGAAACAGCAAACATCACTAGTGTGACACTGAGGACGAAACAGCAAACATCACTAGTGTGACACCGAGGACGAAACAGCAAAGAAACAAAAAATCTTTTCAGCATATTTATTTTAGAAAAAAAAAAAAAAAAACAATGGAGAAGAAAAAAGCCTGTCAAGCATTCAGATATTTCAACTGGCCTCCATAGATTTGTTTTAATTTTCAAGTTATCATTTGGCCAGTTTAGGACTACTACCGTAATACAGCCAATAAAAATTTGACAGTTGAGGACAACCACCTGTAGTCAATTCATAATATCATCAGTCTAGGTTATCATGATCAGATCATGGGGAACATCCATTAAGAAAACAGAACAACAGGGTTCATACTAAAAAATAGGACATGAAATCTACATGTTGAGACACAAATGGACTATATTTTCAAACTGAGTGTCTACCAAGACTGCCTAAAAGTCGCATGAAAAACAGTTTTGTTTAACCTCATGAGGGTTTATCTGCTTTGATCAATAAATGAAATCACACATCATGAAGCTGCTATAGTTAACAAAGTTCCAGTTCTTAGTTTCTGTATTCATACTGGAAAATAATTTCATTTACAAAATCCATTAAATCTCCGTTATTTTTTTCTTCTTTTTTTTTCTTTTATCAGGAGACAACATCAAATTCACAAATTTTCACAAAACCAAATCAGTCTTCAGACTTCTAAGGCCTTAAAAAGGGTACCTCTGTTTTTCTGAAATGTAATGACTAGATACAGACCTGAATAAAGTGGAGTGAACAAAAAGCACTTCAAATAAGCTTTCAAATTTTTTTTTTATTTCCATCTACACTTTTTGAAAAAATAAGATATAGTTTCTGAGCAAATGAGCCTGGAAATGAAGCAAACAAACAAACAAAAAGGAACTTTACAAGAGCATCATCTCAATTGAAATGTTCAGTCAACAAGCTCTTAGGTAAGCAATTTAAACTGCTGAAAAAAGACAACAGCTTTCTCACATTAAAGCTGAACTATATGACCTCAAGCCATACAAGTCGCTTACTTCATTGAAAACCGCATGTTTCATTTACTCTGATAAACAGTCAATAATTTACAACAGACAATAATCAATAACAAAGAGCTACTGGAAAAAAAAGAAAAGAAAACGAAAAACAGCATAGAAGATTCCATTCAAAGACTATTCTTAGCAAATCCATGGATGCTAAAATGAAGATAGTAACAACAAAGAACACACATAACCATTTTAAACAAGTTCCATGCTTCAAAGTACATAACATAAAAGGCAAGCCTCCTCTGTCGTCAACATTCTTGAATGTTTTTCTTCCCGACAAAATAATATTGCTGGATCAGGAGAGCACACAAGCTTGTATCAACAATGACCATCAATCATGACACGAATCTGACTGATCCGACACAACACATGGATGACCCATGGAAGTTCCCACCAGCCAACATCACTGCTCACAGAAAACTGTCACACCATTCCTTTAGACACCCTAGGCAGTCCCTCTGCTGCTTGGTGTTGGCTTCACAAGTAGCTTTAAGCCAATCTGAGAACAACTCTTCATTTTTCTTCAAAAGAAGGAACTGACCCAGCACCACGTAGGCCTGCACACACACACACACAAGCCATCAGCTGTTAATGGAGCTCCTGGACTAAAACAGTGAAGAGTGAGGGTCAGAAAGATGTAAAGCAAAAAGAAAAATCAGAATGGGAATACTTGACAGCCAGTGATCCTCTGGACCCCCTGCCAGAACACAAAATGATCTTCACATCATTAGCGATCCATCTGATTGCAAGCATACACATTTAAAATTGCAGCATGAAAGGATATGGCCAACTGCTTAAAAATTCTAAGATTAAACTATATATTGGGGAATGAAATGAAGTGTACCCAGATGCAGACATTTTAATTTCAATTCTGACTGGTCAGTTAATAAGAAGGATGCTCGCTAAAGATGCAGAATGCCTGATCTACGAAAGAATGTTTTCTGATGTAAAAAATTACCCTGACATTATATCTCGGGGTACCAAGAAATGGGCAGTTACCATCATTCTTGTCATATTAGTGCTAATTGGGATTATCAAAGTCTATTTCTATACAAGTCTAGTTCAATTTTTCAATAACTCTTTGCCTGTCCATTAGTTAATTATGTTCCATTCAAATTTCACACTCTTGCTCATCAATTACACAAGAAAATGCAAAATAACATGGTTGATCAGAGTTCAAACATTTACTGTAACTTTGCCGGAAGTCATACATTCTTCAAATAAACACCATCAGTCTTATTCACAAAACTGTCTACAAACTGGGCAAAACCTTTGTTTTTACATGAACTCACAATGTGTCTATGATTTCTTGGAAATACTCATGCCTGTCTATGAAACTGCATCTGCACTCGATTCCTAAAAATGTTCCTGAACAAAATGATTTATAAATAGACATGATTTTAAGAAACAAACAAATAAAAATGCTGAATTTGAAAAATTATCTTGATGGCTCCGCAAAAAAATGCAGACAAACAAATCACAAGACAAAACATGACACATTTCAACCTCTTAGATCTTCTTCAGACAAGATACAC
This sequence comes from Conus canariensis, assembly GCA_033310375.1. Taxonomy (NCBI): domain Eukaryota; kingdom Metazoa; phylum Mollusca; class Gastropoda; order Neogastropoda; family Conidae; genus Conus; species Conus canariensis. The sequence continues at coordinate 73,382,690 of CM065723.1, forward strand.
AACACCCAGGAAACAAAAATTAACAAGCAATCACTTATCTTCATCCAATTTGGCGCAAGATGAGCGTTTTTTGTTCATTTTTGTTGTCCTGAGTGTTGTGTATCTTGCCTGAAGAAGACCTAAGAGGTTGAAATGCGTCATGTTTTGGCTTGTGATTCGTTTGTCTACATTTTTCGGTGAAGCCTTTTAAATAATTTTTTTCAAATTTGTTCAGATTTCCACCTGCAGTCGCCTCACTTTGCCACTAAAAATGCGGAACTTTAGTGAGGAGGTCACTAGGCACAGCAAAGGAGATGTGGACCATGGCTTCAGATTGCAGCCTGCAATATTTTCAAATGAAATGAAATGTCACATGCCAAAATAATCATAAGCCAGACTATCGCACACATGTTCCTCTGGAGGCTGAGGTGGGAACTGGTCCTTCACTCCCACTAGAGATCATGTGGAACAGCAAAAGTCTACAAGACATGCCTTTCCATGCCATATAGTTTATTACAAAATGTGAATGATCAGCTTTCAATCAATCTAGGATCAAAACAAGTGACAAGCATGGTCGAGAACCCAAGGAAAATCAGAATAGCATCTCTTTACAGCAAATGCTGACTCCCTACGTGCAGCATTCAATGTCCTGTGCAGGCAGTGAGAAAAATGCAACCGAAAGCTAATGGAAACTACAAGTCACAAACCAGTCAAGAGACCTTGAACATTTTTCAAGCAAATGGAAACTACCTTTTTTTTGTATACATGACAATAAATCTTCATAAATTGTATTAGCCTTGTTCATACATCCATTCTCTCTCTCTCACTCACACATGTGCATGCACACGCACGCACACTTATTCACTGACACATACATTCATTCAGTGATACATGTAATGCACACACTCGCTGCACACATCGCGCGCGTGAAGACAGACTGACACACACACACACACACACTAACTGACAAACGCCTTGACGTATATATACAGTGACACATTTAGAGTTAGTCAATCGTATAAGTACTGTCAGAATAACTGTGGATATGTGTGTGAAACTGAAAGGAGCAGGGGGCAGGAAACAAAGACAAAGGGGATGGCGCCACTAGTGTTAGTACATATAATGTTGACATGGGTAGTCGCTTGCAATTGGCCCTTTGCAAGCAACAAAAAGGTGTGGACTCAACTTTTTCTTTTGGTGCTGTTTACGTCTTTGATTCGACTTAAAATGGTCCTGGATGAAAAAGGAGGCAATGCCATGAATATCCCTCTGCACAGCAGATAACCCCCCTCTGGAAGGGATCCAGGATCATGCTCCCATCCCACCCCACAGAAATGGTGTACAAAATTAAAATAAGATCTGTGCAATTTGGTGCATTCAGGCTATGATTTTTTAAGCCTCTGAGACAAAAAGAGAGCTTTTCTAACACGAAAATTTCAGACACACACCCACACATATTTTCTCTTGTCTCTCCTTCTCACACCAGTCACAGTAACACACACACACACACACACACACACACACAAACCCAGTCTTTCTAATTCTAAACAAATAAATTTCTTCATGTGCTTTACACGCCTTGGGACTGTTCACATCGAAGCTTCTCGACTTCTTGTGTTCTTTTTTTTCCATACGGCATCATGGTTCTCAAACACCAGCAGTCCCTTCATTCCTTGTACCACAGACAATGCACATACATTGCATGACCCAACTTTGTCTTTCACAGACTTCATGACCTCCCCTCCTTTACAAATTCCCCTGTTCAATCCCATTTGCAATGACTTTTCATACTGGAATAATGAAAATTCACTCAGGCTCTGTTCACAATTAACGGTTCTGCCATCTTTGTCTGGAATGCTTCTCAAACAAGTCTTTTTACATTTCTAGTATTTTCACACACATTAACGAATTATGCAAATTATAGCCAGACATAGGAATTAACTGTCAGCAATTGTTTTCCCCGTATTCTGGTCTTTAATGGTGCAAATGCATCAACAGTGGACCTTTTCAAACCCATATGCACACAAACATGCTACAAATCTGACAAGACCTTGACCCTTGATCTCTCAACTGAATATTCATCTACAAACCGGCATACTTGTGACTTGACTCAAACTGGCACATAATTTACATGGCAAAGAAAAGGCAACAGGCCTAGTAATGTGACTTGTGGAATGACCAAATCCACTATTAGCTGATCTACCCCAACTCTTCACCATCTAGAAGAACCCTCATGCTACAGACAGTGAGGAAGTTTTTCATCCACCTAAGCACAGTACCTCTGACATGAATGGACAATTCATGATGAAAAACCTTTTGTGGGACAGAGTCAAAGTCTTAGTGACATCACATCCATCATAAAAAGTATACATGTTCAGTTTGTTTCTACTGCTACAGGCTACCTACGGAACAGCGCAAAGACTGAAGACAATGAAATGCAATGTAAAAAATGAGGGGTGCCCAGATTACAACAAAATGTAAGGCTGTGGAACTCACTGCCGGGTGCCATCAAGATTGCCGCAAATGCAGTCTCTTTTAAAAATCAAATTGATAAGACAATCCTGAGATCTGCATATTGATTGACTTTTCTATTTTAACTTCCCCATATATATTTTATGGTTACCTAGGCCTTAACCTAACCATTGCTTTTAACCTTATAAATTTCATGTGCGACCCCTTGTTGCCAAATTTTGCTCCAGGGGCCAACAGGCTGAGTTGCATTTTCTTTTTTTTTTACATGCGCGCTGGTGATCTACTCAATTTTGAGTGAACCAGTATTTTAGGAAGAAGAAGAGAAGAAAGAGAAGTGAACAAATAACAGGAAACGGTTTTAACACAGGGTGTTCTAAACAGTACAAAAACGCACATGACATCCTACCCTAACTATGCTCAAAACTGAAACTTGAAAACAATCATCATTCTGACAGTCTTTCTTGCAGTCTATTTATGTTTGACCATCATTTTTCAAGCTTATAAGTTATACTGATTTTTCAAATGTTTGCATGCATTGTTTTAACTGTGAATCAAGAGGAAAAAAATGGTCAGTTCCGCTTACAAAATCAAACCCTTTATCTTCCAATCTTTTGCCCAGGACTTCACCAATGCCGGCCAGCTCTGTCACAGGCTTGTCTCCCATAGGTTCCGCAACAAAATTTCTGTGCTTCTGGGATGTACTCATGGTTCTGTTACAAAAAAATTAAATTTAAGTCACAATCTACCAGTAATCTTGTAGAATTCTTTACTCAACATATTTTGCATTTCATACAGAATAAGTCTACACATACAGCATTTGAGCAAGTATTTGGAGAAAATGAAAAATGAGGTTAGGAGATGGCATAGACAAGAGGAACCGAATACACAAATGCAGCTGAACAGGCATCTGTTCTAATCTTTGGTGAGCTTTTGAGCTGAGGTCGGAAGCACTGACCTGAGCCGGGGAGTATGCCCTGCAAACAGTGTAGGTGAACCACCTGAGATGGTACTGTTGATGTGTTCTAACTGCTGATGTTGAGAAAGATGAGAGTGGCATGTGAAGGAGCACTTTAGACTGGACTTCTCCCCAAGAGTGCAGGCACCCGGATGGGCAAAGGTTCATGCCCCACCCCATCCCTTCCTTTCTTCTCCATCAGGAGAATCAATGAGATTTTTTTTTAAAGCCGGCTGGAGCGTGAGGGAGTGCCTAACTCCTGATTGATTTGGGGCAAGAAACTCAGTCTTACACAGTTACAGGAAATGGAGGGTGAAAGATCCGTCTTCATGGACAGCAATGTCCTTAGGACCATTACTGAGTCCATGCATCTTCCTGTAACATCTAGCTGAAGCGAGAGTGAGTTGGTCTTGTAAGCAAGGAGGTCGAAAGAAATGTTGGAAAGGGTTTCCAGAGAAAGATGAGGATGTGAAAAAATCTCAAAAGGGAACTCAGCCACAAGACTGAACCCCCTATGAACAACTTCCCGCAAGAGGATATTTGGAAGAAAGGTCCCCCTAACTGGCTGATGGTGGTGAAAATGGAAGGTGCTAGGTGGGGCAAATTCTATGGCTGCCAGAGTGTCCATCCTTTCAGGTGGTATGGAAGGTAAACCAAGGCAGCTGCAGCAGCTTGCTCCCATATCTATTAGTATTAGAGCAAAGACTTGCGTCTTAAAGTGCAATGGTGGATTCCTGGAATAAGATGATGAGCAGGAAAGGACGATAGGTCCTATGGAATGGCCCACGGACACCTCATATCACAAGATCTTGCCACCATTTCTCAAAAGCTGCCAGATCCATAGTGGGAGCAGGGCTTCAGACTGCTGAAGCTCCCACATCATATATGCTGCTGTAGTGCATTCATCCTACCACGTCATTGGTAGACAGAAAAATGCAAAGTCTGAAAGTGAAGAACTGGCAATGTCAATTAGACGGTCAACAGAGCTGAAAAAGTTGTCTTATTTAAACAAATCAAACATAAAACTTTGCATGGTCATCAATTTCCTTCACATATTTCAACTGATGCTGATACATCAATATTCTCTCTGAGCTCATGTATACACACACACATTCATTACACAAAGAGTGACAGAGACACAAACACAGACAATGACAGACACAGGCACACAGAACACAGTCTCATCTACACATACACACACATACACTAACACTATGATAGTATACACACACTGGGTCTACACAGTGCAGAGTATAATAAGAACAAATTCATGGTGCTTGCTGCTAATGACTGGTTAAAACTGCTTTAAAGTTAAAAAAAATACCAACTACAAAAAAAGTCTCATGCCCACACTTTAAGCTGCTATGGGGCATGTGTCCCACGGTCACAGTCTGAAGCTCTGTTGAGTAGTAGTAGTACCCTCTGGCACTGACTACCCTTACGCCAAAATCTAATACACACAGAAGCAAGGGAGTTTGGGGAGGCACACAACATGGACGGGTGGGATGGGAGACTGAAGTCTGTCCCCCTCCCTCCTTCACAAACTATCAGCAGAATATGTGAGCACCTGGGGTATGGGAAGGAGGGTTCGGAAGGGCTGATTGGGGGAAAGGGGGGCTCCTGCTGCTGCTCATCCGTGAGAAGAGAAAGCAAGAGGGGGAGAGGGAGGGAGTGTATCCCGGTGGCTTTATCCTCTTCATCCTGTTATTAATCTTTCCTGTACTCCGTGGGTGTAAAATCACCCACATCCCCACTGTTTACCGTGTAACTCAAAACATTTAAATCTACATCCCTGATACTTCATGACTTTGTCAACACACACTTCATGATGACTTTGTCTACAAACCTTTGTTTTATATATATCCACTGAAACTTGTCTGTCAGTGTTCATTTAACAAACCAGTAGGTGTGAGCACACCCATACTCACAAAGAATAAAGCCTGCATGCTGTACGTCGTGGGTGTGGAGACACCCATACATGTTTTAGACAGACAGCCCTGTCCGATATGTGCGCTCAGAATTAGATGCCAAGCGCGCTGTTTGTTATGGGCGAGACCACACCCATACTCACAAAGTACAAACCATGCGTGCTGGAAGTCGTGGGTGAGACTACACCCACACTCACAAAGTATAAACCATGTGATACTTTTCCCGACACAACAAGAGTATGACACGACCACAGACCCTAATGGACCCCTTCTGCGCACATTTTGCATGTGCTACGCGTGGTATCAGTTTCATCGGTAAGAAGCCAAACCGGAAGTATTTTCCTACCACTTGGTAGCCTACAGACGACAGGAGACAGAAAAAAGGAATTCCAAAAGAAGACCTACATGTTCATACGTGTAAACACACCAACATATATGCATCAACTGTATCACATACACAGAAGTGATGGGTAACACACACACACATACAGTATGCGAACCATATGGATAGACTTTCGCACACAAAAACGTGATGGGAGCTCCCCCCCCCCTCCCTCTCTCACAAGTATCCCAATACTCTATTCTATAGGCAATTGCAGTTTGGATTACCATTTCTTACCAGTTCCTCCAGCTTTTTCTTCTGCCTTACTTTTTCGAGCAAAGCACGCTTGTGTATGTCCCCCCCCCCTCCTCTATCTCTTTATCCCCCCCCCCCCCCCCACACACACACCCTCTGTCTCATTCGCTGCCACATACATAAACACATGATGTCACAAATGCTTGGGTGCATTCATTAAAAAAATCATGCTATACACACGAACATATAATTGTCATTACATACATCCATCTGATTCTCTGATGGATCAAAAGAATGACACAATGAACACCGACACTTAGAAATTAATATCACACGGCTTTGTGAAAATTGCAGTAGTGTGGCAAACGCTTGAAATCGTGCAATTTCATTCATATGCATGCTGAGAGAGAAGCCATATTTTCTTCACTAACAGTTGTGAGCGCTCGCTCACCATGTACGCACCTATTACTGCCGTCTCATGACGTAAGGAAAGTCATTGTTCCTTCTTAAAACAACTCATTTACTGTACATCCACAACTAACGGAAAGCTCCTTCAGGAAAACACAGTCATATCACACCCATGGCAATATGGTAAGGTCCATGAAGTAGTGCTTTGTGTCGGTTTTTAGTATAAAGCATGGGTTATTGCATACCCACAGCATACGGGAAGGCACTGCGCCTTCATAGACACCATGGGTTACTGTGCACTCACGGCATACAGCAAGACTTCTACTTCCTATGCTGATACCAAGGGTTGCTACACACCCACAACGTACAGGGAGGCATCAACTTCCTTTTTGGGTTGCTGTACACCCACGACGTACGGCATGCAAAAGTTTAGGCGATGCATGGGAAAGGTTAAAGGCCTTGAGTCAAGGTGGATTCCTGGGCTGGATCTGGACGAACACAAAGCCTCTAATATCGGATGAATTCATCGTCTGTCCAGCATGCATATGCTTGGTGCCAGACCCACCCAATGGATCTGAGGGAATGGGGTGTGGGGTAAGACCCATGCAAACACATCAACGAAATGGAGCCAATCCCTGTGGAAAAATTCTGGTTTGGGTAGGGTGGAGGCTTTCTTCAGGAAGATGTGGGGACAGATGTGGGTGTGGGGAGGTTTCCAGAGATACTGGTTATGGAGGAGGGAAGGGGGGGAAGTCAATTCCCATGGGAGTAAGACCCCACCACCCCTGTAGTGTAACATGGTGTCATGAATCATGTGGGGCAGACCTGGAGTGCCAGGGCCGAAGGAGCAGCAGAGCATGGCTAAAAGAAGCCAGTCCCTGCTAAGAGGTATCTTGATCTGGAAGGGATGAAAGGCCCTGAAGCCTGACCCTGGGTGAGATCAAGGATCACTGCTATACCCTACCCAATAGGCATAAGGGTGATTGTCGTAGTGAAATCTGTCACAGAGTATGCCCTTGGCCCTGGGCAGCTGGGTAGACAACCCATTATCCTGCAGTAAAACTTCCACACCCACCCCAAGGGTGTGGGATCAAGGACATTAACGGGTCAAGGGACCATATAAGACAGCCTCCTAACATCATTTTACTCCTAGTAGAGCATGGCACACCTGACCTGGATACACAAGATGCCTTTTGATCTGACATCAACACTGAAGTGCGAGTAAACACATACGGATGACTGCAGATGTGACAACAGAGTGTGGAGGATGGCTAGTTGTTTAATCTGCAGTTAACGAGAGCCACCAACCAGAGCGGATTCTGTACTGTGTCTGGTCACAGTGCCACCTACAATATGTATTAGTTACTCTATCAATGGCAGGCTGATTTACTATGATAACGACTGAGTCAGAGATACAGGCTGAACACACACTAATAGTGACAGTGTGCCCATTCTGTTTCTTATCTCCAAGGAAGAGGAGGGGATGGGGGCAAGAATGAGGGGTAGGATAAGATAAGATAATGTTACTTATAGCCCAGCCGACCGCAAAGGGCCACATCAGGGCTGTCACCACGTTAAAATCAACTCACAAGTCATTCATTCACACAATTCTTTAAAATACATCGAAAAACCATCCGAAAGTTTGTTAAAAATCTTTCCACTGTAAAAACTCAGATCCGATGAAAAATGTTAATCTCTTTCAAGAACTCAAAGATGGCATCAGGTGGGACATCTCTGAACAAGGTTTTCATGGAATCTGCCGTAAAATGTTTGTGTCTCACATCGTGCAAGTCCCAACACTCTAAAAGAATATGTTTCATTGTGAGTGGCACATGACATGGAATGCACCATGGAGCTTCTTCACTCTTTAAAAGGTACGAATGGGTAAAATACGAATGGCCGGTGTGCAGCCGGCACAGAACTGTTTCTTCTTTACGACCACCAGACGCAGATGGGAGGAACTCCTTAAGGTTTGGACGGATCTGAAAGAGTTTGTTATCCGTCTGTGTATTCCAATCCTCCTGCCAGAGGTCTCTCACGTAATCGTTAATTTTGGGTTTCAGATCTGAGCAGGGGATATATATGTTGGACAGTTTCTCTCTTGTGGCATTCTTGGCTAAATGATCAACCATTTCGTTCCCTCCAATGCCAACATGACCAGGAATCCAAGCCAAAATAATGTTGTAACCATCCGCTTTCAACTTGGTCAAAAGTTCAAAAAAGTGTAAAAGTTCTGGTGCTGAAGGTTGCGGCCAGCTATGGCCTCCAACGCTGACAGTGAATCTGACAGAACCAGAAAGTCCCTCTTCTTAGATTGTGAGATTATCTTCAATGCCAGAACCAGAGCAGTAAGTTCAGCGGAATAGACAGAAGCATCTGGAGGTATATGTTCTAACAGTATCTGAGAAGGAGCCCCAGGGCAGTAGGCTGCACAGGCCACTCCATCCTCAGACTTGGAACCGTCAGTGAAAATTTTCTGATAAGATGGAAATTTTGAACAGAGGTCAGAATACAAGGCCTTGTATGCCAGAGAGCTGGTAGACTCTTTACGAAAAGCTGCAAGATCAAAACAAATCTCTGGTGTGAAAAAGGTCCACGGAGGCTCATCTGGAAACTTGGAAAAATCGGACACAACTCCTAAGTCTAGACCTGCATTCCGCACGTGAGGCTGCATACGAAGACCAAACGGCGGAATACAGTTAGGGTTGTTTTCAAATTTACTTTGGAACGGATCAAGAATGAGGGATTTCTTGTCTAATCAAAAGGAAAGCAAGGGTGGGTGACACAGCCAAAACTCCCTTAATGACAACTTCTTACAGGAGTTGCCATGACAACCAGTAAGGCCTGGCATGCTGTTGTTGTTGTTGTCGTACCTTGGCTAAGACTCCAGGGATCATCCGAACAGCCGAAGTACTTGAACACTATGGTACAAATGCATCAGCTGGGGATGAGAACATTATGTGTGTGACCGTTTTTAATTACCCCACCACGTGGGCAGCACACTCCAACTTCGGGGGATTTGGGATACTGATAATGTTATGCCAGGTGAGGAGCTTGTCACAACTGAAGACAATCCCCGCATAACTATGCTGAGCATAACAACATTTTGATGTAGCCTTGGTGTTCTAGCCTATGTCAACTGGCCTGACACAGCCTTAAGCCAAGGCGAAAGGCCTGGCATCACCCCATTCTACCCTCTTTCCCTGCTGGGACTCTCAACTGGTGAAAGGCTGGGGTATAATGATGCATGCTGAATGTTGGATCTCTCCTTGTCCAACAAACATCCATAACAGTTATTACACTAATCCTTATTGCTCCCATAAGAAAACCTAACACAGAGTAACTTTTATTCAAGACTGGCACAGCCTTTTAAACTTGAATAAAGTCAGACAAATACAAAGATGAACAATCTACTAGTGGGGGAAAAAACAAGCGCAGGCCAACAACTCCTAGAGGAGTTGTTGGCCTGCGCTTGTTTTTTCCCCCACTATTAGATTGTTCGTCTTTGTATTTGTCTGACTTTATTCAAAATTGGAAATGAAATGAGGCAGGAAACAGTAAACAATAAACAGTAAACAAGTGGGGTAACTTCTGCTCCCATAAGAAAACCTAACACAGAGTAACTTTTATTCAAGACTGGCACAGCCTTTTAAACTTAATAAAGTTAGACAAATACATAGACGAACAATACAATTGAGTTGTTGGCCTGCGCTTGTTTTTTCCCCCCCACTATTAGATTGTTCGTCTACGACTTTATTCAAGTTTAAAAGGCTGTGCCAGTCTTGAATAAAAGTTACTCTGTGTTTCGTCTACGACTTTATTCAAGTTTAAAAGGCTGTGCCAGTTTTGAATAAAAATTACTATGTGTTAGGTTTTCTTATGGGAGCAAACTTTACCCCACTTGTTTACTGTTTATTGACTTTATTCAAGTTTAAAAGGCTGTGCCAGTCTTGAATAAAAGTTACTCTGTTAGGTTTTCTTATTGGAGCAAAAGTTACCCTACTTGTTTACTGTTTACTGTTCCCTGCCTCATTTCAGTTTCAATTTCGTTTTAATGCCTATTGTTGTGAAAATACGTCATGTTTAATTAATGAAATTTTATAACTGTGCTATACATTCACTTGGCAATAACCATGTGAATTTGTTTGCCTCTTTGAAAAATAGTTCTTGAAGTTTCAGAGTACAAGTAAGTGTCCCATCTGTTCATACAGATCAGCCTAAACTGGCCTGGCTGGTGAAGCTGCCCAGGCTGTAAACTTTGATGGGGTGAAAAGACCAACCCGTACTGCAAAAACTGAGAGTTAATTTTTAACTTTGTTTTTCTTCCCCGATAATTTTCATACTTCTGATTCATGGGATGCAATGGGAATCTGGCTCACAAATAAAACGCCGCCATGTGTGGTTTCCATTCTTGATTTGTTCGTTTGTAAATCTTTTTGCCTGTGCGGTCGTGTAAGTGCGACGGGACACTCGGAAGGGAAGACATGATAGATGATATCAGTACGGTTGCAGGCATTGGGAAGAGCGACCACTTTGCACTGGTGATTAACCTCAACTGCACATTTACAGAATTACCTAGAGTAGAAATGTTCAATGTGGAAAAACTCAAGAAGTACTTGGGCAGGTTGGATGGGAAGAAGAGCTGACAGACCTATCAGTTAACGACGCGTGGGGGAAAATCAAGCGGTATATCAGCGATGCGGTCAGCCAGTCAACACCAATGTCTCGCACATCAGGAAAGAGGGGAAAGGGCTGGATGAACAGGGATACCTTGGAAATAGTCCGAAGAAAACACAGGTTGTTCAGGAAGTGGCAGGAAAGCAGAAAAGGGCAATCTCTCAAACGGCAGAAGGAAAACTACAAGGTGTACAGAAAAGCTAGTAACCAGGCAAAGGCAGAATGTAGGAGAGCACAGAGAACACAGGAAGCCAAAGTTGCTAGTGACGCCAAGACTAACCCCAAGGCATTTTGGGATTATGTGAAACCAAAGACAAAGTCAAGGACAGGTGTTGCCGATTTGAAGAAAAATGATGGGACCAAAACAAGGACTGATAGAGAGAAGGCTGACCTGCTAAACCAGTTTTTTCAGAGCGTTTTCACACAAGAGGATGCTGGACCACTCCCAGATCCACCAACGTATGACTACGGTGAAGTGCTGGCTGACTTTGATTTCACAAAAGAGGAAGTTAAAAAACATCTAGCAAATCTCCAGACAGGCAAGGTGCAAGGCCCGGACGGAATACCTCCCATCATTCTAGCCAAGGCTGCAGATGAGCTGGCAAAGCCTTTCACCCACCTCTTCAGAATGAGCCTGGATGGTGGAGAGATCCCGGAGGACTGGAAGACTGCATTTGTAACTCCCGTCTTTAAAAAGGGAAGCAAGACGACACCGTCCAATTATAGGCCAGTCAGTCTAACCTGCATAGCATGTAAGGTGATGGAGAAGATGGTGAGAGAGAGAATCATGGACCACCTACAGAGAAACCAGCTCATCAGTGAGGAGCAGCATGGCTTTGTTCCAGGACGCTCAACTATTACGCAACTCTTAGAGGTCATGGACACATGGACGAGTATTATCGATGAAGGTGGGAGTGTTGATGTTGTCTATATGGATTACCAGAAGGCTTTTGACTCTGTGCCACACCGCAGACTCCTCGAGAAGGTTAGAGCACTTGGAGTGGGAGGGAAAGTATTGGGGTTGATACAAGACTTCCTGAATGAAAGGAGACAGAGAGTCGTCATCAACGGTATCCACTCCCAAGACGCGGACGTAACGAGTGGTATCCCCCAGGGCAGTGTGCTAGGTCCACTCCTGTTCGTCATGTTCATTAACGATCTGCACAGAGTTGTAAAGTCTGCGGTGAAAATGTTTGCAGATGATACAAAGTTGTATGGCAGAAGCGACACCGTTCAGGGCATCCAGGATATGCAGGACGACCTGAACCAACTCCTAATGTGGTCGGACCGGTGGCTGTTAGTGTTAAGGTTCCATCCGCAAAAGTGTAGTCATGAAGCTTGGTACCACAAAATCAGAGGCATCATACTCCATGTCAGTTAAAGTAGAGGATGGAAGCACCAAGAAACTGACTTTGGCAGAAACGGTGGCAGAGAAAGACCTTGGTGTATGGGTGGACAACAAGCTGAATTTTGCGGACCATGTAGCACATGCCACTGGGAAGGCAACCAGGATAGTTGGACTCATCAGGAGGTCATTTGACTATCTAACAGAGCGAATGTTTGTTCAGCTCTTCAAGAGCCTAGTGCAGCCTATTCTGGAATACAGACACAGCGTCTGGCAGCCGTATCAGAAAACACTTTACAGTGACACTGAGGATGTGCAGAGGCGAGCCACAAAACTGCTGGGATCTTTGAGGAACAAGACGTATCCAGAGAGGCTGAGAGCCCTAGGATTGCCCACACTGGAACATCGACGACTCAGGGGCGACATGATTGAGGTTTTCAAGTACCTCCATGGATACTATGAAGTCCGGCGACCCGAACTGACATTGGCAAGTGAGAGGGCCCTCCGTGGGCATTCTCTAAAACTGCAGAACAGATACCGACTGGACCTCAGGGGGAACTACTTTGCGCACAGAGTAGTGTCTACCTGGAACAGTCTACCTGAGGCGGTTGTAACGGCGCCATCCACCAGTGCCTTTAAGGGTCGACTGGACCACCACTGGAGGCACTTACCCAGCCTATATCAACCAAAATTTATGTAAAACTAGTCACTCAGCTCGCAAGCCACACATGACAGTCACTGAGTGTTAAGTTTAAAGAGAATCAACGAACAGACCTTTCAGGTCTCAACCGTTGAACAAGTGAAGTGAAGTCAAGTCAGGTCAAGAGAAATGCGTGGAGTCCTCCGCTGAGACAAAAGTTTGGGGAAGACATTCTGCAAATCCGAGTTGTTTTTTTGTTTGTTCATTCTATAGCTCCTTCACCAGGACTTTGTAATTATCTATGATTGTTTAACACCCATTCGACTTCGCGGGACGGCCGTATTTACAACAGGATGGCGACACAGCGGTATGGTCAAACCAAACGTGCCCACCCGAGTTACGCTCTACATTTTACTTTTTGAATGTCAAAACCAACTGAATGATGATGTGGAGGTGGACACTTGATGAACCAGGGGGTAGGTTTGCGTAAGGGGAGAGCTGTCGACTGGGAAGCGCTTTTGCGATTATGGTTTCACTTTCAAACCAATTCGACTTTTCCAACGTGACTCAGCTTACAGAAAAGGCGATCCATCGAAGTAGGCCTTCAACAGTTACCTCATGAATATTACCGATGGAATTTGAACAGACCAACACTTACATTTATTTACTTGTTGATCAGCTTCTCGTCCAATCGACAAAAAAATCAGTCGTATTCCCCGGAAGGTGATGAGTTACTCACAGAGATGTATTTCCAGGAAGCTTTCTAACGCACTCTTGACCCTTCGGCGCTATTTTTGGTTTTGTTGGCGCGCGGTTGTCTGCAACCTTTTCGAACAAAGAAACGATTTTTGTTTCAAACATGTAAAGAAAAATAAATTAATTGTCTGACATAAAACAATAAAAACGTAATACTGAAATACGAGAATAAGTGAAGAAAAAAAATGTGTGATAGCAATTTAAAGATTGGGATAAGCGTAAACGACTGAATTCTGGACTTTCCCCAAAACACGAAAACCACACAGTGAGGTCACTAGCATCCGTCGATGATCTCGAACCAGAGAGCAAATACTCCAAGAACTTGCATGGTGCGTGCTGTTTCCTCAGTTCACATCATACTGTCGATGGTCCATTCCTCGAACGACATTTGCATTGAAGAAGAAGGTGCTGAAAACCACATACACACACAATGTCGAGCTGGCAGAATACAATTTACGTTCTTTTTCAGGTTCAGGTTCAGGTTTAGGGGCGATGATTATTTCATCATAATTTAGAAAGAGAGGGTGTTAGTTACCGCCAATGACATTGACAAACAAAGCACATGACAAGACACGATGCATTTCAACCACTTGGGTCTTCTTCAGGCGAAAAAATAAATCACATTTAACATTTAAGACAGTACAAACAAAGAACGAAAATGACTCATCTGTTGTTAGTCCGTGTGGTGGGGAGAATCATAGCCTCGCGGCTTTATATGCCCCTTCTTTGTGTGCTCTTTCATTTGTCAGGTCCACAGCGAGCCCAGTTTTTATTTTCGACCATCAAAGTCGAACATGATGTCAGTAATTGTTTTATGCTTATCGATAAGATTTTTAAAAGAGTTAGTATTTGGTGCACGTTTGATGTTCGGAGTTAGTTTATTCCAAATTGGTGCTATCTTCTGGCTGAAGGAATGTTTCCTTATATTAGTATTAAATTGCTGTATTTGTACTTTGTCACAACTATTACGGGTTATGTTGGTTAGTGCAGGTTAAAAAAAAAATGCTTGGTCAATATCATCTAGATTATTGAAAATTTTAAAAGTTTGGATTAGATCTCCTCTTATCCTTCTGGCTTTGAGGGATGGCAACCTTAGGTACCTTAATCTATCTTCATATGAATAATCAGAAATGTCCGGTATTAGCTTAGTTGCTCTTCTCTGCACCTTTTCTATTTCTATTGACTGCCTTTTCAATCTTGGATACCATATCACATTGCCATATTCAAGAATCGGTCTCACCATTGCCTTATATAGTCTAAGAAAGGTATCTTTGTCCAAGTATGTAAAAGTTCTCTTAATAATACCAATCATCTGCATGGCTTTCTTGACGGTCTGTGCAATGTGTCTGTCAAAAAGTAAGTCTTCATCAAATATTACTCCCAAGTCTTTTTCCTCTTCACAGCACGTTATTTGAACTTCTTGATCTCCAACTTTCATACTGTAATTTAATTTAGGGTTTCTTTTGCCAATATGTAATACTTTGCATTTGGATGCGTTGAAGTACAAATTCCATGAGTTAGACCAATTAATGAGTAGCTCAATGTTGTTTTGTATTGTAAGGTGTTTGGATGGTGAACTGTACAACTTAGTATCATCAGCAAAGATCTTGCATGTGCTTTTTAACCCGTCTGGTAAGTCATTTATAAATATAGTAAATAATATAGGTCCCAGTATGCTGCCTTGGGGAATTCCACTAATGACATTAGCATTACTAGAAACAGAAGAGCCAACTCTAACATTCTGAACTCTATCTCTCAAGAAGTTTTCAATCCAATCTAAAACTTTTCCCAGTATACCATACGATTTAAGTTTACTAAGTAGTCTGGCATGTGGGACCGAATCGAAGGCTTTACGAAAGTCCAGGTACAAAACGTCAATGCTATCTCCACTATCAATTAACTTAGTAAAGTCTTCCATTACCTCAAGCAACTGTGTGATACAAGATCTACTTTGACGAAAACCGTGTTGACACTTGGCATACAACTCATTATTCATCATATGATCAACAATAACATCTCTTACGATTGACTCCAGTACCTTACAGGTCACACTTGTCAAGCTTACAGGTCTGTAGTTTCCAGGGTAGTCTGTAGTTTCTCTTCTTCCGATAATGACCATCGATGTCAGAATCTTCAACTCGATGAAGGTGGACACTCAAAGAAAGAAGAAGAAGAAGAAGAAGAAGAAGAAGAAGAAGAAGAAGAAGAAGAAGAAGAAGATCGAAACACCGATCATTACAGTCATTCTCGGGGTGCGCAGCGTTTGGGGGGGGGGGGGGGGGGGGGGGGGTAAAAAAAAAGTTTGCAATTGGACAGCTAGGGGTGTGTGGTGGGGGTTGGGGTATGGCAGAGGGAAGGGATGTGAAGGACTGGATTGTACCAACTGCCAAAGGAAAGGGGGGGGGGGGGGGGGGGGGTAGGTGAGTTAGGCAAGGCTTGACACTCTCCTTGTGAAGGTGTCAAGCGTGGGGGACAAGGCAACTTCCGAAGGGAGTTTATTCCAGTCCCTGATGGTCCTTGGGAAGAAGCTGGAATATCTGTTGTCCGGCTTGTCCTGAATTCGTTGGTACTGCAGATGTTATCTATTAACTTGAATATATACAATTTTGACTCAGCTCGTTTTTATAGACTAGCTATACCAGTTTTTAAAAAACAAATACTGTATTTACAGTTACCAGTTTGTAAGAATAATTTCACGTTGTTTATGCCCACTGAGTGGACAATCTCAAGAATATAAACAAGCTGAATGCCAGGATCCTGGATCATCCTTTCGGATCCGATCTCATGGCGCTAAACCGTCCCTACCCCTCCCTCCACCACACCCTCCGCCCCGGACAGTTCAAGCTAGCCCATGCTGTCCTCCTGCTGTATAAAGTGTCTCTCTTGATCCGATCCATTTTACCAATGAAAAGATCACTCATCAACCAACTACTGCGTGGACACATAAACAAATTTATGCTGTTAAGAATGCTCGCAAAAACGTTCCAAAACAACAGTAATTGGGAGCACTGGAGTTGCCACTGATTTATATATATATATATACATTTTGCTTTAATGCTTACTCGACTTCATGACACTTAGATTTTTTAAAATCAGATATTGGGACAGGATGTGACAGTTTTTTTCTTTTCTTTCTTCTTCTTCTTCTTCTTCTTTTGTTGTTGTTCTTGTTGTTGTTGTTGTTGTTGCTTACACTGAGTACATCGAACATCTCAGCTATTCAGTGAAGTCCAGTTCGCGGTTTTCACTGATAATTAACACGCCAAAATAAATCAAACTGAAGCAGTTCAGTCATCATGAGCTTGGCAGTTAAGTACATAAGTCACAAAGCCCTGTAAACTTCAGTGCCAGCGCGACTTCAATGTGCACCTGGCAGCCATAATTAATGTATGAAACGTTCAAGTCCTGTCCAGAAGGGTTTTTATCATAGCATGCCATGATGCCTCGGGATGGGAGTGGGTGTGCGGTACTTTCAGCGTAACAAGACTTACTACAAATTGTAGAACATTACTGTAGGTTGGGAATAAAATATTCAATGTATAGTGTAGTAGGACCTAAGTCTCCAGAATGTGACAAATGCTATCGGCAGTACGGAGAGGCCTGCCAGCGCTTGTTACTTTAAATACATGGCGTTAATTAGGAATAGACCCTGTTAGGCTAGCTGACAAACCACACACACACACACACACACACACACACACACACACACACACACACACATACATACATACATACATACATACATACATACATACACATGCACAGCATCCACGCATGTACGCACACATACACACGCGCGTGCACACACACACCCACCCACACACACACACACACACACACACATGCACACACACATGTGCACACACACACGCGCGTGTGCACACACGTAGCTAACACGCTTGCGCATGTGCGCGCACACACACACACGTGCACGCGCGCGCACATACACACGTACACACACATATATACACACAAACACACACACACATGGCTAACACGTTTGGACGCGCACACACACACGCACGGCCGCACGCTTGCACGCGCGCGTGCGCGCGCGCGCTCACACACACACACACACATACACACACACACACACACACACGCGTGCGAGCATTTTTGCCAACGTTGGTGTAAGTCGCTTGAAGAGCCAGTTGTACAGCTGTGTAAGGTTAGTTTTTCAAATATACACTCGCCTTATTTGATAAAGGTCAGTGTCGTGTATACACACACACACACACACACACACACACACACACACACACACACACGCATGCACACACATACACACGCGCACATACACAAGCGTTCGCATGAACATGGAGGGGGGGGGGGGTTGGGGGGATGGGGAAGAGCATGGGGGTGGGGATGAGAGTTTCAGCTAGGACACCGGTGTCCCCCCCCCCCCCCCCCCCCACACACACACACATTGTCCCCTCCATAGGCTGTCCCCTGGCTGTCCAGGGAAAGCCAGCCTGTACTGTCCATAGTCGGTCAGTTAGGGGTGGACCATGCTCCCCCCCCCCACCCCCACCCCTCTCAGTACACAACTACCCCCCCCCCCCCCTTCCCCAATTGGACATCCTGGGGTGTTGGCAGTCCAAAGTGTTCTCTACCCCATCCTTCTCCAACCTTCGCTCTCTCCGGAAGATACATGTTTGTAAAAGATACTGGACTTGATTATAATATTATACGATGACGTCCCCCCCCCCCCCCCCCCCCCCCCCCCCCCCCCCCCCCCCCAAGCAAAGCGAGTGAATCTTGAGTTATTGTAGTATTCTGCCGCTTATAACTGGATAATACGACAGAGTTATTTCTGTGACTCAGTCGAATTTTTTCGCGCGCGCGCGCGCGCGTGTGTGTGTGTGTGTGTGCAATACGTGTGCACGCACGCATGCGCAAATGCATGAGAACATGTGTTGATTGAACATGCGCTCTACGTGTGTGTGTGTGTGTGTGTGTGTGTGTGTGTGTGTGTGTGTGTGTGTGTGTGTGTGTGTTTGCAATGCGTGTGCGTGTGTGCGTAAAGCGTGTATTATTTTTATCATCATCAAAGGAGGAATTTTGAAGAAAACCAGTCCCGTTAAAGTGCTGGATATTACAGAATCCCGGCCAAAATCCTTCAGGAATATTCTCAGGAACATATGCCCTTCCTAACCTGCACATTCAACGTACATTTAAAGATGGAACAGTTCCTGGTGATCCTAAATGAACAAATGCGTCAGCAGTGTTTAAGACAGGAAGCATTAAACAACTAATTATTGCAAGTTTCAAGAAGACACCAGAAGCAGAAACATCGTGCAACACCTCAGACAGATGACAGATGTCTAGCACGGCTTCAGGTAGGAACAAGTTGCAAATCACATCTTTTCACACCTGTACATGAACCGGCTAGAGGTAAGCAGACGGACCCCATAATATGTGACTTTTTGAAGGTTTTCAGTCGTGTGCAGATTCGGTAGGCTATGTCCTTTATCGCTACGGCGTCCGATCGTCTGCACCTAAGTGGGCTGCAGTCTTTCTGGAAGGCAGCGAACGGCAAAAAAGTACGTGCAAGATGAGAGATGATTTGACCTGTCATGGCTGACGCTGGATAGTTCTTTGGTACACTTACTGCTTTTTCTTGATTTTCTCCATTAACAACCCCCCAGAAAACTTCCTCTGTAAATTAAAACTTTTTGATGATGACTATATTGTTTACAAAAAGATCAGTCACGTCGATAAATGCCGATTCCTACTTCATGATTCGGAGACCAGAGATACGAGTTCCACTATCACCACCCTCTCCCACTTCCTCCAAAATATAAAGCACTGACACACAATAGATCACTCAACCTCATCCCTTTTGCCTACCAGAATGAAGGTACACACTAATACACCTTGCCAGCTTAAAGTACATTGAAATGGACGTAATCAGTGACATTGAATGAAAGGCGCATGTGGGTCATATATCTATGAATGTTATGGTCAATAATATGCTGAAGGCTTCCACTCGAATCTGAAGACCATCGCTAAAAGATCAAGGCAAACGCATATCCAAAGAAACAGCCAATGTTTTTGGTTTTTTTTTCACAAATAAAAAAACGTTTTATTTGAGAATGTGCGGAAGATTTTATGACGCAAGAAAAGAAAAAATTGTCGACGTTTCGGTCGTAGATCGTCACCAGGACTGATAATATCAAATAAAAGATAACCACACACACACACACACACACACACACACACACACACACACACACGTGTCCAAAGAAACTGCCAATATTCTTTTTTTCACAAATAAAAAAAAGGTTTATTTGAGAATGTACGGAAGATTTTATGACGCAAGAAAAGAAAACAAGATGCGAAGCATATAAATGTACTCCCAGTTTTCCAAACCGCTTGTAAATCGGCCAAGCGCTTTGTGAGATAAGAAATAAAGGCAAAATAACGGTTTTAACGGTTATTTAACCGATGTACACTTTTGAAACTGGTATTTTAGTCATCACTGGGCTAAAGCCTGTGTACATACCAAATTTCATTCAAATCGGACAATATGTCAAGAATAACGGTTTTTAACGGTCAGATTTTGAAACACTACATTGAAGTGCCATTTGGGTGTGATAACCTTTCTATATACAAAATTTCATTAAAACCCACCAATATATAAAAAGTAACGGCAAAATAACGGTTTAACGGTTATATAACCGATATACACTTTTGAAACCGGTATTTTAGTCCTCACTGGGCTGAAGCCTGTGTACATACCAAATTTCATTCAAATCGGACAATATGTCAAGAATAACGGTTTTTAACGGTCAAATTTTGAAACACTATATAGAAGTGCCATTTGTGTGTGATAACCTTTCTATATACCAAATTTCATTAAAATCCACCTATATATAAGAAATAACGGCAGAATAACGGTTTTTAACGGTCAAATTTTGAAACACTATATAGAAGTGCCATTTGTGTGTGATAACCTTTCTATATACCAAATTTCATTAAAATCCACATATATATAAGAAATAACGGCAGAATAACGGTTTTTAACGGTCAAATTTTGAAACACTATATAGAAGTGCCATTTGTGTGTGACAACCTTTCTATATACCAAATTTCATTAAAATCCACCTATATATAAGAAATAACGGCAGAATAACGGTTTTTAACGGTTGTTTAATCCATTTTCAGCATTACATCACTTACATATGGACAGAGGCTCCGATTTGTCACAAGATCATCCAAACCGCTTATAAATTGGCCAAGTACTTTCTGAGATATTCCATAAAGAAGAAAAACAGTTACAGGCCGTTACAGCCTTTAGTAACGGCTAAAGCGGTAAACTAAAACATCGGGCATCATCCGTGGCCCATAATGAACATACCTACAAATTTTCAGAAAGATCGGCCCAGTACTTTTGTCTGGAGCGAGTGGAACACATTTTGACCACGGACACACAGACACACAGGCAGACACACAGACAGCATTTCTTCGTTCCCATTCTAAAGTACTCCCTGTTCTATAAGAACTGGGAGTACAAAAATTATCGACGTTTAGGTCGTAGATCGTCACCAGGACTGATGATATCAAATAAAAGATAATATCACACACACACACACACACACACACACACACACACACACACACACACACACACACACACATGTACGTGTGTGTGTGTGTGTGTGTGTGTGTGTGTGTGTGTGTGTGTGTGTGTGTGTGATTGATTATATGTTGGGTTCACCATATTTGTTCACACATATTGCTGACTTTAGTGTTGATCCCTTTGACGCCATGCTTTCAGATGTTCACAGTCCAATTCTTGTATCTCTCAGCATTTCGTGGAAAAGATCAAACAATCAAAGTTCAAACTCCAATGAAAATAATAGAAGTGTAAGATGTCCAGAAACAGGAAGACCTTTGTTTGATACAAACATTAAGCAGTGGGACCCATCTAAAGGTGAGATGTTTAAAGAAAACTTGCTTACTAAAAAACATAGAGGAATTAAACAATATACTTGACAATGAAAACGCTTCTGTTGCCGATGCCTATACATTGTTATCACAAATTCTGTTAGAAACAGCTAAAGACACTCTAGGAGAAGTAAAAAATGTGTCAAAAGGTACAAAGCAAAAGTCAGACAAAAGCCATGAAAATAAGCCGTGGTTTGATGCCACATGCAGGGAACATAGAAAAAAGTATTTTACAGCCAAACATAGAACTAAATTAAATGATTCTAGTCCCAACCGTAGAGAGGTTGAAATTAGCAGTAAAGAATACAAAAAAGTTCTCAGAAAATCGTATAGAGTTTACACAAAACACTGGCATAAGAAGATTCGTAATCTAAAAGCTAATAGACCAAGAGAATATTGGGAAAACATTAAAATCAAAAAGAGAAATGAATGCCCTGTTAGTATGGATGATCTTTTCTTACATTTTAAATCATTGAATGTACAACCAGATAGTGTTGAGAATGAAAGTGATATGGACTGTGACTTGCAATATGATCTTGAATTTCTAAATGCACCAATAAGTGACGAAGACGTTGAAAAAGCTGTACAGCAACTTAAGAATGGAAAGGCTTGTGGGATAGATAGAATACGAAATGAATATATAAAACAAAGCATCCCAGTTCTCAAAACAAGTTATTGTAAACTTTTCAATAAAGTTCTTGATACAGGGACCATACCAGAAGAATGGTTGATTGGACTTATTCTGCCAATATACAAAGGAAAAGGTAGTAAATTGGACTGTAACAATTATAGAGGTATAACACTTTTGAGTTGTGTTGGAAAACTGTTCACAACAATTTTGAATAACCGTTTGACAAATTTTATCGAGAATAACAACACACTTTCGGAAAATCAAGCTGGTTTTCGACGAAGTCATTCTACGACAGATCATATATTTGTTTTAAAAAGTTTAATTGATATTTTCAATAGTCGTAAAAAGCAATTATTTTGTGTTTTTGTTGATTTCACAAAAGCATTCGATTCAGTTTGGAGGCAGGGATTATGGCAAAAGCTTATCAAAGAAGGTGTAAATGGAAAGATTTTGCAAGTAATCACGAATATGTATCAGCAGATAAAATCTTGTATATTTATAAATGGAAGTCAATCTGAATATTTTGGCAGTTTTAGAGGTGTTCGTCAAGGTGAAAATCTTTCACCTTTGCTATTTTCTTTGTATTTGAATGATCTTGAACTATATCTCACAGATCGTAACTGTGCTTTCTTAAATATTGATTTAAATCTTCCTGACTCAGATTTACTAAGTGACATTAGTTTACTTTTACTTTTGTATGCTGATGATATTGTTATTATTGCAGATTCTTTTTGCGGTTTGCAGCATGCTCTTGATGTATTAAGCGAGTATTGTAGTACATGGAAGCTTAATGTTAATGTAGCAAAAACAAAGGGTGTAGTCTTTAATGGACGCAATAGCCCAAGAAAAAAACTAAAATTCAAAAACCAGTGTATAGAAATAGTACACACTTTCAAATATTTAGGTATAATCTTTAGCAGAACAGGAAATTTTTATAAATGTAAGAAGCATTTGTATGACCAAGCGCAATGTGCAATGTTTTCTTTATTAAAGATGGCAAGATTTCAAGATTTGCCTATAAACATTGTACTGGACTTATACCAGTCAATGGTACTGCCTGTGCTTTTATATGGCTGTGAAATTTGGGGATATAGTGATTTAAAGCTAATGGAAAGTTTTCAGCTTAAATTCTTTAAGCATCTTTTTCATTTAAATCGTTCTACCAAAACAGAATTGATATATGGAGAACTAGGAATGTATCCTGTGTCAGTTCAAGTACATGCACGAATGATAAAATTCTGGTCATCCTTACTTTCTCCACAAACAAACAAATATTCATCTAGATTGTATCAGGTATTATATGATTTATACAGAAATCAGGGTTTTACATCCAGGTGGTTGATGTGTATACGGGATATCCTAATAGAAACAGGATTCGACTGTGTGTGGGAGACACAAAAGTTTTCGTCTGTTCACAGTCTCTGTAGAAATGTTCGTAATTCATTAGAAGACATTTACAAACGTGCATGGAATGATGCTTTAGAATCTAGTAATAAGTGTTTATTTTACAGAAATTTTGAAACAGAGTTTCGCCGTGAAAAATATATTAAGATGTTACCTGATGTTTATATATACCCACTGATTCGGTTTCGCTGTGGCAATCATAAACTCATGATAGAAATTGGCAGACGATTTGGAATACCTCACGATGAACGATTCTGTCGGGACTGTGACCAGAATGACCTTGGTGATGAATTTCATTTTGTAATGAAATGTAACAAATATAACGACATTAGAAATCAGTTTATACCTAGAAAATTTACATATACAAAGTCCGTATTTAACTATTGTCGTTTGCTTTGTGATAGTAAGAAAGTGTTGCTAAACTTAGCGAAGTTTTTGAAACTTAGTAAAGTTGTGTAACATTACATTCAGTATGTTAATTATAGGGAAAATTTTGATGTTTGATTTGTTTCATTTCTATTTGTTTGATTTGTTTCAAGTCCTCCATGCCCCAAAAGGGGTCGCAGGATTAAAATCTTTGAATCTTTGAATCTTTGTATAATTGATAATTGATAGGCCTACTCATACATTCTTGTGGTCATACACTCTTATTCATAAAACAAGATGGTGTTTCAAGATAATGTCTGTGTTGAGAGAGAGAGAGAGAGAGAGAGAGAGAGAGAGAGAGAGAGAGAGAGAGAGAGAAGAGAAGAGAAGACAAGACAAAATTCTTTATTTACGAGGATAATAGATAAGCACTGACGTACTTTTTTACATCCAGTCCTCGCCTTGAGTAGGGACTACAACATGCAGTGAAATGAAATAATGTAAGAAAGCAAACAAGCAAACAAAGCGGTCATGCAATCATAATGGAACATCAAGTGAAAATTTAAAAAAAAAAAAAATAAAAAAATAAAATAATATATATATATATATATATATATATATATATATATATAATGAAGGGGAAGGAGAGACTGGGGGTGGGGGGTGGGCTGAGCTTGGGAAATATATGGAAATGTACTACAACGTACAAAAATTAGCATGTATAAAAACAGACATTAAAATGAATATGACAAAGTACGTACATAATTTTGAACACACACATAAACGCACGCACGCACGCAGAGAGAGAGAGAGAGAGAGAGAGAGAGAGAGAGAGAGAGAGAGAGAGAGAGAGAGAGAGAGCGCAAGGCACAACATGTAATCATTTTCCGTAAGACATGAAAATACGTATAAGGTATTTAGCAACGTGAGATGGAATTTGGCGGGAGGGGGGGGGGGGGGGGGGGGGGGGAGCAAAAAAAAAAGAAAAAAAAAAAAGAGAGAGAGAGAGAGAGAGAGAGAGAGAGAGAGAGATATTCATTAATGTATTCATATTATAAAGGGAATCTAGGAAAAAGGAAAAAAAACAAACGTAATTCATGGGATGAAAAAGACGACATCGAAACACGAATTCCTGATGCTGTCAGTGATGGATTTCACACAATTCCTACGTCGACTTCTTCATCCAAGCTCCCATTTCTTCTCCCCCATCCCCACCTCTTGCCTCTCCCAATCACCCCCAATGTCATTTTCATAGTAACTGTGAATTATTTGTTGTGTTATTGTTTATGCAGATATACACAAAGTACAGACACAGAAGAGACGGTACTACGAACGGCTGTTATCATTCCAGTTCCGTTTCCAGGTCAACCAGTTGGGCCTAGGTCTACCCATAAGCTCTTTTGATTACATCGGAAGTACAATTCGGGCTTCATGACATCTATTCTGTGATTGGATAACTTTTCTCCTTGTTTTACATTTTTCTCCCACACATGCTTTTCCGAACTACATGTTTACTTCCGTTGTTCGTTTGTTGTCGTCGACCAGCCTGAAGAGGACCAGGAAGCCTAGGCTTGTGAGTTTTGATGTTTGTCGTTTTCGTTAGGCGGCACAGTGCTACAACAGGCTGGTACAGAAATGTGAGGAAGAAAAGGATCTGGGTGTAATCTTTGATAAAGATTTACTTTTTGATACTCGCATTCAAAAGTGTATAAATAAAGCAAACCATATGATTGGATGAATAAAAAGAACTTTTATTTACCTAAACAAAGAAACGTTTTTAAAATTATATAAAGCTATGGTTAGACCGCATCTTGAATATGGCAATATAATCTGGTACCCACACTTGAAAAGACAATCAATAGCAATCGAAAGAGTACAGAGAAGAGCTACTAAAATCTTGCAAGTGTAACCCCCCACATAAAGTAAGGAATTTCCGTGGTAGATTACAGCCAGGTTGGTTCTGCAAAACATTAGTGTAAACAACAACAAAAAGAGTCGAAAATTGCACAGATGCTGTATATATAGTTTGGTGGCAATTTTTACTAAGCATGAAGTAGTCTCGCAGAAAATAAATAAATAAACAAACAAACAAAATTGTATTAGGATTTCTATTAATATAACATTCTAGGAAATCTTTACTAGTTGTATAAATTAAGGATCACTCATTTAAATAGAAAGGCAGGTTTTTTAAATAATTTCTAATTAGAACAAAGAAATGATTATGTCCTGGGTAGGCGCCCATGTGACTTCCTGTTTGAGTGACCATGTGGGTCTCTAGGATTTCGCTAGCTAGCCAACCCTTTACTTAGACGCAGAGGCCCAGCTGCAACCAGAACAAGCTGAGAGGGCTTTAGGGCTGCTCCCTGCCACTACCAGCAGAGGTGGGTGACTGTCTTGTTTTGAAATTGAATTTTATACATTTGTTTATATTGCATGCTTCATTATGGTATAGGGAAAAAAAGGAACTAAGTAACTAAATGATTAGCCCTAAAAGTCTTTCCCAAAGAAGGAAAGAGTTGGAAAAGAAATGAAATTTGCACCTGGTGGGCCACAGGGTTGGCCACATGGCTCTAGGTAGACTGAACAAAGACTGGTAGGCCTTCGTGACTAGAATGTAGCAAGCCTTCATGCAACCTACTTTTCACCAGTGGACACTGTAGTGTTGTGAACAAGTTTTGGTTCAAGGGACGTTACTCATATGCTTTTATTTTTGCAGCCTCGTTCTGATGATAAACAGCTTTTGTTGACAACCGTCAAGAAGATCAGTCAATACAACGTTATCATAGCATCAACAGGTGTTAAACGTTTCTGTTGTATGAATCCATGCAGCAAACATTCTTCAAACCCCAGCAATCACAACATTACAGACACTTGTATGAAATAGTTTATAGCTTCAAGGTCAAAAGGCATAGTATTAGAAAATATAGAAAAATGTGCTGGTAAACAACAGAGGGAAAAAAATGGAGAAGTGAGATACCTGTTTGGAAATTGATGACCATTGGGAAATTAATATTGGAAGGGCGCAGGAGCGACCAAAATGGGGTGATATGAGGTGTTGTGGGAAACACACCTCGTATCAAAAATGTTGAGTACACTGTGACGTGGAGATGTGACAGTGTTGATAATAATTATTGAGCAGGAAATACTCGGTAGCATTCAGTGTATATTTTGTTTGATTTTCCTCATGGGAAAAATCTTGTACAGGCAAAAGATAACATGAGATGACAAAGCAATTTATGACCATGCTGTTTGGCAAAATGGCAGGGTTGTGAAACATGTGGTCAGAGACAAAGGGAAAATTTCCATGTGGCATGGGTGACATGCGACTCACTGACTGGTTTCCCTACTGTAAAAGCAGAGGACTAGGGAAAGTCAGTTTATTGGCATATTTATTTCACATTGTTTTCAGTTTTCTTCTAACATGTGTTTGTTGATTTTGCAAGTGTATTTTTAATATGTTTAAGATGTTATGGGCTGTAGTTTAACTTTTCTTTTCAGCCATGGTTGTCTTTTTCAGGATTATGTGTAGCCATTGATTAAATTGAAGAATGTTTCAAAATGGAGTGACTGACGGCGGAGAACGAAGCAAAATTTAGAAAGAGAGGGTGTTAGTTACCGCCAATGACATTGACAAACAAAGCACATGACAAGACACGATGCATTTCAACCACTTGGGTCTTCTTCAGGCGAAAAAATAAATCACATTTAACATTTAAGACAGTACAAACAAAGAACGAAAATGACTCATCTGTTGTTAGTCCATGTGGTGGGGAGAATAGCGGCTATAGTGCTATGTTTTGTGTTGTTTTTCAGACGATTTTTCTTTTGGCGTGAGACCCTTGGTTTTGTTTTTGGTTGTTAGTACTGGTTTCTTATTCAACTCCTAAAGGCTCTTAAGACTCATAAAGATTAAAAACTTCTAAAATCACTTTAAATTCTTTGAAAACTTTGAAACTCTAAATTCTGTAAAACTCTAAAAAGTTCTCTGGATCTCAGCTGTTTTTTTTTTATTTAAAAAAAAAAAAATTTCCATGTGGTTGTGTATGGGTAGGCCATACTGTTGGAAAGGAAATATTTTGGGCAGATCTGGGAAGAGTTTGTTTCTTTTTGTTTTCCTTTATTATTTTGGCTTAGTTGGTCCCTATTATTCAAATAAACATTTTGTTTTGTTTTACTCTATTTGTGGACTCCAGTCTGTTATATTGGAAATTTGTGTTTGAGTAGTTAGAAACAAAGATACTTAACAAGCACGCACCTCACCCAACATTGTAACCCAAGAAAAGGGAGGGTTATTAAGAGTTCAAGTTCACTGGAACTAAAGAAATTTAAAACCCAAAAGGACACGGGTTACACAAGAATGTACAAACATGTCTTATACAGATAGATTAAATTACTTAAATTTGCACTCTTTAAAAGGTAGATGTATTAGAGGGGACTTGATTGAAGTGTTCAAAATATTTCACCAGCAAACGGACATACAGTGGGACTATTTTTTTGAAGCTGCTAAAACAGATAGAATAAGAAATTCGGAAGGCAAGATATTTGTTAAGCAGTTTCATACTAATATGGGGAGATTCACGTTCAGCAACAGAGTTATTGCTAACTGGAACAATTTGCCATTGCACTTAAATTTGCTAATAATACAAATGTTTTTAAGAACTTGCTGGACGATGACTTGAAATTTAAAGTACAGTTTAGAAGCTTTGACGAATAAGTAGGAAAATTTATATTGCATGCATTTCAACCCTGTTATAAAAGCAAAATTATGAGGGGACATGGAAAGGCTTAACGGCCTATGTATAAATTACCTCCCTACCACTACTACTACTACTACAAGCTTTTTTTTATGTGTGTAGCAGTAAAAAGTCATTTTATCTAAGAGTAAACTCCCTTACCCACAGCCCAGTGTGTAGAGTCGCATGGCTAACTACGCCGAAGTACGAGTGGAGTGTATGAATATCAGAAGGTAGTGTCAACAAAGTTATAAACAAGTTTATATCAGGTAAATCACGTAAGTATTTTATCTCTCTCGAGTGTTCGGCAAATGTACTGTTTAGTTTGTAAACACTTTTCATTTTGATCATCGGAGTCATTACCCATTACCAGACTCGACCATCAGTGTCATTCACTTGCCAGCCTTCGTCCGTCATTGCCACATTAGTTTATGAAAGATCTAGATAAGATACAATATTACCAAGCTAAATAATGATTGACCTGCATTTAAGAAGTAACAATGCCCCTGTTAACACTTAGCCCCGTTAAAAAGAAAAATGAAAAAAATTACCACACGACGGAAAAAAGTTCAATGAAAGAGAAATAAATTTGTTTGCAGATTCACCGTTTACGTTTTTCACTATGTTTATTATATTTCTTGTTTATTTTTTCATAACACTATCAACACAGACCCACGTTCTGCTCAATGTGCCCAGTTAACACTGCAGTCACAGCACTGAAATTCCCTCAGGACACCAGATTTTGACCATTTTTAATCCATTTTCCTTAAAAGCCTAAATCCGACAGTGACTACACTGACTTTATTTTTGTACCGGTAGTGAAATAGAGCTATCTTTCTTCTTCTTGATGATAAATGTTTTAAAAGTCAAAACACTTATTTTGTCGTTGTTTGATTGAGTTGAAAATGACATACTTCAAACAAGGAGCAATGATTCAGTGCTTGAAGAGGCCAACAGGTTGGTTGCTTTCTCTTCAAATTAACCAATGAAATCGACTGGTAGTGGCCTGCTAACTGATATGATATGACGTAGGAAGACCTGTATCTGTATGCTGACACCACGGGCTAAAACTTCTTCAGAAAATTTGGTCATATTTATTTTTAGCTATCATTCTCGCGATGTGCCCTGAGTCATTTTGAGAAGCATTTATTATTCGCCATTCACCCACTCAAGCACATACAGTTAGTTAGGCAGAATTATCTACCACTGCAGATATGAAAGCTTATCTCCCCAATTTTTTCAATCTAAGACATAAGGGCAAGCTTTGTTTATAATTCAATATTTGTTGCAGCCATTGCAACACCAAGCTGCACTGAAAATTGCTGGAATGGTGCTCAGTTACCCTTGGAATTTATTAGTTTATTCATATATATATATATTTGTGTGTGTGTATATATATATATATATATATATATATATATATATATATACACACACACATATATATAATATGTGTGTGTGTGTGTGTGTGTGTGTGTGTGTATAACTTTGTACAAGTCTACAGAGAATACTTGGACAGTACCAAAAATATATTTTATATTACTCAGTATATGTTGTAAAGGGGCAGTCACATTACTTGTGAATATGTTCAAAGCAGCTGTTTTTGGGCATGCCTTCTTGCTTTTACAGCTGTCTTTTGAAGAAATTATTACTTTTTAAAATGACATTTGTTCTGTATATATGTATACAGCGAAAGAGAATTGAAGTTAGATATTGAAAATAGTTGGATTGAGAGTAGCATGGTTATAATATAGAATATTATACATAGCATATTCAGGTACATTTAGAAGGCAATTAAGGATATTACTAATCAATGTCCATAGTGATGGTTATTCAGGGTGAGGTGATCCAGTGTAATCAAGGTGACACTCATAACAGTTAAATACAAACTAGCTTATCATGGATGTAAAAGAAAAGAAGTGAATCTGCTGGTTGCTCTGGAAGACTCACTCTGCACTTTGGAAATAACAGCAAATATAATTCTTGAACTGTTTTTGTACATGCTTTTAATGTGCATGATTACTAGAATTTGACATATGTTACAAATGGTGTCATCATAGCATTTAATTTTTTCCCTTGCATTTACACCAGTCTTGATAAATGATTGTATGGTTTGATATCTAGTTAAGGAAAACACAAGCAACTTAGATAACACTAAGGATTATGAAGTTCATTTTCTTAAAGTGCCATGTTAATGTTATGCATTTGTGGGATTTGAAATTGCCCCAATTCTATTACTCACTTTACTTTCTTCTGCCATTACATACCCCAGATTTATTCATGTTTGCAGAAAAAAAGCTGAAGGTACACAAGTTGTGGACTGACTACAGTATGTCCAAGATTACCAAGAGGAAATATGTGGAGCAGGAGGTGATGGAGTTCGTGTTGCCTTCAGAAAATCAGAAAATAGTGAAGGTATGTTTCAAAGAAACAGCAGATTAATGACATGCGTAGTGTGTGATGGTGGTGAGTATTTGTAGCTTCAGCAGTTGCCGGAAACTGATAACAAAGTTTGCTGCTTACGTGAGAGCTATGGTGTATCTTTCTTTTCTATTTTTCTTTGTGTGTGTGTGTGTGTGTGTGTGTGTGTGTCTGTGTCTGTTTGTTTTTCTAAAAAAAAAAAAAAAGCTGTATTGTGTTATTGGTGGATTCTGGTTGCTGTAAATGATGAAATGGTATTTTATATATAAATGCACTATTAAAGTCATTGGCAGTTAGGGAGTTGCCAGCATGCCTAAGCTGTTCAAATCATAATGATTTTCAGTGTGAAGGTACATTGTAGTGCAAGATTTTCCTAAATGTGCAGGCAGTTTCCTTGTCCTGCGCCCAGTGAGAGATAGCTTTGTAAAGTGGTTCTCACATGACACACTGTGCATTGATTGTGTGTGTGCGCACGCGCAATGGATATGAGTGATTGCACTTATGAGAATACAAGAGAGAGAGAGAGAGAGAGAGAGGTGTGTTTGCATGTGTGTGTGTGTGTGTGTGTGTGAGAGAGAGTGAGAGAGAGTGTCCCTTTGCCTCTCATGCACCTCCTCCCCATCCCCCCTTCCCTACTGTGCCTTTTACCTGCTTGCCAATTCATCATAAGAATAAATTTAAAAGTGAGGTGACTGCAGTCGAAAATTGAAACAAACTTAAAGGAGATATTGCTATTCCCCTGGACCAAAGGGACAAACAAATTACAATACAAAACACGACACATTTCGATCTCTTTGGTCTTCTTCAGGCAAGATAAACAACATTCAGGACAATGAAAACGAAGAACAAACATCTTCTCAAATTGGGCGCAAAACAGATGTTGAATCCATTGTGTACATATTTTTAGTCTATTCTATTTAATGTGAGATGGAGACTGAAGGTGCATGGTTTGTTTTGTTTGAACATGTGTGAAGTGGGAGGCTTAAATGTTCAGCATCACAAGTTTGTGATATCTGTGTGCTGCCATGCCATTTTTTGTTTGTTTTAATTTTTGGTGTGTGTGTGTGTGTGTGTGTGTGTGTGTGTGTGTGTGTGTGTGTGTTTAGCATAAAAACACAAAACACAGACTCCTAGTCAGTGTGTGTGTACTGTATACATGTATATATACCAGTATGGCAGCATGTGCAGTAATGAAAGCAATAACTGTAATGGCCATCATCAAGAATACACAAGTTACTTTAAAAAAAAATGACACAAAAGTGGTTTAAAACTTGTACAAAATACAATAGGAAACAAACTATCAATCAAAAAAAGCTTGAAACTAGTTGATTAATTGAATGTATAAGCAGTAGTAATTTAAATTAAAAAGAAGAGTGCAGTTAAACCAGCAACAGAAGTTTGACGTGATTTCATATATGTCTTTATTTTATATCATTTGCATAGTGAATGGAACTGGACTTGTCTAATAATAATGGAATATGATCTATTCTGTTATTAGTGGAAAAAAATTGTCACCATGCTTTTTTGCAAACTTAAAAAACAAACAAAACAATAAATAAAAACAGTTTGTCCAGATGACACATGCCACAGGTTTGAATTATAAAATCTTTCTGTTTACAGAGAACAATCAGATGACATGATTTCAGACATGCCTTTATATATAATGATGAGAAAACAGCTACAGATGACAATAATTCACAGTTAAATGAAAGAATCCTTCAGAGATATTTCATTAGTGTGTGTGTGTGTGTGTGTGTGTGTGTGTGTGGTGTGTGTGGTGTGTGAGAAAGAGAGATACTGCTTCTCCTCAACTCTTGGATCTTTAATGTATAGAAGTTTGGCTGATCACCTGCATTTCTGGTGTTCCTGTCACCCTTCAGTTTTCCAGCAACAAAAATGCCTGCATTGACATTGAGTTTCTGGACTTGCACATGGAACTGCTTTAACACCAGATGAACTGGCAACCTCCATATTGCCCAGCTGCTTAACTGCCTATTTTTATTCTACTGTATTAATCATTATGGAGAAAACCAGTTAAACATATACACAGCAAATGGTAATCTTTTTTCTTATCTTGGGACAAACGGAATAACCTACAATAAAAAGTAAGCCCTAAGTTTGATCACCTTTGTACCCATTCACCCCAGCCTTTATTTCTTTTTCTTTGAAAAAAAAAAGTTTTCTACAACATTGTCATAATGAAGGAGCAACTGTTTGCCCACATTTGTTTTCATCTTGTGTGTGTGTGTCTGTGTGTCTCTGTTCAGTGTGTGCACGTGCGTGCGTGCATGTGTGGGTGTGTGTGTGTGTGTGTGTAAGTATGTGTGTGTGTGTGTTTCTATAAGTTTCTGTCCCATGTTTTCTTGAGGAGCTGCCAACAAATAAGCCCTGATCCTCAGTCCATTCCTATTGTTAATTCAAAATCTCAAATTTTGTATTGTTATGACAACCACTAGCATTGAAACAAGAATCACAGTCAGTAGATGTTGAGAAAGTAGATATCTGAATAAGATTGTGTTGTGCAGGTCACAGGAGGCAGGGGAAACAATCTCCACGAGGTGGTTGATGCCCAGGAGAACATCTTCTTAGCCAGTATGCCATGTAAATTTCGTAAGAACATCTGGATTAAACGAGGTGAGGTGTATTTAGAAAATTCCTTTCTTCATGTCGTTACGTTACCATAGTAAGATCTCAATCTCCCTTTTTCTCTGTCTGTCTCACTTCATGCCTCTGTGTGTGTGGTATGTGTGTGTGTGTGTGTGTCTCTCTCACCGTGAGATAGAGAGTGCGATTCCCCACACCCGTCAACCACCCCACACACTCCCTTCCACTCTCTCTTGTTCTCTGAGACAGGGGGTCTAATTTTCCCATCACTGCTTACTATCCTCCTCTCTCTTTCTGTGTCTGTCTGCCTCTCTGTTTCAGCATTCATAGAGAGCAGCTATTGGAATATTAATGTAAACTTGTTGTTACATGCAGAACAGATGGCTTCTAGACTAGTGGACTTTTAGAAATGGTTTCACAAGATCATCACAGAGCCATGATTCAGAAGTTGAATGGGGATGTAAACTCTCCTCCCCAGGTTTGATATTATTCCATTTATTTCTTACCATTTGAATCAGTGTAACATAGAAACACGGCAGTAAGCACATTTCGTAATACATCATTTTAAAGAGAAATGAATGTAGTTGTACACAAAATCAACAACAACCAGGAAAAAAAGTCTGGTTGAACATTTTATTTCTTTTGCAGATGTTAATATTATGTGGGTACTGTAGCATATTTTCCCTTGATTAAAAAAGAAATTAAATTGAAGAATTCCTTTTTGAGTCCATAAAAATTTTTTCTCCATTGCTCTATAGCTGAACTTTATGTTGTCAATAGTCCCGTACAATTCATGTCAGGTGAACTGGTTGATATTTTTTTGTACTTAGACTACTGTATAGAATAGCTCAGAACGCAAGAGTT
Source organism: Conus canariensis (assembly GCA_033310375.1). Classification (NCBI taxonomy): domain Eukaryota; kingdom Metazoa; phylum Mollusca; class Gastropoda; order Neogastropoda; family Conidae; genus Conus; species Conus canariensis. The sequence goes on from CM065723.1 coordinate 73,417,400, forward strand.
CATCAAAATGCTCATGTATGACTTAAAAAAATGATGATGAAGATGTAAAATTAGTAGTTCACAGAACATGACACAAACATTGATAACCTACACATTCTCTCTCTCTCTCTCTCTCTCTCTCTCTCTCTCTCTCTCTCTCTCTCTCAAATGTACTCACCAAATGAAGTCAAAGAGTCAGTCAAATCCAAGATGGCCACATTCAAGATTGCAAAATTGATGATGGATAGTAAGCAAAGAACTTTTTTTTTCAGCTTAGATTTCAGGTCCGATGCAATAAAACCATCTAGTGATGTCAGATTGTTTATTCCAGTCATGAAATCACAAATGAATGTGTTCTACATATTAAAAAATTGTGGAAAATGTCATTAAAACGTGTTTGATTCTCAAGCGAGTGAACCAGTAAGAGTTAACTGGCAGATTTCATGTGTTTATATCAGGCTGATTTACTTGATTGTCACTATATGCAAACACAAATGAGTCAGAGAACTTTCCAAAATTTCTAAAAAGAATCATGACCGAGGTCATACAGTTTCTAATAGAATCAAAACTGATCAGAAATGTGTGTAGAGTTTGGATTTGATCTCTGTAATATGATGTAAACCTTAGCAACTATCAACGTTGCAGTGGCATCCCACCTTTGATTACCTTTGTTTTTAAACATGGTGGTCTGTTTTTAGAACTAGGTAGCACCAAAACTTTGATTATCATGGCATGTGTGTGTGTGTGTGTGTGTGTGTGTGTGTGTGTGTGTGTGTGTGTGCGCGCGCATTTGAACTGCTCTCTTTTGTTATCATTAAGTTGCATGAGAATATTAGACTTCTTGGGTTAGGATGAATTTGTGTTGTTTCTGTTTGCCATAGTTTAGCAATGTCATGTTTCTCATTCCACATTTTTTCAGTGTGATTGTTCCACAAGGTGGGGTTAAATAATTGGTTGAAGACTGAGTTTGTGTCTCTCATCTTTCCCATTGTATTCGCTTAATTAAGTGTTGTTATATTGAATTGTATGATGTTGATTTTTTTTTCCTCATGGGTTGTATGCCAAGTACTTCAAACAGATGATCTTTTACTTTGTGTAGATGTGTTTCAGCGCTCCAACAGGTTTATTCTTTGAATTCTTGTCCAGTGTCAGTGATTCTTTAAGTCACTAAGTGTTTATTTACTAAACTCCAAAGTACTTTGGACATGTGATTGTTAGAAAACTGTATTTCTTTTGTAATCACGTCCACGATGAAGCCTTTAGAGTAAATGCAACAGATAGTGGTTTGGAGAATGCAGTTTTTAACACTGAAAACTGTTCTTTATTGTCAAAAATGATTATGATATATAGTAATTTGGGATATTTAAGAAAAAAAATCTATCTGACTTTTAGTGATTAGAAAGAAAAATAAAGGTCACCAGAGTGCATGTGGCCCCAGGAATTTCGAAATGTAGTCTTTTGCCTTACCTGTGATTGCATTCCCTTTTGTCTGTTCTGCCAGGTGACTTTGTCATCATAGATCCCATCGTGGAAGGGGACAAGGTGAAAGGGGAAATTGTTAATATTCTCTTCAAAGAACAAATTAGCCATATTCAAGAGGAAGGTTTATGGTAAGTAACATTTCTATAATATCTTCACTTTAGACTTGGCTCAGTTGAAGTAACTTTGTGTTGTCTAAGATGAGTTTTTTGCTCGCTCTCTGTCTCTTTCTTCTATAATATCTTCACTTTAGACTTGGCTCAGTTGAAGTAACTTTGTGTTGTCTAAGATGAGTTTTTTGCTCGCTCTCTGTCTCTTTCTTACTCGCTGTCTGCCTGTTTGCCTCTCGGTCTCTGATTGTCTGTTTGGATTGCTTTTCTGTTCGTCTCTCTCACATTCACTGTCTGTCTCCGTCTCTTTCTCTGTCTGTGTCCATTTCTGTCTCCCTCCCTCACTCTCTTTCCTTGTCTGTTTGTCTCTCTCTCTCTGTCTGTCTCTCTGTGTCTGTCCATTTCTGTTTCCGTCCCTTTCTCTCTGTCACTAGCTGTGTCTCTGGCTGGCTGTTTCTCAGTCTCCCTCTCTCTCTCTCTCTCTCTCTCCAAGAGCAGTTTACCAGTGATGGGTGGCAGGAGAAGGAAATCTCTCTCAGAAGGCTTTATCAATGACTGTGTTTAGATTTTATTTGCCTGAGTTTGGGTCAGGAGAAATGCAGACAATAAGGAAAAAAGTGTATTTTTCCAGTTAAAAAAACCAACAAGCAACAACGAGTAAAATTTATTGCACCCATTCATCTCTTGAGCTAATTCTGCTTATGTTCATGAGTGAGGCTGCTGGAGTATTGGAGGGATTTTAGGGAACAGGATGGGGGTCTTACATTTGGAGAGCCTTTTTGTAGACTTACAATAGCTCTGTTAACAGTGTTGGGTCAGGCAGGGAGAAAAACCAACAAACAAATAACAAAAAGACTGCATTTGCTGGTGACGGTACTGGGCTTTTTTTTTTTTTTTTTTTTTTTTTTTAAATTGAGGAAAGGGGGGAGGGAGGAGACTGATCAGTATAAAAATATGCATTTGTGTGCCAGTGTGGATATTATGTGAACATGCTGGCATGTATGTTTGTATTTGTGTGTGTGTGTGTGTGTGTGTGTGTGTGTGTGTGTGTGTGTGTGTGTGTGTGTGTGTGTGTGTTTTCATCTGACTTTGACCTCTTGTGTGTGTGTGTGTGTGTGTGTGTGTGTGTCATCTGACTTTGACCTCTTGTTGTTTATTTTAAATAAAGCAGAAAAGAGCATTGAAACCTAAATGCATAATATGCATGCACACAAGTGATTATCATTTTGCAATGTATCATACAATTATCTCAACTCACTTGTATGTAAGTTATCTCCAAAAATTGATATTCAGATCAGAATGCCCTAGGTGAGGCAAGATAGTGGTGATGTTCACAGAGCAGAAGTCTTTGAATGATGGTCCCTGATACTGAAGATGGCTGTGTGTCTTGTGCAGGCCTGAGGCATTTGGACAGAAAGAGGCCAAGCCCACACACTACGTTGACGAGGACATGCTGCCTCCCAGTGATTCTGATGATGAGGACTTGGCTGAAAAGGTTGTGAACGCAAACAAAGGCGGCCAACTGTATGAACATTTTTCAGATGATGAAGAACAGGAAGAGGAAAGTGAAGCGGAAGAAGAAACAGAGGATTGCTGTCAGGATGGAGAGACTGCTGCCGATTCAGAAGAAACATGCCAGAGCTGACATAATTAGATGCATCACTGTCTGTTGAATTGTGCAGTTGACTGAAGTATATGGAGAAGAAAGTCACTATTGTAATGTGTATGTGTATAGTGTGGAGGCAAGTTTGCATTTGAGTGTGTATGCTTTGCAGCATGTTCAGGATGGTTTTAAAAGAAATGATTTATTACTTCATTTGTATGCATACAAAAATTTCAGTTCTATGATTTATTTTATCAGAACTGTATTGTGTGGTTAACACATGATATACAATGTGTGTGTGTGTGTGTGTGGAACAGAGACAAAGTAGCGTGTGTTGTGTGTGTATGAGTGTGTAAAAGTGTTGTGTGTGTATGAGTGTGTAAAAGTGGTGTGTGGTGTGTGTGTGTGTATGAGTGTGTAAAAGTGGTGTGTGGTGTGTGTGTGTGCAAGTGGTGTGTGTGTGTGTGTGTGTGTGTGTGTGTGTGTGTGTGTGTGTGTGTGTAAAAATGGCATGTGTGTGTGTGAAAGTGAGACAAATTAGTCGCAGTCATTATTCCAGTTTCCATGTACATATTACTGGTTCTATAGAGCTAAAGAAAAAATGTTTGAGATGGACCATTGGTGAGATGAACCTCAAATGACAAATAAAACTTGGACATCTACCACGTCTTGTGATGAGTGTGTGAATGATGCGTACACTGTGAAATCAACAAGGACAAGTACTGATAATCTAAATTAAAAACATGCATACATTAGAGGCATTTTTTTCCCTCTAGTTCTGACTAGACCATCTAATGTTAAGAAGCACTCTTTACATTGTTAGATGAGTTTAGTAACACACCGGTATTAACCAACTCATACACTTGTAAGGGTCTATACCTAGATTACGGAAGGTATGATAATCCAGTGTACATCAGTCTAGTGCCTATCACCATGATTTGGCTTTATGAGCTCATCTTTGGTCAGTGACATTTTTTAAATGCTAGGCATACAACTGCCAACTAAAGTGTACTATGCAGCAAAATCAGTGACTCAGTTTTCAAAGTGCCATTTTTATGCATCCACAGAATTGTTTCCCTAAAAATCAAGAGATGTGCCCAAACTAAACGGCTACATATTCCAAATGTTATGAGACTTTAACCTTCTCTTCATCATTTATCCACTGATTCAGTTTTGGTGGGTCTCACAGACCCATGCCTGTCAAAGAGGCATTTCAGCAGCATGCCCCTGTCTGTGTTTTGTGGGTTTCACAAACCCATGCCTTTTAAAGAAGCATTGAGACCCATACAAATTCTTTAGGGAGCTCAGCTCTGTGTCCATGTGTCATGGGCCTCTCTGTGTTACAGCTTTTGTTTCTTACCAATCTTTTTTCAATTTAAGTTTCATGTTCTTGTACTCTGACACAAGACCATGGGAGAGAGTGTGATAATTTCTGACACTTTGTGATGCAGTTTCCTGAGAGACTTGTATGGATGTATAGCCCAGGACATGCAGGTGTCAAAGGAAATGAGAAAGCAGACACACTGGCAGGCAAGGTAATGATAAGAAGTGGTTTACAGTTTAGCAAATCTGATGTGATAAGAAATCTAAAGAATCGCCTCAACAAACAAGATCAAAGCCACTATACCATCAACCATTTTTCAGAGCTCAACATCAAGAGAGGAAACGGTTGCACATCCAGGCTGAAGCTTAAAGGAAGAGCAAGAAATATTACCAACCAAATAAATGTTGTAATAACCTCAAGGCCAGCACAGTGAAGACTCCTAGAGAATGGGGCAGACTCATACTGGGCCTTTTTCCAATGACACACACAGATGAGCAATCACATGTCAACTTATAAGACTTTGAAGCTCACAGGATCCCCAGTTTTTATTGTAAACATACGTGCAGTGGTAAGTGTGCATCATTAAAGCAATGCAAGTGTGTAAAGAGGAGAGTCAGTAAATGTGAGTGTATATGTTGGTGTGTGTGTGAGTGTGGTGACGGTGGTAGTGGTGATTTTGTATATATAGTCATCTGATGAACATTCGTTTCCCCCCAAATAATCAAAAGTGTGCATATGCAGGTGCATGCACACAAATACACATGTACTTACGTGCATATATGGGTTAGGGTTAGGGCATGTGCACATATGTGCATGCAGGGGCATGCTCACACAAGCCCACAGATCACACATGCACACACACATGAGCCCATGCCCATACACCCATGCACACACACACATGCACACTCAATAAGTGCAAAGAATAAGTGCACATAGTACAGACACAGCAAGCATGAGCTTTTTCCAACCTTAAAGAACAAGGAACATTTTGTTGTTAAGAAAAAGAAAAGAGTTGGACAGTAAGGAGGGTGTGGTTGGGGTTATGGCAGGGAGGGGGTGTGGGGCGGGGTGGGTGGGGCAGCAGGAGTGGATTGTACCAGCTATCGGGGGGGGGGGGGGGGGGGGGGGGGGGGGAAGAGGACATATGGGCTGGGGTGGGGCCTTGGGAGAGCATTTGGGGGTGAGAGGCCTTGAGGACATGTTCAGACCTCCACCTAATGAAGTGCAATGTCTCCAACACAACACCAGGCTTCGCTGGCCCAACTCGGCAACAAGGATGGGCAGGGGTGGGGAGGGTTTTGGGTGGTGGGAGGTGGGGAAGAGAGAGGGGTGGTGGTGTAGGTGAGTTAGGCGAGGCCTGACACTCTCCTATTGAAGGTGTCGAGCGTGGGGGACAAGGATTCTTCCAAAGGGAGTTTATTCCTGTCCCTGATGGTCCTTGGGGAAAAAGCTGGAATATCTATAGACTGGCTTGTCCTGTGTTCTCTGGTACTGCAGATGATGCTGGTTCCGCAGTTTCGTTATTGTAAGCGTTTTTCTCTTTGAGACTGGGACAGCTGACATTTCACACCCATGTTTTGACATTTTCTCTAATTGAACCGTTAAGCTGATTGATGGAGTAAAAATTACTTTGGAAGCTATTAACTGTAAACGAATAATTGGGTTTTACACAAAATATACTAAAGACTACAGTTATTAACTAATAACTGGTCACAAAGAGATGATGTTAACTACAGCAGATTCCCCGAAGCTGGAGTATGGCTGCCTTAATGGCGGGATAAAAAAACGGTCAGAAGCCCTACACACACACACAAAAATCCACTCCCTTTGTTGGGTAGATGGGGTTAATCCTTGCCTGTCTATACAGGAAGTGTCCGCAGGAGTATTAGCCTGCGTACGCAGAAAAGAAAAAAACACCCTACAGCAGAATGCTCAGCAAGTAGCTTTGGCGCGAGCTCGTGCCGATTTTCTTTTTCTTTCCGTAGAGTGTCCACAATCATCAAGTTGATTATTCGGACAGTTCAGGTTCAGGTTTAGGGGCGATGATTATTTCATCATAGCCTCGTGGCTTTATATGCCCCATCTTTGTGTGCTCTTTCATTTGTCAGGTCCACAGCGAGCCCAGTTTTTATTTTCAACCATCAAAGTTGAACATGATGTCAGTAATTGTTTTATGCTTATTGATAAGATTTTTTTAAAAGAGTTATAATTTGGTGCACGTTTGATGTTCGGAGTTAGTTTATTCCAAATTGGTGCTATCCTCTGGCTGAAGGAATTGCTGTATTTGTACTTTGTCACAACTCTTATGGGTTATGTTGGTTAGAGCAGGTTCAAAAAAACATGCTTGATTAATATCATCTAGATTATTGAAAATTTTAAAAGTTTGGATCAGATCTCCTCTTATCCTTCTGGCTTTGAGGGATGGCAACCTTAGGTACCTTAATCTATCTTCATATGAATAATCAGAAATGTCCGGAAATGTCCGGTATTAGCTTAGTTGCTCTTCTCTGCACCTTTTCTATTTCTATTGACTGCCTTTTTAATCTTGGATACCATATCACATTGCCATATTCAAGAATCAGTCTCACCATTGCCTTATATAGTCTAAGAAAGGTATCTTTGTCCAGGTATGTAAAAGTTCTCTTAATAATACCAATCATCTGCATGGCTTTCTTGATGGTCTGTGCAATGTGTCTGTCAAAAAGTTGAGTCTTCATCAAATATTACTCCAAGTCTTTTTCCTCTTCACAGCACGTTATTTGAACTTCTTGATCCCCAACTTTCATACTGTAATTTAATTTAGGGTTTCTTTTGCCAGTATGTAATACTTTGCATTTGGATGCGTTGAAGTACAAATTCCATGAGTTAGACCAATTAATGAGTAGCTCAATGTCGTTTTGCATTGTAAGGCGTTTGGATCGTGAACTGTACTACTTAGTATCATCAGCAAAGATCTTGCATGTGCTTTTTAACCCGTCTGGTAAGTCATTTATAAATATAGTAAATAATATAGGTCCCAGTATGCTGCCTTGGGGAATTCCACTAATGACATTAGCATTACTAGAAACAGAAGAGCCAACTCTAACATTCTGAATTCTATCTCTCAAGAAGTTTTCAATCCAATCTAAAACTTTTCCCAGTATACCATACGATTTAAGTTTACTAAGTAGTCTGGCATGTGGGACCGAATCGAAGGCTTTACGAAAGTCCAGGTACAAAACGTCAATGCTATCTCCACTATCAATTAACTTAGTAAAGTCTTCCATTACCTCAAGCAACTGTGTGATACAAGATCTACTTTGACGAAAACCGTGTTGACATTTGGCATACAACTCATTATTCATCATATGATCAACAATAACGTCTCTTACGATTGACTCCAGTACCTTACAAGTCACACTTGTCAAGCTTACAGGTCTGTAGTTTCCAGGGTCAGTTCTTGTTCCCTTTTTGAAAACAGGTATTACTGTTGCAGTTTTCCAGTCTCGAGGTAGAGTTCCTTGCTCCATAGATTTATTAAAAAGGATACTAAGATACTTTGCTAGTTATGTGCTTAGTTCCTTTAAAACGCGAGATGGAATAGCATCTGGTCCTTGCGCTTTATTTGGATTTAGATTATCAAGTTTCTTTTTAACCAGTTCCGGGGTAATAATTACGTCATAAACAGCTTTACCATTTGATTTACATTTTGGTATTACATCTGGTATGTCCCTTTTGTCCTCTCGTGTAAACACACTGGCAAAAAAAGTGTTTAAGAGTCTCGGCTTTGTCCTCATCCTTTGTCTCTCACACTTTTGTGTGTATGACCGTTGTTTTTTTTTTTATCCCGCCATTAAGGCAGCCATACTTCAGCTTCGGGGAAGGTGCATGCTATATGTAACGTGTCATCCATACAAACGGCCAAACTGGCCTTCTCTTCCGAAAGTTGGTGATAGGGTTTTTACGTGCAAGATGTGCGTGCGTTTTCACACGGAACCTCGGTTTATAGTCTCATTCGATGGAATGTATGGGAAATGGAGTAAGAACCAGTGTTCTTCTTCTTCTTCCTTTGAGTGTCCACAATCAACAATTTGAGTTAACTCCGAGGGAAAAATCCCCATGTACTGAAACGGCCCGGCGGAGATGCGAACCAGCAACCCCAAGATTACGAGTCCGATGCTCTACCAACTGAACTGTTCCGGCCCCGATAGCCTCTCCTGTTCGTTTTTTATTTATTTATTTTTTTACTGAGAATGGAAAGGAATTTCTCGTGATTTCAACATCTATCATAGAAATGAACGAGCGAGGAGAAAGTAACGATCCTTGGACAACTGTTCAAAAAGTCGCCCAAACTCCATTCTACGGTCCCTGATGCCCATCTCTCTCCACTTAGGCCTAGTCTATTTTAGGTCAACATTTCTTGTGTCTACGTCATAAATTCTTGTGCACGAAACAGATGATTGGCGCAGATTCAAAAGGCGGTAGGGACTAGAGTTCAGGAAAAGCTGTAAGTACCGGGTAAATTGCTTACTGATTGTATTTTGCTTTTTGTTACTGCTTTGACTGAACATACTGGCAAAAAGTGGTTAGGGGCCCATCCTTTCGATGCTTACTGGCCTTTAGACATATTTTATCGTCTCTTCTTTTCCACCATCAAATCGAAGTCGGAAACGCTGAGGTTCGCAACTGACCTTACGTTGTGGAGTCCAGAGACAGTCATTGTCACAGTTGTAATAAACATGTTCATTTGTACGTAACAAATGTGGTAATTAATGTTTCATCTGACTTTGAGCTGTCAGTCAGGGCTTTGAATAAATATGAGGCCCGTAAATTCCAGAATTAGGATTGCCAGTGCAATCGGTTCAATCACAATATCGTCAATTACATCAGATATTGTCATCATCATCATATTTGGCAGGAAGTCCGGAACTAATAAATTTTACAGGCAACAAAACGGAGGGTTTGGAAAATGTTCCGTCACGGCATATTTTAACCTGTCATCAGTTCGAAGTTTTTGCAGTTCTGTGAGCGGAACAACGGAGCAACGCAATATTTCCCAATCACCTTCACAGCTACGTGACTGGGCCAACAACAACAACACAAACACAGACTCCAGTTAGCCAAGTATTGATCATCAGTAATCATGCAGTTTTGAACGTAATGATATTATATCATCTCTTGCTCATTGATAGTTAAGGCTGGATATGTTAATGATTTTTTTTTTTTACTGCTTTTCATCACTTTAAGTAAGCCAGTGATTTGTTTTGTAAATTTCCTCTGCAGTTTTCAACAAGAATTTATGTGGTTCCGCAGATTAAGAGACCACACCACATTAACATACCCCAGAACTGGTCAAAGTACTAGGGATTTAAATATGGTTTTGAATTGAAAATGACGAGCCATCAACCCTGCTATTTCATGTCTTTTTCACACTAGCAGCAGTTCGATGATCAGATTACTGTCAGCCATGACCCATGAATCTTTCTCCACTTCAAGGTTGTAGTTCACAGCCATTCATTTTGTATTTATCTTTTGGATCATTGATACCTGTAACTGTAAGTCCAGTTTTATATTCATAACTATTTAGTATTTTTTCCTATTATTTGCTGGCATAATCAACTTGTTGATCATGCAGGTTTATAACATATATCTGCCTTCATAATTTTATGCCATAGTAATCTTTAGTGTAATAACAGAATTTTTTAAAATGCAGTTTACAGCATCAGGCATGTCATACAAAATATAGAGCTTGTCTCCAGACACTACCTCGAGGAACACCACCGGTAATGTAACTGATTTTGCTTCACCCGTACTGAAATCTGTTAAGAAATTGTCTGTCTGTCGAGAAGTTTATCTCAAGTGTTACAACCTTTTAATGAAGGTAATAATCTTCTATTAGAAACTGTTAGCATACTTTATGTTGGACAAGTGTTCATCTGGTGGAATTTTATCTTTCAGCATAGTCATCCAATCATTTATTGCCATAAGTAATTGTACAGGATCTGCCAAATGTAAACTCAAACTGTGAGTTACACAAACTGCATGTAAGTTTTAAAAAGAAAGGTTATTAGTTTCACAATACAGACAAACGGATTACAGACAAAGCATGATACATTTCGACCTCTTGGGTCTTCTTCAGGCAAAAACAAACAACATTTAGGACAATTTCTTCGTTTTCATTGTCCTAAATGTTTTTTGTTTTTGTCTGAAGAAATTGTCCTAAATGTTTGTTTTTGCCTGAAGAAGATCCAAGAGGTTGAAATGCATCATGTTTTGTCCTGTAATGTGTTTGCCTGTATTGTCTTGCGGAACTTATAACCTTTCGTTTTAAAATTTGCTTCAGTTTCTGCCTTCAATCACCGCACTTTGAAATGAACTGTGTGTAAGTTGTTGTAAGTCAAATTTTATTTACTTCATGCCTAATTAAGCTTCGCGCCTAATCAAGTAGGCCTAAGTGACTGATGTGAGGCTTACTGGTCTGTACTTACCCGGTTCATTTTGATTTCCTTTTTTTAAAGACTGGCTTGTCTTCAGCTGATTTCCAGGGGTCAAATAACATCTCGAATCATTCTTCAAGCAAAGTTTTTAATTTAAAGGAAATGTCAAATAAATAGTCTTTCGGGAACTTACACAACAGTCTCAGATGCATTTTGTTGGAAGTAGATGGTTTAGATACATTGAGATTAGCTCCCATTATTTATTTTATTTTATTTTTTTTGCTGTAAATTCTGTCCTAGAAATCTCTGAACTGTTTGGAAGATGTTGTAGTTCATTATGATTTTTAGCTGTAAAAATAATTAAGAAATAATTGCTGATCCCATCAGCTTTTTCCTCATCCATCTGAGAAAGAGTTCATCAGGTATCTTCAGTTTAGTCCTGAAAGAAATAAATGCCTAGGAACTTTAGGATAAGTATTAATTGATCAGGCTAATTTGCTTTCTTTTTCCTTGGTTGTTTTTTTACATTACGTATTTGACCTATTCTTTTATGCAAGCATAAGAGTGAACATCTTTTGACGTAGTTTTTTTGGTCTGACTTAAAAGTGCTGCAGTTAGCTCTAATATTGTCAAGTTATGTGTGTGGAACACGTTTTTTCTGGAAGTTCGCGGCAAAAAGTACTTGAAGTTTTTCCTCTTCCTTCAAAGATTTTATTTCTTATTGTTTCCCAGCAATTGTTTTCATGAATGTTGTCTTCCATATTTTTACTATTTTGTTTTAAAAGGTGCCAGTCAGGTTTGCTAAAGAACTGTTGCAATCGTAGTCTCCCATGTTCATCATTTATTTCCTTTTTTTGTGTGTGATTGGCATAGGACAAGCTATTGTTGCTGCCCTGGAAAGGAGTGTATTTGTATTGATCATGATAGTTTTACCTGTTGGAGGGAGATAAGAGAGGTTGATAACATTCAGGCCATCTTTGCCTATTAGTAAATAAAGAATATTACCTTCCAGTAAGCCTTTGTAAACCTTTGTTTAAGTTTTGAAGGAGAAACATTTCATTCACTGTCTCAGAAAACACACATGCAGGATTGTCTTGTTGCTTGGAGTGCATTCATTTATCCAATTTACTTCTAGATGATTAAAATCTCCTATGATGATAATAGTATCTTTATCACTCTGTAAGTTATATAGGGATTTGATTATATCATATAATGTTCCAGATCCTGGCTGTTTCAGTATTTGGTGACTTGTCTACAAACGTTATCTCTGTTTCCTTGGATTTTAAACACCAGTGAAGGATGAAAGCACTCAAGTTTTGGTTGCCTAATCATGTTACAAGAACTGTTAATGAAGGTCATAATCCCTCTGCCAGACAGGTCAGTTAAAAGATATTGTCCTTCTTGCTCGCTTTTGGTCATAATCTCTTTCCTGCACAGATTTGTTGGCAGAACCTCCAACTGTATTAAACTTTGCAGCTATGTGATGTGCTTTTCTTACACCTCTGTTAACCGGACTGAACTTTGACTGGTCTTGGTCTTGCATTGAATCCATGGTGTTTTACACACAGACGAGTAGCTTTGATGACATTATCTAAGTTTTTGTCTTCATAAATGTAAGTCTTGTCAATGTCAAGTACAACATTTGTGACTGTCAGAATCATCTGCTTGTTCTTCTCATACACACACCCCTCTTTTTTTTTTTTTTTTTCTCTTTTCTTTTCTTCTTTTGCTGCTTTCTGGTATCCTCCGGGGGTTGCAACCTTGCCGTGGTCGGAGGGCTTGCGTGGTCCAGTGATCTTTTAGGCTTTGCTGACGGGGGCATCAATACTCGACTAGATGGTTAGTTGTTGTCAATGCTTCTAGGCCTGTATAGCCAAGCTGCTGACTGGCCAAGCATTACGTGGTAGGAATTGATGCCCCTGGTAGGGTCTCCCATGTCAGAAAGGTTAGGAGTGAGGGCCCAGACAAATAGTAACCCACCTTTTTCCTATTCTGTCTTCTGCCTTTCTTAACGGTTCTTTTCTTTCTTCGTCTCCCTTTCAAGCCTTCTTTTGCACACTCTTTTTCTCTCTGTGGTCTTCTTAAGATCCGCCACGTTTGCCGTGCGGTGCGACCTGTGACGGAGGGGGATGAGATCCTGGTGATTGAGAGGGCCATCGCCCTCAACACATCACTTTGGCTCGTACCTCTCCTAGACAGGAGGTACACTCTGGCCCGGGTGTATCAATCGGCTTCCCCTTCGTGGGGCTGGGTCAAGACAGGCAGTTCTCCGACTGGCCAAGGTAACCCCTGCAGTGCTCAGCTCTCTGTTCCCGGGAGTTTGGCATGATCAGGGGGGATAGGGTCAGTAGGCTTCTGTTTGTCGTATATCTCTCCTGAAGCCTGGAAGGGGTCAAGACAATGAGTTCTTGGCCCTGGCCCCTTAGTTGGACTCTATGGTGGGTGGGTAAGGGAGAGACGAAATTTCTAAACATAAATCATGGCTTTATCCAAAATCACACCCCCCATAAAGAAGAGGAAGGCAGTGGACCCCATTTCTAGTCATAACGATTCCGACAGTGACTCGGATATGGAGACGAGACAGAGGACAGGTTTTGGGGCTTCCTGGCTTGTGGTTGAAGGGACAGAGCAGGAAAAGCCTATTTCTGCTCTGAGTCCTTTTGCTATTCAGAAGGGCTTTCAGGGTCTAGCAGGTGACCCTCAGTCAGTGAAAAGGCTACGGAATGGCACTTTCCTCGTCCAGTGCAGATCAAAGAGGCAATTGGAGCAGCTGCTGAGGGCAACAAAACTCGTGGACAGAGAGATCGGGGTGACCCCCCATAAGCAGTTAAATTCGATCAAAGGGGTTATTCGGTGCCCGGATTTGAAAGGTGTCTCGGAAGCGGAGATCAAGACAGAACTTGCGTCCCAAGGTGTGACAGAGGTGCATAGGGTGACAGTCAAAAAAGGTGCAGAAAGAGTGCCCACCAACACCCTCTTTCTGACATTCTGCAACCCTGTGCTGCCTCCGGTCATTAAAGTCGGGTACTTAAATGTACGTGTCCAACTGTATGTCCCATCCCCGTTGAGGTGTTTCAAATGCCAGAAGTTTGGACATGTCAGAGACCGCTGTTCTGGGGAGGAGGTGTGTGGTGTTTGTTGCAAGGCAACCCATGATGGGCCGTGTAAAGACCCGGCTCATTGTGCGAACTGCGGTGGCGACCACCCCTCCTCTTCACGCAACTGCCCTGTTTGGGTTCAGGAGTCCACCATCCAAAGAGTGAAGACTGAAAAGAAAATTTCGTTTTTTGAGGCCCGCAAACAGGTTGTTGGCAGTCAGACGTCAACAGTGTCTTCTTATGCTTCCGTTATAAAGAAAGTTTCCACCCGTTCAGTCTGCTGCCAGACTGACAATTTTACTTTCACCAAGACATTGCAAGAAAGACCGTTAAGCTCTGGTGGAAGCAAGTCCGCCGCCTCCCAACCCAAAGTGGGTGCCCCTGGTGGAGGCAAAAAATCCGCCACCCCTCAGACTGCCCAGCAGTCTACTCCATCTGCTGCTGGGCAGATGAAAAAGCCAACCCTCCCGCCTCGAACTTCCTCGAGCAGTGCCCGTGCGGGCAAGGGAGTTCAACCAAGTGTGGAGATGGTGGAGATGAGGAAGAAAACTCCACCATCACCAAAATCCAGACCTTCTTCACCTGTGGGCAAGTCTGCCAGCAGGTCTGAAGACCCAAACAGTCCAGTGAAACTAAGCAATAAATTTGCTCCACTGAACGCAGACGATGACGAGGAGATGACCTGACTTCTCTCCTGTTCATCCTCTGCACCATGGACAGTAGTAAACTAATCCATTGGAATATCCGTGGCCTAAATTCAAATTTTGAGGAGCTGCAACTTCTGTGTCAAACTGTAAAACCTTCCGTCGTGGCTCTAAAGGAAACTAAAATTCAAAGCCAGAAGACCTTCACTCTTTCTGGCTTTAATATTCTTTCTAAACCTGCACAACCATCCACATTGGGACTGTCAGGCGGTGTTGCCCTTCTTTTACACAAAACTTTGCTGTTTAGTCCTGTCACTCTGACTACCTCCCTTCAGGCTGTAGCTGCGAGAGTTACTCTCCACAAGACTGTTACAATCTGCTCACTGTATCTGCCACCTTCTGTCCCGGTTTGTCGTCAGGACCTTGTCAGTCTGATCGGAGAACTTCCTCGACCTTTTTTGCTGTTGGGTGACTTTAATGGTCACAATCCTCTTTGGGGTAGTGTCAGTTCGTCATCCAGAGGTCTGCTTCTTGAGGATGTCCTTTCAGACTTTGATTTGTGTTGTCTGAACGATGGAGCTCCAACTTACCTCCACTCTTCCACAGGTTCACTTTCGTGTTTAGATTTGTCGATTTGTGACCCCTCGCTGGTCCTGGACTATGAGTGGTCTGTCCATGATGATCTGCACGGAAGTGACCATTTCCCTGTTCTTTTAAAACCTGTATTAACTGAGAACGCCTCTGTCTCACAACATTTTAATTATAAGAAGGCCAACTGGGATCTTTTTGTAACCAATATTTCAAAAGAATTCCAGGAAGTTGATTTTCTTCAGAGTCCAGACCCAGCAGAATCTCTGACCAATACTGTGATAAACTGTGCTAAAACCTGTATTCCAATGTCTCCCGACAAACTCCAAATGCCCAAAACACCCTGGTTTAATTCAGACTGCCAACAAATTTCAAAAGTTCGCAAACGGGCTCAGCGTCGGGTATACCAACGACCTTCAGGTCCCAACGCTTGAGCCCATCAGAAACTCCGCGCCAAATCGAGACACACTTTCAAAATCAGTAAACGTCAGTCTTGGAGAAACTTCTGCTCCGGGCTGACATCAAAAACTTCAAAGAAAAAAGTCTGGAACATCATCAGAAAAATCAAAGGGAAAAACACCAACCCCTCCATTCATCACTTGAAACTTACCGATGCTCGGGTCACTGACAAACAAGCTGTTGCCAATCTGTTGGCTTCCACCATCCAACAGAACTCCTCATCTTCAAATAAATCTGCAGCCTTTTTAAGAAACAAACAAATCAGTGAGAAATCTTCATACAATTTCACATCAGATAACTCTGAAGCGTACAATCTTCCTTTTTCAATCAGCGAACTAAAATCAGCTTTGCAAACCTGCACTGATTCTGCCCCTGGTCTGGATGATATTCATGATCAGGTTTTGAAACATTTTCCAGAAGGCTGTCTCCAGACTCTTCTTAAAGTATACAACCATATCTGGACCACAGGGTACTTTCCGCCCTCCTGGCGGAAAGCCCTGATCATTCCAATTCCAAAGCCTGGAAAGGACCCTACCAACCCTTCCAACTATCGTCCAATAGCTCTGACTAGCAGCCTCTGTAAGCTGATGGAAAAGATGGTCAACTCCCGTCTGATGTGGAAGCTGGAAACCGATGGCCTTTTGGCCAGTGAACAGTGCGGTTTCCGGAAGTACCACTCGACAGTTGACCATTTAATCCGTCTGGAAACCACTGTCCGCAACGCCTTTGTCAATAAGCAGCATGTGGTCGCTATCTTTTTTGATCTAGAAAAAGCGTACGACACCACATGGAAATCAGGAATCCTTATGGACCTGCACAAACTTGGTTTTCGTGGTCACCTGCCTCTGTTTATCCAAAACTTTCTGGCCGATCGACAGTTCCAGGTGCGTGTTGGCACCACACTTTCTGACATCCATGGGCAGGAGTTGGGTGTACCTCAGGGGAGCATCCTTTCTCCTGCCCTTTTCAGCATTAAAATTAATGACATTGTGAAATCGGTAAGCCAGGGTACCGAGTCCTCTCTGTTCGTTGACGACTTCGCGCTGTACGCAGTTGGAGCTTCTTACCCCAGCGTACAGCGTCGACTCCAACTTTGTGTCAACAAGATCCAGCAGTGGGCCGAGGAAAACGGGTTTACCTTCTCACGTACCAAAACTCAGTCAATCCATTTTCACAATTTTCGTCAATTTTTTGTTGATCCTGAAATTCGTCTGGACAAGTCGACTATTCCAGCTGTAAAAGAAGCCAAATTCCTAGGAGTTATTTTTGATAAAAAACTCAACTTTCTCAGCCACATTAAAAATCTCAAAACTTCTTGCCAGAAAGCTCTGAATATTCTGCGGGTCGTAGCGCACACTGACTGGGGCACTGATAAGAAAACTTTGCTGCATCTCTACAGAGCCCTGGTCCGTTCCAAACTGGACTATGGTTGTGCTGTGTACGGCTCTGCAAGACCCTCTTATCTGAAACTCTTGGATCCTATTCACCATCAAGGGCTTCGTCTCTGTCTTGGAGCATTCCGCACCACCCCTGTGTACAGCCTGTACGCAGAGGCAGGTGAACCCTCACTGTCCAACCGCAGGCTGAAAATGTCTCTAAATTACTGTATCAGACTGTTCTCAGAACCGCAGAATCCTGCCTATGACTGTGTCTTTGACCCCCAGTTTCAAAGCAAATTCGAAACCAACCCTAACTGTATTCCGCCGTTTGGTCTTCGTATGCAGCCTCACGTGCGGAATGCAGGTCTAGACCTAGGAGTTGTGTCAGATTTTTCCAAGTTTCCAGATCAGCCTCCGTGGACCTTTTTCACACCAGAGATTTGTTTTGATCTTGCAGCTTTTCGTAAAGAGTCTACCAGCTCTCTGGCATACAAGGCCTTGTATGCTGACCTCTGTTCAAAATTCCCGTCTTATCAAAAAATTTTCACTGACGGTTCCAAGTCTGAGGATGGAGTGGCCTGTGCAGCCTATTGCCCTGGTGCTCCTTCTCAGATACTGTTAAAGCATATACCTCCAGATGCTTCTGTCTATTCTGCTGAAATTACTGCTCTGGTTCTGGCATTAAAGATAATTTCACTTTCTAAGAAGAGGGACTTTCTGGTTCTGTCAGATTCACTGTCATCTTTGGAGGCCATAGCTGGCCGCAACCTTCAGCATCCAGAACTTTTACATTTCTTTGAGCTTTTTAGCAAGTTGAAAGCGGATGGTTACAACATTATTCTGGCTTGGGTTCCTGGTCATGTTGGCATCGGAGGGAACGAAATGGTTGATCGTTTAGCCAAGAATGCCACAAGAGAGAAACTGTCCAACATTTATATCCCTTGCTCAGATCTGAAACCCAAAATTAATGATTATGTGAGAGACCTCTGGCAGGAGGATTGGAACACACAGACGGATAACAAACTCTTTCAGATCCGTCCAAACCTTAATGAGTTCCTCCCATCTACGTCTGGTGGCCGTAAAGAAGAAACAGTTCTGTGCCGGCTGCACACCGGCCATTCGTATTTTACCCATTCGTACCTTTTAAAGAATGAGGAAGTTCCGTGGTGCATTCCATGTCATGTGCCACTCACAATGAAACATATTCTTTTAGAGTGTTGGGACTTGCACGATGTGAGACACAAACATTTTACAGCAGAGTCCATGAAAATCCTGTTCAGGGATGTTCCGCCTGACGTGATCTTTGAGTTTTTGAGAGAGATTAACATTTTTCATCTGATTTAAGATTTTACGGATGAAAGACTTTTAACGAAGTTTCTGGTGCGTTTCTAGAAGATGTCTTTTAAAGAGATGTGTGAAAGGTGTTTTTTTTTAATTTTTTTATTTTTTTTAATGACTTGTGAGTTGATTTTAACGTGGTGACAGCCCTGATGTGGCCCCTTGCGGTCGGCTGGGCTATAAGCAACATTATCTTATCTTATCTGCTTTCTGGTATGCTGCTAAATATGATGATATTTTGCTTTCTTGATTCTTCCATATCTGCTGAGTACTATTGATTATCTTTTCATCTCTTCCCCCCTCCCTCCCCCAGCATTTTCAGAAAGACCATTTGCATCAGTGCACAGTTTTGATTCCTGTATTGCCAGGCAATCATCAGGGTCAGGGCATCATTCTAGATCCTGTGAACATGTTAAACAGAATCATTTTACACTTGATGCTTTGATTTTTGCTGAAAAATGGGTATTCTGTATTCTAAGTCCAAACATACAAGGTGAACCCATCCACTGCACCTGTCATTTTTGACACTTCCCCCCCCCCCCCCCCCCTCCTCCCATATGAGCACTGCCAGCAAGGGGCTGCTGGATTATTGTCATCCAGGAGAAACTTCACTTAGGAAGTACTTGTTGAGCTAAGAGGTTTTTGTGGCGTCTTTTCTCCCACCTTTTCCCTTGATACTAGAGTTAGTGAAGAGCTGCAACAACTTATCTTGTTAGTGTCAGCTGGAAGCATCTGCCACAAATCAAATTGGAATGTCTTCAATCACTGAGCACTTTTTTGCAGGTTTTTGACCACCAGGCCAAGATTCCTCATCTTGTCTACATGACTGTCTGATGTCTTGGCTCAGCGGCGTCAGCAGCACTTGAGACCAAGGCCTAAACTACATAACAGTCTATTCTTGGATTTCTTCTACTGGTGTCTACAGTCAAATGGTTCATTTCTGGTAAGTGCTTATTTACGATCAATGCAGTTTTGGTCATTTTAACTTAGATTTGTTGTGGCAGTGCTCTCCATTTTCTTTGTAACTGATGGTCCTTTAAAAAGTTCAGGACCTGTTTATATTCATATAATTTTTTTCTTAATTAAACAATGTTGTCCAGCCAAGGTTAGAAGTTTGAAATTGCGTGTTACGAAGTACTGAAAAAGAATAGATGCTGCCTTCATAAGTTACTGACAGTTGTATGACTATAGCAAGCAGACTAAGCACAAACAGTAGATCTGTACTCTCTCTCTTTCTCACACAGAGACACAGACAGACAGACAGACAGACAGACAGACAGACAGAGACAGACAGACAGGCAGACAGACAGACAGACAGACACACACACACACACACACACACACACACACACACACACACACTGTTAAGCTTGTGCACATTAAGTTCAGTTTGAAGATAAGTGACCTAAAAGAAGTAGACTAAATGCACATGCTGGTGCATGTGCTTGTTCACAACACCTTGCGAACATAGTTGAAATTTTAATGGTCTGAGTTGTTATCCTGTTAGATTGCTATGGTTCTATGAGATTGCAGTGTCTGATAAGTCATTAAAAGACAATCTGGCTGGTACTGGAGAAAGCATTTTTAAAAAATCAAATTTGCAAATGAAGTGAGTCACATTACAGCAAGTAGCATGGCAAACAGTGAAAAGTGGCCACGGCCCAGGGCAACAGTATCTGCCGTTGTTGACAAAGAAAGGTAATATTCCACCTCTGCCAGTGTACATGATGCATTCTGGGCTTGAGGGACGAAAAAGAGCCAGTAGAGATGGATTTATTTCATTTCATTTTAGTTTATTTTCTGTCAGCTTGTGATGTTATTCCCTCGTTCCTATTTCCCCATACTCATCTACATCTAAGTATGTGCCATTGCAACCCTAGCACCAGTTTTCCCCAGAGAGCAGTCAAGATTGTTTTGGTGCAGCTTCCAGAGGAGACACTGCACTGTTGAAGAGTTACTTGTGTCCAGTGGTGCCTATTTTGATTCAGCATAAGCAGCAAGCCACCTGTTAAGCAGCCCCCTATGTATAATGATTGCTTTGTCGTGCTCAGTATGAATGAGCGTCTGTCTCTAAAGGGTGTCGCCATATATATTCAATAAGAGTCCTTGTGAACCTGCACTATTAACAATCACTCATCATGGTCACAGATGTGGAGAGGAAATCGAAACTGAGGCCACGATAAGAGCAGGATATTAAGGGCCACAGATGTTGCTTTTTTTTTTAGTGATGAGGATGCTATTGTAGAGTTCCTTACTGGTTATGACAGGGCTGTTCTTATGCTTCCTTTCATAATATGTCTGGTGTCAACAAAGTAAGAGAAATAACAAATGTCTGGTTACTGTGTTTGGAAATTTAAGCGACACTCTCAGAGTTGGTCAAACCATCCATTCCTGCAGACATGTCTACTCTGTGGATGAAACTATTGTGTGGTTCCAGTCTTCCTAACTAAACCCATATAGATTCAGCTCTAGTAAGAGCTGGCAGGGGCTGAAAACCTGGGGTAAATTTTGCCTCTGATAAGAATCAAGCCGTGACCTTGCAGCCCACAATTATTGTTGTTCGTAGGGGCCATGGTAGGTGGTTCCTGCATATGGTAGATCAGGACAAGCACCACTGAACACAACCAAAGTGACCTAACAGCAAAGCAGTCTGTTCTTGTGGATTGCCTCATGATGACTTGATATTGACTGCTCCCTTTGGATAATGGTGTGGGGGTCAGGTGTCACTGGGCAAATCCAGGTGTGGCTTTGTGTCAAGGAAGGGGAATAAACATTTTGGGAATAATGCCTCTTAGGAAGCTGGGGGTGGATGATGAGATGACCAATGAAACAAAAGACAAACCCCCCCCCCCCCCCCTTCCCCCCCCCCCAAAAAAAAAAAAAAAGCAAACAAAAAGAATGTACAATTCATGAACAAGCAGGGGTTACAAGGACTAAAATGACCATGCATGTTCTCCTCAGGATCTCTCCCAGTCAGAAACAGCTGCTTTCAAACTATGCAATTCATACATGTACAGATTTCGTTTGTTAACCTGAATTGAAATGACTGGAAAAAAAAAGGTTCTTTTTCAACAGAATATTAGCGATGGGGCGCGTGAAGATGAAGAAAAAGGCACCTGTTAAACGCTCTGAAGATGGTAAGTACATTTCCCTTCACTCAGTTTCTTGTAGCTTGGTGGATTGTGTCTTTTTCCAATGCTTTTACTAGCTTAGTTGTAATACTATGACTTGAATACTTGTTTGTTGAAATAGACGGATTACTGAGAATCTCAGATCTGTTTATCCTTAAAGTTTAAATGATCCACAGGGCAACAAATACAGGGTTCCCACAGAGTGCTGCAAATTCAGAAAAGCCATTAAAGCAAGTAAAACTTCATTTCTGGAGCTGGAACAGTCAGTTTACATGGTTGGAGCCTGTAAAATCTGTAATAAAAAGCAAGTTGCCTGTTCTGCAGATGAGAGAACTCTCCAGCGTAAGAATTGAAAAATATGATTTCGATGTGGGCAATGTTGCAGTGGAAAAACTGAAGTGTGAAAGGAGCACTAGCTGTGTTGGTGATCAGCAAACTTCTATGCATTTAATTGTTCAGAATGTAAGAAATCAGCCTTCAAGCAGGAGGATTGGACATAGCTGAAAAAATGAATTTAGAGTACATTACAGTTTTAGGAAGCAAATACACACATACCACACACATACACACACACGCACACGCACACACACGCACACATACAAAATAAGCACAGAGAGAGAGAGTTTTGCCTGAAGAGTACTTTCGATTAACTATGAAATATTGTTACTTGCAGCTGCCTTTTTTCCCTTTTTGTTTCTTTGATGAAAGGTCATGTGTCTGAAGTCATTTGTCCAGTATTCTCCACAAGCAGCAAATATATATATAGGTCTGTGAAATGTGTCGTCAGGACTAACTAGGTTTAATTTCTCTGGTGTGTGCACACGTGTGTGCAAGATCGCGCATGTGTATGTATGTGTATGTGTGTATACTTGAGCTGTTCCTGCTTTACCAAGTTCCTTTGGGATGAAATGCCTGTTTTCCACTGAGAGGTCATTCTACAAACTTTCCTGTTTTAGTTAATTTGTTTTTAGGGTGATCCATCAGTCAGTGTTTTCTTTACATCATAACTTTTATGGTGTTATCAATGATATTTTGTTTTACTTACAGCATGTGTGTTTTGCAACTCTGAGGAAGACAATGAGGAGGTATATGGGAAGATGCTGAAGAAGCTGGGCCTCAGTATTCATTACTTTTGCATGGTAAGATTATGACACAAGATCCAAACTTGGATGTGATGTGTGACTTCTGATATATGCACATGTCACAAGCTGGTTTTGTGCATGTGAACCTGTGCCAAAATGAGGCTTCATAAGATTTTTGAAAAAGTGTTATTTTTTTTTCCATTCTTAAGCTCCTTCTTAAGGTCTATATTTAAAGTGTCCATCCCAATTCTTAAAAGCTAAATTTCGAAGATGGATTTGCTTAGAAATGCAAACATGTTTGACACACTAAGTTCTGTCACAGGTTACCATGGATGCCGTAAATAAGTTTGTTCAAAAGAAACTTAAACCAGAATACCTTTAGGCTGAGTAATTGTTTCATCCTTAAATGTTCTGTGTCTTCCATCATTATAAACAAGAATCCTCATTCTTAATGTGTTAGAAAATTGTCTGAAACCCTTGGTAATGAATAACGCCCACATACAACTTCTTTCTTTTAACATTCACAATCAACACAAAAGTTTAACTAAGTACATGGATAATTGTATATCAGTTTATGGTCACTGACAGTACAGCTGAAGAAATATATTAAAAATAAATTGTTTCCTGATCATAGATCATAGGAGTATTTGTGGTGCCACGTGATACACTTTGAAATGGACACAAGACATGACTTCTATCTGGAAATATTCAGTGACAGAGAAATGAAGCGGTACATGTATGGTGTAAAATATAATGGATGAAAATCAGCATTATTTTTTTTCTTGGCCTGGTAAAATTAAAATTGAATTGCGAAAGTGGTGTAACTTATTACATATTCTACCACAGTTACTTGAACACCTACTTTGCTTATATAAAATAAGCTATATCATATTTGTTGATCTTTCAGACATGAAGACGTGTGTTTTTGTGTGTGTGTGTGTGTGCTCATTTATGCATGTGTATGTTTGTGTGCGTGATTATATCAACAAATATTATGACTGCGGTTGCAATCACTTGTCCAGATCTAGCACTTCAGTTTCAATATTGCTGTTATAAATAAACACTATATAACATTTGAAATAAAAGTAGGTGTGTCAGCTGTTATAGAGTGCAAATGTAGAAAGGTAGAACTCGTTTTATTGAACTTGTGACACTCTTGAAATTTTAGTGATATATGTGAAAAGTAATAATGCATTAGTGTTGTTTTCATAAATATTTCATGATACACCTGCAGTTAAAAAGTTACGGTTTTGAAATATTTTTAAAAGCTTTTGGGGTGAAATTGTGGTCTAGTTGAGGGCGGGGATGGCTGAAAATAATGAGTGGGATTGGTTAAGTAATTTGACTCCTACGTCTTCATGTAACAATCAGCTGTGACAGTTTGCCACCTTTGTGATCAGAGGTTGACTAAGAGAGCTTAATGACATAAAATTAATATCAGCTAACATGATCAGATACTGATTACTTACATGAACAAAACCTTAAACATAAGATTATATATGTCAGAGATACAGCTCTGTCAAATGTCCATTTTCCCAACACGAATGACACTTCAGTGCGCTGCACATGATTTGATGGTGGTCTTCATTGCAGCTGTTTTCCAGTGGCTTGTGGCAGAGAGGAAAGAGGGACAGAGATGGAATTCTGGGGTTTATGCCTGCAGATATCTACCGTGAAAAGAAACGTGGGGCACGCCTTGTCAGTAGCCTGTTTTTATATTGCATTTCCTTCTTCATTATTTTTTTGTAAATGTAACTGATGTATATGACTTTGTGAATTAGAATGTTAACAGTGTATCAGATTTGGTTAATGAGAATGTGAAAGATGCACCTGAAACACTTAGTGAAGCTGTAAAATTGCTGATAAGACAGAAGTACATGTTTCGCTGTGAGATGCTTGGAGATCTGTCAGTGGTGAGGTGGTAACCTCGAGTGCAGAAGTGAAATTAGGAAAACTCCGTAATGGCTGAAACACTCATAAAAAGCATGATAGAAAGGGATACTAGCTCTCAGCAGACAACAGACTCATCTGTCCAGACCTCTCTCTCTGTTTGCATTTATATGTAATTGGAAACTGCTGAGTTCACCACTCATGAAGCCATATGAATTGGGAAGATTTCCATAGTGATAACTAGGGATATTGAAGCTGAAAACCTGTCACTGGTTTCAGGTTTTGCTGTTTTATGAAAGCTTAAGGAATAACTCATTAGAATAAAAAATAAACTGTAAATTTGTTTGGCTTATATCATTTAAGTATGTAATCTTATGAATAAGTTACTTCTAATCTAAAACTCCAAGTATAAAGAAATTTGGGAGTGCATGCGAGCATGGGTGCGTGTGTGTGTGTGTGATATTTATCTGAAGACTGGTAATATTAATTTAAATGTGATGACATTTGTTTGATGTTGCAGACCTGCCAGTATTGCCGTAAAAAGGGTGCCACCATTGGGTGTGTTATTACAAACTGCCGAAAGACTTACCATTTTCGATGTGGGAGGGAGGCAGGTGGATTGTTCCAGTTCTTCCAGGAGTTCAGGTAATACAGGAGCATCATTATTTGGACAGTTTTGTGGCATTCTTTTATCGGTGCCTTTCTTTTCTCCCTCTCTTTAAAATGATATTGTCAGTTTGCAAGAACTTTTTAGTCTGACCATTTTTAACAGTGTGACTTCATGTGGTGTTACTTGACTAGTTTTGTCACATGTTTTTGGTAGAGGTATAATGCCTCAGAATATTACTTATGTCAGTAGTTATGTTCAGTATCACTTTATTTAATAAAGCATAATTTGGGCTTAAAAGACTGTTGGCTTGAAACTTATTTGGTACATAAGAAGTAGAGAGGTTAGGTCATTAACCACAGTGTGTGTGTGCGCATGTGTGTGCGTGTGTGTGTGTGTGTGCGTGCGCGTGCGTGCGTGTGTGCGTGCGCGCGCGTGTGTGCTGTTAATGCAAGTATATAAATATATATATTGTGATAAATTTCAGTATTAGTAGGATGGATAAGATGGTCACAATCCAAATCTCAGGATTGGTGTGATAGCCCCAATTCATATGCAGGATTGGGGACCCTTCCCCACTCCTGAAAGCAGGAAAAAGCATGTTAAAATTTTCAGACAGAGGCCTGGAGGCATTTAAATTGAGAGGGTCCAACGATGCACAAAATCTCAGCTAACGAGCATCCCATCTCTACTCATTCATCGTCTATTTCCTGTCTGCCTCATGAGAAGAGGAGGCAGTGAGAGCAACTTGCTGCACCCACACAGCGGTGCCTGACGAGGTCATAGCTTTTATATCAACAACTAGGTGGCCTTATAACCACTACTGTGGCGAGTAGTTTTGTGGTTAAACACAAGCACTGTTTTGTTATCCAGAGCACAGCATCCAAGTTTGATTAGCAGTTTTACAAACAAATTAAGGAGGCTTTGTAACACATTTTGAAAGACAAGAAATCACAAAATAAAAATACTTTTAAACTGAGCAG
Organism: Conus canariensis; assembly: GCA_033310375.1. Taxonomy (NCBI): domain Eukaryota; kingdom Metazoa; phylum Mollusca; class Gastropoda; order Neogastropoda; family Conidae; genus Conus; species Conus canariensis. The sequence goes on from CM065723.1 coordinate 73,443,510, forward strand.
GTTAGTTACGTTGATGTCTGTCTCAAAATGTTTTTGCAAAAACAAATTTATTTCTGTATACAAATCACAGTAGAACATATTTCTACTTTTCAGTTACTTATAATTTTTGTCTTTCAATTTTTTCCATTCTGTTGTAGCTTAAAAAAAAGATGAAAGCTTTTAAAAATGCCTGCTCAAGGAAACTGAAACTGTTTCTTTCCAGGTCCTACTGCCCCGATCATCGGCCTGGACAAGACACTCCGACCAGTGACCGTCTTGCTTTTTATGGGACTGCCAAATCAACCTGTTCCATTTGCATGCTCTCTGTGGAGGCAAGGGCTTCTAATGACACACTTCGTTCCCCTTGTTGCCGTAAAGCTTGGTTTCACAGAAACTGTATACAGGTGAGCCTATATGATTTTCTGGAATGGTCATTAGTTGCAGATCTCTTTATCCTTGCACTTTCCACATCAGGTAGAGTTGGGGATCTGCATAAAAAACAAAAGAAATTGTATGAGAAAACAAATGTTAGATAGTGATCATTTTTCTCAAGATGCCAGTACTGTGATTTTTAGCCTTCAAAGGGAGAACCACTTGATTTTTTTAATGATGAATTCTGTTTTATCCAGAGATTATGTATTTCCCCAAGGCAGATCATATGACTTTGCTGCATATGAAACAAGTCTATGCTGAGGCCATGTATGCGAAACCTATGTCTAATGTTCATTGACTCAGACGTACAGTTTCCTGGAATATTCATATCTATTACTGTAAAAACATGAAAAGTGTTGACCATTCTGGTGTCTTATTGATATTTAAAGGAGCTACAGCTTGTCTTTAGCACCTAAAGCCTATGTTGATTGCCATCCAAGAGATGAAAATGCTCTCCAAGGGACGCAAGTTCACATTGAGAATCTTTTCTCAAAGATTTCACCAGCTCACTGGATACAAGATTTTTTTTTTTTTTTTTTTTGCTGAACTGTGCCCTAAATTCTCCATCCTCGCAAAGAACATAGCTGATTCTGAATCTGAAAAGGACTTGCTCCTGCTGCTTATAGCTTAGCAGCTCCCGCTCAGTAAACTGTAATGTACAGAACACATTCCCTCAGACAGTTCCATCTTCACTACTGAGCTCACATTGTTGGTCTTGAATCTTCACATGGTTGTTAAATCAAAACAAAAAGACTTCCTTGTTCTTTTTTCTTTTACCCCTTTTTGCTTTGAAGGGCTTTATTGGTCAACACCTACTTACATCTCTTAAAAGGTGAATAACCTGCCTCTTGCATTCCATTTGTCTTATGCTCATTATAAAACAAGTTCTTATAGGGTGTCTAGACTTGCATGATGTCAGACATGAATTTTCCCAGTGATGTTGGCATTCAAAGTAGTGAAGTAGCTAATCAGTTTTCCAAGAATGCCACAAATGAAGAATTGTGCAGACTTTCTATCTGTTGCACTAGTCTGAAATGTAAAGCTCAGATTGATACCTAAGGCCTCTCTGGCAAGAAGACAGGAACATGCAAACGGATTACAAATTCTTTTTCCTGTCCAAAACATAAGGAGGTTATATCATCTGCCACTGAAGGCTGCTAGGAAAAAAATAGTTTTATGCAGATTACACATAGACCACTTTTACACCCACATGTCTTTTTAAAGGCGAAGAACCTGCCCGTTGCATTTCACTTGTGTTATACTCATAAAACATTTTCTTATAGAGTGTTTAAACTCAATAATGATGTCAGACGTAAACATTCCATGAAAAAAAAACCTTTGTTTAGAGATGTTGCATTTGATTTGATTTTGGGGCTCTAGAAAGTGATGAGTATTTTTTTCAACTGATCAAGGATTTTGCAGAAGAAAAGGCTTTTAAATGGTTTATGTGCGTTTAAAAAAAAATCTGTTTTAATACATTGTTGATTCTTTTTTACATCTGTGTTTTAACATCTCTTATGAATTAACTGATGAGATATCAGTCTGTGTATGGCCCCTTGCAGTTGGCTGGGCATTGAATAGTGTGAATTGAATCGTGTCAGCACAATGGAACGGGCTAGAGTATATTTGGAGGAGAAGGTGTGTGATTGGGGAAGAGCAGACGGAGGGAAATTAGGGGAAGTGGTGTGTTATTATTCAGCCTTTCTGTGAATATTCATTTTGATCATATGACAGTGTAATCTATTTTTGTATAGCCTGGAAACCATCTCATTCTTAAACTGCCTTATATTTTAGTGAACTTTGTTTATTATTATGAAAAAAAAAAATTATGTGTAACATATGCACCAGATCGATTTCTTTAGAGTGAAACACTGGCGGTTGTGGATGTCATTGTAAAAGTAATGGTGTGTGATGGTGAGAACACATATGTTCTTGGGTTCTGTGGGATGGGTGGAGTGGGGTTACTGATGTGGAGGATGTGGTTATTAGAAACTGAAGATTTGGAAAAGTTGGAGGAAGGAGGGAGAGAAAGGATAAGGTGGCACATGTAACAAAGAGGGAGAGAAAGGATAAAATGACACATGTAACAAAGAGGGAGAGAAAGGATAAGATGACACATGTAACAAAGAGGGAGAGAAAGGATAAAATGACACATGTAACAAAGAGGGAGAGAAAGGATAAAATGACACATGTAACAAAGAGGGAAAGGATAAAATGACACATGTAACAAAGAGGGAGAGAAAGGATACAATGACACATGTAACAAAGAGGGAGAGAAAGGATAAGATGACACATGTAACAAAGAGGGAGAGAAAGGATAAGATGGCACGTTTAACAAAGGTGTGGAAAATGATTGGAGTGCATGTAATAGACTAGAGATTGGTGTGTGGTACATGCAAATCAAGTCTGTTTTTTTTCAGGGATGCCTTGGTAAAAGTAGGAAAGGCTCAGAAGTGACAATGATTAGCTAGTACGACATATTCCAACTCTGCAGAAGGATTTCCACCTGCTGAATTATTTAATTAAAATAAACTGATACGGTGTTGTTAGCACTTTCCAGAGGTTTTTAATTTTTAGAGGTTTTCAGAGTTATTTTCCAAACAAGGTTTGACTCTGTGTGTGTGTGTGTGTGTGTGTGGTGAAAGCCTGGTTATATACTTTGAAAAAAAAGTGTACCAATTTATCAGTTTTCCCACCATACTATTGTGCGCAGTAGCCAGTATTCTACCTATGTAAAAACTGAAGTGTTTTCCCAGAGATATGCACTGTCTGCTGGAGCCTACTTCTTCAAGTGTCCTTTGTGCAACAACAAGGAACTGTTCGAGGCAGAAATGCTGGAGTTTGGAATCTACATCCCTGAACAGTGAGTTCTGTTTCCTTTATTTCAACTTGTCTTGGAAGAGAAACTGGAATGAATTAGAAAAGTGTATGGTTGATGGTATGGAAGTAGGATGACGTGTGTCTGAAATTTCAAATGAAGTGATTATACATCACATGTTTGCCGTGGTGTAAATGTTTATAGTGTCATTTCCATTTGAAAGACAGGAGAGAAAGAGGGGAGGGCTGGGTGACAGAAAAGAAAGAACCTTGGAGAAATAGAGGGAGAGGAAAGCGAGGGGCTACCTTGCTAGGAACTCGCCCTTTGAGTTTTATATGCTTGTGGTCTTTTTGATGTGTCTTGCTCTAGCAGTATTTTTGTCATATTTTTGTTATACAATTGAATATTTCATTTTCTGTGGGAGCTTTTGTTACTCATTTAGCAACAGTCCATAATTATTTGGTTTATGCTTACGGTTTTTGCCAAGAGGTATCGTCGATGCTCAAGCAGTCTGTTCTCATTATGCTGTGTTGGTTCCATGTTTCCTTTCGGGTTCTGGTGTATATTGACTTTGTTTTTGATGTTTGTAAATATTTCAATATCTTACTTTCAAACTTGCCTCATGTGTTTGTAAGAGGGAGAGGAGACTCACCTCACTCCACTCACCTGAAAGTTCGACATGGGAGATAATTTGTAGCTCAGAGCTGATTTGCCATTATTTACCCATAGCTGGCTCAGGGAATTTTGAGACATGTGCAGGTTCCTATCCTCTGTGTGGCATGTGAACATGTTCTCCCACCACCTTTTTGTTATTCAAATAAAAAAACAACAGACACCCAAAGCATTTTACAGAAGCGCTTTTGGTTTTTGCAAACCTTCCTCAGCTGACCATGGAAGTCAGTGTCAAAACTAGTTGACGTAATGTGTGTTTTTTATGTCATTAATCCCTCCCATCCCCCTCATTACTGTATGATAAATAGTGATGTCTGGGTGAAGTCTTGATTCACCTTTTTGTTATTCATAGCAAATGGGGCCCTCAGTCCCTACAGCTACTGGCTCAAAATGGCGCATTGTAACACTGGCCCCTTCCCAAATAATCGATATGGAAACGAAACAGTCTCTCCCTGATAGGGGCTGGGCAGATTGGTAGGTAATTGACAGACAGGGACAGATAAATTGTTAAAAAGTTATAAAAAGATTCCATACAATCTGTGAAACTTTGTGAGGTGTAGAATTTAGAAATTTGAGATTTAATTCAGAGAAATCTTTGAATTTTATGAAAGAAAGTACATGAACCCTTACACAAATACTTATACACAAACAGAATTAGGTAATCCATGACAGTCAGCCATGCAAATCTGGCTGAGCAAGTTAAATGAATGGGGTTTATTTGAGCTTGTTTTGTTGTTCGTGAAGATCCATGTTATTAAGAAATGTCAAATGTATGCCATTTATAAAGGTATCCGTTTCCATAATGTTTATACTTGGAAAGAGCTATTTTCTTCTTTGAATCAAATTTGTGTTGTGTTGCATGCAGGGGGAAATGTGTAATGGTCATCATTAGTACTCAAGCACTGATATTTGTTTCAACATACTTAAAACTTACCAGGAGGAGTGAATATTGGAGAGGGTAAAAATGTCTGTCTTGATGGCCTGATACTGCCTGATCCCTGTGAAAGGCCATTGCTGTGATGGGATGAGCCAGGATATGGCTAGCATTATAAATTTACTGCATGTATGGAGGAGGTGAAATGAGAGGCATGACATTAATGGTACAGAGAGGAAGAGGGCACGGAACATGGGACAGTTTAGAAAAAAGTTCCTTGAATCAAATGGTTTCAGAAAAAAGTTCCTTGAAACTAATGGTTTCAGAAAAAAGTTCCTTGAAACAAATGGTTTCAGAAAAAAAGTTCCTTGAAACAGATGGTGTGCACTCAACTTTCAGGGATGCAGCCTGGGAACAGGATCCATCAGCATATCAGGAGCTGCTGGAGCGCTACAACCGGTGCGACACTGACCACTGCCACTGTCCATTGGGCCGTGAACATGATGGGGCAGCTGGCAGGTGAGGGACGCTGACTTATGTTCCTTGTGCTGCAGTCTACTCATAAGAAATGTTGTTTGACAGAACCTCAGTGAAAGGAAACGAATGCAGATATACACTCTGTCCTTTTAAGACTTGACTTTCTACAGTTTCCCTTTCTTTAATTGGATTTAGCTCCAATCATAATGCCCTCCAGTTTGATTCTGTCATCTTTGAAAAGACGGCGATCTTGCTCCTAACAGAATGACTTTTTTTTTTTGCATCTAGAACACTAGTATTGAATAATAAAGTGATGATGTCATTTTTTGTTGTTGTTGTTGTATGAACAACATGCTTAACAGAATAATACCTGAACTCAGCTTTTGTCTCAATTTTGCTCATATTTAAAAGAATGTTCAGTATGGTCATTTTCACTGTTGTGCTCAGCATGGTCATTTTTGCTATCTTATCTATCAGCTATCACCACCACCCCCAAGAACATCATCAGCACCACTGCCAATGTTCACAGTACAAGTTGATCAGTATTTAGGCAAATCCTTTTTACCACACACACACACACACACACACACACACACACACACACACACACACAGTAGTTAAGGGAATAGCTCCAAAGAAAATTATCCGAAACTTTGCAAATAATGAAAATAGACATGTTCACGAACTTTCGTTTCCTAGACCCCGTAACAATCTTTACAAATCTAGCTTCATATATTCTGGAGGAACGGCATGGAACAATTTATCTTCTACTTTAAAAACATGTCCTTCTAAACTACTGTTTAAAAAAGCACTGAAAAAATATTTGATGGACAAATTATAAAGTAATCTATGATTATCTATATTGTTGCAGATCCTCTCTCTCTCTCTCTCTCTCTCTCTCTTTCTTTCTCTCTCTCCCTCTCTCTCTCTCTCTCTCTCTCTCTCTCTCTCTCTCACTGCCTCTCTCTCTCTCTCTCTCTCTCTGTCTCTCCTTCTCTCTGACTGTCTGTCTGTCTGTCTGTCTATTGGATTCTTTGTCAATGCTATCTGTCTCTCTGCTTATCTGTCAGCCCCCCCCCCCTCTCTCTCTCTCTGTCTCTCTCTCTCTCTGTCTCTCTCTCTCTCTCTCAAATGTCTTCATTGCCATGCTTGACATGTTGTCCATTGTCCGACACAATATTGATCAATGGTTGTTAATTGTTTCATTGTTTTCATTACATTGTATACTTCTGATTTATGCGTATGTATTGCTTCGCGTTTCTGGTTTTTCACTATTGTGATTGATATTTATGCTTTTTTTGTGAGGGCAGGATGAAAAAAAGCTGTAAAGCTTATTCTTTTAACCCTCAATAAAGATAATTTTGACTTGACTTGATTTTGACTTGACACACACACACACACAATCTTGTGTGTAACTCAAAAATTATTATATTTTTTCAAAGGTACTGTGCATTGGAGTGCAGGTCTTCTGGATCAAACTGGAAATCCAAATCAGACAGATTTTCAAAACTTTTTCTCCACATTGGTGAGAGATTGTGTTTGTGCAGTCTCCGGTTCAACAAGACTTTGGGTCCCTTCCAGCACCTGGAAATTTCGGGGAAGTGACATTTTCTGTATGGTAAATTTGGAATAGATTAAATATTGTTATGCATATTTGAATACAGCATAAAACATTCGGGAAAAGAAGTTCTTGGACAGGGTGCAATGTAGGAATGGGAAACGTTTTGTATAGGAGATGCAAGTCTTGTGGGTGTCGTTATGAAGGTATTATTTATGGCAGCAGAGCCAGATGTGTGAGTCTATAATTATAGCATACAGCTTGGAAGATGATGAGACGCTATAGTGTATGACGGCAGAGCCAAATGCTGAAGAGGGGTGGTGATAGACCGTAGTTTGTGAGCTTTATCAGACAAAATTTTCCCTTGAGAAGTGAAGGAGAAAGAGTCGTCTTTGTCAGAAGTGGGCATGAGCTTGAAAGGTCACTTATTAGGGTCTGTAAGCGCTAAAAAACAAAGTCAAAAGACAAGAGAAGGTGTGTTCTCTCACAAAGGAAAATGAGGAAACTGACCTATCCATAAATATGGCTCATTGAAGTGAACTTACTACAATCGCTCTTATTGCCTGACTTGGTACGAAGGCAAGGTCAGCTACCTGCTCTCCCTTTTCCCTCTTTTTTCATTCATTTATTTATCTGAGTATTTTTTCTTTTTTATTAATTTATTATTTTTTTATCCTGAGTATACAGCAATACTCCATGCCAAGTAGGGATAAGGCTTTGTTTGGGCAAGTAAGTATAAGAAAAAAGTGGTATTAACTCACTCAGGACGGACAGTTCTGTCCCTTGTTTTTCCCTGTGGACGGGCCATTTGTTATGGTTAGTAAAAAAAATCACCAAAAATACGAAACAAGAGATAACTCAACGAAAGTTCCAGGAAGTGTTATTCATAAACTGTGTTAGTAGAATACAAAAGAATAAAATTCCCACTTTCATACGATTTCTTATGCTTGAGGCTGAAAAAATGTCCAGTTTTTTTCAGGCGCATCACAACACTCTTGCACAGAGTCTGTGGGTCCATAGCTTCACATTCAGCAGAAAAAGTCAGTAAATACACTAAATGAGTTGAAAAAAGGTAGATACACTCCAGGAAACTAAATAAGATAGATAAATCACATGCCTGCTATGCACAAGCTAACTTGGAATGATGCAAAAATGGGGGCGTGGCACTCTGCTGACACATGAAGGCCAGAAGTACCAGAAAAAGGAGGCACTGTCAGAAAAAACTTGAATCTTTGCGCCAGTCGCGTAAAGGAAAGCCAATGAACTCTTGCTCACTCAAATCCCTAGTCTTTCACGGCATGCAAACGCTCTGCTCGCGTGGCGAAGTGGCCCACCCTCACCTTTCATCATCACTGAGCTCCACAGACGAATCAGTGTCAATTTCCTCTTCTCCTCGAAATTCTTCACTGGAATGACTTTCATCAGCTTCGTCATCCTCTTCTTCAATGTTTGAACCTTCCGTTTGTAGCATTTCAATAACTTCAGTAATGCTAAAATGTTGCCGACGGGCTCGACTTTGCTCTGACACATTCGCAGAAAAACTTGTTTGAGGCACCATGTTTCTATGCAGATTAGAAGTCAGGTGGGTTGGTCTGGTCAATCAGCCACTGAGCCAAAGTGGGTGGTGGTGTGCCGCGAAACCGCTGTGAAGGCGAAGGAAGGAATGCTGACGATACTATCCATATCTTGTTGCCATGTACTGATCACGCTGCCACCGCATGAAAAATTGTTGAAGGCCGAAACCTTGATAGCGTTCGTTCGTACTGAAGCGTTGCGTCTTTGGAAAAGACGAGAGAGTTAAACAAAATTAATGCTCTTGAAGGTGATGGTACAGAAAGAAGTCATGGAACCCTGTAAGATTTTTTTTTTCTGGCAGAGGATGTGGCTGCGACTTTAAATGAACAGTTTCTGTTTAGTTTTGTTTCCTGCTTTTTTTTTTTTTTCAAGTAACAAGTCACCTTTGAACAAATGATTTCTATGTAGTCATAATAAATAATTTAGTGATGATGAACACACTGTCTGTGATGAAGTCCTTTAAAGTTATACAGTGAAAGAAAATGAATCTTAAGCAGTCATGATGTTTTTGCTGTGTTACAGCCGCTGGGAAATCCTCCTGTGTCACTGGTGTGGATCCAGCGGTACTCACACAGGCTGCCATGGCTTCATCAAAGTTGGCAAGGAACACTTGTGCAAGGAATGTGCAGACTTTAGTGTTTTAGGTAAGGTGCTTCCTATTTTTGTTTTTTGAAGAGGATAGAGGGGATTGGCCTTACTATGAGGCTTGTCTTGTCCACAAGGCTGGTGACTGTTCTCCCCCCTCTGGCAGCCATAACTGCATCACAGTATGGCAGACTGGTGTGCCAGTTTTGTGCACATCCTTGTGGTTATTGGTAATTTTTTTTTTTTTTCATCCCAGCGTTTGGTCTTGATTATTGATTGATGGGTTTAATGCCACTGCTGATGTTCCAATTCTTCATTATCATCTGATGATTACGTTTTGAAAGTTTTTTCATTTAGTTGCTGTTAAAAGGGTGTTGGCCTGCATCTTTTTGTGTGTGTGTATATTGAGACACAGACTGAGAGTTAGATATCCAGGCTGTGAAGTGTCATTGAAAGTGGATAGAGTTTTTGTGCTTAAAATGTTCTCTCTACCTAAGTGGCAATGACATATCATTAAACTAATAGTCTCACCATTCGGTACTTTCAAGGTTGGCATAGAAAGTATATAATCAAAAGCAAGGAGGACATTGCTTTCAAAAGCTGAAGGTGAGTTTTGTAGTTTGCACTTCTTGTGTGGTGCTAATTGCCTATTGACACTTCATATTAATCCCACATCTCTCAAACTGCAGTTAGCTGCTGTGGTGTCATTCCGTGTGTTTGGGTGGCAGTGTAGGGCTGTGTGATCTGTCTTGGATAGGATGATGTGACTCTGCTCCCTGTGGATTGTCAGTGCTAGAACTGTGGCCTGACAAGCCAGGCTGTGGCTGTGGACTGGGAGCTGGAAAGAGTGTTGTCGATGCAGTGCCATTAAAGTGGCTCAGAATATGAGACAGCAAACAGCCAATAAAGCAAACAACCCCACACCCACCCCATCCCCACCCCACCAAACTAACTCTGTGATCCTGGTGGAAAAAAAAAAGTAATCACCAGAAGCAAAATGAACTTGGTTAGACTGGCTGGCTGTTGTTTATTTTATCAGCTGCCATCATTACTATCAAATATATTTAGCCAAATGAGAAGTAAAGGAGTTAGATTATTTCTGATCTACAAGAGTAGAATTGGGTGCTTATTTTAGTGTCTTTATTTTGTTACAGTTGAAAAGAAAAAGATGACTAAGACAAAGAAGTGTTCTCCATCACACATGGCCATCCCTGCCCATGCTGAGCTGCAGCAACGGTTAGAGCAACGATTGGCAGCATCTTTGCGGGACCAACGTGCTGCTCGTCGCCAGAGCACTTCACAGTCTTCAGACAGTCCACAGGTGACCATATCTGGGAAAAGAGGGCGCAGAGCCAAATTGAAACAAAAGAACCCAGATTCAGATGCTGTTCCTTCCACTTGTGTAGAGAGATCCATAGAGAGCACTGCGTTTCCGGAATTTCTACAGGATCATCGTTTGACCAGCAGCACACCAGTAGTGTATGTAGAGCGTGCTGGAGGTGAGACAGAAATCAGTGAAACAGAGGATGTTGAAGAGCCCTCAGTAGCTAGTGCAGACAGTGTTCAAGCTGGCCATACAGATACCTGGGGTTCGTCAAAAGCAAGTCCTGAATCATCTTATGCCCAGTTAAGAGATTCTTCAGGAGGAAGGTCAATAGTTGAAGAATGTCAGCATGCAGAAATGACAAAGACTTCATCAGAAAATACAGTTATGACACAGAGCTCATCAGAATCAGGCTTTGAGTCGTTGCCACCAGCACAAGAAAAATATTCACAAGCACTCGGTTCAGCATCGCAGCAAGTTTTTCAGCATGCAAACCAGACACAGGATTCTTCAGATTGTGCAGAAATGACAGGCAGTTCACCTTGGCCCACGTCCTCAAGTGAGTTTATGACTGGGGAGGTGGCAAGTCTTCAGAACCCACAGATGAAAATTCCTCCAGTGCCAAGCCAGTTTGATGAGAGCACTGATCTATTTGTTCAGAATGCACCATCATGTGAACAGCTCTTGTCATCATTACAACACGGTGAAACACAAACAAGTGTAAAGGAAGTGAACTTGCAGACAGAACATGTAGCAGATGACTGTGAACTTCGGCAGCATGTTGCAAAAAGAAGAAGAAGAAAAAGACGGCAAAAGGTGGATAAAAAAACATTCTGGAAAAATGGTTCTGCAAGACATCCTGAAATCCTCAAGCTTTTGCAGTGTTCAGGCAGCAGTGAACAGAAGAACGCTGGCGCCAACCTTTCAAGTTTTCAAAATATAGCTGTGGAAGATGGTCAGCGTGTGACTCGAAGTCAGTCCGTTGCCAACAGGAGATTAACCAGATCTGCATCAGGTCAGTCCCAGTCTCTCAAAAGATCCCGTTCACGCTGTGATAAGCAGGTTTGTGACTGGAGTAAGGCAAAACGTTGTAAAACATCGCAAAAACAGGACAAGGCAAAGATGATGACACGTTGGAATAAGGTGACAGTGGGATATTGCTGGCAGAAGACCAAGTCCATTTACTCAGTCTGTGCCCAGAATGGTCATGTAAAGGCCCTTCATATCAAGTCATGCCAAGAATCTGTCGGTGTCAGCAAACAGAATACAAATAACAGTGATGGCAACAATAACTTGTCTGTTGACAGTTCTGTACTGGAAAGCAACAATCAACAGTCAGATTGTAACAGTCCCGGGTGGTCAGGGATGATAACGCGATCTGGCCTTTTTCAGTGCCCATTTTTGCATTATGAGAAATCATTAGATATCAAGAAAAACAAGAACTGGGCATTGTCTGATGTTGAGAGCAAACAACTCCTTCCAACATCAAGCCAAAATGGGAAAGATTTCTTCACCAGTGATAAAGCTCAGTCCATTAAGAAGAACAAAATTTACCACTACACTAAGATGGTGTCTCAAAACAATTCTACATTATCAGATTCCATTTCAGTGATAAAGGTACAGCAATATGGACAACCTACTGTCCAAACCATGTCACATTGCTCCACACCAGGTGATATGTTTGATTGTGAGAGAAATGAAGGACGTGATGATTCAAAAACTGGTCTGCCCACACATGCTGAAGATCTCCAGTCAAACCCATCTACCATGAACACCCTGTCTGTACCATGCCGCACCACTGGTCGAAAGCATGAAATGGCTGAACAGGAGACATCATCTTGCACCTCTGTAAATGGTTTAAAACGAAAACATGAGAGTCTATTGACCATGAGAAGCCCGAAGAAAAGAGGTCGTAGAAGAAAAAGATCTTTACAGAACAGAACAGTGAATGTATCTGTCTGTACACAGGATCAGAATCCAGTTGATCCTGTTTCAGATCAGCAGGCAGGCTACAACATTAACCTGCCATTTCAGCAGGATGCTGCTCCTCTTTTGCCACTTCTACCTTCCTCTGCCACCTTGGAATATGTCCAGGAGAGGATTCCTGGTCCAGTTACATTTGACTCCTTTCTGCAGATGATGTCTGCTATGCGAACTTGTTTCATCATGTTGCCTACTGATAATTTGCCTGTTACAGCTCAGCCTGAACCGGTTTTATTATGGAATATACAGTTACAGAGAAGACCTACTGCTTTCAGAAGTTCAGAAACTGGATTTGAGGGTCATCCCATTGTCTCTCCTTCGCTGTTCAACAGACAGATGACTAGTGACCAGTTGTGTGGTGTCCTTCCCCAACTTGGTGCAAGGTACTCATGCCCATGCTGTGTGCATTGTGTTGAGCACCGTCACCAACAGACTTGTGTCGGACTGGAACTGATGACACCACCTCCGTTTTTTTATGACTGGCTGTGATGCAGATGACAGGACTGCCATTGAAAAAGTTTTTGTAAGCAAAGTAGAAGATGTGTCATCGTTCCACCCATACCCCTCTCAGCTGTGCCCCAGCCTACAGAGACATTTTGCTGGCTGTTTGAAGGTGTGGCATCAACAGTGACACATCTGCCTTTGTCAATGTCACAGGACCACTCCAGGTCTGTTGACATATCCATGGCAGAATGACTCATTGCAGATATCACAAGCACCCCATAAAGAAAGTTTCAGGTCAACCTATGAGGAGCAGCTACTTGAAGATGCCCTGTTTATTATTAGCTCTTCAGGTCACAGCAGTTCAGCTGCAGGTAATAATTTTGTCAACCGTCTGCTTAATTATTTGTTCCCACTAGCACGTGTCTTGGCTCAGGACATGGATTGTCGTCCCAGCCACAGATACTGTTTTGCACCAGTTCTGCTGAATAAGATTTCTGGTGGTATGGTTCATTGGACCATGCTGATGTTCTACTCAACAACAGAGAAAAATTCACTTACCAGACTATACTCAATACCAGTACTACACTTTGAACTATTTCCAAAAAAGAACAGGACAAGTATAATAAAATCTGGTGGTTAGAATTGTTTTTACAGAGAATGTGAAGTTTTCAAAAGCACAACCAGAGCAGGTTTGCAATAACTGTTTTTGCAGTTTAAAAGCAATGGGTAACTCCTGTCTTCTTCTACAGGTCAGTATCATGGAGTGTTGATGTCTTAGACCCAGGACTGAGAAAGTCAGAGACTAGGGTGCTGTGACCATTGATATACCCCTACCCCCTTCATCAGAGCAGCATCAGACAGACAGACACCATGTGTTAAGTTACAGGACTGAGGAAGACTTAAGTGCCATGAGAACTGAACCTTCAGATACATTGCCACTGCTCTGAAAACCTCTTCCACACCTGTGAGGGCAGTGACTTTGTTGACATTGTCAAATCTTTTATTCAGATATGTTTGTACAAAATCATACATAAAGAAAATTGCTTGAATTTGAGTGTTGATAATATGAATCTGATGTTCTGATTGAGACATTTTCACTGTTTGCACTTCCTTAAGGCTTTTTTTTTTGTCTTTTCAAATTCAATGGTGCAAAGTGCTTTGGATCAGGTAGACTGTATTACTATTAGAGCTTCAAATTATTCCCCCCAAACTGTTCTGAGAAAACTCTTTTGAGTGTTCCAGTGTCCTGACTGAATTTCCAATAAAGTGTAGCATTTTGTGTACTCTGTGTTTTTCTACTCTTTAGTATATTCCAAAGATTGTAGAATCACAATTGACCTATTATTTTCAAACTGCACCCCTGAACACACATGTATACTTTTTTGCCTTTTTTCTTTCTTTCTTCTTCCTTTTTTCTGTTTTTGTTTTTTGTTTTCGTTGTTCTTGTCATAAATTACAGAATTTCATTCAGTTTGATGGAGGTCAGAGTAGTAAGCAATCCTTTTTCTTTACACTACATTAGTATGGCTGTGAAACTGTGATTTTACATAGCTTTCATGTGCTTTGGTATGTTAGTGTGGAAGTATTTCCACAGGGGAAAAAAGGTAAGGAAAGAAATAGAAGTGGGTAATTCTCATACAGTAATCTCATTTTATACTGGGTGCCACTTTTACTTCAGTTCCATTGTTGTTAAAGCTGTGCCTGTCACTGGAGTCAGTTCAATACAGAATTTTGTCTTTGCTTGTTAATTAACTGTTTCATTGCTGCTAGATGCTTTAGAGGCCCATTGCTTTTTACTGTGAAAAAAAATGTTGAAAAGGCAATATCAAGTAGGACAATTTAATTTTAAATGTTTTGAAGCATATACCGATATGTTGAATATGGTTACAATTTTATACAACAAGCATCAGTACTTGAATGTACTTAATGAAGCAGATGACTGACTTTGTTAATTGTAAGCAACAGCAACAGGCCGAAATTACACCACAGGAAAGTGATTCTGTTCAGAACCCTCAACATCACTTCACTAGATGGGCTGATCAGGACTTCAATCTCCTCCCCCCCTCCCCCCCCCCCCCCCCAGTCACCATTGCAACCCTTCCCTTATTCCCCCCGCCCCTTCCCCCCCACCCCTGTCCCTATCCCCTTGTTCTTCATACGTGCATAAAACATGCAGTAGCAATGAAACCTGTAAGGAGGAGAGACAGGCCAGCACAGTGAAATATGGCAGGGAAACAGGCTGATGCAGTGAAATACTCCCTTGTAGGTTTGCTGATATAATGAAATGTCTTGAGTGGCATCAACTTCAAACATGAATACAGGTCTGTTCACAAGTGGGCATAAATGCTGACAACTGGCGCTTTCTATCACCCCAACTTTTAAGATGTTTTAATGTCATGGAATTGTAACCCACCTGAACTGGAGATGCTTTTAACTATTTTGACGCTGTACGGGAGAGAGAGAGGATCGCTGGCTACTTAACATGCTGGACTCCATTCTTATTGATGTGTTAGTATGCATAATATAAACACTTCGGATGTTTACAAATTTATTGAAATCTGAAAAACACTAGTCATGGGTCCATAGTAACCCTAACCTGAACCCCAAATCAGAAGTTACCCCTAATACCCCGATCAGGTCATAAATCTTAATAATACCCCAAATGACAGACATTTAGTATGTCATTGATTCAGTAACTGTTTGTGACAAAACTGTGTCCTACTGGCCAGAATAGGTCGGTCAGTATCAGCAGGAAAGTTGCTTTGTGCAGACAACATGGCTTTGGCATCAAAACATAAATGAGACGGGGGGAAAAAATAACACATGAAAAAATATTGAACGTCATAAACTAGCCTCTTTCATCACAACCAGTTGCTCGTTTAGCCTGCCTGCTGTGCGGATGATGGTGTGTGAGTACACAATAGACGCTTGACGCTGTCTGTGTTGGGTATCATGCCAGTCTGCTCACATACAGCTGTCCACACAGCCACACCTGAGCCTCAGGTTTGAAAGTGACTCACCATCTGCCATGGCGAAGTGGTAAGTGTCATTGACTCCTGGCTAGGAGTTCATGGATGGATTCCCATCGGAGCCATTTGTTTTGTGGGAATTTTTCTGCTCAGACTGGCTCCTATTCAGAGTTGTTTGCTCTGGGTTCAGTATGGAAGACTAGGACTGCACACTCCAGTGGAGTTTCATTCACTTAATCAGTGGTTGCGCGTCTGACAGTGCTACTCAAATGTCTTAACCAACACTGCAGGTGTCTATCTTTCGGACCTGGCTGACACTGGCATATATTATAAAAGTAAGTGTATAGTGCAGCCCTGTCGTGCAGTCTCGGATCAGAATGGAAATCCATAGCGTCATCCTCATCCTTTGCATAAAAAAAAGTCTCAAATTCTGGCTGTCCACGCCCTGCTTGCATTGTGACCTCAGTCTTGATTTCCTCTCCATGTCCATGCCCATGATGAGGTTCAGTTGGGATCACCAGTGCAAATTCATGGAAGTGTCGTGGGACGGATGTGGTGACATTCACCGGAGGGAGAGCTCACTCCTGCTGGCTCCATGACTAAACAATTATTGTCATCAGTACAGGGGTTTGTAGGTGGTGTCCTTGCATATGTTTGCTCAGAACAGGCACCACTGAACACCAACGAAGATTCAGCCGGAGTGCAGTGTCTCCTCGGGTGTGTTGTGGATTGAGGACTTCCCACTGACGGCTTGCTGTGGATTGTCGGTGCTCGGGTTTTGGCAGGACAAGCCAGGCTGTGGTTGTGGATTGGGAGCCAGAAGGAGCAGCCTGGATGCAGTGCCACTGAAATGGCACAGATGAGATTGGAGAGAAAAAGAAAAGAAAGACATGAAAATGTAACTTGACATTTTCCCTATTAGTCAGATTCACAGGTGTGTGTGTGTGTGTGTGTGTGTGTGTGTGTGTTGTGTGTGTGTGTGTGTGGTTCACAGTTTCTTGAAGCAAAAGCTGATCTAGATCACTTAGTCTCTTCAACCCATGTTGACTCAGACATGAAGGTGTGATTGAAACTGACTTAGAGGTGACTGACCAGGATATTTTTTCCCACCTGTATATCAGGTGCCACTTAACTGCTGATCATTATCACCGTGAACTTGAAATCACTAAAGGGGGAACAGGCAACAACCTCAATAATGAGCTAATATGCTGATAGAATTACAGGCCCTTTTGTTGCGACAATTGCAGATTAGTCGGACATAGATGTCCACCTTAGCATCCATTGTTATAACCTTGCTTTTTATCACATATAGTTGTCAGCACCTTCTTGATATATAGATGTCTGTACTCAAGTTCTGCTGGCACAGCATCCACTTGTAGTTCTTTTGATATTAATTTGGGTCAACACTAGTTAACATCACTTCTTACTAATCTTAGGCAGTTCCGTTATGTTTGATGTAGTGGGCTTCTGGTTACTTATAAGTGCTGGCTGGTAATACTACTGCTGATCAGGCCTTGTCAGGGAAAGGTGATCGTACTATTTCAGTAACCTTTCATATATTTGGTTTTACATCTAGTTCACTTTTTTTTGTAAACATGTGTTTTTTGTGAGTATAACTTTATATGGCGTCCATCTTATGACCATTTGGCTAGTCATAAGCTTTATAGCTTTCCTCCTGTGACGATTGACAGGGCAGGACATACTGAAACAAGTGAGACATGAAGGCTCATTCTGTGCCACCCTGCGGATGTCAGGGGCCCGGGGTGCCTTTCAGTAGCTACACTCCAGCCTTCCAGAACTTCTGTGGTCATCATTTCCTCTGACTGAAGTGTCTTTCTCTCTGCTTTTTGAAATATTTTTGTCTTTCTTCTCTGTCGTTTGCTGTTTTTCTGCCTTTATGACCTATTCTCCTGTCTTTGTTCTCAAAATTCTTGTACAGTTTCCTCTTCATGCTAGCTTTTTTGTTGTTGTTGTTGCAGTCGGGCAACTTGGTTATGGAACTGTACAGATGAAACAGAATGAACACAAGCTCTCCATTCTATGATTTTCTGTTTCCTCTTAGGTTTTTTTAGTTTTTTTTTTTTTTTTACATTTTATTAACGTTGCATTTAAATCATACACGTTTTTTAAAAATTTTATTTGATCTTTTTTACTGTTTGTGAACTGTGAGTGAAAAATCAAGTGAAATGCCTGTTGCCTCAGCACGACCTAAGTTTATGGGGTCTTACTGGTAACGGCAGTTTACCACTGTGTTTTTGATTAATTTTTCAACTAGTTGTTTTTGGTGTACGAGGCCCTTCTGCATGACTTCCTTTTTGCGGTTGACTGTGGATTTAGTTTATGCACAGTGCCATGGGGACATCTGGTTTATAACTGCTTCTCATCAGCCTGTGGATGCTTGACCACACTGAAAGTCTGCAAGATAGGCCATGGTCCAGCCTCCACTCTCACAGGCTGCAAGTACTTTACCTCCAACACCTGTTATCATCAACAACACACAGAACAAGACTGTGGACAAGTTTTTGCTATCTTGGTGGCACTGTGAGCAGCACTGGATCTCTGTACGCCAATGTGACAATGCTGATTAAAAAAACCAGGGTTGCCTTAGGCAGGTCCACAGAGGAATTAGGGGAAAATCATGTCATCAGAGTCTCCACCAAATCTGCCTTGTATACAGCAAGTCTTGATTGCTTTGCTATACTGCTGAGACCTTGGCCTACAACAAAGGAAATCCTATAAATGTGCGTGTCCAGCAAGGTTTCTTAGCAAGATCTGCAACATTAAATGGTAAGACAGAGGTATAGTGTATAGCGTGACTTCCAGGCATAGAATATCTGCTTGTCAAGGGTCACCTCTGATGGACGGGACATACTCAGCAGAATCCTAATTTGCCTCAAATTGGACAGGTCACTGCTGTTGTTTGTTGTTGTTGTCGTACCCTGGCTAAAAGACCCCAGGGATCATCCGAACAGCCGAAGTACTTGAACACTATGGTACAAATGCATCAGCTGGGGATGAGAACATTACGTGTGTGACTGTTTTTGATTACCCCGCCACGTGGGCAGCCACACTCCGACTTCGGAGGATTTTGGAGACTGATAATGTTATGCTAGGAGCTTGTCACAACTGAAGACAATCCCTGCATAACTATGCAGAGCATAACAACATTTTGATGTAGCCTTGGTGTTCTAGCCTATGTCAATTGGCCTGACACAGCCTTAAGCCAAGGCGGGACAGGTCAGTGCTAAGTAGGGGCAGCGTGACCAAGATAGACTCTGGAGAGGCAAAAGGACACTGAAAGCCAACCTCAAGAGCTGCAACATGGATACAGTTGATTGGGAAGGTGCCCTTGACATATCGTGCTGGAAACACCTGTGCCAGCAGGGCGCATGACTTTCAAGATGGACAGAGCAGCTCCCATACAGATAGGGAGGAAGCAGAGTCCCAGCTTGCTGAATTCCTCCCCCCTTCAGCATTGGTGGTGGATTCCATGACAGGCCTTTACTCTCTTGTGACAACACATTCTAGCAAATGACCTGCATGCCTACACGTGTATTCCTTGAAGAAACTGACGGGAGAGTTCATCATGTAATAAACCGATGTATATGTGTAAAAACTGTTCGTTATTTATCATGATGACGGCCTATTTTTTCCCTCCCTGTGTAGACATGCCTGAAAAGGCCATGTGTGATCAGTTGGGTCATGAAACAGAAGGCTTGCTCTGGCAGATAGACAAGTTGGTTTTGGTTCCTTATTGCCTTCCACATACACCTTTGGTGTCAGTTTTGTTTTGTTTTGTGTTAAAGTAGGTATTCACATTGAATATTATAAGTGACTTGTTACTACTGCTCCAGCCAGTATTTGCCATAAAAACCCCTATATGTTGGGTGTGTTATCAAAATTACAGTCTGAAACATATTCAGCATTCTTACCAGATTATGGATATGTCAAGCCCCTAAGTGTAAATACAGCTGCTTCCTGGGATATTTCATGTTTATTTCCATGTATACAATATAGCATGAAAGCTAGAAGTTTGGGTAACACTACCAGTACACTTATCAGATGTCTGACATGCAGCACAAAATGCAACTCAGCCTGAAATGAATTTGTTGCGTAAGTGCATGTTCATCACTTTCTTTACTGTCAGAAGGTGGAAATGATTAAGTGGTCAATAGGCTTTGTAAGAGCTATGGGTGTCACATAACAGAATTTTGTGTTGAAATAACGGTGCAGTATGGTCTCACCATCGTAAGAAGCACGTTTCAAAGCTATTTCTTGTGTGAACTCATTTCCTGATGTGCTCTAACCTCATGCCAGCAGATTTTGTTGTTGTGTTTTTGTTTTTTGTGCATTTTCATATCGTGACCTGATGAATGACACTGCTAGTAGGCACATGACTATGCCTAGCTTGACAGTTAAGCAGCAGACAAGAGCTGGAAAGGTCCATTGTGAATTCTTAACATGAAAAGCTTTGTTTTTAGGTGGCGTGGATGTATTCCTTTGCAACAGAATTTGTGGGGCACAGTATTGAATATTGAAAGAAATAGGTACCGATAACCAAGCAGGAAGACTTGAAGATCATTGATTTTGTGAACCAGTCCAAGAAACAGGCACCTACAACGGAACAGGCAGATTTGTGTGTCGGTCAGGTGGTTGGTGTTGCAGTGCAGCAGCTTGTACATATTGCATTTTTCTGTGGGTATTTCATCATGCGATACGCCTGATAAGAAAGAACCTCAATTGACTGCTCTGTATTGTGTGGGGGGTCAGTGAAATGGGTATTTCTCCTGGAAACAATGTCAATTGATATAGGACTAAAAAAAAAAAAAAATCGAATGTCAAATCTCTGGATTCTGAACTGAAGAATTCCTTAAAAATTGGGTGAATAAAAGGAGGAAAACCTACAAAATAAATCTAGTTGCAAAGTGAGATGACTGCAGGCGGAAATCTAAACAAATCTTAAATAAATGTTAGTGAACCGCCCGAGAAACGTGGACAAACAAGTCACAAGACAAAACACAACACGTTTCGACCTCTTCAGGTGAGAAACAAATGAATAAAATAACGAAAATAAAGGAAAGTTTTGTTAAAGGAAGTCTTTACTGAGAGGTAAATATAGTAATTACGAAAAGAAAGTTGTTGAAATAAGAGAGGGCGTGTTTATTTGCAGATTGTTTAATGGTGAGATTTCACCGTGTCATTTGTTGCACATCACTGAATGGTTTAACAAACAGTTAAAATTGTAGGTGCATGAAACTATGTGTATTAATTATGTACAGAAGTTTTAGTCTTGACCTGTACATCAACTTGCCATTGTTTAGCATGAAATGTGTTTTAGGGGAGGAGTACTCTGTCACAAATTTGAATGTAGATGATCATTTGCTGTACATTGCCTTGGTGTTAATGTACTGTTATGTTGTGTTTAGAAAGAGAAAAGATCAACACTGCTTTTAGAGAAGAGCCCTTACATGTGGTACAGTATTTTGAGTGCAGCTTCTGTAACTGCCCTGACATAGTCAGGCTCACATTGCTCCTGGTGTGGAAGAAAATCCTTGCATTATTTGATAACTCTGTTTGACTTTCCCTGTACAGCATGGGCAGTACAGATGCATTGGCAGCTGGACTTTGTTATGCCCACACTAATAGACAAAGGACTATGCCTAACTAACCACAGCTGCTCTGCATTGTCTTGCTCAGTTGCTGACTGCTTCAAAGTTCAATTCATGACATGGTCTGCGCAGGGCTGGCTATTTTCTGCCTGCCATCATCTCCCTTGCTGTGTTTGTCTCTGTAAACTTCTTCCTTATTGTGTCCAGATGTGTATTATTTATTCGGGTTTTACAATGTTTCAACAAGCATAGATTTTGTGTATATGCTTTGGAAATGTAGGTCATTGCTAAGGAGACTTATACATCCATCCATACATCATGCATGCAACTTGTTTTCAAACACTGGAAGGGAAAACACAAAATGCAAAGAAGTCCAGACAGTTGTGAGTTGCTAAGTGATATCGGTTTAGTGGCACTTTTGACTACAAAAGATAAAAATGCCTTCAGTTTAAAGAAAAAAAACAACACAGCTGCCTGTTTATTCCTGCATCATGGTTGATATCCCAGAGTATACGAGCATGTTCATATGTATGTATCTGCTCTTGATATATGCAATACAAATACTAGCGTATCCACTTTTGTGCCAGGACCACGTTGGAGGGGATAGTCGACTGGCACTAGACCACTTCACTTGGCTTTATGTGAACTTACAGAGAAGGCCGTTTCAACAGGCATGGGGAAAATTTTCTGGAGATGTTTTTTGCAAAGGGTACATCAGTTTAAAATCCAGTACTTCTGCCTTTGCGGAGACCAGCTTGTTCTTCAGCAGTGGTAGTATCTGCTTGCAGTTGCAATCTATTAAGATTTTGAGCACTACTTTGCTGGCTTGGCTGATCAAGCTTACAGTGAGGTAGTTCTGGCAGTGTTGGAAATTTTCTTTCTTGGGGAAGGTAATGATAAGTGATTGAGCCCATGGCTTGGGCTACTCCCCATTGTGCCAGATCTTGTTGCAGATGGCAGTCGGAATATCAATTACTGCATCTCTGCCACGATTCAAGAATTCTGCAGAGATGATGTCGATGCTTGCAGCCCTTCCACATTTCAGCAGTTTCACTGCAGCTGTGATTTCTTCAGACAGTATTGGAAAGTCATCCTTGTTTGATGAATCCTGTGCTGTCAGCACGTTTGGATCTCTTGTGCTCTGTGGTGCAGTTCAGAGCAGCATTCAGTCCACCTTTTTAACTAATGACCTCTTCTTCCTGTGTGAGACACCTGCTGTCTTTGTCCTGAATGATGCTGACTTCACTTTTGTTTGGTCAGGTCCTTCACAATCTTGAAAGCTTTCTTTGTACTGTTGTTCAGGTGCGTTTTTTTCCCCCAGTGTCCGTTACTGTTTTCTGATCCAGCTTTCTTTTCCATTCTTCATTTTTTAACCGATTCTCTTCTTTATAGCACTGTGTTTCCTGCTCTCAATCATCTTTAGCAATTT
Organism: Conus canariensis; assembly: GCA_033310375.1. Classification (NCBI taxonomy): domain Eukaryota; kingdom Metazoa; phylum Mollusca; class Gastropoda; order Neogastropoda; family Conidae; genus Conus; species Conus canariensis. The sequence continues at coordinate 73,466,238 of CM065723.1, forward strand.
TAAGGTCCTTCTAGTGTTACACAACTCCACGATGTAGCGTCAGATCCATGGTTCTGATTACCATGTACTTATGCCTAGGACCTCTGTTGTTGTTTCAGTCATCACTTGGTTGAAATTGTTTATGAAGGTCTTGGTGTCTTCTAAGAGAAGTAATAGGACTACCTTTCCTCCTATGGCCGCTTGGAGTTGTTCTATGTCATTTGAAGCTTGAGGTTTCTTCTCTGAGAGTATGGGTCTGCTCAGACCCATGACAAAGGTTGGTTTGCTGCTCAGACCCTTGACAAAGGATTGTCCGTTTGTTTGTTTGTTTTTAAAAGTTTACTCCTTTGTTTATTGACATAACAATTTTGATACAGGTGTGCAGCCATATTTTATTGAAAAAAGTAATAGAATTTCATAGAGATAGCTTAAAAATGTACTTGTCAAGTCAAAATCATTACTGTGGGTCTGTTTGTACCCATGACATAAACAAAGGTTATGCAGGAGCAGCTGTATATTTCACCAGCACCTGTGTGTCCACTTTTCTATGGTCCTAATTTATGAAATGTATGATGCATGTGTGTACATGTCATGGCAAACATGCTAGCATGCCAACAACTGTATGTGCCTTCATTGTGTTTGCACATGTGTGTGAAGAACCCAAATGTGTGTGTGCGTCAATCATGGATATGCATGCATGTGTTTTTATGGCTGTTTCTATGAGAGAGAGAGAGAGAGAGTGTGTATGTGTGTCTGTGTGTGAGTGTGTGTATGCGCGCACGTGTGCACACGTGTGTATCATGTATGTGTGTTGAGCTGATTACAGAGCTAACATGCATCAGCACATCCATCGTCATACACACATCATGCAGATGGCCAAACAGTAAGAGTTGACATAATGCGTATTCAGTACTGTGTTCATAAACTATGCGCTTGTACATGTAAAGCCATGTTTAAAAACACACATGCATGTTTGCATATATTCAGGACCATTTCTGTTGATTGCCATTTTCAAGTGAAAAATGTTGAGCTCCAGTGTAAATGTGTAAATATGATCATGTGTTTTATATGACCTTTTCTTTTGTTTGACTTGTAAATGATTTTTTTGCTAATGGTTTTAGTGCAGTTAAGTGATTAACAACACGGAGATGTACACAGGGGAAGTGAGACAAATAGAAAAGGGGAGAATAAGGGGACCATTTTCAAGTGAAAAGAAATCTTAAGCATGCGTGAAAGTCTGTTGTATTAAACTTTTGTTAAACTGATGTTTAACTGGCAAAGTTTTTTCTTCGTATGCATGTTGGGGAAGGGTGTCTCAGGTAAGTTGTGTTTGAAACTGCTGTATTTGTTATTTTTTTTCTCTCACTCTCATCAACCCCCCCCCCCCCCCCCTCGTCTTTGTCTCTTTCTTTCTCTGTCTCTTTGATGTCGTCCACTGCTTTTCTGCCAGTGTGATACACCAAGTTTCACATTGTTAGATTTTCTCCTGTGATCTGGGAACCAGGTAGCGAGACTGTGAACACCGTCAGGAGTGGCGTTAGTAGATGTTCATTGTGCAGTTTCTGTTTGTCGTTGTGGTCTTTTTTTTTTCTTTTTTTTTGTATCAGGAGCTGTTCAGTTTTTAGGCTTTTATTCTTTAGTAATCAGCACTACTTAGATATATAAACTATAACATTTAAGGATATGAATGATTCAGCTAATGTGTTGTGAAATGGTGTACATTATTATTTGTATACATGCATATTGTATTTTGAAGGAGCAGGGGAGACTAGGGGACGGGATTTTTTTCTGCATGATGAAAAAAGACCTGTCAGGTTAGTTAGACTGCAATAAAACCGGAATTGCAAACAGCTATTCATGGTATGTGTGAAATGCAGTATGATCTTCCCTGAACTAAGAGAGCGAGAGAGAGAGAGAGAGAGAGTCTGGTAGAGACTTTGTGTAAGGAGGAGACAGACTTGGTGTGAGACAGTGACTCAAGATATGCATGATGGTTGTCGAAGTGAGTTCTTAAAAGCAGCTTGTTTATGGCACTTACAGACATATGCAGACTGCAGGTGAGGAAAGTTTCCCCACACCTTACTGGTTCAGGTTGGTCTCTTTGAAGAATAACGGTAGATTTTTATCCCTACATTGCATGGTACATGGCCACTGCTTCCTGCCCTAGTCCACTTATGTTGAGAAAAAAAATTGCTGTACATATATAAGTGAATCAAGTCTTAGTTCTCTTTGAACTTGGCTGGTAAACTTACTCAGTTAAGAATATAGGGAACATGCTATAGACGTCGCATGCAATGTATCATGGGGTCGCTCGCCATCTCGGGTGGTAAGCAGCCTTCCGTGTCCCATATCAATGAAGCTGGAGACAGATTGTGTGCACGATTCGAGCGACAGCAATGCATTGATAGCAATACCACTTTATATATATATATTGTTTTTTAGAAGTGGACATCAAATGTCGATTTTGAGTTATTGGATACAAATTTAGTCTTGTCACAACGTGAAGACAAGCATGGAATGGATAACAGTGGTGCAAACGATTCAATGTTTCAAGTCAGTTGAACTAATTAACAAAACTGACATCATGATAAACTAGAGTTGCCAAATTTGTGATTTTCAAGAAATTGAATAGGTCAAACGAAATGCTGCTTTGCACTGGTTATTTAATGAGAAACAAAAACCTAGCGAAGCAAAGACGCATGTGTTCTGTGAATCAGTATTGACATTGGTTTGCCAGATCTAGTTGCAAAGCGAGGCAACTGCAGGGGCAAATCTAAACAAATCTGGAAAATTATTTATCGAAGGTGGTGCCTTATAAATAAATAATTTTTCAAATTTGATTAGTTGGCCAGTTGAAGCACCACATCATGATCCCATTTATTTGTCAGCCTGCAAAATGATCCTCAGGAAGTGAGTTTCATGTCCTGTTGGTTTGATGCGCTTAAGGTCATGGTATCCCTGACGGAAGTCTGTAGTTCAGTGTCAAGATGTCTGGTCATTGGCAGGAAGCCTGAGCTTGGTTCTGGAAGGGGGCGATCCTATCTTGTTCTGGTTTTCGTCCCAGACTGGGATTGGGGTCCTCTTTTCTTTCTTCCTGATGAACTGGTGTCCAGCTCTCGGTTCTGGTTCTGTGTGAAGTGGTATCCATTCTGTGGTGCTGGGTCAGCCGACTATGGCGTTAGTACTCTTCACCTCTTCCCTCCCACCAAAAGGTCTGTCGTCAGGGCTGTAAGGCAGACTTCTTTATGCCCGGGTGGTGATAGTCTTATGGCTCATGAGGCCGTTTCGAAGAGGGAGCAGGATGGATGTCACAGGAGCATTGACCGATTCCATTCCATGATCCTCACGGCCTACAGCCGAGAGGGCAATTTTTCAGCTCAACCCAGAGAGGGGTGTCTACCATGGCGACCCGAAGATATGGTTTGCCAGACCACGGTTATCGCAGTCAGGCAGCACTCCATTGTCGACCACCGCACATATCTAGGAGCAAGGCTAGACCCGCTGTCATTTGAAGTGACAGGAAGGTTGGCTACGCTGCCCAACATTGATATCTCACATCAGTGTCATTCAAGGGAGCTCTGCTAACTCTCCCTCAGCATTCGCTTGTATGCTACGTCACATTGAGTGATGCAAAATGAGAACATGTCGTCATTTAAATAGGAATGACGTCATGCTGCCTGCGATGCAATGAGTTAGTGGCCATCATGGTGGTTCTAGATCGACGTGCTCGCACTCGGATCTGGCCGAACTGCCGAACAAATCATACTTTTGATTACAGCTCTGTTCCTTATTATTAAAATGATCAAACATAATGAGAACCTTTGCATACAAGGGTTTTAGAAGAATATATCAACCTGTGCTGTAATCCTGTACGCATTCAATGGTTGATTGCGTTAGCTGTCTTGTCGATTCTTGTTCTCATTCAATTAATGATGGCAGGTAAGTGTTATGGATGCATACTAGTCACCCTTTCTGTCCGTTACTTACCAATTTTTAATTAATGGATTTTTTTTTTTCAAATTCTCAAAAAGAAAAAAAGGGGGAAAAAAACCCCACCCGAACCCTGAGAAAAATGATTGAAAGAACTGCCGAACGAATAACCACAGAAGATGAAGCCATAGACAAATGACAAAGGCACTATAATCACAAAAAGTGTAGACAAAAACGAAAGGAAAATCAGTTTACACAGTGTTGCAAATAATGAAATTGAGGAAGAAATTGTGGGAGAGAGTCTAATTTTCTGTGTATATTTAACTTCACTAATGCATCATGAACTGTTTACTCTGTCGGTCACACTCGCGCGCGCGCGCGCGCGCGCGCACACACACACACACACACACACACACACACACACACACACACACACACACACACACACACCACATTTTCTTTTTAAGTTGGGGCTAAATATATTCTCATTGATTGTGACATCTATCCCATCAAATCACCAATCGATCTGTGTGACCCAATATAATGCAGAAAATGGCAAGCAAGTCCGGCAAGACATTGAACAACAGGATATGTAACAACTTACTAAATCAGCCATAGGACACTTGAAGGTTTTGTGATCCCCGTAAGGAAATTAAAAGAACAACTGCGGATACTTTCAACAATCTTTCTTGTGCATGATGCCATGCTGCCTCCATAGTATTACATACTGACATTCCAAGTGCACACAGTTTCTGGAACCTCATGTGACCGATACCATACTGACTTATTCACAAATATCGATCAGTATTTAGTGGACTTGGTTAAAGCGTTTTTATCAATTTCTTAACATGGTTTTTGGAATTCGTACATATTGCACTATAGAAACACCCTTTTGTTTTGCCATTGCTAAAATACAAGATGTTATTTTGGCATCATTCAATCATTTCCATTTTCATGTGTTTTTTCCCTGAACATGCATATGCACCACACAGATCCAATGAATACTGAAACCTTGTTGCTTAATAAAGTAGGAGGGACTGTTTTACTGAGATTACCTGATAGGGCTGTTTTACTGAGATTACCTGATGGGACTGTTTTACTGAGATTACATGACAGGGCTGTTTTACTGAGATTACCTTTATTACAATTATCATGAATACTTATATAACGCCTATTCTCGGCTAGAGACCAAGCTCTAAGCGCTTTACAATCCACACTCGTTTACTGAGATTACCTGATAAGGCTGTTTTACTGAGATTACCCGATAGGGCTGTTATACCGAGATTACCTGACAGGCTGTTTTTACCGAGATTACCTGATAGGGCTGCTTTACTGAGATGACCTGATAGGGCTGTTTTACCGAGATTACCTGATAGGGCTGTTTTACCGAGATTACCTGATAGGGCTGTTTTACTGAGATTACCCGATAGGGCTGTTTTACTAAGATTACCTGATAGGGCTGTTTTACCGAGATTACCTGATAGGGCTGTTTTACTGAGATTACCCGATAGGGCTGTTTTACTGAGATTATCCGATAGGGCTGTTTTACTGAGATTACCTGACAGCGATGTTTTACTAAGATTCCTGACAGGGCTGCTTTACTGAGATTACCAGACAGGCTGTTTTACTGAGATTACCTGATAGGTTGTTTTACTGAGATTACATGATAGGGCTGTTTTACTGAGATTACCCGATAGGGCTGTTTTACTGAGATTACCTGACAGCGACGTTTACTGAGATTCCTGACAGGGCTGTTTTACTGAGATTACCTGACAGGCTGTTTTACTGAGATTACCTGATAGGTTGTTTTACTGAGATTACCTGACAGGGCTGTTTTACTGAGATTACCTGATGGGTTGTTTTACTGAGATTACCTGACAGGGCTGTTTTACTGAGATTACCTGATGGGTTGTTTTACTGAGATTACCTGATAGGGTTGTTTTACTGAGATTACCTGACAGGGCTGTTTTACTGAGATTACCTGATAGGGCTGTTTTACAGAGATTCCTGACAGTGCTGTTTTACTGAGATTCCTGACAGGGCTGTTTTACTGAGATTATCTGACAGGGCTGTTTTACTGAGATTACCTGACAGGGCTGTTTTACTGAGATTACCTGATAGGGCTGTTTTACTGAGATTACTTGATAGGGCTGTTTTACTGAGATTACCCGAAAGGGCTTTAAAAATATTACCTGATAGGGCTGTTTTACTGAGATTACCTGATAGTGCTTTAAAAAAATTACCTGATAGGTTGTTTTACTGAGATTACCTGATAGGTTGTTTTACTGAGATTACCTGATAGGTTGTTTTACTGAGATTACCTGATGGGGCTGTTTTACTGAGATTACCGGACAGGGCTGTTTTACTGAGATTGCCTGATAGGCTGTTTTACTGAGATTACCTGATAGGGCTGTTTTACTGAGATTACCTGACAGGGCTGTTTTGCTGAGATTACCTGATAGGTTGTTTTACTGAGATTACCTGATAGGGCTGTTTTACTGAGATTACCTGACAGGGCTGTTTTGCTGAGATTACTTGATAGGGCTGTTTTACTGAGATTACCCGAAAGGGCTTTAAAAACATTACCTGATAGGGCTGTTTTACTGAGATTACCTGATAGTGCTTTAAAAAAATTACCTGATAGGTTGTTTTACTGAGATTACCTGATAGGTTGTTTTACTGAGATTACCTGATAGGGCTGTTTTACTGAGATTACCTGATAGGGCTGTTTTACTGAGATTACCTGACAGGGCTGTTTTACTGAGATTACCTGATAGGCTGTTTTGCTGAGATTACCTGATAGGGCTGTTTTACTGAGATTACCTGACAGGGCTGTTTTGCTGAGATTACCTGATAGGTTGTTTTACTGAGATTACCTGATAGGGCTGTTTTACTGAGATTACCTGACAGGGCTGTTTTGCTGAGATTACCTGATGGGGCTGTTTTCCTGAGATTACCTGACAGGGCTGTTTTACTGAGATTACCTGACAGGGCTGTTTTCCTGAGATTACCTGACAGGGCTGTTTTGCTGAGATTACCTGACAGGGCTGTTTTACTGAGATTACCTGATAGGGCTGTTTTGCTGAGATTACCTGATAGGGCTGTTTTACTGAGATTACCTGACAGGGCTGTTTTACTGAGATTACCTGATAGGCTGTTTTGCTGAGATTACCTGATAGGGCTGTTTTGCTGAGATTACCTGACAGGGCTGTTTTGCTGAGATTACCTGATAGGTTGTTTTACTGAGATTACCTGATAGGGCTGTTTTGCTGAGATTACCTGACAGGGCTGTTTTGCTGAGATTACCTGATGGGGCTGTTTTCCTGAGATTACGTGACAGGGCTGTTTTACTGAGATTACCCGATGGGGCTGTTTTCCTGAGATTACCTGACAGGGCTGTGTTGCTGAGATTACCTGACAGGGCTGTTTTTACTGAGATTACCCGATGGGGCTGTTTTCCTGAGATTACCTGACAGGGCTGTTTTGCTGAGATTACCTGACAGGGCTGTTTTCCTGAGATTACCTGATGGGCTGTTTTGGTGAGATTACCTGATGGGCTGTTTTGGTGAGATTACCTGACAGGGCTGTTTTACTGAGATTACCTGATGGGGCTGTTTTACTGAGCTTACCTGATGGGGCTGTTTTACTGAGATTACCTGACGGGGCTGTTTTACTGAGATTACCTGATAGGCTGATTTGCTGAGATTACCTGATGGGGCTGTTTTACTGAGATTACCTGACTGGGCTGTTTTACTGAGATTACCTGATAGGGCTGTTTTACTGAGATTACCTGATAGGCTGTTTTACTGAGATTACCTGATAGGGCTGTTTTACTGAGATTACCTGATGGGGCTGTTTTACTGAGATTACCCGATAGGGCTGTTTTACTGAGATTACCTGATAGGACTGTTTGACCGAATTACCTGATAGGGCTGTTTTACTGAGATTACCTGACAGGGCTGTTTTACTGAGATTACCTGACAGGGCTGTTTTACCGAGATTACCTAATAGCGCTGTTTTACTGAGATTACCTGACAGGGCTGTTTTACTGAGATTACCTGACAGGGCTGTTATACCGAGATTACCTGATAGGGCTGTTTTACTGAGATGACCTAATAGGGCTGTTTTACTGAGATGACCTGATAGGGCTTTTTTACTGAGATGACCTGATAGGGCTGTTTTACCGAGATTACCTGACAGGGCTGTTTTACTGAGATTACCTGACAGGGCTGTTTTACTGAGCTTCCTTTTATGGTATGTCCTGCCATCTGTCAGGCTATGGAGATAAGACTCTTGCAGTTTGGTCAGGAAATGGGAGCAACTCTCCGAAATACCTTCAAGAAATGGGAGGAAACTAGGCCCTGTGGTGCTTGTCTTCCATTCAGGAGCAGTTCAGAGCAAGTCAGCTTTGGATGGGAGCCGGCCGTGTGAAACAAAACAAAAAACAGAAACAAAAACAAAAACAAAAAAAAACGCAGATAAATGTCTCTGATGTGACTCGACCCAACCTTTTTTTTCCACACCTCTCTCCCCACCTCCACCCAGCCTTCAAGCCTGCAACAGTACCACTACACAATGGCAACGGTAAAACAGACCGTCATCTTCCTCCCTACCAGTCATTATTGATCTAATGTCTTGTCGAGTGCATGAACGGGCAACAGTGATGCTCCATTACATGTCTGCTTCTGGTTTTCTCAGGGCATATGTATGAGAGAGACAGAACAGGAGGAGAGACAGAGGAGAAAGCGACACCTGTTGACAAGCGACCGGCACTTCACACCATGATGTCTGGTTTTTGCCATAAAGTTGGCGATTAATTTTGATAGAAGGCTTTGTATTTTTTCGTTAGCTCCTGATTTGTTAACACATAGACAGTTTAATACACCCAGAGCTCCAATGGTGACAAAAGCAAGATATATATACATATATATATATATATATATATATATATATATATATATATATATATATATATATATATATATGGAATTTACCTGCCTCCTACACTGAAGAGCAAGTGGCTTCAACTGGACTTGAATCTTAAATCATAGCGCATATACATGCATTTTTCTCTAATGTCTAAAGTAAAAAAAAAAAAAAACACGGAAGACAAGCATACACATAATCACACTTACAAAAGGAGACTGAAGCAGGCTGTAGCAGTACTGAAAACAAGCCAAGGTACAAATACACGACACAGAGTCCAAGTGACACTTAGCACACAATGCGAAACCAGTGAATTTTCAACGAACATGTTTAGTTCAGATGTCGCGAACAGCAGATATAAACACTGCACACAGCCACAGTCTCCTGGGGATGTCAGCTGGGAGAATCAGTCTCCATTCCCATGCTGCAGCAGCCATACGCCCTCTGGGCAGCACTGTGAGCACAGCGCAGGCTCCCAAGGGTGGTGTGGGATGGCTCCCACCCAGCTGGTTCGGCAGTTGAGGACAGTACTTCTCTAGCTCCCATCCACACCTTTGGATGTATCTTTTTCTTGTTTTCCTTTTGGCTAACTCTGAGGAAAGGCCCAGTGACGGTGGCGGAAAGATCCACTGACCGCAGGGAAAGTCAGGTTGACAGTGGGAAAGACTGTAACCCAAGAGTCTCTTCACAGGGCACGTAAGACCTAATGGCGAAAGCTTGGTCGTGTCTGGAGTTGTACTGTCTTCACCTGTGTGCGGAACAGCGAGTGAGGCTTGAGGATGCACACAGCAGTTGCTTGACAGTGGCGTTTTTCCATTGGTGGACTCTGCGGTCATGAAGTAAGGGCTGGTGCACCCATGGGAACGCTCCCATAGAGGTTCTATCATGTCACATCCAGTGGCCGTTACACAATGGCATTTGCCAGTGAGCAATTATGTCCCTTGACGTGTTAATGGAACGCCCCATGCGTGCCTGTACCGTATGTGAACATAGCGTAGGCTTCCAAGGGTGGTGCAGGATTGCTCCCAGTTGGTTTGTTCGGCAGTTGAGGACAACACTTCTCTGGGTCCCACCCGCATCTTAAGATTATGTTTTTCTCTATACACCGTCTTGATAGTACTGTGTGCGGGCTTTATGTTTTTCTCTATACACCGTCTTGATAGTACTGCTTTATGTTTTTCTCTATACACCGTCTTGATAGTACTGTGTGCAGGCTTTATGTTTTTCTCTATACACCGTCTTGATAGTACTGTGTGCGGGCTTTATGTTTTCTCTATACACCGTCTTGATAGTACTGTGTGCGGGCTTTATGTTTTCTCTATACACCGTCTTGATAGTACTGTGTGCGGGCTTTATGTTTTTCTCTATACACCGTCTTGATAGTACTGTGTGCAGGCTTTATGTTTTTCTCTATACACCGTCTTGATAGTACTGTGTGCAGGCTTTGTTTTTCTCTATACACCGTCTTGATAGTACTGTGTGCAGGCTTTATGTTTTTCTCTATACACCGTCTTGATAGTACCGTGTGCAGGTTTTATGCCTCCTGTTTTGTGACGTTAGAAGAGGACACATTTGCTGAAAAGTAAATCGTCTGTTTGTTATCACGTTTTAAATGGACATTTCTTTGCATTTCGTTCAGTGTGTGTTTATTTGTATTTCGGCTCATAAGCACAATAGTCGTTGTCATATCGCGAGCGAATAGGAGCTATGAAATCAGCGTCTTCCTACCTTCACCATACGTCACCTAGAATTTTGCAGGACATGAATCGTCAGTGGGTCCCCTGCGACCCACGCTCTTTGAAAAAGACTGTAGCCTCGCCCAACGTCGTGGGTCTGCGGGGACTTGTGCTTTTTTTTTTTTTCCTTTTTGTTTTTCTTTTCCTGAAGACCTACAGCCTTACCGGACGTCGTTGGGCCTCAGGGGATCGGGCTTTTTCCGGACACGGAGGAGCATAACTTTGCCGTTCATTGTGTCTGTGTACGGACCTAAGAACTCGGTGATACATTTTGAAGAAAGGAATTAATACTGTTTTACATTTTTTTTTTTTAGTATTTATCGGCTAACCTGTGCATACAAAATGACAGAGATGGCGATGTAATCAGCTGTCGTGCAAGTGATGCGACTTGCTTCGTTGTTTTGATACGCATGGTTACATGAAAAGTCCATCCGCATGGGTGCCAGTGCTTGCAGGCACGTCCACACACACTGACCCCTGCACAGATCAGGCTTTGAACATCATGCCACTCACGTGCTGTAGTACTCAAACCAGTTGTGATGTGTTACGAATTGTGGGTCAGTAGGATGTAAATGCTCTCTCTCTCTCTCTCTCTCTCTCTCTCTCTCTCTCTCTCTCTCTCTTTGCGTTGTTGTCAAAGTTGAGGGTGCGGTATGTGTGAATGTGTGCAAATGAGTGCATGCGTATAAATGATTATGAATGCTCTGTGCGAATGTGCGTCAGTGCATGTAGGTGTGTTTGAGTGTGTCTGTGTGAACTCGCAGTCATGTGTGTATGCGTGCAAGAACACGTATGAGAGAGAGAGAGAGAGAGAGAGAGAGAGAGAGAGAGAGAGAGAGAGAGAGAGGAGCAGAGAGAGAGAGAGAGAGAGAGAGAGAGAGAGAGAGCGGCGTGCATGTGCTTATGATGCACCTCGGTTTAAAGTGTGAGAACGCAGTTTAATTTAGAGACTGAGCGTGGGATGTGGAGTATGTGACTGTGTTTATGTACGTAAGCTAACTATGGAGACTACCTGGAACGCCCACTCTCAGGAGGTACGGCCGCATGGTCATGCACACCATTCGCATGCTGGTGAAAATCTGTGTCAAAGTGAAGCTATCCAGTGCCTCACCGGAAATGGGCCATTTGAACAAAGTGGCCGGACCCACGACACACGGCATATCGGAGGCATGTGTGTGTGTGTGTGTGTGTGTGTGTGTGTGTGTGTGTGTGTGTGTGTGTTCGTGCGTGCGTGCGTGCGTGCGTGCGTGCGTGCGTGCGTGTGTGTGTGTGTGTGTGTGTGTGTGTGTGTGTGTGTGTGTGTGTGTGTGTGTGTTCTTTCTACTGACAGAAACAAATAATATTTGGTACAGATGTGAACAAAGTTGTAAAATTATGTGGCGATAGTTTAAAAAGCAATTGACTTATCAAACAAAAATCATGATCGAGTCACTGTAAACCCACCACGTACGGCGAAGGGTAAGAAACTGCAATATTGGGTTCAAATATTGTAAAATGAGGGATTCTTTAATTGCAGCTAAGCCTATGATAGAACTACCAAAAACATATTCAGCAACATTGTACATTGTGACTAAGGCCTCCCATTAATAGATTTAGAGATTCTAAAATTGCAGCTAAGCCTGTGACAGAACTACCGAAAACATATTCAGCAACATTGTGCATTGTGAATGTGATCTCACATCAACAGATTTAGAGCATACTTGGAACTTTTTCCAAGTACACCAGCTTTGCGATCAGTGAATCAGTCAGTCAGTGGATTTCGGAAAGTTTATATCAGAAGACAGAAGGCGAGGTCTCGTCAGCCAAGAACCCAGTCTTTCTCGCCTGTAGCATAGGTGGTGCTGCTTTTCCGCACCGCGGTTTGGTGCGCTAGCATGTCGTTGAAACCCGCCCGGTACACATTGACCGGTCCTGTTTTTCCGTCCTGGGGGTCGGTGATCAGGATGGAATCTGAATGTGCGCTCCCCGGGCGAGAGCCTGTTGGATCGGAGTGCAGGGAGTCCAGACTGGACCGAACAGAGGAGCTGGAGGCCGGGCGTACTCCAAGGGGTTGGCTGAAAAATAACAATGGGCGGAGAATCAAGTAAATAACCATGGGAAAAGGTAAGAAACAGAAATATTGACCTCGCATGATAGCTGTGTTGGTTGAATAACCCACGGCCATCTAACTTCTAAGTGAAGCGGGGAAACGGAACAGATGGTGAAGAACAAGTCGGGAAGGCAACGTCTGTTCCCATGGTGAAGCCCATTCTGTGCCTATTACTCTAAAAACGAATGCTGCGTCCAGCATCGGTTGGCCTCGCACATAACAGCAACCTCTGCATTGCCTGGGTGAGTTTCCTCTGCTCCGTGTGCCTGCGCCTGCTTCTGAGCTAGGTAAATTGGTGCGGGAAACAACCTTATTTTGCTCTAGGACATGGGCTTTTTTCAACCGTGAGAGTGACAGCTGGCTCCTTGCTTGTTGTCAACGTGTCGTGAGTATTTACATGATATTGATTTCCGCAGTCCCCGGTTTTTTCTCCCTAGTTCCGCCATACACTGCCATGGTCCATGACTGCCCCAGTAACGTATGGCCTTCTAACTAAAAATAAACACTTTTGTATGTGGCATCAGAAACACACACATTTATATCCCAGCAAAGTCTAACTGTTGTTTTGAAAATAAAACCCCTCTTCAGGTCTCTCTATAGGGCTGTCTGATCTTCGCCAACGGAGCTTTGTTGATGGTGAACATTAGATCTGAGGGTTGATGTGGTCATCCAGCGTCTTGAGTAGAAAGTGGGGTCAACATCCCCCTGAACGATCAGGAGAAAATGTGTGTTCATCTCTCAGTCATCTACCTCATCGCCTTTCCTGTCCATGTCTTCATAGCCCTATCATTCTGAGCGGCTGTTGAAATCACCCACCAATACACTTTTTGTTTGTTGGGAATGTTCATGGGTGTGAGACAGATCGCACTACGGAGGGCAATAGATGTTGTAGATCCAGCATTTGTGACCTTCAAGGACAATGTCAGCTCAAAGAATCAACTTCTGTTGACCTTGAGGTCTTGTGCAGGAACAGAATTGGGCTTCAAAACAATCGCTCCTCCTTTGTGTCTCTTCTCACGATCTAACCTGAAGGCATCGCATCACCTCTCTTGGAAGCGACGGTTTATAGTAGAGCGTGTCTCTTGGACACATACGTTATCGATGTCTTCTTTGTGCACCCTTTCCGCTAGGTTAAGTTTCTTGCGCATCGTTAAGCGTTCTGGGTAATTCTGTGTGCTGGACAATGCTGGATGGATGAGGCTCCCTTTTCTGTGGGACTGCATGGTCTGCAGAACAGCGTTTTCCGACCACCAGTAACTTGGGATGGGCCCCTTTGAGGCACGGGCCTGGCTCTGACTCTCCCTTACACTCGAGCAGGTCTCCAAAGGCACAGCACCATACTGCCATTCTTGAGAGCTGGGTATTATGGAACGTTGTTGTCTGCCGTCGTCGATTTCTTTTTTTGGAATGTCTTACCCCCCTAGCTCCTGCTCCGTATGCCCTGCTCTGGGAGCACAGGGCAATTTGTTTCTCTGGGAGTCCACCCCAAAGCTGGGTCTTTTGAGTTGGTCCATAACTACCCAAAGCTTCGTCAAATAATATCTAGGGTACTTCATAGGGAATAGTCTTTCAAAAAAGTTTCCTCCCCATCGCGATAAATACCACCTCCTGTTGGTCTGGAACTGCTTACTTAATTAATGGAAATCCTCATATCTGAAGCCCATCCGCTAGTCTGGGACCCACCTGGTAGGGGATGATCGCCCCTTTAATATTCTCAAGTGCTGGGAAATGAGAATATCACAATGTTCAAGTCTCGGCTGCCGATCAAAGCAAAAATGTCCTTTCGTACCCCCCCCCCCCCCCCCACCTGCACAAGAGCTTCTGTCTGTCAAAACTCCGAGGATGGTGTATCCAAATTTCATAGCATTGTATGCTCTTTGCCATGTTAGACGAATCTAATCATTTTTTGCAGCTGAAAGGCCTTAACATATAACACGAAGAAGCATTTGTATGGAAAGGGGCTACGAAAGAAAAAAAAATTCCCCCCAAATAATGACAATGCTGAAATGAACATAACGAGAAAAAAAAATACAATGCTGTTAGGTTTCAATACATCAGCTTCCTCTGACAGACCTGAGTTGATGGGAGAGAGTTAGGAAAAAGAATCTTTTCAAGATGATTGTACAAAACTTGTTAGAAACTTGTTCTTAAGCGGAAGGACGTCACAGAAAGAGCCCTTGTGAACTGGCGCTTTTGATGAAGTGGAGGGACATTGTTTAGCAGACTGGTGTTATTATGTAGCAAAGCGTTACAGACACGTAAACTACAGAGGAATGGAGCCAGGTGATGAGGTCTTACCGACTGCCAAACGAGCCTGCCCGCCAGCGCCCCGCCTCCTGCCAGCAGCTGGTCCACAGAGACATGAGGCCGGACGCCACGACCCAGCCCAGCAGCAGGCCCGACAACCCCAGCAGCACGTCACGTAGCTGCACGCCGGGCGCGACAGCAGGGGGAGACGGGATAAGGATTTTCACCCGACTTCCGTTCACGTCACAAGTGCAGAACGATTGCTGGTTGTAGTTACACTGTGAATGCGAAAGCGATGATTTGGAGTTCATGGAAAGTTGTCTATGGTGTTATCAATGTAACCAACTGACCGACAGACAACGAATAACTTTAGTTTATGAATATTGATTTGGTGGACAGTTTTTAACATTTAGTGTAAGCCCCCCCCCCCCCTCCTCTCTCTCTTTCTCTTTCCCTGTGTCTGTCTCTCTGTCTCTAAGAGAGAGAGAGAGAGAGAGAGAGAGAGAGAGAAAGAGAGAGAGAGAAGAGAGAGAGGAGAAAACAAGACAAAATTCTTTATTTACGAGGATAATAGATAAGCACTGACGTGCTTTTTACATCCAATCCTCGCTCTGAGTAGGGACTACAACATGCAGTGAAATGAAATAATGTAAGAAAGCAAACAAGCAAACAAAGCGGTCATGCAATCATAATGGAACATCAAATGAAAATAGAAGAGAAATGAAAACAAAACAACAAACCAAAAAAATAAAATAAAAAAAATAAACAAACAAAAAATAAAAATAAAAATGAAAATAACAATAATGAAGGGAAGGAGAGAGTGGGGGTGGGGGGTGGGCTGAGCTGGGGGAGTATATGGAAATGTACTACAACGTACAGAAATTAGCATGTATAAAAACAGACAGTAAAATGAATATGACAAAGTACGTACATAATTTGGAACACACACATACACGCACGCACGCACGCACAGAGAGGAGAGAGAGAGAGAGAGAGAGAGAGAGAGAGAGAGAGAGAGAGAGAGAGAGGCACAACATGTAATCATTTTCCGTAAGACATGAGAGAGAGAGAGAGACTGTCGTAAAACCCATCAAAGAAATTATGGACACAAAAATAAACACAACAAACTTGAAAAGAAAATCAAGGTATAGTAACCTAAGTATTCTTTCAGTTTTGTATGTTAGTGGATGACGTCATTTATTGTCTACGTATAATTGGACAGTCAAACACATCTTTTAACAGGTTCAACCTGACCATGTTCTGATGGGCAAATAGAGAACTTGGGCTTCACTACATGGTTTTGTTTTCAAAGGTACATGACCTGAGTGAGAATGCATACATGTATAACCCGAAATAAGGAAACATGATCTCTATTCGTTGTACATAGAACACTCATCAAGGAAATGTAATTCACCCCCATGGCACTTCAAAAACTTGCATAGCCTTTTCCTGCTATATTGCAGTAGCGTTCTTCGTCTGTTGCCAGGTGATGAGCACTCACGATTGACCTTTTGCTTTCAGACTTGCACAAGCAGACAGACCTTTTAAAGCTGGGAAGCTAGTTTAATCAGTGGTCAGTCTGACCACCTGAAGAGAAGCAGACGTGGACTGAAGAAGAATGTCAGCAGGAAGACGAAGAGAGAGCTGCAGACGTGTTTATTTTTGTTCAGAGACTGAGGCTGACTGACCTGCTGACCGACCTGCTGACTGACTGACTGACCTGCTGACTGACCTGCTGGCTGACTGATCTGCTGACTAACTGACCTGCTGGCTGACTGACCAGCCGGCTGACTGACCTGCTGGCTGACCTGCTGGCTGACTGACATGCTGGCTGACTGACTTGCTGACTGACGGACCTGCTGGCTGACCTGCTGGCTGACTGACCTGCTGACTGACTGACCTGCTGACTGACTGACCTGCTGGCTGACTGACTGACCTGCTGGCTGACTGACCTGCTGGCTGACTGACCTGCTGGCTTACTGACTGCTGACTGACCTGCTGACTGACTGACCTGCTGGCTGACTGACTGACCTGCTGGCTGACTGACCTGCTGACTAACTGACTGACCTGCTGACTAACTGACTGATCAGCTGACTGACTGACTGACCTGCTGGCTGACTGACTGACCTGCTGGCTGACTGACCTGCTGGCTGGCTGACTGACCTGCTGGCTGACTGACTGACTGCTGGCTGACTGACCTGCTGGCTGACTGACTGACCTGCTGGCTGACCTGCTGGCTGACTGACTGACCCGCTGACTGACTGACCCGCTAACTGACTGACCCGCTGACTGACCGACCTGCTGACTGACTGACCCGCTCACTGACTGATCTGCTGACTGACCCGCTGACTGACCGACCTGCTGACTGACCTGCTCACTGACTGACCTGCTGATGACCTGCTGGACTGACTGACCTGCTGACTGACCGACCTGCTGACTGATCCGCTGACTGACTGACCCGCTGACTGACTGACCTGCTGACTGACCTGCTGACTGACCGGCTGACTGACCTGCTGACTGACCGACCTGCTGACTGACCTGCTGACTGACTGACCAGCTGACTGACTGACCTGCTGACTGACTGACCTGCTGACTGACTGAACTGTTGACTGACTGACCCGCTGATTGACCGACCTGCTGACTGACCCGCTGACTGACCTGCTGACTGACCTGCTGACTGACCAACCTGCTGACTGACCCGCTGACTGACCCGCTGACTGACCCGCTAACTGACTGACCTGCAGATTGACCGACCTGGAGACTGACTGACTGACCTGCTGACTGACCGACCTGCTCACTGACCGACCTGCTGACTGACTGACATGCTGACTGACCCGTTGACTGACTGACCCGCTGATTGACCGACCTGGTGACTGACTGACCTGTTGACTGACCTGCTGACTGACCGACCTGCTGACTGACTGACCTGCTGACTGACCGACCTGCTGACTGACTGACCTGCTGACTGACTGACCTGCTGACTGACCGACCTGCTGACTGACCGACCTGCTGACTAACCGACCTGCTGACTGAATGACCTGCTGACTGACCTGCTGACTGACTGACCTGCTGACTGACCGACCTGCTGACTGACCGACCTGCTGACTGACTGACCTGCTGACTGACCGACCTGCTGACTGACCTGCTGACTGACCGACCTGCTGACTGACCGACCTGCTGACTGACTGACCTGCTGACTGACCGACCTGCTGACTGACCGACCTTCTGACTGACTGACCTGCTGACTGACCGACCTGCTGACTGACTGACTGCTGACTGACCGACCTGCTGACTGACTGACCTGCTGACTTACTGACCTGCTGACTGACCGACCTGCTGACTGACCGACCTGCTGACTGACTGACCTGCTGACTGACTGACCTGCTGACTGACCGACCTGCTGACTGACCGACCTGCTGACTGACTGACCTGCTGACTGACCGACCTGCTGACTGACCGACCTGCTGACTGACTTACCTGCTGACTGACCGACCTGCTGACTGACTGACCTGCTGACTGACCTGCTGGCTGACTGACCTGCTGACTGACTGACTGACCTGCTGGCTGACTGACCTGCTGACTGACTGACTGACCTGCTGACTGACTGACCTGCTGACTGACTGACCTGCTGACTGACCGACCTGCCGACTGACCTGCTGACTGACCGACCTGCTGACTGACCGACCTGCTGACTGACCGACCTGCTGACTGACTGACCTGCTGACTGACCGACCTGCTGACCGACCGACCTGCTGACTGACTGACCTGCTGACTGAGCGGCCTGCTGACTGACTGGCCTGCTGACTGACTGGCCTGCTGACTGACCGACCTGCTGACTGACTGACCTGCTGACTGACTGACCTGCTGACTGACTGACCTGCTGACTGACTGCTGGCTGACTGACCTGCTGACTGACTGACCTGCTGACTGATTGCTGACTGACCTGCTGACTGACCGACCTGCTGACTGACCGACTTGCTGACTGACCTGCTGACTGACGACCTGCTGACTGACCGACCTGCTGACTGACTGACCTTCTGATTGACCGACCTGCTGACTGACTTACCTGCTGACTGACCTGCTGACTGACCGACCTGCTGATTGACCGACCTGCTGACTGACTGATCTGCTGACTGACTGAGCTGCTGACTGACCTACCTGCTGACTGACGCCCAGCTCACACTGAAGACCCAGGTGCTGGGGGTCGCACTGACAGGAGTGGCTGCCACTGACGTCGTCCTCTAGGCACTTCCCGTGACTGCCGCAAGGCTGGCTTCTGCAGTGGTCCCTGTCTGGAACAGATCGTCATCATAGTCATCATCATCATCATCAATATCGTCGTCGTCGTCATCATCGTCGTCGTCGTCGTCGTCGTCGTCGTCGTCGTCATCATCATCATCATCCTCATCGTCGTCGTCGTCGTCGTCGTCGTCGTCGTCGTCATCATCATCATCGTCACCATCGTGTGACAGGCGCCGTGACTGTCCCAGTGACAGACGTCATCGTGGCATGGCTATGAGCACAAGGCCACTGTCTTCCACCCTACAGATCAAGAAGTTGACAGAGTGCTGCTGGAATTAATTGTCTTGAAAAGCATCTGTATGCGTATGTCTTGGATCTGGGTAAAGCTGAAATATATGATTAGAATAATTATAGAATAAAGGTCTGACAAGCAGACACAGACCATTGTTGGAACATCATCATCATCATCACATCATCATCAACCACATCCTCACTGACCATTACACATCAAAAGCATTTGTCTCCAACTATGTGGTCATTTACGCGTTAATCTCCCGTGACACCAGCCTCACTGTGTCTGTTGGAATATGTCTGGATGGGTGTCCGTGGAACTATGGTTGAGTCTAACTGCACACGGCTCCATGGTGCGATGAACAGTGACTAATAAAAAAAACACAAAAAAAAACAGAGGGAAAGGTTTTAAAGTGGGGCACTGGGTTGGGGGTTGGGGGGGGGGGGGGGGAGGGAGGAAAGGGCTTAAATGACTTCCACTAGAATCTGATCGTTGCAAATTTAGGCGCTCCGTCTCCTTTTCTTCGAGGCAACGAGCAAATGTTATTGTGCAACGTGATTTCTTTTCCTTTTTATTTCATTTGTGTGCTTACCTGAGCAATCAAGGCCTGAAAAGCCAGGAGGACAGAGGCAATAAGCACTGCTCATCGTTTCCACACATGTCCCTCCATTGGCACATTGGAACCCTGGTGTACTGCACTGGAAGAGAGAGAGAGAGAGAGAGAGAGAGAGAGAGAGAGAGAGAGGAGAGAGAGAGAGAGAGAGAGAGAGAGAGAGAGAGAGAGAGAGAGAGAACAATCACAGAATGTAAGAAATCCACGTTAAGTTCAAATCAAAAAAAAAAAAAAAAAACAGTACCACAATTTTGCGTTACTGCAAGGTCCTTTTAAAGAGGAGAAATAAACTGAAAACCGTTTGATTAGCGTATAAGAAACCGACCTTTTACTTGTTCTTTTTCTTTCTTCCTTTCTTTCATTAAAAAACAAACAAACAAAACAGAAATTGTCTATTTTATTGAACAAAAACGTTTTAAAAGAATGTTATAAACTTGTATGGTTAGTTGTTTTATACACAAGATAAACCTAATCCGACTGGATCACTCAATCCAGTAGAATCACCACAGGGAAGGCTCGACATAGAGATATTCTTTGTGAAGAGCATAACCCGAACATTTGTGAAAACATCTTTTTCATGAACTGGGAAGCCATGGACGATGCCGGCTTTCAGTCTGTCGTTGTCTTGATAAGAATGACTAGTGTGGGGACGAATGTGGTAGTCTCCTATTAAAAGATTGTCAAAAAAGCATGTTCTGTAAACAGAAGGCTTTTCTTTTATTTCCATATCTCATGCGTCTTAAAACGTCATTGTGCAGAACAGGAATGTCTTCCTACATACAACTGTACTTTGGAACATTAGCACGGATTACAAACTTAAAAAATTACACAAATGAAAAAAGACAGAGATAAATTGTAATGCATTTCAATTTGAATTAAAGAAAAAGACAAGAAAATCATAGGGATCTCCTCCAGATCTCCCCTCTCCCGCGTCATCCAGACCCCATCCCCACCCTCTCTCTACCCGTCGCTCCTGTTCTCCCCATGAAACTGAACAAGCATCGAGCTTATCGACAGATGAGATGGTCAGCCTATGTGAATAATGATCATATTGTTGATTGATCGATCACATTGTTGGTCAGCCCGTGTGAATAATAATCGATCACATTGTTGGTCAGCCCGAGTGAATAATGATCGATCACATTGTTGGTCAGGCCGCGTGAATAATGATCGATCACATTGTTGGTCAGCCCGTGTGAATAATGATCGATCACATTGTTGGTCAACCCGCGTGAATAATGATCGATCACATTGTTGGTCAACCCGTGTGAATAATGATTGATCACATTGTTGGTCAGCCCGCGTGAATAATGATCGATCACATTGTTGATCAACCCGTGTGAATAATGACCGATCACATTGTTGGTCAGCCCGTGTGAATAATGATCGATCACATTGTTGGTCAGCCCGTGTGAATAATGATCGATCACATTGTTGGTCAGGCCACGTGAATAATGATCGATCAAATTGTTGGTTAGGCCGTGTGAATAATGATCGATCACATTGTTGGTCAGGCCGCGTGAATAATGATCGATCACATTGTTGGTCAGGCCGTGTGAATAATGATCGATCACATTGTTGGTCAGGCCGCGTGAATAATGATCGATCACATTGTTGGTCAGCCCATGTGAATAATGATCGATCACACTGTTGGTCAGCCCGTGTGAATAATGATCGATCACATTGTTGGTCAGGCCGTGTGAATAATCATCGATCACATTGTTGGTCAGCCCATGTGAATAATGATCGATCACATTGTTGGTCAGGCCGTGTGAATAATCATCGATCACATTGTTGGTCAGCCCATGTGAATAATGATCGATCACACCTTTTGGGACCCTTTCAGGTTGATTTCCTGTGACGCTGTGACCTTATTCACAGTGTCGTCGGTGCTGGTGGTCGCTGTGCTGCGTTGATGGAAGGATAGAGCCGGCAGTGAAGGTACTCACATGGTGCTGGTGGTTGCTGTACTGCATGGCTGGAAGGATAGAGCCGGCAGTGAAGGTACTCACATGGTGCTGGTGGTCGCTGTGCTGCATGGCTGGAAGGATAGAGCCGGCAGTGAAGGTACTCACATGGTGCTGGTGGTCGCTGTGCGGATACAGCCGGCAGTGAAGGTACTCACATGGTGCTGGTGGTCGCTGTGCGGATACAGCCGGCAGTGAAGGTACTTACATGGTGCTGGTGTTCGCTGTGCTGCGTGGCTGGAAGGAGAGAGCCGGCAGTGAAGGTACTTACATGGTGCTGGTGTTCGCTGTGCTGCGTGGCAGGAAGGATAGAGCCGGCAGTGAAGGTACTCACATGGGTGGTGGTCGCTGTGCTGCGTGGCAGGAAGGATAGAGCCGGCAGTGAAGGTACTTACATGGTGCTGGTGGTCGCTGTGCTGCATGGCTGGAAGGATAGAGCCGGCAGTGAAGGTACTTACATGGGTAGTGGTCGCTGTGCTGCATGGCTGGAAGGATAGAGCCGGCAGTGAAGGTACTCACATGGGTGGTGGTCGCTGTGCTGCGTGGCAGGAAGGATAGAGCCGGCAGTGAAGGTACTCACATGGGTGGTGGTCGCTGTGCTGCATGGCTGGAAGGATAGAGCCGGCAGTGAAGGTACTCACATGGTGCTGGTGGTCGCTGTGCTGCATGGCTGGAAGGATAGAGCCGGCAGTGAAGGTACTCACATGGTGCTGGTGTTCGCTGTGCTGCGTGGCTGGAAGGAGAGAGCCGGCAGTGAAGGTACTTACATGGTGCTGGTGTTCGCTGTGCTGCGTGGCAGGAAGGATAGAGCCGGCAGTGAAGGTACTTACATGGGTAGTGGTCGCTGTGCTGCATGGCTGGAAGGATAGAGCCGGCAGTGAAGGTACTCACATGGGTGGTGGTCGCTGTGCTGCGTGGCAGGAAGGATTGAGCCGGCAGTGAAGGTACTTACATGGTGCTGGTGGTCGCTGTGCTGCATGGCTGGAAGGATAGAGCCGGCAGTGAAGGTACTTACATGGTGCTGGTGGTCGCTGTGCTGCATGGCTGGAAGGATAGAGCCGGCAGTGAAGGTACTTACATGGGTAGTGGTCGCTGTGCTGCATGGCTGGAAGGATAGAGCCGGCAGTGAAGGTACTTACATGGTGCTGGTGGTCGCTGTGCGGATACAGCCGGCAGTGAAGGTACTCACATGGTGCTGGTGGTCGCTGTGCTGCGTGGCAGGAAGGATAGAGCCGGCAGTGAAGGTACTCACATGGTGCTGGTGGTCGCTGTGCTGCATGGCTGGAAGGATAGAGCCGGCAGTGAAGGTACTCACATGGGTGGTGGTCGCTGTGCTGCGTAGCAGGAAGGATAGAGCCGGCAGTGAAGGTACTCACATGGGTGGTGGTCGCTGTGCTGCGTAGCAGGAAGGATAGAGCCGGCAGTGAAGGTACTCACATGGGTGGTGGTCGCTGTGCTGCGTGGCTGGAAGGATAGAGCCGGCCTTGGAGGTACTTACATGGGGATGGGACAGGGCCACTGTCACCATGGCTGCCAGCATCACAAGCCGCCGCCCCTGCACGCCCCAACACCTGGTCCTCCCACAAACAGGCATGTCTTGCTTTCTCTGGAACCATGGGACAGACAGACAGACAGACAGACATACATATACATGCGCGCGCGCACACACACACACACACACACACACACACACACACACACACACACACACACACACACGTATATACACTTGCACGCACGCACGCACACGCACGCATGCATGCACACACGCACACACACACACGCACGCACGCACGCACGCACGCACGCCCGCCCGCACGCCCGCACGCACGCACGCACACACGCACACGCACACACACACACACACACACACACATTGCAAGCACCTGAAAATAGTTTTGATTGTTTTGTGTGCGTCTTCTTCATCGTAATCTTTACATGTTGCTTTGGTATTGAGTCGAGGTCCCATCATTGTTATGTGTAGTGTAGCGCTATTGTTAGTTATCATCAAGTTATACGTTAATCTGATATTTCCATTTTTGTTTTGTTTTCTGTTGCCTGCATTGAGTTGAATCTTGAGAATGTTATGCTTTTCTTTTTATGGTTTATTTGTATTTATTTATCTATCTATTCATTGATTAGTGTATCTATTTATCATTTATTTATTTTTGGCGGAGGGTGGGACAGGAGATGAAGGGGGACCACAAAAAGTGGAGGTGTGCATGTGCACACAGACAGAGAGAGAGAGAGAGGAGAGGAGGAGAGAGAGAGAGAGAGAGAGAGAGAGAGAGAGAGAGAGAGAGAGAGAGAATTTGTTCATGTTTAGGCCATTACCCCCTCGAAGAGTTTGAAGCACCATAAGAACTACACAGAGACATAACTAATACACGTTCTGAGACTATCATGAGATAAAGACCGCAGTTTGAACACTTGAAATAAACTGACAGATTTCTTGCAGTTTGTTCACGAGCACATGCTGAAAGAAGTGTTAATCTGAACTAATTTGAGGATTTGCAATACTTCGACGATATATGATGAACTCTTCATTTTTGCAAGACAGGACAACACAACACAGAATGCTCTTCATTTTCTGTCTCCTTTCTGCAAAGCTGGCATAATAAATCTGCATCGCTGTGAAATCGTGACGATAATAGTGCACTGCAATTACAGAAATACCATGTTTGAATCTAGTAGTCATATGCCTTAAATGCCTATCGATATTCAGCAGTAGATAGGTTTTAACATTCGTCACGGTGCAAAAGGACCTGTAAACATTAAATCTTTCGCTATTACTCACTTTCCATTCTTGCCATTTGCATGCAATCTGTCTCTCTAAAAAAATTGGAGAAAAGAATCAGTTGTATCAACCCCTTCATTCGGCCGGAACCACATTCACACAAATATAATATGCAACGAATACTGGACGCCCAATTTCTTTTGTCATCTTCATCTAAATTAAACAACATTCTTATGTGGTAATTTATGTTCACCCACGTTTTATGACAGAATTTATGTACACATGGTACCTGTTCGTTTCTCCATACATCAGATCGTTAGTACGTCTACGCCTAAAAATCGTTTGAGCGCTTTTAAGTGTACGTTTTCGCAGAGTAATGCTGCGTTATCCAGCCTCCATAATTCTGAACCGTACTGAACGATTGGCTGAAACTGTGCGTCAAATTATTTCAGAAAAATATTCAGAGAATTATTGCTCTATTTATTCAACTTTTGTGAAATACACCAGAAAACATTTTGGCTCGACTAGAAAGGTTATTGGACGCTGCCACAAAACTAGGCCTTGTAGAAAAGTAAACTCCCAGGTATTTTTATGTATTACTAATAGGCACAATCATTCCGTTGGATGTCCATTTTTTACCAGCAGATTAATAAGCCACCTTCCAAAATACAACAACATTACTTTTGTTTGCGTTCACTCTTAAATGTAGCGCTGAGGCTGCACAATATAAACTATCTATCTATGTTTATAGGCAATAACTGTTTCAGCCAATAAAAGCTCCATGATCAGCTGTCAGTAATAAAACAGTTCAAAGTAATCATGTGTAAAACTTGCACCATGTCCGCTTCCTCTTATAATTTCTAATGATATTTCGTTGATAAATAAAAAGAACAACATAGGGCTGCAAACGACACCTGGTTTTACTCACTAGTACAATTTATGTATTAAGTCAGTTTAGTTCCAGCTGACCCTAGATTTTAGATTTATATTCATACTTCGAATACATTGATTCAGCTTGTCTTTAATCCCATTTTTGTTTTAAAGGATTGACCATAACATCTTTTTTTCCCTATAGAATCAAGCGCCTTTTCAAAATCAATGAAGATAATGAATAGCTTACAATCAAAACAAAACTGCGTTTATATTGATGTTAACAAAGTAAAGGCATGGTCAGCTGGAAAGTAACCTGTTTGAAATCCAGTGCCGTATTCGCCTGTCAACGTACTTTCTTCTATCTATTCTTGAAGTCTCTATTTATAACTGCACCAGAGATTTTACCGCTGATGTCACACAAACAGATGACTTTATACTGCTAGGATTATTTGAATCAATTTTTTGGAAGGAAGTACGATAAAATCTGTCCAGTTGTCTGGGAAAATACCACTGTCAAACAATGCACGAACAGTGACCTGTCTGACTCCCTGTACATTTTAACATTTCCCCAGTCATACCATCTGGTCCTGCAGCTGTACCATTTCCCAATTT
>CM065723.1:73497480-73504980 GCA_033310375.1 Conus canariensis
TTACATTAGTATCTATTACACTCATTGCCTTATCAATTTTTTTTTCCTGAATTTCATCGCCACTTTATGACTCACAGAACAAATCGGCGCAGCCATCATTCCAAACTATTTTTTCTATGATAGGTTTTTTTTTGTTGCTTTTGTTTGTTAATATGAGCATTACTTTCATCAGGAAATACAACATGAAGTGTACCTGGCATATGGTCGGTAGTCAATGCGCCCGGAAACACGCAGTTTACATGAGTCTATAACTATATCAAAAAGCTCATTAGAAAATGTAAAACAATCAGTAACACTGCAACCAGCATCTGAAATATCGGTATAGCAGCCGTCAAGGTCGCCTGTATATATATACCATTTAAAATACTCGGATTTAACGCAGTGCAAACATTTATCAACAGCTTTCCATTATTATTCAGAATACGATCTGGAGAACAGCCGCTAGAGTTCAGAGAAGAGCTACTATACTGCATATAAAAATATACTTCATAGAACAATTTTGCGATATATTTGAGGTTTTCTATTGAAAATTGCCATTTAGAATAACACATGCATCATGTGGTAACAGACAGACAGTCAGATACTCTTCAAACGTCCTAACAAAATACACATAGAAAAGAAAACCCTTAGGAGGAACATACAAACAAAAATACAAAAATAGAGAATATATCTGATCAATCGAAACATTTTCTTTCAAGCAAAAACACACAAACGTTTTGGTAACAAGTTTCAATTGTTCTGACAATAGGACAACATTCATTTCGTATTAAGCAAATCACTCCTGATCGTCTGCCTTGCTTTGAAACTTTCATAGCTGACTTGTAAAAAACACTAATTCTATCATGCCATGTCTCCCCCCCCCCCCCCCCCCCCCCACCTTCCCCAGGTTTGGCTGGCGGGCGCGCGCGCCCCCTCCCCTTCCCAACCCACCCTACACACTTCGCTCCTCCATTCCACGTTGTCTTGTACCTCTCGCAAGCTTAGCTGAATAGAAATCAGTACTTACCCTGACCACGTTTCTCGCACACATGCACATGCGTGCATGCATATTCAGAGAGAGAGAGAGAGAGAGAGAGAGAGAGAGAGAGAGAGAGAGAGAGAGAGAGAGACAGACAGACAGACAGACAGACAGACAGACAGACAGACAGACAGACACACAGAGGGTGAGCTGTCATTTGAAAATGGACTGAGTGCCACGTTATGTTCGACCTCTCACAAGCTATGCTGAACAGAGATCAGTCAGTACTTACCCTGACCACATTTTTCACACGCATTCGCATGCGTGCATGCATATGCAGACGAAAGTAGAAGGGGAAGAGAGAGAGAGAGAGAGAGAGAGAGAGAGAGAGAGAGAGAGAGAGAGAGAGAGAGAGAGAGAGAGAGAGAGACAGAGAGAGAGAGAACTCTGAACTCTGAAAGAGTTTACTGCAAGGCCACCGGCCCGTATGCAAAGGAGGTACATGTATCATGTAAAGACACAACATGAGAAAAGAACTCACACAGACCAAACTATAAAGAATCTACAAAACAAAAATATATCAACTTGCCTGGGTTATGGTAGCAGGTCCTTGAGGAAGAGGTGGATGAGGGCGCTTCGGTTCAAAACCTTCTTGGCTCAGGGGGACAGGTGGGAATGGGTGACAGTGGGCAGGGAGAAATGGGGAAGTGAGGAAGTGAGCACTGCCAAAAAATATATCATTTCCTAACTGCATAGGATAAACCAACTGGGAAATTGCTTTCAGGTATTTTCTATGCAGTTTCCCCATTTTACCCTTTTAATACTAAAACAACAACAAACAAAAATTACACAGTTGAAACAGATTTCGCATTTTCTTCTTCTCTCTTTTTTTTTAAAGCATAATAAATAAACATTGCAACAGAACGTGTAATAAACCTGCTTTCGCTCTGCAGGTATAGTGTCAAATGTGTATTTTCGTCTACATTTCTAAAAACTTTCGTCAGATACTTTTCTCTAATTTCCTGATATAATGGACATACAAACAGAAAAAGATGCTCGTCTTCTGTAACCTCACAAAAAGGGCAAGAGTTTGATTTTCCTGTATACCTTTTATGAGTGCTAATATCGCATATACCCAATCTGAATTTGACAAAAACTGTACGAAATTTAATTATTGAAATGTCTGAGAGGTATTTTTCTGGTTGCAACAATGACAGAGAGAGAGAGAGAGAGAGAGAGAGAGAGAGAGAGGGAGAGTTAAGGACAGCCTGCAAATGAAATCAGAGAGAGAGAGAGAGAGAGAGAGAGAGAGAGTGTGTGTGTGTGTGTGTGTGAGTACCTTCACTGTGTGTGTGTGTGTGTGTGTGTGTGTGTGAGAGAGGAGAGAGAGAGAGAGAGAGAGAGAGAGAGAGAGAGAGAGAGAGAGAGAGAGAGGGAAGGGAAGGAGGGATAGGGAACAGTCCTGCTGAAGTCCCTAGAGATAATGTTTGCTTAAACGATCGTTCCTTGATAACCTCTCCCCCTTCCCCAACCTTTAATTTTCCCAATTCGTGCTCACATCCGAGCGCGCCCATGCGCGCGCGCGCGCATATGTGCGTGCGTGCGTGCGTGTGTGTGTGTATTCCATTGTATATACATATATATGTTCCAAGAGATAATCCTATGGTGCCCTGTAAAATGACTGCCTGTCTGCCATCCCTTTCCTTTCAGCTCTATGGTCAGCCTGTGGTCAGCCTGTGGTCAGCCTGTGGTCTGGGAAGAGAACTGAGAGTGAAGCAGGTGCATGCACATTGGTATAAATTGTAAAAAATGCGTTTGCCTCTATAACAGCCGTTTGAGAATAGTGGTGCCGGTGAAAGACTAGGAAAAGTGTGTGTAACTTAAGTCTTGTATCCACACCACAGTTTGCACCAAGATCAGGGAGATAAGTGACTGTTTGTCCGTCCTTTGTTTCCATTGTTTTGAAGGTTGTTTGTCCTGCCTGACGAAGACCCAGTAGGTGGAAACGCGTAGTGACTGTATTGTAATTTTTTTTTTGTTCATTCGTTTGGAGGTTCAGTAGTTAATTTGCTTGTAACACACACACACACACACACACACACACACACACACACACACACAACACACACACACACACAGACACACAGACACAACACACACACACACACACACACAACTCACACACACACACAGACACACACACACACACACACACACACACACACACAACACACACACAACACGCACACACACACACACACACACACACACACACACACACACACACACACACAGATTACTCAGGACTGAACCGACACAAGAACACTGCTGGCTGCCTGCTGTCCTGGGCGACAGATTCACAGATTTCTGTTGGTTACTGTAAAAACAAGCAAACAAACAAGTAAACAAACAAACTTTGATATGAGAAACAAAAGAGAAAAAAAAGGAAACTTTGCAAACAATAAGAAAGAAAAAAAAAAAAGAAAAAAAAAAGAAGAAAAAACTTCAAGCTTGATGCGAGTGTAGATGTAGGCAAGCTATTAAAATCATTCCCCAAGCAACACACACACACACACACACACACACACACACACACACACACACACACACACACAAATGGAAGGAGGGGAGAACAGAAGACTTACTTCCCCTCTTCAAAAAGGATTCCGGTAATGATGCTCCGCCCACGGAAGGGTGTGGTGAGAAAAGGAATGTCAACAGTGCAGAGTGGCGGGAGAGTTATTCGCCTTGAGCCATCATGAAGCACGCGCCGTCGGTTCGTGTTGTCAGGCCCACGGTGCGAGTGCCGGACATCACAATGTGAGGAGTGGAAGAAGAACCAGGAACAGACTGGTGAAGCCAGACTGTCCGCCTGAAGCAGCGAGAGCAGGAGGATGGTACTCACTCGATGCTGCCACTTGGTTCCAGAGTTTAGGATGCGACAGACCAGACACTTCTCACTTGTCGCTCAGAAAACTTCACGATGATACTTCGCCGTACCGTCAACACTGACACTACTACTTACGCCCGTTGCTGTGGCAACAGGAAATGTCACTCTCGTTGATCTGTATGTACATTTTTGTTTTCCCAGACGAAGGGGAAATTGAAATTGCTCACCCACTGCACGAAAGATACCTTAAACTGCATCGCTTTACATAAAAAATGACTTTTAAGGTAATTTACCAAACTTGTGACTGATTTAATTCATCACCCGTACTTTTAAACCGACATCAGGTGACTGGGAAAAATGACAGAGGCAAAACTCGCTGTTTGTTTTCTGCACTCAGACAATGTCCTAGTGCGTATGACAACTGACTCACGGGTCAGCTCGAAGAGCCTGTGTTTTCTCAGTATTAGTGAGGCGTCTGAGGAGGGAAAGTTATCGAAAATTCTCTTGTCTGTTTCATAGTGTGTTATATTGAATGAACGTTACTTTAGAATATAGTGTGTGTGTGTGTGTGTGTGTGTGTGTGTGTGTGTGTGTGTGTGTGTGTGTGTTGCTTTGATTTGTGTCCAGTTTTTGATTGCCAGAATCTATTTTTGTCGACTGATGTTGACCAGACTTTCGTTTGTTACAACTGATTATGGTTGTGTTTATATATACATAACGTATGTATATATATATATGTATATGTATGTATATATATATATATATATATATATATATATATATATATTAGATTTTGTCACAGTTTTAGATATAGGCCTACTGACCATTTGACTGAAATGCACCTACTAGTGCATAATCCACTGTTTTACACAGAGTTGTAGTGTCAAGTTTAAAATCCGTGAAGTCAATACTCGGCAGGCGAGGCACTGAAGGGATCAGTGTGTGCAGACACTTCCCACGGCAGAAAACTATTGAACAATAACAGACGGCCGATACAAATTACGTGTTATCCGTAGACCATCGAACCACTGGTGCGTCCGCCATCAGTCCAGCGACTGAGGCAGGAGTGTCTGAATTGCACTTGCTGGCTGGGACTGACCGTTGTCGGGCGTGGACACACACTGACCACGCTGAGTGGACCTCGCGTGTGAGATTGTCTACGATCTGCCTGCTGTAGAGAAGGCTGCCAACGACCAGCTGGGCGAGAGACAGGTTAGTTCTGCTTGTGTTGTTCGTAGACCTGGAACTTTCGTTTAAGACTTTACCGTTTGTTCGTCTTTTCAGCGCATGCGTTTGTGCGATGTTCTACGAGCAAGAAGACTCTTATCTTTAAAGTAACAGTGACAGGGAAACCTCTTTGACATCAGACACTTGTTATCTACTGTGCTGTTAGTTTGTGTTGTGTTACCATGCAGGAAAGGTCGTTAGGGATAAGTGATAATGGTGAATGATGAGAGCATGCGGCGTGAACGGTTCTTTCTTGATCGGTGTTATTATCCTCTCCGTCTATTATGTATCTGCTCTTGTGTCCCAGTCTGTCCGTGTGTCTGCCTGCCTGTCAGTCTGACCCACTCTCCCCTCCCAGCTTGGAGAAGCCGGGGTTAGGGGAGGGGAGGGGAGGGGGTGTCTTTTGGTGTAAACTTCACCTACCATTTCTGCACCTTCTGTATTCACAACTTTCTCTTTGACTTTGCCTTCTCTCCCTCCATCCCTCTCACTCTGTCTCTGTTTCTCTCTGTCTCTGTCTCTCTCTCTGTATCTCTCTTTCTCTCTCTCTGTCTTCACAGTTTTCTCTTTTACCATGCCTTCTCTCTCTCCCTGTCTCTCTGTCTCTGTCTCTGTCTTTGTCTCTCTTTCTCCCTTTCTGTCTGTCTCTCCCTTCCTCCCTTCCCCACCCCCGGCTCATTCTCTCACTTAAACGCACGTAAGCATTTTTATCACGCGTATTTTCAATCATGTATTGATTATGAGCCAGCTCTTTTTGATTCTCCTAGTAATAATTCGTTGAAACCTTTAATTTGCATTCCTAAGCGAACTCTTAAAGCTATTCTTATAAACTCGTCTTAATTAACATCACAGGATTATGCGAGGCTGAATATTCTCCCCTTATCAGACTTCAGTACGATAAAGCAATACTGATGTACAGAATGATGAATGGTTGTGCTCGGGTGCATTCACATTCATACGCAGTATCTCTGTAATGTACATGCGCAAGTATTTATTGTTTCCACGTAGTAATGTACATAATTATCAATGCATATGCACCCCATGCTCATACATACATTTGCAGTATGTCTGTTGTGAAAACTAGCACAGAAACAACCAACCAAACAAACAATAACAACAAACAAATAACAACAACAACGAAACCACACACAACACAGGCCTTTGAAGGCGTGTACCGCACGACTGTACTCAGTTTAAACACATGTCTGAAGAGGAGCGATACATCCAGCTTCTCTACGCTGTCTCTGGGGAAGCAGCTTCATTGCAGGGTAAGTCACACTCCAAAACATCGTCAAAACGGAGTCAGAATGGAATCAGGAATTCAAAATAGAGCAAGGTTGTTTAGGAAAACAACAACAACAACAACAGCAACAACAAAACACAGTACCGAATACATTTGACAGCAGGATCACGAGAAATTGAATTGAAAGAAAAGGTGATGAAAAGATCCGTCGTTAGTCAAAAACAAACAAACAAAAACAAAACAAAACAAAACAAAACAACAACAACAACAACAAACAAACAAACAAACTAAAGTGATGTCGTGTCCAACTCCCTGTAAGTCTATTCATCTGGATCTGGCCGTGCGAAAGTAACCTGTACAACAACTATTGCCTAAACACTGACACCATAGGAGTGGACAGACTACGAAAGAAGTTAAAAAAAAAAAGCAAAAAAAAAGCGAAGACATGAGTAGGATGAACAGAGAGACTGGACACACACAGACACAGCGAGAGAGAGGGAAGAAGGGGCATAGAGATTGAAGGGGAGCAGAGAGAGAGAGAGAGAGAGAGAGAGAGAGAGAGAGAGAGAGAGAGAGAGAGAGAGAGAGAGATGCGGAAGTTAAAAGAGGAAAGGGGCGCTTAGCAGGATGAGAACAGGACCACGGAACAAATGGTGTGGAAAACATGAAGGAATGAATAAGACATGAGAGTGAATGACTGAAGTCTGTGCCTGTGCTGACTTTGTGTCGAAGTGGTCGGGACGGACGGAAGGACGTGGTGGCGCCCTTCGGAGGGGGGGAAGCTCACTCACACTGGCTCCCCGACTAGGCAATTATAGTCATCAGCAGGGAGCTTAGTAGGTGGTGTCCTGTGTATGGTATATCAGAGAAGGCATCGCTGAACACCGCCGAAAAGCGTAGTGTCTGTTCTGGTAGTTGCTGTATGACAACATTTTATTGATTGCTCCCTGTGTACTGCCGATACGGGCGCTGCCATGGGGTGTGGCTTTGTTTGGCATGGCCGGAAAGAGCGGCAGAGGAGTAGTAGCACTTGGATGGGGTTGGGAGTTAGTTTCACTTTCACTTTCAGTTCCATCAAGGAGGTGTCTCTGCGTGCGGACTAGTTCATATGTGCTACACCACATCCGCTAAGTTTCGAGGCCACTCTGCGCAGGACTTACAGCTGATGGATAAATCAATCCA
>CM065723.1:73509980-73522480 GCA_033310375.1 Conus canariensis
GAGAATGCACTATGATTTCCATAGCTGCTGTCCTAACAAAGAGTGCATCGGACCGGGAATATCTCCTAGAATGCTTTAACTTTAAAAGGCCAGTTAGTACCTGTTCACAGCTAAAAGCAAAAACAACAACAACAACAAAAACAAACAAACGAAAACAAGCAAGCAAACAAACAAACAAACAAAAAAACCGATAAAAAAAGTGCAGATGAATGGAACGTTTGAAACATTGAAGAAAAGGCAACTCATGACTCAAAAGATCATGCAGAAACTCTCATACAAAGTATTCTGAAATATGCTAAATTTACTACCAGCGACTTGCAGTAGACCGTGAATTCCACTGTGGCTTATTTAAAGATGATGAAAATATTAACGATGAAAATCAAAAGGCTTTCTCTCGATTACGACGAACAGCGTGAACAAGCTGTCTCTGTATGCCAGGTAGAACATGGTACGCGTGACGTGGAATGAAGAATACAGCTTGACAAGATGCACAGAATACGACTGAACATGACATGATACAAAGCCATATCCCAATCGATGGAAAAGGACTATTAATCACCGTGCAGACCGGAATTTGGTTTAACGTTAACTGATAATAAGTAAAACTAATTTATCTTAAATGGCTTGGGATCAGACCTTGTTACAATGTTTCTTACAACCACAAATACATTCATAGTGAGCGATGGATTTCTTTATTGTTGTGTAGTTTTTGTTTGTTTTGTTGCATAATCCCGTCCACGTTTGGGCCATGCAGTTGGTGTTGTACAGACTTTGGGATTTTGACACTCTTGTCCCTGTCAGCTTTTGCCCAAACCAGAATGTTATGGAGAACTCACAGTTGAATCTGTCACATCCAGTCATGCTTTTCCAAGCCCTGTCGACTACGGAGGCCCCAACAGGGCAGTAAGCAGATTGACATCAGAAGCCAGGTACCCAAGGTCCGAATCCATCACCGAGTCATTTCCTGACAATGGCATTCCGTCGGTCACCAACTCTGTCACCATGCACGTGTCCATCGGATCAAAACAAAGTGATTGCCTTGAAAATGAAGAGGCAAGACTAATGGGACCCAGCGCCGGCTGAGGCAATCTCAGTGCGGACTGGATGTGTACATTCCGTGTGAGTCCGTGGTCGGCAAACATGGCTGAAATGCGGGCCTCTGTCCACGCCTCTGGCTCCGCCCTGTGTGGTGCCCTTTGATCCCCTCGAAGATCACGTGCCATTATGTCGCTCTGACAACGCCTGCCCCTGTCACAGAGAGCTATGACTTTACACCGAATGTCCATTGCAGAGGGGTGGGCGGGGGAGAGGGGAGGAGAGAGAGAGAGAGAGAGAGAGAGAGAGAGAGAGAGAGGGAGGGAGAGAGAGAGAGAGAGAGAGAGAGAGAGAGAGAGAGAGAGAGAGAGAGAGAGTAATCTATTTGGATTTCAGTAGACGAACAGATGGAGTCCCCATTGATTGGGACTAGTTATCAGATGCTGTATAATCTTTTCTGAGGATGTAAATAAAGTCATTATCATCCAGAGAGAGAGAGAGAGAGAGAGAGAGGAGAGACATACATACAGAGAGAGGAGAGAGAGAGAGAGAGAGAGAGAGAGAGAGAGAGAGAGAGAGAGAGAATCTATCTGGATTTCAGTAGACCGAACAGACGGAGTCCTCATTGATTGGGACTAGTTATCAGACGCTGTATAATCTTTTTCCGTGGATACAAAGAAAGTCATTGTCATCCCTCACACACAAATACAGCCCTAAACTCTTTACTACGCCCGCTAGTAGACAAAATCCACAATTATTTGCCGAGACTAGCTGGAAGAAACAGTACTAGTCTCCGCCACGACCAGCTGCTAGACACAATCCTTACGTCTTTGTCATGCCCCACTGGTAGACACAGTCCTAAAGTCTTTGTCATGACTGGTGGTAGACACAGTCCTAAAGTCTTTGTCATGACCTGGTGGTAGACACAGTCCTAAAGTCTTTGTCATGACTGGTGGTAGACACAGTCCTAAAGTCTTTGTCATGACCTGGTGGTAGACACAGTCCTAAAGTCTTTGTCATGACTGGTGGTAGACACAGTCCTAAAGTCTTTGTCATGACTGGTGGTAGACACAGTCCTAAAGTCTTTGTCATGACTGGTGGTAGACACAGTCCTAAAGTCTTTGTCATGACCTGGTGGTAGACACAGTCCTAAAGTCTTTGTCATGACTGGTGGTAGACACAGTTCTAAAGTCTTTGTCATGACTGGTGGTAGACACAGTCCTAAAGTCTTTGTCATGACTGGTGGTAGACACAGTCCTAAAGCCTTTGTCAGGACTAGGTGGTAGACACAGTCCTAAAGCCTTTGCCATGAGTAGGTGGTAGACAGTCCTAAAGTCTTTGTCATGACTAGTGGTAGACACAGTCCTAAAGTCTTTGTCATGACTGGTGATAGACACAGTTCTAAAGCCTTTGTCATGACTGGTGATAGCCGCAGTCCTAAAGTCTTTGTTATGACCCACTGGTAGACGCAGTTCTAAGTATTTGTCATGACTAGTGGTAGACACAGTCCTAAAGCCTTTGTCATGACCCACTGGTAGACACAGTCCTAAAGTCTTTGTCATGACTGGTGGTAGACACAGTCCTAAAGTCTTTGTCATGACCTGGTGGTAGACACAGTCCTAAAGTCTTTGTCATGACTGGTGGTAGACACAGTCCTAAAGTCTTTGTCATGACTGGTGGTAGACACAGTCCTAAAGTCTTTGTCATGACTGGTGATAGACACAGTCCTAAAGTCTTTGTCATGACTAGGTGGTAGACACAGTCCTAAAAAGTCTTTGTCATGAGCTGGTGGTAGACACAGTCCTAAAGTCTTTGTCATGACTGGTGGTAGACACAGTCCTAAAGTCTTTGTCATGACTAGGTGGTAGACACAGTCCTAAAGTCTTTGTCATGACTGGTGGTAGACACAGTCCTAAAGTCTTTGTCATGACTGGTGGTAGACACAGTCCTAAAGTCTTTGTCATGACTGGTGGTAGACACAGTCCTAAAGTCTTTGTCATGACTAGGTGGTAGACACAGTCCTAAAAAGTCTTTGTCATGAGCTGGTGGTAGACACAGTCCTAAAGTCTTTGTCATGACTGGTGGTAGACACAGTCCTAAAGCCTTTGTCAGGACTAGGTGGTAGACACAGTCCTAAAGTCTTTGTCATGACTTGGTGGTAGACACAGTCCTAAAGCCTTTGTCATGACTGGTGGTAGAGACAGTCCTAAAGTCTTTGTCATGACTGGTGATAGACACAGTCCTAAAGTCTTTGTCATGACTTGGTGGTAGACACAGTCCTTAAGTCTTTGTCATGACTTGTGGTAGACACAGTCCTAAAGACTTTGTTATGATCTGGTGGTAGACACACTCCGTAAAGATTGTAAGGCTATGAATACAGAGTGTTAATATGTGCAATGCTTGAAATTTGATCCCCAGTGTTCATTCTTAACAACTAGGAAACATTTCTCTTAGGAAGCTGTCGCTGTTATTTTACGAGTTTGAAGCAATGTTCCAGCTATATTTATTTCCTTGGAGAATTATAACGCAATAAACTGATGGGAAACAAAAGCCATCTGTCTTTTACGTGCTTGCATTCTATGGAACACGCACACTGAATGTACAATAAACTATGTTTGTCAGCACACTTGATTTATTACTTGAATTTTTCTTTCTTCTGATTTCGGAGGTAGGTTTTGACAGGCAGACACAGGACACGGTATGATAGCGAGGGATACGGAGAATTGGGATTGCACCATGAAAAGGGAGTAGGTTATGTCGGGCTGACACATGACACGGTGTTACAGGGAGGACTGAATAAGGGTTGCACCATGTAAAAAACGAGGGGTGGGGGTGGGGTGGGGGTGTGTATGATAAGGATAGGACAACAGACACAGGAAAGGGTCTTACATCGAAGGGTGTGGAAAATAGGGGTTGCGTCCTGAAAGGGGCGCAGGGTAGGACAGTCAGACGCAAGACACGGTGTTAAAGGGAAGAGCACGGAAAACAGGAGGACACAGGTTATGGTGTAAAAGCGAGGAGTTCTGTCTTTGCTTGGAAGTGACAAGGGAAGTAACCGTCAACCGTGATCCCGTCAATTGTCCTGCTACTCGAGACTTCGGCCGCAGTCCTCAGGACAAAAGTATTGGCATGTCGAGCACGCAGTCTGATTGGATTATTCGCCTTGTGCTCAGCACGTGCTCATTGGCGACTTGACCGATGGGATCGTTAGTGTCTGTGGATGATTTGTTGGTTGGGTCTTCACAGCGGGTCGAGGCAGTGGCTGTGTTTGCTTTGTTGGTCGCCAGTGGCTCTCAGCCGGCTGCGAAGAAGGGGTGCACAGCTGAGATGCCAAATACAAAGCTAACGACAAAAGCGGTGTTTGATGGGGCGCCATTACAGGGAGGTCCAGAGGGATGGCGACCCCACAGAACCATGCTGCAGGAAATGAACGTCATCTGTCTTCCTTCCCTGTTGGCTCACTGCCTGGTTCGTCACCAGCTTTCCTTCGGTGACTTGGCACAAAGCTCTTCAGATGTCCGTTCATCAACAACACGCTTGACAGCGGGTTCTTTTCGCCTGGAAGTCTTCCGGCATATCTGTAGGGCGCGGCTTGTGCCCTGCTTTCAAATAGGATGGTGTGAAATGCAGCTGTTGCTCAGCTCATCAATCCACACATCCCGAGTCTCCCCAGTCTCGCTGCACAGGTTGAATTAGGACTGTTTTGAGTTCAGTCATATATAGCAGGGCTATGTCGAGTTAAGCCAGTGTAGTAAAGGGGCAAACAATACAGCCACACACCCCTACAGCCACATTTTGCTACAGCCACATATCCCTGTAGCCGCATTCCACTACAGCCACATCCTGCTACAACCACATCGCTACAGCTACACTGCAGCCAAGTGTCAGTACGTTTGTACATAAGCTGATTTCAGTCTTTTACAAGAAAATAAAAGCATACGTAAACAGAAGAAGGGCATCTGGGAGTCATGACCTGGATGCGACCCGGCCCCCTTAGAGTATCAGTTCAGGGCCGAAACAATTGTCGGGGGAGGCGTGGGGCAGATGGGGGTGGGGATGTTGGGGTGGGGGTGGGGTGGGGTTCTTTTCAGAAGACCTGCTTCCAAGCTCTCCCAAAAGTTTCTTCCTACTGACATATAGTTTGACCATTGGTTTCCGGCAATAGTCTGGAGGACGTCCGGGAAATGCCCGGATAACATTTGGAATGACCATACCTACGGGCTCTGGCTCAAACTTGCTATTAGTTCCAAAAACGAAAAATGCTCCCATGATTCACCGAAAGGGAGAGAGAATGATGAATCCGTCGGCGCCAACACAGTCATGATTTTAACTTCACAACGGACGATGAGTAATGAAAAAGTCTGTGTTTGGAAATTCTTCTCTGAGCGCGGCACGAAGACCCACAGAACTAAAAGGAAAAGCGCTCTACGAAGACAGTGATTAATGAAAAGCATCGCACTTTGCCCGCAGATAAGACTTAATATTGTCTTTCACGTCGGAAAAATCAAGGCCCGGATTCAAACCACAGTGCAACGACATCCACGCTGATTATTCAGATGAGCAATGTGTATGGTGACAGTCCCAATGAGTCAGGAACGCTGTGCCTCTGTGAGATACATGGCTGGACCAATCCTGCCATTGCCGGAGTGTTAATGAGATTAGCACAGAATCAGGGACGCTGTATCAGTGTTTGGGACATGGATGGACCAGTCCTGCTATTGCCGGAGTTTTAATGAGAATGACATTGAATCAGGGGCCTGTGTCTCTGTGAGGTACATTGGTGGACCATTTCTGCTATTGCCGGAGTTCTAATGAGAATTACATTGAATCAGGGGCCTGTGTCTCTGTGAGGTACATGGGTGGACCATTCCTGCCGTTGTCGGAGTTCTGATGAGTCTCAATCAGAAGACGAAATGTGGGCTGTGTCAGGCACTACATACTTGGCATGGTTTAGTCCGCAAGACAGAATTCAGTCGATTCCATATGCTGTCAGTGAAGAGTTTAATGTTTATATGCTGTCAGTGAAGAGTTTAATGTATATATGCTGTCACTGAAGAGTTAATGTTTATACCGACACTGTACTGTTCTCATTTGCTTTCTCTCACTTCTTTCGTTTAAGCTACAGCAGCCCAAATCCAACACCTTTCGTGTGTGTTTTTTTCATAATCACAAAAGAGGCGCATATGTTATTTCTCTGTGGTGGAATGCCTTAAACACAGGACATGGTTCAAACTGCAGTGTCCTGTTGGTCTTTTAAATCAGTAGGGTTCAGATCGGTTCACTTCAGAGCCCAGAGATGAGAAGTAAATTTTCTCTGCAGTAAAGTATGCCCAAAACAGCAATCATGAAATATCCATTATGTGGTAAAAAGAAAGAAGCTCTCTCCCCCAATTCTTTAATCTTTTCCCATCCTCTTGGAAACCCCCGTACCATCGCATGATCTCTCACAAATCAATAGTGTGTTCGCATTTATTTCACATGTCCAATGGAAAGCTGTCTTCCGCAACGATTTTCATTGATATGAAAAGACAGACAACAAATTTATGAGAAAAAGACAAAAAAAGATAAGCTATATGGCTGTGATCTCTCTCTCTCTCTCTCTCTCTCTCTCTCTCTCTCTCTCTCTCTTCGCTCGCTCGCGCTCTCTCTCGCTCTCTCTCTCATCTCTCGTGACAAGTTTTCGGTTAGGAGTTTCGGTTGTATTGTTCACAGTTTTCGTTACAAACAGCATACTGAACGTGATCTCATTTGTCCATTATATAAAAGTGCACGGGAAGACGAAGTCCATTTTGTATTTTGTTGTCCTGCTTTGAATGACCTTAGAAACCAGCTGATCCCTACGAAGTACCAGAGGCAGCCTTCGTCATTTGGACTTGCATTGCTTATGTTATCTAACCGTGAAAATATTGTCAAACACTTGCACTTTCTTCGCACAAAGCATTCAAAATTCAGTCTGTACTTTGCTCATAACTCTGTTGTTCATATTATTCTGTTCTGTTTGCCTAATCCCATATTTCATTGTGAAAATTTGCTGTGTCTGGGATTTTTGTTCAAAGGGGACCTAGGCCTTATTGAATAAACTCTCTCTCTCTCTCTCTCTCTCTCTCTCTCTCTCTCTCTCTCTCTCTCTCTCTCAGTCAGCTCTAGACAGGCTAAATAAATGCTTCTATTCACAAGACAGAATTCGACGATCCCCATACATTTTCTGTGAAGGTTTTTTTTTTTTTTTTTTTTTTTTGTACTTACATTTTAACGTCCTCTTGTATATCTCCCTCCCCCTCCGCCCTCTTTTTCTATGTTTATGTATATAATTCTTTTATAAGCAAAGAGAACATTTAATAAAAGCATTCCTCAGATGTGTAATATCTTAAACATGCAAAATCACAAACAGTAAAATTTCGAACAGTCACATTCAAAGGCATGCGCTTTCCCATTTACATTAAAA
The DNA here is from genome assembly GCA_033310375.1 of Conus canariensis. Lineage (NCBI taxonomy): Eukaryota > Metazoa > Mollusca > Gastropoda > Neogastropoda > Conidae > Conus > Conus canariensis. The sequence continues at coordinate 73,517,461 of CM065723.1, forward strand.
TGCAGTTTGACCAGGAAGGAATACGCAGCAAAAAGGGGGACAAGGGCTAAAAATATAGTACACCTGTGAGATAACGTCAGCTATAGCTGTTGAACAGATGGCTTGATTTTGAAAGAACACTGTTTCTTTTGTTTCGAGGTGTTGTGGAAAGTGGAGGTCAGAGTTTAATCACACCTCGCAAGCGGAAGGCTGCTTTTCGTCGGCCTGTTAGTTCGTGCAGTTCATTCTAACCCTGAAACTTTACAAACATCATTGCTGCTATAGTCGCTGTTTGTTTTCTGCAGTCCTATTGTTCACATTCAAACATCCGAAGGATGAGAGGTACAGTAAGAAGTTGGTGGTACGGCGGGCAATACGTGGTGTTTCGTTTGTGCAGAGGATGAGAGGCACAGTAAGAAGTTGGTGGTACGGCGGGCAATACGTGGTGTTTCGTTTGTTCAGAGGATGAGAGGCACAGTAAGAAGTTGGTGGTACGGCGGGCAATACGTGGTGTTTCGTTTGTTCAGAGGATGAGAGGTATAGCAAGAAGTTGGTGGTACGGCGGGCAACACGTGGTGTTTCGTTTGTTCAGAGGATGAGAGGTATAGCAAGAAGTTGGTGGTACGGCGGGCAAAACGTGGTGTTTGGTTTGTTCAGAGGAGCGTCAGGCTGTCTGTGCCGCCAAGAACCACTACTCTAAAACAAAATGACTCTGTTGACTCTGTGTCCGTTCTCAGCTCTTCCCTGCCCCTTCCACTCCCACTCCACCCTCTCCCTCTAAAACTAGCCAACAATTAACGGTAAATGTCATTGCTGTCTCTGCATATAGGGCTGATGATCAATCAGGAACAAATAACCAGTAGACCTCTTTGGTCAGTGACGGACAGATGTACCTTGGTTATTTTCTGATTGTTCAATGGTCACACGTTTCACTTTCATTGAGCCATTGTACACAGTTGCGCATCGTGCAGCTTTGAATTGTGCGCGTGCGCGTGTGTTTGTGTGTATGTGTGTATGTGTGTGTGTGCGCGCGCATGTGTGTATGCATGCACGCGCTTGCTTGCTTGCTTACGCGCATGCATGCTTACATGCATGCATGCTCACATGCATGCATGCCTACGTGCATACGCATATGTGCGTGAATGCGTGTGTATGTGTGTGTGTGTGTGTGTGTGTGTGCTGTGTTCAAATTTCTAATTCGTGAATATGGTTTGTAATTTTTGTTTCGCATCTTTATTAGGGTGGTAGAGTGGGGAGGGGGGGGGGGAGGGGGGGGGCGGGTTACCTTTTTCCAGGGGACAGTGGGGAAGCGGAGCCTGTGGGTGATGAGTGCGGGGTGGGATGGAGTGGGGGTGCTTTATGTTTGTGGAAGACATAGCCGTGTTCATGTCGTGTTGAAAACAAAGTCCATCGCACACCTGGCTGCTTTCTCACGCTTCTCATTCATCTCAGTTCTTTTCCTGAATGGAGCAGAAGCGCAGGGAAGGGGAAAGGGGCAGGGTGGCGGGGAAATGGGAATAGTGGGGAGAGTCGGCCGCCTCTTTCCTTTGGCGTTGATAATTGCAGCTCTTGAGCCGAACGAGCGTAAAGTGCCCGGTAAAACGAGCCTCGCTTTGAATCCAAACCTCGCCTCGGAAGCGGAATGCGACACAAAAATGATTTTTACTCGTTTTGATTCAAAACCTCGCCTCGGAAACGGAATACGACAGGAAAATGATGTTGCTGGTTTTTTTGTTTTTTTTTTAAAGGAGAAGAAGAATACGAAGGAGAAGAAGTAAAAAAAAGAACAACAAAAAACGTGGTGGTCATTGAAAGACAATAGCCGTTCATGATGGGGACACCGGAAGCTTTTGCTCATCAGGCCAGGACAGTGCTTTCTGCTGCATGGGGCGTGTTTTAATTGGCCATAGAGGATGGACCATTGACAAGCCTAGTGCTGGAAACACCCCCCCCCCACCTCCACCCCCCCCCTCCCCTGCACACCCCACCCGATGAGAAGGATGACGATCCAGGCGAGAGTGTCTGCCAGGCTGAGGACAATACGGTAACGGCGTGGCAGCTCTGATCGGCCTGTGACACCATCCCAGCGTCGCCTGTTCCCAACAGGATCTCCCTCTCCACCCTAACCCCCCCCCCCCCCCCATCCCCTGGCTGTGGCCGACAGGATCACAGGACGGGCGTGGTGAGTGCCGTGGATTGATGGTCTGGAACCGAACCTGGCTCCTGCTCCTCCTCCTCTGGGGCAGTCCTGAAGACTGGGATGAATAGTATGGCAATACTGTGCCTATTGTTACTTTCTGCCTGTCTGCGCTTTCAATATGATAGAGAATGCATCTGCCTGAGTGCGTGCGCACATGCGTACGTATATACATACATATGTGTGTGTTTGTTTGTGTGCGTGCACACACACACACACACACACACACACACACACACACGCACACACACACAATATAATACACTACAATATTTATTCCTTTTGCCCCTTTTGGGGTATGGACGAACACACACACACACACACACACACACACACACACACACACACACACACACACACACACACACAATAGGATCCAATTTCGCTTTAAAAAAAAAAGAAAAAAAAAGAGAAAAGCTGGTTAGTGCGTGGGACTGTCCCCACTCCGGAGGGTGCAGCACGTGCCCCCAAAACCTGCCCATACCCCCTTCTGTGACTCGTCATCACCTTGGACCTGGCTGGACGTTGAGAAGACATCGATACTGAGGTCATCATTGTTTCCTGAAACTTCTGCTCAGAACTCTTACTGTCCTTTTCTTTCTTTCCTTCTTTTGCGTTCCGGCCATGCTGGTTCTTCAATCCAGTTAGTAAGGCGACGTCAGCAGTACGTGCCCTGTCCTGCCGTATGGCAGCGTGCAGCCGAGGTGATGGTCAGGACACTGGAGCCACAGGACGGAGACGCCTTCTCCCTCTGATGCCACAGCGCATGGACCTGTGGGCAAGGGCCGACCAGGCCACAAACAGCCCACACCACTCATTAATCCCTCCAATGGGATGGAACCAACCATCTCCCAGCTTCCAGCCCACCACACTTTGCAGAACCTCCGAGTGTCCACACGATCAAGGTTTCAGACAAGGGGATGTCTCCTCGGTTGTTCTGTGTGCTCTGTGCTGTCATTTCTGCCTGGCGAATCGGTGTCGTAAGCAGCTTTCGTTTCGAGTTGTGGGCCTTGAATTATTTCGTCATGGGACCAGGAGTTACCCTACTTGTTTGTTATTTCAGACAATGGTTTGGAGAACGAAGTAAGCATCACAACTTGTTTGTGCGCAGAATGACACGCGGTTTGAGAACCTGACAGTTGTAAGGGTTGCTGTTTGATAGATTTTTCAAGTTCGTGATAATGTTAGTAAATAATAGTTAACTTTAAAAAGTTGAAAGTAATCGATTTATCTCATTGAAACAGCTTAATGAACTGCCAGTCTAACGACTAACCGTTCTTTAATCTTGTCATTTCCAATAGATTTTCTGATTTGTAGTACCATTTATTATAACACATCTGTGCAGCAAAGGACAGGGATACCACAACAAATGCTCTTAAACTTTTTTCATCTGGACGCAAACCACATACATACGGAATCTAAGTCATCTGCATTTATATCTATTATGTTTTAACTGGTTTGATTACCTATTTCCACCATCGCTCATTTCAGTTCTAATACTTCCCCTTATGCTTGGATGAACACGTGCAAATGTAGTCAGTGTCAGATAGATTATCATCAGACGCATCAAAAGGAGCAGAGAGATACAAGTGCTCTCTCTGTCTCTGTCTGTCTGTCTGTCTGTCTCTAATCTATAATGTGAATGATTGTACTCATTCCCCTTCAAATGGCTCAAAGGCCGTACTGAATAAATTCTGAAATGTCAAAAAAGTCTGAAAATCTGTGCTCTCTCTCTCTGTCTCTGTCTCTCTCCCTCCCTCCCCCCCCTCTCTCTCTCTCTCTCTCTCATCAATATCTGTTGACTTTTGGCAATTGCAATGACTTTATTGCTCATCGACGTGTACGCTGACCCTGTGCCAAAGTGAAATGGTGCCGTGGTGATGGACAGCCGTGGTGGCCTCGCCGTGTCCCCGCTGTGCCAGGAGTTCTCGCTGGCTCCAGTGAATGTCAGCATGACTTCCTTCATTACTGCCTCACACATCGCGGCCATCCATCGATTTGGCGCCCTCCCAGCGGCGGCGGACCTGACCCGCCACGGACACAGGCCTGGCCTGCAGCCCCGGCCACACCCAGCCCCGCACCCCTCCAGGAGAGGAAGCATTGATCGTCGACTGAAGGCGCAGTTCCTCGGCGCAGAAGATCGCCGAGTTTGTGTCCGGCCATTAGCGGGTTATCCGTCTTTAGCTGATTGAAGACGAAATGAAATCCGGGCTGTCTTTGGTGGGCCACAGCAGCGCAAGGTTAGGAAAGGGGGGAGTGGGGTGGGGGGTGGGGGTGATATGGGATGCGGAAGGAACACAACATAAATTTTTTTTTGTAGCAGTGCGCATATTACCTCCGTTATGTTCTGTTCAATCCGTCTTCTTCGTTTACCAAAGGCGCGGCCTTAGTTCAGGTTTGCACCACAGTGTATCCCTTGTTTGAAAGTTATCTTTCACAGCTAGCCGTACTTAGCAGTAGTAACACATTCTTCAGCGGTAATGGTCGTCATTATTGCTGCTTTCATGATAGAGGGAATATCGTGTTTAAAACGAAACAAAAAGGATGCTATCAGAATCAGCAGTGTCCATTTCAGCGAATCGACAGTGTCCTGGATAAAGAACTACACTTACCCCCTTCCTCCCCCCCCCTCAACTCCACTCCCTCTCTTTCGCTTCCCAATGGTTGGAGATAAGGAAGAAGACATAGGAGGGGGCGTGGGGGGGGGGGGGGGGGGGGTAGGAGTGTACCAAATGCAAAACACTTGTCAAAAACTTGGCAGAGATATGAGGGGATGGAAAGATGGAAAAGAGAGAGGGGGCAGTAGGGGGGCAGTAGGGGGGCACTAGGGGGCACTTGGACGGG
>CM065723.1:73527480-73537480 GCA_033310375.1 Conus canariensis
GATTAGATATAGCATCTAAACCAACTGATGATTTCCTTATTAGAATGGCTCTAATGGTTTCTTTTACTTCTTGTACAGTTATAGGAGCATTAATGTCAATACTGTTATCTGGTGGTGGATCATAATATGTTATATTACTTTCTTCTTTTTCTCTTTAAGTTCGGTCAGTGTTTGTTAGACCCTCAGGGCGGCTGACATCAGCGAATAGGTTTACAAAAACTTCTGCTTTCTCTTCAGCAGTGGGTAGATTGTTGTTATCTATTTTTATGGGATACTGTAGTGATGTCAATCTATCAGTTCCTCCCATACTTTTCCCATATACTTATAATGTTTTACTTCAGAGTTACAGAAATCATTCCAATGTTTCAATTTTGCATATTCTTTGCATCATCACTTTCTTTACCCGTCTTTTTCATTTTTTCATGATTACTTGCTGATCTTTCTTTTTTTTTTTTTTTACAATATATCTTAAATCTTTCTTTTTTCTTGTTATTTGCGCGTTCACATTCCTTGTTCCACCACACATTTCCATTGTGTTTTTTAGATTTCGTGTCTTTTATTTTTGGGATCGATTTATCTGCTGCTGTTAGGATAAATTTACAGAATTTATCATACTGATCGTCTATATTTTCTTCAGTAGAATAATCTACAATAATCTAATCTATAATAAGAAACCAAGCAGATGGCGGAGGAAGGCTTGGAGACCATTGACCAGTGTGGGCTCCCTGGCAAATACAAGGTCTGGTGTCTGCAGTTCATGCTGATACCAAAGCTCCTATGGCCTCTTATGATATACGACATCTGCACCAGCATAGTGGAGGCAATGGAAGCCAAAATAAACAAGTTCACAAGGAAATGGCTTGGTGTCCCACCCTGTCTGACTGACATAGCGCTGTACTGTCGCCAAGCAAAGCTGAAACTACCACTGAAATCCATCCTGGAGGAATACAAAGCAGGGAAGATCAGACTTCAAAGCATGCTGGAGGACTCAGGAGACAAGGTGGTAGAAGCAATCAAGCCCCAGCTGAAGACAGGCAGAAAATGGAAAGTTCAAGAGGCGATGGATTCTGCAAAAGAAAGTCTCAAGATCAGAGAAATAACAGGACACACACAGACCAACAGACAAGGACTGGGGGTGACCAAAACTGAATGGTGGTCAAAGGCCAAAGGAAAAGCCAAAAGAGACATGATGATTCAGGAGATGAGAAAAGAAGAAGACCAAAAAAGACTCCAAAAAGCAGTCCAGCAGAGCCAGCAAGGGCAATGGACAACGTGGGAGAATGCACTCCAAAGAAGTCTCACTTGGAATGACATTTGGCGCATGGCCCCTCTCAGGATCAGCTTCATTCTCAGATCTGCATATGACCTTCTGCCCTCAAATGCAAACCTGGTGAAGTGGGGGAAAACAGACGATCCTGCATGTCCCCTCTGCCATGAAAAACAAACAGTGGAGCATGTCCTAAGCTCATGTAAAGTAGCCCTGGCTCAAGGAAGGTACACATGGAGGCACAACCAAGTGCTCAAAGAGATTGTACAAGTAGTCTGGGCTAGTACCAACACCACAAAAGGGAAAATCAGGACTCCAAAAGCACCCGCAACATTCTTCACGGCAGGAGGCAGCAAATCATGGCCAAGAACAACAGTGCCACTCGAAACATGCAGGCAGAGTCTGCTGGACGGGGCAGATGACTGGGAGTGCACTGCAGACCTCCCAGAATGGAAGAGTCACCCAGAGATCATCAGCAAGAGTGGCATGAGACCAGACATAGTAGTCCACTCTAAGTCAACCAAGCAGCTGATCATGATCGAGCTCACGGTACCATATGAGAACAGAATGGAGGCAGCTCAAATCTACAAGACTGAAAAGTATGCTGATCTGGCAAACAGCCTGAGGAGAGAAGGTTATCAGGTCAAAGTCCTCACTGCAGAAATTGGAGCTAGGGGGTTTGTAGGAACGTCTGCATACAGCCTCATGAAACAGCTCTCAGTTGCAGGGAAGGAAAAAAACAGAGCCCTGAAAGCAATGGCAGAAGCGGCAGAGAGGTGTTCAAGCTGGATCTGGTCAAGGAGGAACAAAAGTGAACTTCATAAGGCTTAAATTTCCTACAAATATCAGGTGTCCCTGTGGCTCAGTGGTTAAAGCGCGAGTCATTAAGTGGAAAATGAGCATGTCCAGAGGGTCATGGGTTCGAATCCCAGCCATGGCTCGTCCCAAGATGGGGGAAAAAAAAAAAAAGGGGCAGCAGAGGGACATCCGGAGTCATGAACCGGGTGTGGCCCAACCCCCCTAGAGTGTCAGGAGATAAGGGCCGAAACACTTGCTTGAAGGGGGCTTCTCTTCTGAGGACTCTCTGCTGCCACGCTCTCCACGAGTTTCTTTCTACATCTAAATCTATGTTTTTAAGGATGTCTTTGAAGAGTGACCAGTCTGCACGCTTGTAATTATTCCTTGAAATAACATCTGTGTTTTCTTCTTCTTCTGCTATGTTATTTAAAGATATTATGACTGGAATATGATCTGATCCTAAAGAGTCATCTCCCGTTTCCCACACTGCGTTGACTACCAATGATGGAGATGCAAAAGTTAAATCGATGGCTGAGGGATTATGGTTAGATATATCTGGAATACGAGTTATATTTCCATTATTCAGTATTAAAGAATAGAATCCGCAGTGTTATCTAACAAACGGTTATTAGAAATATAGAAACAACTCTTATCCCAGAAAGGGGCATGTGCATTAAAATCACCCCCTATAACCCACTTATCCGTTTGATCTTGGAACCCTTTCAACCATTCAGTGTTCTTATTATCAGAACCTTTTGGAAGCTAAATTGAAGCAACATTAAGAATCAAGGATGAAGTGAACTTAACAATGGCTGCGTAGCATGACACAGAGGGAATATTTTGTGTGTGTGTGTGTGTGTGTGTGTGTGTGTGTGTGTGTGGTGTGTGTGTGTGTGTGTGTGTGTAGAGAGAGAGAGAGAGAGAGAGAGAGAGAGAGAGAGTTTGTGTGTGTGTGCGCGCGCGCGCGCGCGCGCATGTGTGTGTGTGCGTGTGTGGAGACAGAGAGGAAGAGAGAGAGAGAGAGAGTTTGTGTGTGCGTGAGTGTGTGTGTATATGTGTGTGTGTGTATGTGTGTGTGTGTGTGTGTGTGTGTGTGTGTCTGTGTGTGTGTCTGTGCGCGCGCGTTCGTGAGTGAGAGAGAGAGTGCAAAGTTGACAGAGAGGGGGAGAGAGAGAGAGAGAGAGAGAGAGAGAGAGAGAGAGAGAGAGAGAGAGAGAATGAAATGTTTAATACACGCGTGCGCGCGCGCGCGCACACACACACACACACACATACACACACAGAGGGGAGAGAGAGAGAGAGAGAGAGAGAGAGAGAGAGAGAGAGAGAGAGAATGAAATGTTTAACACACGCGTGTGCGCGCGCACACACACAGACACACACAGACACAGACACACACACACACACACACACACACACACACACACACACACACACACACACACACACAAACACACACACACACACGCACACACACACACACACACACACACACACACAAGAGGGGAGGAGGGGGAGAGGGGGAGAGGGGGGGGGGAGACGAATGAGAACGAGGTTTGTGAAAATGGGAATCAAAATTCAGCTTAATAATCAAGGCGCGTTGATCAGCGGGCATAATGAAAGCCCATAATAAGATCAGAGGAAAAACGGCGAGGCTCCATTGCCATTCTGCCCGACATGCCCACGTTTCAGCCAATGACAGGCTGAGCGGGGAGGGGGGGGAGGGGGTGAGGACACTCGCACGTGCAAAAATGTGACATGGAAATGTGTTCACAGAGAGAGAGAGAGAGAGAGGAGAGAGAGAGAGAGAGAGAGAGAGAGAGAGAGAGAGAGACATTGTGGCACCAAACGCTAATTCGGCGGCAAGCTGCTCCTCCTCCACAAGAAGTGACAGCTTCCCCCGACTGGTGTCGCTTCCACAGAATGGCAACTGATTGCCTGGCCAGCGACAAGGAGGGAAGAGAGGGGCTCTTTCTGCCGCCCTGACCGTCAGATGGCGTTATTCCCTTCCTGCTATTTTTTTTTTTTTTTTTTTTTTAGCAAGAAATGACGAGTTGATGAGAGACAAACGTCATCAGAGCGATCGGGAGGGACGTAAAGAGGGGTGACGGAGAGAGAACGGAGCAGGGACAGCAAGTGGACACGGCCGGGTGAAGAGAGAACATGAGCATGACTGGTGGGTGGGATTGGGGAAGGAAGGAAGAGTGGAGAAAAGCGAGTGAAGGTGGGGGGGGGGGGAACTGGCGGAGAGGCCAGGGCCAGGGCTAGGGCCAGGGCCAGGCGAGGGGTTTGTCTTCCAGGAATTGGTTCTGCAAACAGAAAGACAGAGGCACGCTTCCCTCCCTGTCCCCCCCCCCCCCCCGCCCCCAACACATACACAGAGATAGTCTTATTTTCGCTCTCTTGCGTCCTTTCGAAGGAATGTTCACACACACACACACATACACACACACACACACACACACACACACTGACACTCACACACACACACACGCACACACACGTACACGCACACACACACACACACACACACACACACACACACACACACACACACACACACATTAACATCATCACAATAAGGTGTGGCATAGGGACATTTTCAAGCCAGTTGGGGGGAAGGTGGTTGGGGGAGGGGGAGGGAGAACGATCGAGGGGGGAGTAGGAAGAGGGGGGGGGGGGCAAATCAGAAAGCGGAAGTTGGGGGTTAGGAAGGACCACAGGAGGATGGTGGGGGGAGGGGAGGGGAGGGGAGGGGGGGGGTAAAGGTAAGGGTTTTAACAGAGAGAGAGAGAAGATGGTTCTTATGTGAAGGTTGAAAAAGACAGCTATTTAGTTCTTGAAGGCTAAGAAAGACAGCCATTTACTTTGAATGGCTATGTTCACATAGGGGTGGTTCAAATACCAATGAATGAATGACGCATACTCCAGCGGCTGCTCAGGTCACGATGGGTCTATGGGCAATGTAAATTTTAGGTGCCTCTCCTATAAGGTAACATGGAGTCTCTTCACTAAACAGGCACTGTAAATCTATCCGTATTTAAACTACATGGGGGATCCCCAGGGACCCTCAACCCCCCCCCCCCCCCCCAACTTACACTTTCCAACCTGTTTTCCTGTCCTCCTCCTCAGTGCCTGACAGTATATGTAGACAGTATATGTAGACAGTATATGTAGACAGTATATGTAGACAGTATATGTAGACAGTATATGTAGACAGTATATGCAGACACAGACACGGATGCGAGCTGCTTCCATTTAGCATTGGCTTTTTTCTCTTGAAACACATGCCGCATATTTGAGTCTCTCGTAGGTCATCGCTGAGCGCAGCGATACCTAATTTGTTTGTTTGCTTGTTTTGTTCGCGGGAGCGCCAATTAATGACATCGAGGATGGTTCTGTTCAAACGGTGTGACCTTGACGTCGGCTCCAAACGCTGAGCTCACGTGTCCCACAGCACGGGGATGAAGCCGACGTCCACACACAGACAGAAGCAGTCAGCAGACACAGGCCCTGACCACCACAGCGTCTGCGAAGGAAGCAGGCCCACTGTCCACACGTCAACTATCCGAAACGTGTATTGACCATACTGTTCTCTCAGAAGTGGATGCATCATTGAGCAGGATTGGTGGACATGATGTGGCTTTCATGACAAACTCCCCAAATTCCCATGTACATGACAAAGCAAACAAACAAAATATAAACAACAAGTGCACGTTCTGCTTTCGACGGTCTAATTCGCCCTAATTGTGTAAGGAGTTCAGGGCCGAAACACTTGTTGGGGGGAGGGGGGGGAGGGGAGGGAAGGGGTGTTCTTCTCTGAAGGCTTCTGCTGTCAAGCTTTCCCTAGAGTGTCTTCCTACCATCCGGCAATGACTGAACTCCTGCTATAAGAAATGTGTATAGTTCAAATCTAAGATCACCCTGGATAAGCATTAAAAAAAAAAATCACACAAACATGAAAACATATCAACATTTTCATTGCCGATGTTATCGCAATAATCAGGATGTGTTCATGAAATATTTTCAGAAAGGCCATGACGACAGAGGGGCTCCTCAATGACACCCCCACGTCCTCCCTGCCCCCCACCGTCCCTGCCCATGACGTCACCGTCCCCACCCTCCTCAACAGCAGCACGGGGAACGGGCAGGCGGGGGGATGCGGGGATGGGAACACTACCCCTGTCCACTGCAACCTGACCACCGCCCTGACCACGGTGACGGCGAGGGACGTGACAGTGTGCAGCCGTTTGGCTCCTCCCCCGGTCCCTCCCTGGCTACGACACACACCCTCCCGCTTTCAGCAGCTGACCCGGCAGTGCCGCCGCTGGACCGTGTTCCAAGGTGTGTGTGTGTGTGTGTGTGTGTGTGTGTGTGTGTGTGTGTGTGTGTGTGTGTGGTGTGTGTGTGTGTGTACACGTGTGTGTGTGTGTGTGTGTGTGTGTGTGTGTGTGTGTGTGTGTGTGAGGGATGGGGATAGAAAGAGACGGGGGTGATGTGAAATGGGCGGTGGGAAGGTCAGGTAAGTGTGGAGGTGGGAGGGGCTGGAGGGAAGGTGGCTGTAAGGGGGCAAGGACGAACTGAGAAGAGGGGGTTCGTGCTGGCGTGTGTGTACCTACGTTTTCAATCCTTTCACTGTAATCTCATGTTTGTTACGAGTTAGCTGTTTGCATTCATTCGTATAACGGTACTGATCAAGGACAGGGAAGAAACTAAATCTATTCATTCATAGATGAACAGACCTGAAAGAAACCAAGTTCACTTAACAGCTCACTTAGTCGGAGGGCTTTTTGTATGTCTGTCTGTCTGTCTGTCTGTTTGTTTTCTGTCTGTACACACAAGTCTGCATGGGCTCATTGGTATTAAAATGTAAAGCTAGATAATTAGTTAACACATTTGCTTGCACACTGGTCATCATAGATACCCTGAACCTGAATGGTCCTGTACCAATAGGCTTCTAAGTTGTTCGTATACCACTCCAGTGGTACTATCTAAAAATAGCCTTGTTTAATTCATGAGGAGACTTGGATTTTACCTTCTGTCTTCGAATGAACTTCTAAACCTGATGCTGATAGTGAGTGAATGTGAAAGAGTCTAGGTAGACAAGCTAGCGAGTAAATGATTAACTGACTGATTGATTAATAAATGGATCGGTTGATTGATTGATTGATTGATTGGTTGATCGCAGAGCTCTGTAACCCTGCATCCGACAACACCACATGGGATTATCCGAATGGCAGTGAGACATCAGGTAAACTGGACCCAAGATCAGCGTGGTGTTGCTGCTGTGCTGTGCCGTGCTGTGCTGTGCTGTGCTGTGCTGTGTTGTGCTGTGATTCATTTTCCTGTGTTGTATTGTTTTGTGCTGTGCGGTGCGATGTTGCATGTCATGGTATAGAATGATACGGCATGGCTGGATAGATCGTGTGGCGTCGTGTTGCGCACACTGGCACCATATCTGTTATTGTTTGGCATCATAATATATTATCTGTTGTTCTATAGTGTTGTGTTTTTATTTTTGTTTCGTTCTATGTTGTATGAAGTTGTCTGTGTGTGTGTGCGTTTTGTTTTGTTTTTTTTGATCGCGTACGGTGTACAAATGTTGTTTTGCCTTCAAAGAAGAATGAATTTTTTAGAACTGTTTTGACTCCAAGTCCTGAAGTAGTCTAACGGATCACATGATCACTTAATCTGCAGCTTTAGCGCAGAGATACCCAGTGGAGGGAACCGAGAATTCAGACCTAGAAGCAGCCCATCGTACTGTGGCTGATTTTAGCTGAGACCACGTGTGTACAGAAAAAAAACAAAACAGCGAAGGTAATACCGGTAATGTTGACCACTTCCAGCAGAGCTTTGAGGCAGTTTTCACTCTGTCTTATTCTTGCGCCGTTAGTGTGTGCTAGGGCAGGTTGTCAGGACAGTCTGAGTTTGCTGTGCTTAAACAGTTTGTCAGGATTGTCTGTGTTTTGTGTTTAGAAACAGCTCGTCAGGATTGTCTGTGTTCTGTGTGCTGGAGCAGACTATCAGAATTGTCAGTTCTGTGAGTTGGACCGATTGCCAGGATTGTCTGTGCGATTTAGTTTCCATGCATTGCGCTTGATTCTGTTTCTGTCTCTGAGTGACTCTAACTGACAAGCACAGAGCTGTAAACTAAGCACGGTCGTCTCGTACTTGAATGCACTGTTATATATCTCTTGGTAGTTAGTTTGTATCTCTAATAAAGTTTGTTTGAAATCAATCTCAGCACGTAAAACTTGTAAGGAGGAAACAGTCCAGAAGAACTGAGTCAAGCTGATAGATGAATATGCCAGCTGGGCTAAAGACACATTGTAAACAAGTTTGATGAAGCAACATGGTTGCTCGGTGCTCGGTCTGTGAATTCCGCCCGGACCCCTACACGGCCGGCCTGCAGCCGAAGGTCTACCATGTACTGGCCGCGATCTGTCCCGGTCAGTTTTCCCGTCACAAAGTCTTTTTCACCTTGCCCTGAAGGTGTTACTCTGACTATTACCTGGTATGCAGGCTATTGGCCTTCCCATAGCTGGGACACCCGGGACGCGCGGTTTTCCTGCTAATAGGTGTGTGTCTGAGGACTTGGGGACCTGACCTCTTGTTTGTCCACAGCTGATAATGACTGTTCCTCAGCATGACGAGAAATCAATAATGACACGGAAAGAAGGGTGCTGGAGAAGAAGTACGGGGGGATGAGGGGTGGGGGTGGGGGGTGAGGGGTGGGGGTGGAAGGAAAGGGGGGTTGGGAGATAGGCGCCGCGATGTGGTACTCTCCCTGGGGATACAGCCCGAATTTCACACCGAGAAATCTATTTGGACGTTGAGTTACGCAATACAATACAACACAACACAACACAATACATGAGAGCAATGCAAAGCAATACAGAATAGTGCAGTACGGCACGATGCAATACGATTCAGTGCAGTGCAGTGCAATACTGCGCGGTGTGTTACGATACAATGCAATGCAATGCAATACAGTACATTGCAGCATGATGTGTTACAATACAATACAATGCAATGCAATGCAATACAGTACATTGCAGCACGATGTGTTACAGTACAATGCAATGCAATACAGTACATTGCAGCACGATGTGTTACGATACAATGCAATGCAATGCAATGCAGTACATTGCAGCACGATGTGTTACGATACAATGCAATGCAGTACATTGCAGCATGATGTATTACGATACAATGCAATGCAATGCAATGCAGTACATTGCAGCACGATGTGTTACGATACAATGCAATGCAATGCAATACAGTACATTGCAGCACGATGTGTTACGATACAATGCAATGCAATGCAATACAGTACATTGCAGCACGATGTGTTACGATACAATGCAATGCAGTACTATACATCACGACATGTTACGATATAATGCAATATGGCATGATCTCCTTTGCACGCATGCGCGCGCAAGCGCGCGCGCGTACACACACACACACACACACACACACACACACACACACACACACTGAAAACCACATACATACGTAGTATTTGTAAGCAATAATCACAGGCAGTTTGTTCTACCCACGATGGTCAGTGTGTAATGAGCAGAAACCGAATGACAAAATAAACAGAATTAAACGGCTTTACCTACAACGTTCTCATTCCATCAGAATCAATAATCCACAAAATCTTAAACTTTGTTTAACACCTGTGTAAATTCAAGGTGTGAATTTTTGTCTTACATGGGCAGATTTTGAGCACTGCACGACAATAATGATACTCGTTTCCCATCACATTCTCCCAAAGGCCGTTCAGCGGGGACAGTACCAGTTAATCTTCATCCAGCTCCAGCTATAAGTTTATGGCTGCGGCATAGAAATTTGATCGACGAATGGATAACAAAAATATGGCAACGGATGAATACACTTTCCTTAAATTTTGAAATCAGTTTTATGGTT
>CM065723.1:73544980-73549980 GCA_033310375.1 Conus canariensis
GAAACGGGTCGAGTGATTTTATTGTCACTGCAGAGAGAGAGAGAGAGAGAGAGAGAGAGAGGGAGAGAGAGAGAGAGAGAGAGAGAGAGAGAGAGAGAGAGAAGAGAGAGAGAGAGAGGGGGTGTCCATGGAAGGTGTAACTGGTCTGACGGAACCGGTGGGTGAAGGTGTGGTGTGACACCATCAATATTCATGGCGGCAGCACATTTTGTCGGCTTCACCTCCTAACGGAGTGGGACGATACGACTGCCGTGAAGTGGTCCTTGCATAAACGTCAATACTCGTCCCCAGGGACACGCTGTGACCGTTAGCCTCCGCCTCACACCGTAAATGTGTCATTATTGTTGTTGTTGTTATTGTTGTGATGAAGACGACGACGACGATAATGATGATGAAAATGTTGCTGTTGCTGCTACTGCAGCTACTGCTGCTGATGATAAAGATGCTGATGTTTATATTTGGAAATGTATTATTATTATTATTGTTGTTGTTATGATGATGATGATAGGCCTAATGCTGCTGCTGCTGCTGATGATAATGACAATGATAAAGATGCTAATGTCGATATTTGGAAATGTGTTATTATTGTTGTTGTTGTTGTTATGATGATGATGATGATGATGATGATGATGATGATGATGATGATGATGATAAGGCTGCTGCTGCTGCTGCTGCTGCTGATGATGATGAAGATGACAATAATGATGATAAAGATGCTGATGTTGATATTTGGAAATTCAACGTATAATAGGCTTACGCTCTTGCACTTGGAAACACGAATTTGTCTTGATTTGTATAGTAAAAGCCGTTGAACCAGCAAGCTTCATATGTTAGCCATGCCCACACGTGACGAAGAAATGCAAATAAGGATGATGGACTCCAGCTCTTTTATTGACACAATCATATACTAAGTTTTATGTCATATTTCATCTGTGTGTGGCGACATGTTTGTAGGAAAAAAATCAAATACGAGGGGATTCATTTTAACAGATCTGGTGAACGTGGAAAAAAATCATTCGTGATAAATTCACACGGTGCGTTTATTCACTGACAGTAAAGTCGACGTCAAACAATTCCCCGTTGATACATTCTTTCCGACTTGTTTTCAGTCAATGGTTGGTTTATCCAGCTTTTCATATGAATGTGAAATATGGGACTATGGAGACCTGAAATGATAAAAACACAGGAGTTTCATTTTTTTTAATTACTTTATTCCTTTAACCATAATACTATGAAAGAACTGATTTGTGGAGTAATGGAAATTCATCCAGTTACTGTGCAAAGTAGAGGATAAATGAATAGAGTTTGGACGTCCTGCTTCAACTGATAACTATTCCATCAAAGTTTTTAAGGTACTCTTAAGGTTTACTTAGATGCGATTTTTTATATTTCATTATTTTGTCTGAGTGACTACAGTATATAAAAAAAATTTTTTTGGTCCGGATGAGCTATGATTTTTGTTTATTTGTTTTGGGGGGAGGGAATAACGGTGTTCCGATGCCCTGATCTTTTCTAGATAAAGTCGCTTTCATTTCTGAAATAATTACATTCGCTCATGGCAGGAAGTGCAGACCAACAATTTCACGAGATATTTACATTCAGTCATGGTACGAAGTACAGACTGACAATTAGTCCGTTATTTAGAGGTACGTTGGTTGTTATTTTTTTAATCTAAAGGGGGGAAAGTCGGGCTCTGAAACATAAGGAGACTGAGAAAAGAGAATATAAACAAAGCATCTTTCACAAGCAGCATACGGAGATCTTGATAATCTGTCTTGAAAATAAAAATAATCTTTGTATCACCGGCCTAGAGGCCTTTCGACAACGTATTGGGAGTCATCAGCAGTCACACATGGCCGTCCTGTCGGTGTTCTCTTCTGGCATCTAAAGCAAATACACGACCTGCAGTTCTGTGGTATTCTGAACACCGAAGTTCAAAAACAGAGTCCACAGCACCCCAAAGCTTGCCAGTGAAGAATAGAAAATTTTAAAAAAATGAAGAAAGCACTGTTAATAAATAAGGTGCATGAATATTAAAGTCATTACATAAAGAGTAACAAATCTAAGGGTGAATCTTTGAGCTATCCTTGAGGATCCATTGAAGGATGCAAGGATGGTCAAAGCGTTTCAACAGTTAGAGTGGTCAGCTCGACGTGTTAATAACCCCAGCATTCAGTCAGTCAATGCTGACACCAGCCACGAATAGTGCTGAACGGCCTTTATTTTGATCTCTCAAGAGATGCAGACGCCCATTAATTGACCAAACAATCATAATTATGTTGAACGAATAATTACAGCTCGCGCGGTCGCATGTGTGTGTGTGTGTGTGTGTGTGTGTGTGTGTGTGTGTGTGTGTGTGTGTGTGTGTATGTGTGTGCGTGTGTGTGTGCGTGTGTATGTGTGTGCGTGCATGCGTGCGTGCGTGTGTGTGTATGCGTACGTGCGTGCGTGCGTGTGTGTGTGTGTGTGTATGTGTGTGCGTGCGTGCGTGCGTGCGTGCGTGTGTGTGTGGTGTGTGTGTGTGTGTGTGTGTGTGTGTGTCTGTGTGTGTGTGTGTCTGTGTGTGTGTGTGTCTGTGTGTGTGTGTGTGTGTGTGTGTGTGTGTGTGTGTGTGTGTGTGTGTGTGTGCAGAAGAGGAGCTGGCAGAGCAGGGAGGATGGCAGACACACTGGGTGGTGCCGGCCATGTCCGTGATGCTGGTGGTGGTGGTGGTCCTGGTGCTGTGCAGGTGCTACAACACAGGCAACAAGAGGTGAGCAGTGGAGGAGGTGGGGGCCGGGGAGATTTTCACTCTTTAACTCATTCGGCGAACATACAATGGCACGAGGCAAAATAACCATACTTGAAAATACCTCAACAACAGCAGCAGCAGCAGCAACAACAACAAAGAGACGAAAAAGAGTGAATGAGAGTGGTAAAAATTAGGAGGATGGAGGCCACACTAAAAAAAAAAAAAAAAAGAGAAAAAAAAAGGAAAAAGAAAGAAAAAAATCACAAACAAACAAAAAAAAAAGAAAGAAAAAAATGGGAAAAATAGGAGGTAGGAAAACAATCAAAACAACAACAACAACAGTAACAACAGGAACAACAAGAGCAACAAAACCATACACTCACGCACACATTGCATGACATGTAAAACACAAGAATTTTAAGACCGTTATGATTCAGAAAAAAAAATAGATGTAAAGAAAGCTTAGCAATCAACATGTACATATCTGTATGTACATGACCCCTTTATTATTGCAATTTTGAATGTATTGGCTATAATTTACAGATATCTTTGGTACGTACATTACAAGTTTATATTTTTAAATGAATTTCTTTCCAAGAGATTTTTTTTTGAAAAGTGTGTATATTGCATATTTACGGCAATGTCGAATAATACAGTATATTCGAAAAACAGTAACAACAAGAGCAACAGAACAATAAACTCACGCACGCATTTCGTGACGTGTAAAACACAAGAAGTTTCGTAAGACCATTCTCATCAAAAAAAAAAAAAAGATGTAAAGAAAGCTTAGCAATGAATATCTGTATGTACATGACCCACTTTTGTTGTAATTTTGAATGTATTAGCTATAATTTACAGATATCTTTGGTACGTGCATTTCAAATTTATATTTTTAGATAAATGTCTTTCCACGAAGTTTTCATGTTTTGAAAACTGTGTCTATCTGCATATTTTCAGCAATGTCGAATAACACAGTATTTTCGGCCCAGCCCTTAAGTGAACATTTCTGCATTTAACACTTTCTGCTTAAAATAATTCTTCGATATATTGCCAGCAAAGTTAAGAAAAATAACATGGCCAGAATACACGGTCAATGGCCTGTTTCGTTTCACAAAGAAATATATTTTTTTTAAAACTACAATTCCATTACCTTCAGAACAACATTCATTTGTATAATTCTATGTGGGCCTACGATGCGCACTTATAATCATTTTAGTAGTACGTCATGTGTTTTTAAGTGTCCTTTTCAATGGGATATCTCTGTTCTCAGTTTTTTTTTTTGGCTCGCAGAATATTAAGGGCAGGAATTTTTCAATGGGTTATCTAACATCAAGGCTGTTCCCCCTTTCCATTCTGTGCAAATGCCCAAGGAACATTTTGTGCAGGGTTAGATCGAAGATTGAGTTTTCTGCACACATTCCTTGACTGCCATGAAATAGCTATTAAAGACGAGCTGTGTGAAATACAAACAAGAAACGTCGACAGGGATCCAGTTTTGTCCAATATTTTGCTACATTTCTCATGGGGAAAAAATCCGGTGTAACAGCCCGTTCTTACCCCCCTCTGGAACTTACCCCGGCCTGCTTTTACCCCCGGGGGTCATTCTAGGACTAGCTAGAACTTACCCCCCCTAGTTTGGGCTAGCCTGGATTTACCCCCCCCCCCCCCCCCAAAGGGTCAATCTAGGACTATTTGGAATCTTCCTCCACCCCACTCCACCCTTCAAACAAGAGAGGGTTATTCAGGGTTTTCCTCTGCCTTTTCCCAACACGCATACCCGCCTTTAAAAAAAATTGTGTTAGCCTGCATACTTAGACCCCCTCTCCCATTTCCTATAAGTATACAGTCAGTTGGGTTTTGACAAAGTGTAGTTCTAGACTCTTCTCAATAAATGGACCTCCTACTTCCCCAACCACCCCCCCCTCCCCATGCGCGCACACACACACACACACAAATACACACACACACACACATACACACACACACACACACACACACACACACACACACACACACGCGCGCGCGCGCGCGCGCGCACGCGCACCCTGGTTCACTAACAGATACGTATTAACATTTCTCGCGCTAGCTTACATGCGTGGGTCAACATTCGGGTGTGTGAGTACGCCCATGCATGTGTGGGAAAGAAAGACGGCTACATGCCAATGTGACCAAGTGCCAATGTGACCAAGTGTCAATGTGACCAAGTGCCAATGTGACCAAGCGCAGTTGTGACAAAATGTCGTGACCACGTGTCGTTGTGACCAAGTAC
>CM065723.1:73554980-73564980 GCA_033310375.1 Conus canariensis
GATCTCATCAGCCCTTTTCTCCAGAACGGAGTCACAGACAGCCTGGCCTTTCATCAGATTCCCAGTCCTCTGATGTTCTCATCACTGGTGAGCAGTCAGCCATGAAGTGCCAGACATGTCTTGTAGACTCCCTGCTCAAAATAAATGTCAGCGCCTTTCTTAGTTTTACTTCTGTCTTTCTTACGGAAATGGGGGGAGGGGGGGGGGGGGGGGGGGAGACAGACAGACAGAGGGAAAAGATACGACATGAAAGGAAATCGTCCTGTTTCATCGATGTATCTCTCTCAGCAGCCCTTTAACCAATGGATAAATTGATTTGACAATTTGTTTTGGTCAGTATTTTATGAACGGTTTGAGTGTTTACAATTTAGTTTATATATCTATATACCTATATATATATATATATATATATATATATATATATCTGTCTATCTATACACACACACATACACACAGACACAACACATACACACACACTTACACACACACACACACACACACACACACACACACACACACACACACACACACACACACACACGCCCACGCACGCAGGCACTTGGTCGAAGCCAATCGGCCAAGAACTTCGTTTTCAGTGGTTAGCTTAAACGAACATCAGTGGACGTGTTCCAGGAACAAGCAGCGGATGGCGGGCACTAGCTGCCGCTTCAAGTCGTCCCAGAGTGGAGGCAGCTGGACAGGAGGCCCCCTGATGAACAGCGACACCACCGAGTCCTACCTCAGCCACTCCCTGTCCGGCACAACCCTTGCAGGCCGCAGCCTCCCATCCCCTGTCAATCCACTACTGGAGCACACGCAGTATTTAGCCATTGAAGACGGACACAGGCCCCACGCCGCAGGAGCACCCGCCTTCGCTTCTCCTACCTACTATCTGCCCGCCTTGTCCTGGCTCCGCCTTCCGGCTTTCCGACAGGCGTGGCCCGGAGAGGGCAGGGGCAGCAACCTGGAGGGGTCTGCTGTGTACAGCGCCCCCAGGGCAGCCCAGTGTCAGTGCGGGGAGACCGTCCACCGCTGGCTGGAGCAGGAGACCCAGGTGGTCGAGTCGCCCACACACGCTGATCCTGAGTGCGGTCCGATCCTGGATGGACCTCCCCAGTACGACGGCAGCCTCACGCACACACCCTGCTGCCCCGGACACGACCTCGGGCCCTATCAGTATGAAGTGCGAGGCATGGCCAGCAGTCACGCTCTGCACGAGTGTGAGCTGTCCCTTCATCCTCATCAGCCCTCGCCACGGACTGGCCGTGTGGCTGGCAGTGACTGCACGTACGAACCACTGTGGCAATGCAGTGAAGGAGGAGCGCGCCTTTACCTCCCTGGCCAGGTCTGCTCCTCCGACAGAGGCACCTGTCCACACGGTTGGTTGTCAAGGTACCGCCTCCCCAGACCCTGCTTTCCCGCAGTGGACCACAGAGGAGATGCGGGTGGGGTTTCGGGTCAGGCTGACTACAGGTGGTTTCAAAACAGCAAGGGGGAGACAGAACCTGGCTGCCCTCACAGAGGAGATGATGGACAGCTCAGGCTGGGTGGTCTGACCCCGACCTTGACCTCCGACCTCGTGAGTGCAGTAGCCTCAAGGACCATGATTTAATCCTCACACCTGTGTGGGGGTCAGATCGGGGCAGGGTGGCAGACAGCCGATGCGAGATGAAGCATATCAATCCTGTGTACGAAGGTTATGGCGCAGAATCTCCACGTGTCCCTGTTCCTGGGCCTTCTCCTCTGCTGTCCACACTGTGTGGCTACGTGGGTCTGAACAACAAGTCGTGACCCATGTAGGCCAAGACCCCATGTCATCACACCCTTCATCTCTTGCTAAGGGAAAGAAACTGTACGCTAGTTTGCCAGGTTGGTGGTGTTGATGTACTGCAGCCACCGGGCTTGAGGAGGCCTCAGGTCCCGACAAGCGGCTTAGAGGATCGTCAGGAGACTCTGTTTAGCAAGTCCCCCCCCCCCCTCCCCTGGAATCTTTTTCTTGAAGGATATGAAGAGATACCTATGGTTCACAAGACCTAAATGTGTTTTAATCGTTACTATGGACATTAAGCAGACGACAGAATCTATTAGAAATCAAAGATCTGCAGATTGGGAATTCTGTTTGGAAAAAAAAACTGCATATAAAGAATTCTAATTGAACTCAAAGATCTGCAGGCGAAGGATCCTATTAAGAGTAAAAAAAAATCTGCATATAAAGAATTCTATTTGGACTCAAAGATCTGCAGACAAAGGATCCTATTAAGAGTAAAAAAAAAAAAATCTGCAGACTGAGGAATTGTATTTGGAATGGAAGAACCGCAGATGGGGAATTCTGTTAGGAATCAAAGATCCTGGACCTGGATCACTCATGACCTCAGAAATGAAGGTGAAGGGCAGGAAGCCTTGCTTCCTGATAGTGACTGGCCTGACTGCATTGACCGCACGTCTCGTCACTGCACTGGAAATCACTCAGCTTATCTTACTGTGAACGTGTTGTCTGACTGCATTGACCACACTGGAAATCACTCAGCTTATCTTACTGTGAACGTGTTGTCTGACTGCATTGACCACACGTCTCGTCACTGCACTGGAAATCACTCAGCTTATCTTACTGTGAACGTGTTGCCTGACTGCATTGACCACACTGGAAATCACTCAGCTTATCTTACTGTGAACGTGTTGTCTGACTGCATTGACCACACTGGAAATCACTCAGCTTATCTTACTGTGAACGTGTTGTCTGACTGCATTGACCACACGTCTCGTCACTGCACTGGAAATCACTCAGCTTATCTTACTGTGAACGTGTTGCCTGACTGCATTGACCACACGTCTCGTCACTGCACTGGAAATCACTCAGCTTATCTTACTGTGAACGTGTTGTCTGACTGCATTGACCACACGTCTCGTCACTGCACTGGAAATCACTCAGCTTATCTTACTGTGAACGTGTTGCCTGACTGCATTGACCACACGTCTCGTCACTGCACTGGAAATCACTCAGCTTATCTTACTGTGAACGTGTTGTCTGACTGCATTGACCACACGTCTCGTCACTGCACTGGAAATCACTCAGCTTATCTTACTGTGAACGTGTTGTCTGACTGCATTGACCACACGTCTCGTCACTGCACTGGAAATCACTCAGCTTATCTTACTGTGAACGTGTTGTCTGACTGCATTGACCGCACGTCTCGTCACTGCACTGGAAATCACTCAGCTTATCTTACTGTGAACGTGTTGTCTGACTGCATTGACCACACGTCTCGTCACTGCACTGGAAATCACTGCACTGGAAATCACTGCACTGGAAATCACTCAGCTTATCTTACTGTGAACGTGTTGTCCGCCTATTTCAGCATCAACTGACGTCGCTATAGTGTCCACACATCTCAAACACAATCACGCGAGTGTTCCGAACACACATCTTGACTGTAAATGACGCGAGTGTTCCGAACACACATCTTGACTGTAAATGGCGTCGCTGTATTGTTTACACGTCATGACAAAAGGATAACTGACACACAGCTGTATTAATGCACATCTCAGCTACAAATGTCGTTACAGTGCTGACGCTGCTCTGATGGTCACACATCTCAACTATGACTGATCTTGTTGAATTGATCACACCTCTGAACTGTGTATGATGCCATGATATTTATAACCCATTTGACTTATAGCTGACGTCACTGTATTCATCACTCGATTGAGCGACAACTGACGTCATTACATTGACCATACATTTGAGCTATAAGTGGCCACACCGTCTTGATCACACATTGGATATAAAACTGACTTCACTCTGTTGGTCACACGTTTGAGCTATGATTGACGTCATTGTATTGATCACATATATTGAACTGTAACTGACGTCACCGTATTGATCACGCATTTGAACTGCACCTGACATCACTGAACTGATCACGTTCATGAACTATGATTGACATCACTGTATTGATGACACATTTGAACTGTATCTGACACCACTGAATTGATCACATATATGAACTAACTATGATTGGCATCACCGTATTGATCAAACGTTTTAACTGTACCTGACATCACTGAATTGATCGCACACTTGAACTGTAACTGACATCACTGTATTACTAACACAATTGAACTGTAACTGACGTCACCGTATTGATGACACATTTGAACTGTGACTGACGTCACCGTATTGATGACACATTTGACCTGTGACTGACGTCACCGTATTGATGACACATTTGACCTGTGACTGACTTTACCGTATTAACCACACATTTGAACTTTGACTGATGTCACTGTATTGGTGACACATCTGAACTGTACCTGACATCACTGTATTGATCACATATTTGAATTGTAACTGACATTACTTAACTGATCATACGTTTTAACTGCACCTGACATCACTGAATTGATCACACGTATGAACTGTGCATGACATCACTGAATTGATCACACCTATGAACTGTGCATGACATCACTGAATTGATCACACCTATGAACTGTGCATGACATCACTGAATTGATCACACCTATGAACTGTGCATGACATCACTAAATTGATCACACCTATGAACTGTGCATGACATCACTGAATTGATCACACCTATGAACTGTGCATGACATCACTGAATTGATCACACCTATGAACTGTGCATGACATCACTGAATTAATCACACCTATGAACTGTACATGGCATCACTGAATTGATCACACCTATGAACTGTGCATGACATCACTGTATTGATCACATATTTGAATTGTAACTGACATTACTTAACTGATCATACGTTTTAACTGTACCTGACATCACTGAATTGATCACACCTATGAACTGTGCATGACATCACTGAATTGATCACACCTATGAACTGTGCATGACATCACTGAATTGATCACACCTATAAACTGTGCATGACATCACTGAACTGATCACACCTATGAACTGTGCATGACATCACTGAATTGATCACACCTATAAACTGTGCATGACATCACTGAACTGATCACACCTATGAACTGTACGTGACATCACTGAATTGATCACACCTATGAACTGTGCATGACATCACTGAATTGATCACACATTTGAACTACAACTGACATCACGGCATAGATCACATATTTGAACTGTAACTGATAATCAACTGTGTCGATCATACATTTGAACTGTACCTGACGTGAGTGTACTGATCACACATTTCAACTATAACTGTTCTCTCTCTATATTGATCACATAAGTACATCCTGTCACCCTGTGCATTCCCCCCCCCCCCCCCCCCCCCCCCCCCTCCCCACATCTCCCACTACTGATGTTTTCTTTCCTTTCCCACGCCCTCTCCACCTCCTCAACCCCACCCCCACCCCTTTTTGTTTTTATTACTTGTCTCATATTCAGAGCCACTTCAGAGGTATTACACCCACACCGCTCGTCCCAGCTCCCCTCTCTCATCCACCCCCTGGCTTGTCTGGTCGCAGCCCCGGCACGGCAGTCCCAGTGGAGAGTCCATGTCAAATCGTCGGGAGGCAACCCGTTAGAAGAGACACCGCACTGCTGTCACCGAGTCTCTTCCACACGGACCCATCCAGGACATAGATGTGGAAAAAGAAATCAAAGCTGAGGTCGCCACGACAGCAGAGCATGAAGGGCCGCATGAGACTTTGCGCTGACCGATGAGGATGACGATGATGACGATGACGAGATGGAGTTCCGTTTTGGTCTTAAACTCTGGAGGGCCTGAATAGCTCAGTGGTAGAGCGTCGGACTCGTAATCCTGGGGTTGCGGGTTCAAATCTCTGCCGAGCCGTTTCGGTACAGGGGGATTTTTCCCTCGGAGTTAACATTGGTTCTGACTCCATTTCCCGTACAGTCCTTCGAATGAGACTATAAACCGAAGTTCTGTGTGTGAACGCACGCATAACATCTTGCACACACGTAAAATCCCGTCACCAACTTTCGGAAGAGATGGCCAGTTTGGCCGTTGGTATGGATGACACGTTACACATAACATGCACCTTCCCCGAAGATGGAGTATGGCTGCCTTAATGGCGGGATAAAAAACGGTCATACACATAAAACTCCGCTCCCTTTGTTGGGCAGATGGGTTTTATACTTGCCTGTCTATACAGAGAGTGTCCACAGGAGTATCAGCCTGCGTACGCAGGAGAAGAAGGTCTTAAACTGCATGACATGACTGTACACTGTGCCGAGATTCATAGAATATCCTGGCGTCAACCAGGCCTGGGAGGTACAGACACCTGCAGTGTTGGTCAGAAAATTTGAGCAACACTCTCGGAGACGCACCCATTAATAGGATGAAACTCGACTGTGTGGTTCCAGTCTTCCCAGCTGAGCCCATAGCAAACTCAGCGCTTGGTTGAAGCCGATCATGGACCAAAAAATCCCACAAATACAAATAGTTCTGATGGGAATCGAACTCACGACCTCCCAGCCGGGAATCCACAATGCTAACCACTGCGTCACGGCGGCTGAGTTGTTTCCTCTTTTTCACTGTCTTCAAGTTTGCTTGGGATACACAATTCACCTCAAGAAAACAATAAACACGGAATCTCCTATCAAAGATGGTTTGACAGGCGAACACAGGTTGCATACTCTACGCTTCTGTGACAGAGACGTTCACCATGACCCTACTGACTCTGATGTATTCATACGATCCCAATATACTTGCACTTCAGTTTGTGAAGCTACATAGACACACAGACACAGACACATGCAGACACATGCAGACACACACACACACACACACACACACACACACACACACACACACACACACACACACACCACACACACACACACACACACACACACACACACACACACACACACACACACACACACATTCGCGAAAGTGCACACTCAAGAATTCGGACATACTTTGTGTTGTATGCTTGTGCGCGCGCATGCGCGCGCGCGCGCGTTGTGTGTGTGTGTGTGTGTGTGTGTGTGTGTGTGTGTGTGTATGTGTGTGTGTGTGTGTGTGTTGTATTGTGTGTGTGTGTGTGTGTGTGTGTGTGTGTGTGTGTGTGTGTGTGTGTGTGTGTGTGTGTGTGTTAGATATTCGCAGGGTCTTGTGTACGGTTTCATACACTACAATTAATTCAGATACGTGTTTAACTACAGGTCAGAATCATGAAAGTTTGTTTACATTCATATTTTACATATGGCCCCTGTTTTCTGAAGGGGATTTGGTAAAAGCCGTCATTATGTCAAAGAACATATGGCCCCTGTTTTCTGAAGGGGATTTGGTAAAAGCCGTCCATTATGTCAAAGAACATATGGCCCCTGTTTTCTGAAGGGGATTTGGTAAAAGCCGTCATTATGTCAAAGAACATATGGCCCCTGTTTTCTGAAGGGGATTTGGTAAAAGCCGTCATTATGTCAAAGAACATATGGCCCCTGTTTTCTGAAGGGGATTTGGTAAAAGCCGTCATTATGTCAAAGAACATATGGCCCCTGTTTTCTGAAGGGGATTTGGTAAAAGCCGTCATTATGTCAAAGAACATATGGCCCCTGTTTTCTGAAGGGGATTTGGTAAAAGCCGTCATTATGTCAAAGAACATATGGCCCCTGTTTTCTGAAGGGGATTTGGTAAAAGCCGTCATTATGTCAAAGAACATATGGCCCCTGTTTTCTGAAGGGGATTTGGTAAAAGCCGTCATTATGTCAGAGAGAACTGTCCGTTGGCCTGCTATTGTTGTCTCCTGCCCTTTACATGATGCATGAATGTCGCAGCCTCCGTTTGCCTGCTATTGTTGTCTCCTGCCCTTTACATGATGCATGAATGTCGCAGCCTCCGTTTGCCTGCTATTGTTGTCTCCTGCCCTTTACATTATGCATGAATGTCGCAGCCTCCGTTTGCCTGCTATTGTTGTCTACTGCCCTTTACATTATGCATGAATGTCGCAGCCTATGAGCTAATAAAAGTATTCTGTGTCACCCAAACATATGCTTTTTCCCCACAGCAGCGAAGGCCTCTGAATGATAGTATTAATCATCAGATTCGTTAATAGTATGCATTTCACACCAGTTATGGAGGAGACCCTTGGAATGCATAAGCAGCGTGAGCTTTGGCTCATATTGTGCGGGACGGTGACTACTAAGCCAGTTGTGAGTTTTACTGTATTGGGGGATCAAATGGGGGAGAGGATGACAGTCCTTGCCTGCGCCGTTTAGACTTCTATTCCGCATGTTTAAGTCGTTCACCACTTCTCGCTTTGCTTCAAGTTGTCAAATTGGCTGTCTGGTCACCGCACGTCATCTCTGATCGTGACCAGCTGTCAGGTTTGAAGCACACACACAAGGCGGTTCGAGCGCATGGACACACGCACGCACACACACACACACACACACACACACACACACACACACACACACACACACACACACACACACACACACACACACACATGTTTATATCTGGCAAAAATGTGTATAAACTGTGATGGATTTCCCGACAAATTTGCGGTGATTTCCTTCCTGTTTAGAATTGTATTCACCGATGCTTAGTTTTGCTGACACAATGATCGAATAAACCAGCTTATACTGCAGCGACGCTGGTGGCCACGTTTTTTTGTGAAGAGTGCGGATGTCAAATGACAGTTTCAGTAACATGTGCCACGTTTATCGTCCACCCTCTGCCCATCACATGCCTCATGATTCACGTCACACACACACACACACACACACACACACACACACACACACACACACACACACACACACACACGCACACATGCGCGCGCTTCGATGCTCATTCAAATACACGGACAACTGGAACGGGTTATCACGCAGACTGTTATACATGTGACTTAGAAATCCTAACGCACCCTAGAAGCCTATTCCGAAAGGGGGAAAAAATCTCTTTCTATGGTGTAGGGAAAAAGCAATCCTTTGGAAAACCACAAACGTCTCTTCCTTCTCCTTCCCGCCTCTTCCCTCCCCTTTCCTCGGAACATTTGAGTGCTGTCCATTTCTCTCCTCTTGCTCACCACGTTTGCTCACAACGAAAAAAAAAAAGAAGTAATTCTCTCTTCTCAACCCCTCCCCCCCCCCCCCCAACCCCCAACCCCCACCTCGTCTCGCCTTTTTTGACGGGGTGTGCAGATAATGATCTGAAAGAGAAAGAAAGAAAACAAAGCACACATCCCCTCCCTCCTGGACCAAATGATCTGTCCTTGTCGCGGTTGTTGCCCTAAACACGGAATGAGCTCTTTAGCTGTTTGTGTTTAATGATTGGTAGCAACAACGGGGGTGATTTCCCCTGGCTTGGTCAGCATGGCATGACTCGCTGTGGGCGGCACACCAAAAATTAATGTGCCTAGACCTCGCTTGAAAGAGTCGAGTATTTATAGACAGGCACAGTTGGATGGTTTTGAGAATTGTGTGTGTGTGTGTGTGTGTGTGTGTGTGTGTGTGTGTGTGTGTGTGTGTGAAAGTTGATTTACCTTCTTTTCTTTTATATGTTCAACAAGGTACATGTTAGGTGGTTCCAAACAGACAGATTAAAATGAAAGGAATGGCACTATTTTGGGAGGAGCTTATCTGGCACAAAGATAAGGGTCACGGGTGAGTGAGAAGGCCTGAAATGTGCTGACAGCCAAGGAGAAGGTCATGAATCTGAAGATTGTGAATGATGTCATTGGTGGAAATTAAAAAAAGAAAGAAGTTAAATGATTGTGGGAGGGGGGGGGGGGGTTGTTCTTTCGATCAGTTATCAGTTTCATATCAAATGCTGGCTCAAAGTTATGCCAGGCCACAAAACGTTTAGATGGATTATGTAATGATGTAGAGCAAAATCCTGATCTTGGCGTGTAGCCTGTTGCTTTACTCATTCATGGAATGAGCTCTTGAGGTGTTTTGCGTGTAATGAAAGGTAACAACAAATGGGGTTTTTCCCCCTGGCTTGGTCAGCGTGGCGTGACTGCCGTGTGCAGCGAGCCGTGCTGCAGGTTACACAGGCTGCAACGGGGTGTTAAGTCATCGATTTC
>CM065723.1:73569980-73572480 GCA_033310375.1 Conus canariensis
CAACTTCAAAGATGACATGCTTCAGTTACCTAACATTAAAAGGATCACGAAAATTTCAATAAAATGGTTGACAGGCATTCTGCAAGACATGGAAATTGTTGGGTTTCCTCTGTCTGTCTGTCTCTGTCTGTCTGTCTGTCTGTCTGTCTGTCTGTTTCTCTCTCACACGCTCTCTCTCTCATGATGGCTGTACTGCTATTGACATTAAAATATCAATGAGTCAATGAGTCTCTCACGCACACACACACCAGAGTGCGCGCGGCACGCACGTATGTAGGTGCGCGCTCGCGCACACGCACACACACAAGATGAGAATCACACACACACACACACACACACACACACACACACACACACACACACACACACACACACACACACAGAGGTCACCTGGATGAGGTACATAGGAGACCCAATGGACAGTGAGGCGGGGACACGTCTTCAGTCCATCACCAGAAGGGGGCTGGGCCGGGGGAGGGCGGAGGGGAGCGCAGATTCAGGAAGGCGGAAGGGACTCTGCACCCACCCTGTGACGTCAGTCTACACTGTGGACCCTAAAGGACATGGCTCTGTACAGGAGCCACAGTGGACCCACCCTGTGACGTCAGTCTGCACTGTGGAGCCTAAAGGCCATAGCTCTGTACTGGGGCCACACCCTGTGACGTCAGTCTGCACTGTGCACCCCAAAGGACATGGTTCTGTACTGGAGTCACACCCTGTGACGTCAGTCTGCACTGTGCACCCTAAAGGACATGGCTTTGTACTGGAGTCACACCCTGTGACGTCAGTCTGCACTGTGCACCCTAAAGGACATGGCTCTGTACTGGAGTCACACCCTGTGACGTCAGTCTGCACTGTGGACCCTAAAGGACATGGCTTTGTACTGGAGTCACACCCTGTGACGTCAGTCTGCACTGTGCACCCCAAAGGACATGGCTCTGTACTGGAGTCACACCCTGTGACATCAGTCTGCACTGTGCACCCTAAAGGACATGGCTTTGTACTGGAGTCACACCCTGTGACATCAGTCTGCACTGTGCACCCTAAAGGACATGGCTTTGTACTGGAGTCATACCCTGTGACATCAGTCTGCACTGTGGACCCCAAAGGACATGGTTTTGTATTGGGGCCACACCTTGTGACGTCAGTCTGCACTGTGGACCCTAAAGGACATGGCTTTATATTAGGACCACAGAGGACCCACCCTGTGACGTCAGTCTGCACTGTGGACCCTAAAAGAAGTGTCTCTGTTCTGGGGCCACGGTGGATCCACCATGTGACGTCAGTCTGCACTGTGGACCCTAAAAGAAGTGTCTCTGTTCTGGGGCCACGATGGACCCACCATGTGACGTCAGTCTGCACTGTGGACCCTAAAGGGCATGGCTTTGGACTGGGGCCACAGTGGACCTGCCCTTTGACGTCATTCTCACTGTGTGCCCTAAAGGACATGGCTTTATATTAGGGCCACGGTGGACCCACCGTGTGACGTCACTCTGCAATGTGGACCCAAAAGGGCATGGCTCTGTACTGGGACTATAGTGGACCCACCCTGTGACGTCAGTCTGCACTGTGGTTTTGAAAGGCCATGGCTTTATATTGGAGTCACTGTGGACCCACCCTGTGACGTCACTCTACACTGTGGACCCTAAAGGCCATGGCTTTATACTGGGGCCACAGTGGACCCACCCTGTGACGTCACTCTGCACTGTGGACCCTAAAGGCCATGGCGTTATACTGGGGCCACAGTGGACCCACCCTGTGCCGTCACTCTACACTG
Organism: Conus canariensis; assembly: GCA_033310375.1. Classification (NCBI taxonomy): domain Eukaryota; kingdom Metazoa; phylum Mollusca; class Gastropoda; order Neogastropoda; family Conidae; genus Conus; species Conus canariensis. The sequence goes on from CM065723.1 coordinate 73,571,758, forward strand.
TGGACCCTAAAGGCCATGGCTTTATACTGGGGCCACAGTGGACCCACCCTGTGACGTCATTCTGCCCTAAAGGCCATGGCTTTATATTGGAGCCACTATGAACACACCCTGTGATATCAGTCTGCATTGTGGACCCTATAGGCCATGGCTCTGTACTGGGGCCACACCCTGTGACGTCAGACTGCACTGTAAGACCCTAAAGGGCATGGCTCTGTGTTGGGGCCACAGTGGACCCACTTCATGACGTCAGTCCGCACTGTAGATCCTAGAGGGCACGGCTCTGTGATAAGGCCATAGTGGATCCACCTTGTGACGTCAGTCTGCCCTGTGCACCCTAAAGGGCATGGCTCTGTACCGGAGCCACAGTCCTTCATTTGCCGACATATCTTTGCAATCAAATCAATGAAAGGTGACAAATGGAAGTGCTTCAAGAGGAAGAAGGATGGGGCCTAGGAGGTGAGGGTGCAGTGGAAAGAGGGGGTGGGGATGGAGGGGGGGGGGGGTGAAGGGGGGGGGGGGAGAAGGGAGATGGGAACAGTGGAGGACGGACACCAGTCTTCAATGAGAGACCTTTGTTCACATTGCACGGCTCATGACGACCACTTCCACACCGCCAGGTCACAGTTTGAATTACGGGCCGCAGTTCCCCCCAATTTGTATTGATTACTTCATTTACACGTTACGAAGAGACGCGAGGCAAGTGTCGCGCTTTCTGTTTTGACC
>CM065723.1:73577480-73592480 GCA_033310375.1 Conus canariensis
AGATCAATCCATTGGTGAAGAAAGTGATGGCAAAACAAACAAACAAACAAAAAAACGAATGAAAAATGCAGCAAATGATTCATTCGCGTCAGACCGAACAGCACGAAATTTCTCGCGGAAATATTCCTCTACACCGAAATTTGTAAAAAAAGACTTGTGTGTGTGTGTGTGTGTGTGTGTGTGTGTGTGTGTGTGTGTGTGTGTGTGTGTGTGTGTGTGTGTGTGCAGAGGCTCAGTGCAAGTTCCAATGCCTATGGGTATAGAAGGTGGGACTCAGCCTTCTCACCCACAGAAGTGGGAGAGCAGACGGTCAGCTTGGTGACGGAGTCCAAGAAAGAGCAGACTTAATGGTCCAGAACTCCTTTCTCCTCAAAGGACTCACCTCGCTCCGACTCAGCTGCCAAGCCAAGGAGGCGTGCGACCACGTGGGGGTGTAACACTAGGGGAGAAGCTGGGTGCCAGCTGAGAAGCCAGCAAGCCAGCCTGCGTGTGAGTCTTATGCTGAGAAGGCCAGATCGGAAGAACAGACGAGGCTGAGAACTGATTTTGGGGCTGGAACGTCAGGGAAGACATGGGCGGCCCTTCACCAGGCAGCTGAATTGGGAAGGACTGTGACAATCCTGCACCAGCCATCGAAGGTCATCAGAGCTGTCGCTGCAGCATAAACCAAAGGGTCATGTGCTGTGCCCTCTGACCCATGGGAAGGTGGGGTGGGGTGCGGGGACAGCTTTATGGAAGGCCTGAGGGTTAAGGAGTGCACCCCTACGGGGGCTCGGCCCTGAACTGGCAAATCAGGAACCCGCTGGCCCGCAGGAACCGAATCCATATGGACTGGAGCGGCTGCACACCAAAAATTAATTCACCAAGGCCTTGCTTAAAGGACTCCAGTATTTATAGACTGGCGCAACCGGACTGTTTTGAGAATTTTCATTGTGTCTGAAAGTTGATTCTTCTCATTTTCTTTCATATGGCCATCAGCGTACAAGCCAGGTGGTTCCTAGTAGACAGATTAAAATCAGAGGAATGGGATTATTTTGTGCGCATGAAGCTGGCGCAAAGATAGGGTCACATATGTTAGTGCGAAGGCCTGAAATGTGTGTCAACTAACGGTAAGGTCATGTATTTGAACACTGTTTGTGATTTCATCGGCAAAGATACTCCCAAACAAGGGAAATAATTGGTGGGGAATCGTTGTTCTGATCAACCATCAGTTTAACATTAAATGCTGGCTCAAATTCAAGGTAGACCTCAAAACGTTACATGGGTTATACAGTGTGAAAGAAAAAGATACACCCGAAGGTGCGGTAGGACCCAGAGAAGTACTGTCTTCGACTACCGAACGAACCAGCTGGGAACAGTCCTGCACCACCCTTGGAAGCCTGCGCTGTGTTCACACAGGGTGCAGGCGCGCACAGGGCATTCCATTAACACGTGAAGGGACATAATTGCTCCCTGGCAGATGCCATCCTGTAATGGCCACTGTATATGACACGACTGAACCTCCAGGGGAGCGTTCCCATGGGTGTACCAGCCCGCTTACACGGATGACACAGTGTTTTAGTGACACGGATGACACAGTGTTTTAGTGCAACATCCTAACTGTGGCGTGTGGCCAGCAGAACTTGCGGGAAAAAAAAAAAAAAAAAAAAAAAAAAAACAGGGGCAGAAGCTTGCAGCAGGGACACAACCGCCATGCGCGGAACCGAAATGTACGCGGCCGCGGTTGTTTCCCCTTTGGCCATACATCTGCTCAACACAGGAACCGGCTCACCCGACACTTGAACCCCAGAGACGGTCTGTGCAGGCTTTGTTTGAGACAGAGCAGGTTGTTTTGGGGGCCCTTATATCGGGAGTTCCTTCGCTCCAACTCTTCTCCGGTCGTTATGCCGCAACTCCCTGCCATTGATGGTGAATCTGGATTTTTTTTTCTGAGGCTAAACCGCAGTTGGACCTTGAAGAAAACAAGAGGAAAAGCCTGAGAGAGAGAGAGAGAGAGAGAGAGAGAGAGAGAGAGAGAGAGAGAGAGAAGAGAGAGAGAGAGAACTCGGAACTCGGAACTCGGAAAATTTTAACTGCAAAGGCCACCGACCTATCTGCAATGAGGTTTAGAAACAAAAATGAAATCACACACACTGACGCTGTAACATTTCTACTGATCACGCTCATTTCCAAAACTTGCTCAGACCAACTGTATAATCGTAAATTGAGAATACCGAAAGATACTTACAAAATCACACCCGTATGTAGCACTCTCCCAGACTCGCACAGCTCGCACATACAATTTCGCTCGCACTTACAATTGCGCGGCGCAAACCACACACACACACACACACACACACACACAAGATGATGATGATGATGATGATGATAATCTTTATTTCCAAGGGTAACAGATCAGCAAACGTTTTTTTTCATCTGGCCCTTGCACCGCTAAGGGACTAGGGAACTAAGAGAGAGAGAGAGAGAGAGAGAGAGAGAGAGAGAGAGACTAGCGACAGGAGAGAGACTTAAGCAGACAAAGGGCTTCGGAAAGAGCGGGTGTGCTCTTTTGTCTCTGACAGAAACTAAGGCGTGGAAGACAGGCTGAATTTGGATTTACCACCTTCACACTTAATGTGTGTTTCTGCTTTGGTACAAGACAGGGTAGCCAATAGCTGCCGCTTATTGCCAGACATGCGCAACGGTGAAGTCTGTGCAATTAAATGAAAACTTCAACGGGAAACACCCGAAAGGTGGAAAGAGAGAAAGCGAATCGAGTGTGTGCAGCTTGTTTCCATGATGCATCCTGTGGGAGATTTTTTTTTTTTTTTTTTTTTTTTTTTTTTTTAACGCATGTGTTAACATTGAGGGGTTGTGTTCGAGAGATGAATGAAAAATCGTAACAGAGATCAGCAGTCACTGAGTTCATCATTTATTTGTGCGAAGACTGTTCTACCACACCCAAACCTTACAAGTCGTTTACATGATTGACATTATTTTTTGTTCGGTTTGGTTTGTTTGTTTGTTTTGTTTTGGTGTTAAAACTTGTTGTAATATTCCAAACCCCAATTCAGCATTGCGTGAGACTGCTAGACAGAAAACAAAATGTCATGTTTTTGTGAGTGACCGATATTACCCTACACAACTGACATCCAAAACAAAACTGCTGGAATACGAAGGACTTGATTCGGAGGGTTTAATCTCGGCGGGTCTGTCTATTACTTATATAACATAACATTATCGGGTGCATCTTAGGATGGACATAGGCACATGGCGGTCTTTAATTCATGGATTCATAACACAGAACTTCGAAAATAGGGGATATGTATTTTCACACACACACACACACACACACACACACACACACACACACACACAGAGGCACGCATGCACGCACGCACGCACGCACGCACGACACTCACGCACGCACGCACGCACGCACGCACCACACACACACACACACACACACACACACACACACACACACACACACACAGAGCGCTCACTTGCTTTATGTTCCTGTTGATGTCGGATGATTTACAACTTCAAGCTGTTGTTTAGTTTTCAATCAGAGAATGATTTCCCGTTAACAGTTTTAATGTCACAATTATAAATGGGCATATTCGTTTGCATACACATATTTTACACCCGTAACCTCTCTCTCTCTCTCTCGCTCTTATACACACGCACACACACACACACACAACACACACACACGCACGCACGCGCGCGCGCCCCTGTGTGCGTGTGTGCGAGCGCGCGCGCGCACACCTGTTTGTATATGTGTGTGTGTCTGTGCGCGTGCACGTATATATGACAGTCTGTAAGTGATGTGTGTGTGTGTGTGTGTGTGTTGTGTGTGTGTGTGTGTGTTTTGACGCATATAAGCTACACACAAAAAGTTAAGGATCACTTTCACAAACATTCATAACTGTCAAAATAAGAAAGTCAATGCGTTGAAGTTTGGCCAACATTTAATTCCATTCTTTAGTGATAACGATACACAATTGCCTTCAATCTCGAGCAATCGTTTGGTGTGTACATTTGATTAAAGTGGGTACGTATCCAAATTTGATTTCCCAAAGTCATTGAAATCACAAGACAGGGCATACTGATGCTCCCAAAAGCTCAGTAATGCGTGTAACCACCATGGCTGTTCTGGCACTCGACGCAGCGAGTCCTCATCGAGTTGACCAGGTTGGTGAAGATCCTCTGTGGAAGCGCCTGCCACTCAGCCTGCAGCATCTGGTAGAGGTGTTGGGCATCCCTGGGAGGGGGGTGGCTCCTCACTTTGCGATCCAGCTCATCCCAGAGGTTCTCAATCGGGTTGAGATCGGGACTGCATGCTGGCCACTCCATTCTGTTGACTCCAGACTGCTGCAGGAAGTCGTTGACCACCCTTGCCCTGTGGGGGCGAGCATTGTCATCCTGGTAGACAGCCCTCGGTCCCATCTGCTGCAGTGTAGGCACAGCCAGCGGTCGAAGGATCTCATCCCGGTATCAGATGCCAGTCAGGTTACCCTGTACATGATACAAGGGTGTTCTGTGGTGAAGGCTGAAGGCCCCCCAGACCATTACAGAACCTCCACCAAAGGCCACCTTTCCTTGGACAGTGGCGTCAGTAAAGCGTTGCCCTGGGCGCCTCCAAACCCTCAGTCGGCCGTCGTTGTGGTGAAGGGTGAAGCGTGATTCATCACTGAACAGGACCTGGGACCATTGCTGACGTGTCCACCTCACGTGACGTGCGCAGAAGGTGCGGCGTGCTGCCCTATGGGCTGGAGTTAAGCGTGGCTGTACTGCTGGGCGACGAGAACGGAGATTAAACCCATGTAGGCGGTTCCGTATGGTCTGCTGGCTGATGTTGATGTTAGTAGCCACCCTGAACTGCCTTTGAATTATGCTGGAAGAGGCTGTTCTTGTCTGCAGGGCTTGTCGTTCAATGAGACGATCGTCACGTGGGGTTGTCTTCTTCGGTCGACCAGATCTGCGTCTTTCATGGACAATCCCAGTGGCTGTGAAGCGTTGAATCAGTCGGACAATGACCGAGATGGACACATGAAGTCGCCTGGCCACTTCTCGCTTGGGAACACCATCTTGGAACCATGCAACAGCTCGTCTCCTATCCAACTCGCTTAATTTTCGTCGTGGAGGCATTGTCAGATCAGGCCTACTACTGGTGGAATGTCTTCTTATATAGCCAAGCGAGCGACAGCATCTCACACATAAACAGCAGTGCTTGCACGTGCATAATGGTTTTTTCCATCTGGCAAGTGCAATGTGTTCAGGCAGAACGGTCCAAAACAAGGTCATTTTTCGCAAGTTTCCGCTTTTCCGTTTGCGGCCCAGCTCAGTAGTAGAGAATCCCGTGCAATTTTCGCACTAACACAACATCGCCCACTTACAGCTGAACAAGAATTCATGACAATTTGGCTGGACTAAGAAATAAATAACAGTAGCGAACTGAGTTTATTACGCACCTGTTTTCACATACCGATCCTTAACTTTTTGTGCGTAGTATATATGAGTGTATATATGTATGTCCATTTGTATGTGTTTTTGCGCGTGCATGCGTCTCTCTCTCTCTCTCTCTCTCTCTCTCTCTCTCTCTCTCTCTCTCTCTCTCTCTCTCTCTCTGTGCGTGTGTGCGCGCCAATATTTGTATTGGTGTCAATTGTCGTGGGTTTGTGAAGCATTAAAATCAATGCTTTAGAAAAGCTTTAAGTAAAGTTTGATTTGAACAGTTTAAAAATCCAAAATAAAAGTTATAATCAACAATGCCAAGTAAGGAAAAAGTTTAAGTGTAGCTTTTCTTTCATCATTCCACACATGTGAACAATCCATTGTCAGTTGTAACATTCCAGTTCACAACACACACACACACACAGACACACACACACACACACACACACACACACACACAACGTATCTCAGTCACATAGCTTCCAGTTAACAGAGACAAAGGGCACCTAGCCCCTCCACCCCCGTCCACCCACACACTTACTGGCATACTGGCCTTTATGGGCCACTGGCTCACAGCATGTTCTAATATCCACAGTCACAGGCTTCACCCCCTCCCCTCCCCCCCCCCCCTCCACACCACACACATGCAGACTCTCACTGTGTGTGTGTGTGTGTGTGTGTGTGTGTGTGTGTGTGTGTGTGTGTGTGTGTGTGTGTGCGTGGTGTGTGTGTTTGTGTGTGTGTGTGTGTGTGTGTGTGTGTGTGTGTGTGTGAAGAGAGAGAGAGAGGAAGAGAGAGAGAGGTGAGAGAGAGGTGTGTGTGTGTGTGTGTGTGTTTGTGTGTGTGTGTGTGTGTGTGTGTGTGTGTGTGTGTGTGTGTGTGAGAGAGAGAGAGAGAGAGAGAGAGAGAGAGAGAGAGAGAGAGAGAGAGAGAGTTTATAAGTTTAAGCTATGGTTTTCAGTGGACGATTCACACAGAAGCGACATTAAACAACAAACCGAAAAACATTCAACAAACTGAAGCTGTTCCTACGCTTCAGAACACGAGAGATGACACATACTCTTGTTGGTTTTTTTCCCCACACCGCCTGTGACCTATAGACGTTAACAAAGACTGATGCAACTCCATTCAGTGAGGTTTACTTTTGGAGCTGAGGTCAGCACCTCTTGTTATCCAAAGATGGGCAAAGATGCGACATGCTGTCTTCTCTTTACCACCCCGAGTTCAGCGGATGGCGTCCGTCATGTGGGACCTCAAGATTGTTGGACAAGAAGATGAGACCACAAAGAAAAAAAAAAAGAAAAGAAAAAAAAAGACTTGCAGATCTATGATGGTCAGAACAGAAGCAGATTACTCCACACGTTCAAGATACTGACAATATGCACCAAACCTCACAGGTGTACTATCGGGGGAGCATTAAGCTGCAGCTGGCAGAGGACTGATTGGGAGAGTAGGGCGACACAACCGGTCTCCTTCAATGAAAGCAGCTTGTCTTCTTCATAGAAATTAATCAATGCATCTATCCATGTGTGAAGGGAGAGGGGGGAAGGGGAGAGAGGGGGGACGGGTAGAGAGGAAGACAGAGCGTGCATAATACACATGTATGAAGATATGTATGCGTGTATGAGTGGATATCTTGCGCAAATATTATGGGTTGCTTGCGTATTGGTCTGACCCTTCTTTTCCGTAGTTCTTGTCAATATCTTGAAAGTGTGGAGTAATCTGCTTCTGTTTCAACCGTAATGGATCTGCAAGTCTCTTGTTCTGTGTTTCATCCTCTCCACCAGTTGAGTGGTGCCATCCCCAAGCCGTTCACTTCGGGTCCTCATCCACAACCACACACCGACTAGTTCCGCCGCAGCTCCGGCACCGGCAATCCGCCAGAGAGCAGTGTATATCACAAGTCGTTAGGAGGCAGCCCACCAGTGGCACTATTGCTGAGTCACTCATGTGGTGTTCAGTGGTGCCCGTTTTGCTCCAACATACGCGGCCTTCCTACCGACGACAGTAATTGCGTACACACAGAGGCAGCGCGAGTGAGCGTTCCCTCTCCGGAGGGCGCCATCACGTCCGTCCAGCCACGGTCCCTATGAGCCTGTCGTTACCGGCGACTTGGAAACGAACTCACCAAGGGCGACAGACATGGAGAGAAAATCCAAACTGAGGTCCCTGTGAGAGCAGGGCAGGAAGAAACACACAAGTTTAGAATTTTTTTTCAATGGCCATTGATGAGGACGAAGACAACATTGATGAGGACCAAGACAACAATTGATGAGGACCAAGACAACATTGATGAGGACCAAGACAACGAAGACGATACTATGGAGTTCCATTCCGGTCTGAGACAGCATGAGACCGCTTCCTTTTCATCCTGGCGTCAACCAGGCCCGAGAGACACAACACTTGCAGGCTTGATCAGGACATTGAGCAACATTCTCAAAAGTTATCTGTTGAGTGGATGAAACTCGACTGTGTGGTTCAAGTCTTCACCATTAAGCCCACAGCAAGCTCTGGGTAGAAGCCGACTGGGGCAGGAAACCCCCCCCCCCCCCCCCCCCCCCCAGCAAGTGTTGATAGTCCCCGATGGGAACGGAACCCACGACCTCCCAGCCGAAAATCCACGACACTGACCACTGCGACACGGCAGGTGGTATTTGTCTGAAGCATCGTTGTGTATGACTTCCCTTGTGTGAAGCATCGCTGTGTATGACTTCCCTTGTGTGAAGCATCGCTGTGTATGACTTCCCTTGTGTGAAGCATCGCTGTGTATGACTTCCCTTGTGTGAAGCACCGCTGTGTATGACTTCCCTTGCACACAAAGGTTGTCCTGAGTGTTGTTTATCTTGCCTGAAGAAGACCTAAGAGGTCGAAACGCGTCATGTTTTGTCTTGTAATTCGTTTGTCCATGTTGACTGGCGGAGTTATTTCAAACACCTTTTAAAATTTGACCTTTTCTTGACAAATCTTTCACAAGATTTCTTTTAAGAGTGGTAATACCAAATCTGGTGAGGTACGAGGGCTTATTTCTCTTGAATGCAAAGCTCAGAGTATTTACTTTTCAAACGTAATTAATTGCATTTTTCTCGGCTAAAAGTATCAGCCAAAGACAAAGGTCAAAAGTAAGGGGCTTCCAAATACCCTCTCCCCCTTTCCTCTATTTCCTGTATGCGGATTTGGATGGGGAGGATGTTTCCGGGCTCATTTCCCCGTGGTTTCTGAATGCAGCATGTCCATAGTCCAAATTTCCACTTAACTTAAGGATTGAAGACATTCGCAGAGATTTGTTCCTATGAAGTGTGTACCTATTCATAGTCACTGTACGTTTGTTAAAAAAAAAGTTGATATAACGCGGTTTTAGCCATACTTTTTCTGAAAACGTTCTTTTCTTCTTCTTCTTCTTCTTTTTGGGTGGGTGGTGGGTGGGGGTTGATTGGTTGGGCTTTTGTTTTTTGTTTGTTTGTTTGTTTTGCTGAGAAAGCCTCATCTGCAGGATGGCTTGTGAAGTGATTCAACTAGGAGGTGGGATTTTTCTTTCTCTGTCATTATTCTGTTTGTTACGCATGCTTTCAAATGGGTCACGATGCAGCGAAACATAGGGCAGGGGTAGTTACCGGGCTAATTTCTCTGCAACGTTGTAAAACTCGAGATTTTACAATAATTACAGAATCGAGAGAGGAGAGAGACCTTTCGATGTTTTGACGATGAGGGAGTACTCAAGTTACTGCGTTTTGCGACCAAAAACAATGATGCTACGGTTTTGTCCGTCTGTTTCTTTTTCTTCTTGATTAGTCATGGCCTTTGGATGGCATCTGAACCAATGAAGCGCTGGCAGTGGTAGCTTGACTCGTGTCACGGTGTCACACTGTGCATAAATGCATGCACACACTCAGCTCAGCATTTACTCCGTGCACACGCACTCTCTCCAAACAACCAGAAGGCGCACTACAATAACTCTTCTTCTCCCCCTCCTCTCCGGGGAATAATTTACTAAACAATAATCAATTTTCCATCATATTCAACTGGTTTGTTTTCAAGGAATTATTTTTCATTCCTCCTCTCCAGTGGAGGTACAATCATTCCACAGATCCACTAGTTGGGACCAAATTTCGTCTCATTATACATAATACTTCACAAATATATCTTTTACCGGTTTCTCCTCCTCACTGGAGAAACAATGTATATATTTTCAAAGAAAAATCAAAAGATGGCTTAAAATATAGTAGTATCAACTGAGTTCATCAGGGGGACAATTAAAAAAATCATTATGGGTCAACATGACAAATGTTTTCTTTTCTCACGACTGGTGCAGTCGTTGTCTTCTACAGCTCGATTCTCCAACCCTGGAGACGATTAGGTGCTGCCGCAGCACTGTAGCCCAAATATTTGTGCGACTGCCTCAGTCGCCTAACTGGTGCTGCCACAGCACTGGGAAGGGCTGAAACACGAATGAAGTCCGTGTAAGTAATCTATTTCAAAATCTGAATAATGATAAATTCTTTTCCTTTTTCCCTTTTCTTAACTCTCTCTTTTTTCTCTCCCCATCTGTCTATACCTCACCTGGTAATGGTGAATGAAGGTGGAACTCGTTCTTCAGACAACCTGTCCGGTCAGTGTCCCCAAGCCATCTCCTTCCTATTCCTTATTTTTCCCTCCTGCGCTCTTTTTGAATACACATTCAGTGAGTACTCGTCTAACTCTACGCATTACCAGCCCTTGTTTGCTGACCAATGGACAACGTCTGTCCATTCACTGAACTGTTTCAATAGCCACCAGCGACACCGACCACACTGGTCAGGCCATGCAAACTTTCTTTTCTTTTACCTTTTCTCTTCCCTACCTAGGGAAATGCTTTCTAACAAATAAGGGCGTACGCGACGGAACGTCACATGTCGCCATGTGAGGCTACATCACATGACACACGGACTGTCTTGTTGACTGTCTGCGTAGGGGAAATAAGGCCATCTGGTGAGCAAGGGGAGAGAAAACAGATATCTCACAGTGCACAGCTCATTTAGCAGACATCAAGTCGCCACACAAAATCAACAGGACTAATTCCACATTTGATGTCAATTTCAATCAACCTCTCTCACACACACGATCGGTGTCAATTTCAATCAACCTCTCTCTCACGGACAATCGGCGTCAATTTCAATCAACCTCTCTCCCCACGCACAATCAGTGTCAATTTCAATCAACCTCTCTCCCACGCACAATCAGTATCAATTTCAATCAACCTCTCTCCCACGCACAATCAGTGTCAATTTCAATCAACCTCTCTCCCACGCACAATCAGTGTCAATTTCAATCAACCTCTCTTCCCACGCACAATCAGTATCAATTTCAATCAACCTCTCTCCCACGCACAATCGGTGTCAATTTCAACCAACCTCTCTCCCACGCACAATCAGTGTCAATTTCAATCAACATCTCTCCCACGCACAATCGGTGTCAATTTCAGTCAACCTCTCTCCCACGCACAATCAGTGTCAATTTCAATCAACATCTCTCCCACGCACAATCAGTGTCAATTTCAATCAACCTCTCTCCCACGCACAATCAGTGTCAATTTCAATCAACATCTCTCCCACGCACAATCGATGTCAATTTCAATCAACATCTCTCCCACGCACAATCGATGTCAATTTCAGTCAACCTCTCTCCCACGCACAATCAGGAGAATGGCTAGAAGAGATTGACTATCCAGGAGAACTCAGAAGACTACATACCGGGGGATCTTACAGTGCGGGGGTGGGGAGTGGGTGGTTGGTGGTGGGGGGGGGGGGGGGGGGAGGGCACAAACGGAAACCCTTTCGAAAAGCTTCACAACGATTATTGAAAGATCATGTCCAGTGCGTAGAGGAGCTCTCACACGCATGCACACACACTCACATGCACACACACACACACATCCGCACGCGCGCGCACACACACACACACACACATGTGCGCGCGCAATATATATATATATATATATAATATATATATATATATATTGTTACATTAAAAGCAAGTTAAAATCAAGCTTCTAAAAACATCTACAAATTTGTTTCACGCTGTGCGGTCGTCAGGATGTGAATGTCGCTCCCACTGTGGTTGAGCACTGTTTTTAAGATTGCGCTGATCCTCAGTACCATTCTCTCTCTCTCTATATATATAATATATATAACACACACACACACACACACGCGCGCGCGCGCACACACACACACGCGCGCACAAGCATACAGTGGCGCACACACGCATGGGCCCATGCCCACACACCCGTTCACGCACATATACACACACGTGTATATTCACCACACATACATACAATGATGATAAATGGCACAGCCAGCGTTAGGTTGGTACCTGAGTTCTGACCAGCGCCTTAGGTTAATGCGTAGGCCAGTCATCTGCTAAATCGTGGTCAAGAGACCCTCTTTTAAAATTCTCTCATCTTAGTCATTAATTCATTTATCCATCAGCTTTAAATCATGCGCAGTGTGGTCTTGAAACTTTGCGGATGTGGTGTAGCGCATATGGACTAGTCCGCACGCAGTGACGTCTCCTTGATGACACTGAAACTGAAACATTGTGCAGGTGAACAAGTCTATAAATGGTTCATCTTCAAGGTGGTTCTGCTTTTTTCACTTTTTTTTTTTTTCGGAGATTCATTACCGTTTACTGTAATCGGGCGATGGGGTGAATTAACACTGTTGTACATATCACTGAGTCTCTCCCCCCCCCCCCCCCCCCCCAACCCTCATAGTTTTAGCAGACCTTCGTGGCTATAAAGTTCATTTCTGCACAAGATGGACCTTAACGGTCGCTTAATCTGTGCTGTTGTTTTTTCATTATAACTGAGTTTGCTGTTTACATTGGGATATGGAAAGAGAGAGAGAGCGAGAGAGAGAGAGAGAGGAGAGAGAGGAGAGAGAGAGAGAGGGAGGGAGAGAATGTGTGTGTGTGTATATGTGTGTGTGTGTGTGTGTGTGTGTGTGTGTGTGTGTGTGTGTGTGTGTGTGTGTGTGCACGCGCGCGCACGCGTGCGCGCGTGCGTGAGAGCTCGCGTGCGAGCGCGCTGTGGGTGTGGGTGTGTTTCAATGGGGAGGGGGTTGGGAAGATATCGGAGAGGGTGAAGAGAAGAGGGTTGTGGGTGTGGGTGTGTTTCAATGGGGAGGGGGTGGGGAAGATATCGGAGAGGGTGAAGGGAAGAGGAGAGAGAGACAGAGAGAGAGAGACAGAGAGAGAGAGAGAGAGAGAGACAGAGAGAGAGAGAGACACAGAGAGAGAGAGAGAGAGGGAGAGATAGAGAGGGGGGTGGGTGGGAATTATAGAAGCGACATACTGGGCAGTTACTCCCATCTTGCTGAGTCCTATAGTTGGAGGGATCCTCAATCCACCCTTTGGTCCCGGTGTGTCTAACAGGTCAGCACTGACACTGGGCAGCCTCGCCCTGGGGATAGACTGCAGAGTGTCACCACGTTTCCTGTCAATGGGCTGGGCAGGATTTGCGCTCTCCTGCAGCGAGTATACGAAGAAGTCCCTAAAGATGAACGAAACACAGTTGTCAGCAGTGGAAAGGATAAGAGAAAAGGGCAAAGTCAAAGAGACTGACAAAAAAAAAGCAAAATAAAAAAAAAAAAAAAAGAAGAAGAAGAAGAAGAAAAGAAGAAAACCCAAACAAACGAAAAACGGGGCATTTGTATCAGCATTTCCTCCAAGTCTGGAGACAGTTTATAACCAAATGACATACATGCAGTCGCCTTTGTGACAGCATTTATTCCAAGTCTGGAGACAGTTTATAACCAAACGACATACAAGCAGTCGCGTTTGTGACAGCATTTATTCCAAGTCTGGAGACAGTTTATAACCAAACGACATACAAGCAGTCGCCTTTGTGACAGCATTTATTCCAAGTCTTGAGATGGTTTAAAAGCAAGCGACATACGATCAACCAGCATTTGTAACGGCATTTCTTTGAGGCCTGGCGGCTACATGGCGAGCGACATACATTCACCCACATTTGCAGCAGCATATTCCCCAAAAGTCTGGTGTTAGTTTATGAACAAACGACATGCAGTCAAACAAATTTCTAACAACCTTTTCTCCAAGTCTGGAGTTTATAAGAGAATATAGTATGTAACGGTATATGTGACAATATTTCTTCGAGGCCTGGGGATTATGTGCCAACGACATGCAATCAGCCAGTTACACAAACACTATTCGAAGCGAAAGCCAATCAAACTGATGTGTCGTGACAAACAAATCAAGAGTAACGTCCGCAATCGTATTTCTGTCTAGCCATTTAACTCTCTCTCTCTCTGCCTCTGTCTCTCTCTCTGTGGTGTCATTCAAACTCAATGGTCATACACCCAGCCAAAACCAAATCTATGATTATAGCTACCCGCCAATAGCACCAACTGACTCCTCTTGGCCTGAAACTTCAGTTGAATGGCATTTCTATCGAACAGGTAGATGAGCATCGTGTTTTAGGGGTAACTATATATAAAGAATTGAAATGGCAATCTCATCTTAATATTGTATGCACGGTAGTCTCAAAAAACATTTTCCTGTAAACTCAATTAAAGCACAACACCAACAATACTGTGATTAAACTTTTTCCTCAACGCACACATGATGTCATGTATCAATTACGCTTCAACAGTGTGGGACGGGAGCAGTGATGTCCACAAAAAAAGCTGAATTCTCTCCATAGACGAGCAGCAAAGCTACTCCATTGAGCCGTTCTTCCAACAACAGATGAAAAAACTAAAAACGCTGAACATACTTCCGTATAGTAACCAGTTGGAATTCAACAAGGCATCATTTGTGTTTGCAATCGCAACAGACACTATGCCATGTTATATCAATGCCCTTTTTACAAGATTGAACAGTTCTTCTGCCTCGAAGAAATTCCTTCTCCTCAACCCACGCATTGATCAACACAAAACAAGCCTAGCTTATTCTGGACCATATATCTGGAACTCACTTCCACCTAGTCTACAAAATACGAATTCGTTAAAACTTTTCAAGAAACATTTACATAAACATTTTATGTGTCAGTGCTTTGATTATTCGATTAAAATCATTAGCGTCCATTCGCAAAGTCTTCTGTAAACCATACTTTGAATACACCGTCGAGGCATATAACCTACACCATCAAATCGCTCACCCCCACCCCCACTCTGTTTACCATTCCTCTTCTCCCCCTTCCTACCACTCTCCTCTCTCTCTCTCTCTCTCTCCCCCCCCCCCCCTCCGACCTCTCTCTCCCTGTAGTTTTCTTGTTTGTTGTTGTTGTTGTTGTTGTCGTACCCTGGCTAAAAGACTCCAGGGATCATCCGGACAGCCGAAGTACTTGAACACTATGGTACAAATGCATCAGCTGGGGATGAGAACATTACGTGTGTGACCGTTTTTGATTACCCGCCACGTAGGCAGCCACACTCCGACTTCGGGGGGTTTTAGAGACTGGTAATGTTATGCTAGGAGCTTGTCACAACTGGAGACAATCCCCGCATTGATGTAGCCTTGCTGTTGTAGCCTATGTCAATTGGCCTGACACAGCCTTAAGCCAAG
>CM065723.1:73597480-73629980 GCA_033310375.1 Conus canariensis
CCCAGAAAGAGCAAAAAAAAAAAAAAAAAAAAAAAAAAAAAAAATTCCTTTCGAACTTTCTGGAATTATTTCTCTCTCTCTCTCTCTCTCTCTCTCTCTCTCTCTCTCTCTCTCTCTTTTTTTTTTTTTTGGTGCATGGCTGTGGTACGCCATGATTCTACGATGAATAATCTGGATTCAAGATGTTTCAGAGTGTGTGACGTGTGAGTTTTGTTGGTGTTGAAAGACACATCACCGTGTTGGGGTCTGTTGTAACGGGTATCTGTAGAAAGATTCTGTAAATCCTCTGGAAGCAGTACTCTCTGGACTTTGTTATCCCAAGTCGACCTTTCCTCTGTGTGGATCTCATTCAACAAGAGAACAGAGACAGCTCTTCTCTATCACATCAGCCGGCGTTCCACGTCCCTGAAATGTGGAAGTTTCACCTTCATAGAAACAAGCTGATCAAAAGATAGGCGACACTGACTGTAGTCATGCCTGCCGCTGAGACACCCACTGTCCAGTTCCTCAGGGCCGACAGCCGTCCAACTCAGGTGACCACGAAGCGAAGAAAATCCAGTTCAGTTCAGTGGTTTATTTCATGTCTTTTCATCGCCAGATGATAGAACGAGGTCAACACTGAGCATTCAAACGAAAGATGATGCACAGAAATGTTTTCTCTGCAGACACAAGTAATACTATGAGGATATTTAGTGTTGAAAGTATTCAGCCTTGATTTATGAATTGATCTAACAATGTGTCTTGGGCACGATGGTAAAGTAGCCATTTTTTGACTAAAATTCTGCTTATGTATATACTTTTCCAAAATTTGGATTAATTCACGAGAGGACAAATCTATGGGGTTTTAAAATAAATTTTCTTTTGCAAAGACTGTCTGCTATTTCATTCCCACAGTGAGATGGGACCCAACAAAAATCAATTTCTATACTAAGCCTGCTGCCGCTACACCACCAAAACAGTGCTGTTTTGAAATCAGTTGAATGGTTACCTAGATTAATGATACCATTTTCATTCTTTCTTTCTGCGTACGCAGGCTGATACTCATGCGGACACTCCCTGTATAGACAGGCAGTGGAGTTTTGTGTGTATGACCGTTTTTTATCCCGCCATTAAGGCAGCCATACTCCATCTTCGGGGAAGGTGCATGCTATGTGTAACGTGCCATCCATACCAACGGCCAAACTGGCCTTCTCTTCCGAAAGTTGGTGATGGGATTTTACGTGTGTGCAAGATGTTATTCGTGCGTGCACACACGGAACCTCGGTTTATAGTCTCATTCGAAGGACTGTATGGGAAATGGAGTCGGAAACCAATGTTAACTCCGAGGGAAAAATCCCCCTGTACCGAAACGGCCCGGCGGAGATGCGAACCCGCAACCCCAGGATCACCAGAGTCCGGCGCTGTACCAACTGAGCTATTCCGCACCCCCCCCCCCCCTTGTTTTTTCGTTCATTTTTGGGGAAGAAGATTAAAAAAAAAAAAAGTAGCATTGTTCTTTCGAGGATTGTTGTCATTGAACGTCGCTCTCCGTCTGTTTTGATAGCATCGTTCTGGGCCGGACAAGGGAGGGAGGGAGGGAGGGAAGGACTTCGGGGTCTCTGGGCCTTTACTCCCCTCCACCACCCCAACCTCCACAATCCCCAGCCGGCTGACCAGAATATCCTATTGTCACGTTGCGCCCTGACCAGAATATCCTATTGTCACGTTGCGCCCTGACCAGAATATCCTACTGTCACGTTGCGCCCTGACCAGAATATCCTATTGTCACGTTGCGCCCTGACCAGAAGTAGAAAGAAACTCGTGGAGAGCGTGGCAGCAGAGAGTCCTCAGAAGAGAAGCCCCCTTCAAGCAAGTGTTTCGGCCCTTATCTCCTGACACTCTAGGGGGGTTGGGCCACACCCGGTTCATGACTCCGGATGTCCCTCTGCTGCCCCTTTTTTTCCCACTATATCCTACTGTCACGTTGCGCCCTGACCAGAATATCCTATTGTCACGTTGCGCCCTGACCAGAATATCCTATTGTCACGTTGCGCCCTGTACCAGTACCCCCATAATGGAAGAGAACCCCAGACTCCACATTGGACCCCTTTCATCTCACAGTGATCCGGCTCTGTTGTTTTAACTCGTCCACAAACTATACACCATTGGCATTTCTGTTGCAGTATACGATCTTCTTCAGTGAACCGGCAAGGCCAAGTAGATCACAAAGAAGAAGAAGACGACGACGACGACGAAGAAGAAGAAGACGACGACGAAGAAGAAGACGACGAAGAAGAAGACGAAGAAGAAGACGAAGAAGAAGAAGAAGAAGAAGAAGAGCAAGAACAAGAAGAAGAGCAAGAACAAGAAGAACAAGAAGAGAGAGAGAGAGAGAGAGAGAGAGAGAGAGAGAGAGAGAGAGAGAGAGAGAGAGAGAGAGAGAGAGAGAAGAGAATTCTATCCATGTATAGGTCGTTAGGCCTAATAGAGGGATGCATGTACACTAAAAAAATAAATTCAGAACCGACAAAAATGTACAATTACTCATAAAAAAAAGCACATTTTACTATGCCTTCAGGTTATGAAATCTGAACGCAACTTAAACGCTTTTCACAGATAATTTGACCGATGTTTAATGACTTCTTCATGCTTAGATGCCATGATCAATGTCTGTCTGCATGTTTTAGGATCTTTTTTTTTTTACAGAATTCAAACGGTGTGTTGTGCTCTTCGGTCGTTCAAAACAGGGCCACATCACATGTCCGCCTTCATCTCCCTCATTCCTTGAGGGTCACTGGGCCACATCACATGTACGCCTTCATCTCCCTCATTCCTTGGGGGTCACTGGGCCACATCACATGTCGCCTTCATCTCCCTCATTCCTTGAGGTCACATCACATGTACGCCTTCATCTCCCTCATTCCTTGGGGGTCACTGGGCCACATCACATGTACGCCTTCATCTCCCTCATTCCTTGGGGGTCACTGGGCCACATCACATGTACGCCTTCATCTCCTTCATTCCTTGGGGGTCACTGGGACACCGCACTGAAGAAATACTTCCTCCGGGTCTCTGTGGATGGCGTGCCAGCCAGGGCTTGAGTCTCAGCAAAGATTTTTCCCTGTACATTCTGCAAAGTTGTCAGGCAGACAGACAGACAGACTAACAGACAGACAAACAGATACATAAAGAAAACTTAGAGAGAGGGAGAGAGACAGACAGACAGAGAGACTGAGACAGACAGACTGACAGACAGACTAACAGACAGACAGACAGACAGACAACCAGACAGACAGATAAAGAAAACTAGAGAGAGGGAGAGAGATTGAGAGACTGACAGACAGACAGACTGACAAACAGACAGATAAAACTAGCGAGAGAGAGAGAGAGACAGAGATATTGAGAGACAGACAGACAGACAGACAGACAGACCAACAGACAGACAGACAAACAGACAGATAAAACTAGAGAGAGAGAGAGAGAGAAGAGAGAGAGACAGAGAGATTGAGAGACAGACAGACAGACAGATAAAGAAAACTAAAGAGAGAGAGAGACGAGAGAGAGAGAGAGAGAGAGAGACAGACAGACAGACAGAGACACGCCGAGAGACAGCAAGAGAGAAAAGCAAGAGATGCTGTGGACCTGTCAAAGAGGAAAACGCCCGCGGAAATCCCGTCTTGCTGCATGGCGTCCCAGTTGCGGCGGACGATCTCCTTCTCCTGTGGGGTCAGGTAGTCACTCAGCTCTTGGCCCTTGACCCCTCCTGCGCCCACGGCAGCAAGGCTGGAAGGATGGCAGCCCATGATCTGTGCCAGACTACTTTCCACACTGCTGCAGTTTCTTCTCCTGTGCCCAGACTCGTGTAGTCTGCACGAATTCTCTTATGCCTACACTCCTCCACTCCACTGCTCCTGTGTGTGTGGTCTGCCCGAATTCTCCTATGCCCACACTCTTCCACTACTCCTGTGTGTGTGGTCTGCCCGAATTCTCCTATGCCCACACTCTCCCACTACTCCTGTGTGTACTCTGCCCGAAGTTCCCTGCGTCTAGTGTGCCCAAGTTTCCCTACGTCCACACGCTGCCAATCCCCCTGTGTCTCGTGTACATGAAGTCACTAATACTGCTGACATGTTATGAATGTCACTAAAACTGCTGACATCACACAACAGTCACTGATACAGTGATGACATCATAAGAATATTACTAACTCTGCTGACACCGTACGACTCTCACGAACTCTGCTGACATCATTCAAACGTCACTCATACTGCTGACATCACACAACAGTCTCTAAAACTGCTGCCATCACACGGATGTTACTAACACTACTGACGTCACAGAACTCTCACAAACTCTGCTGACATCATTCAACGGTCACTAACGCTACTGACATCTCACACTAGTCACTAATACTGCTGACGTCATACGAACGTCACCAACACCGCTGACATCACACAAGTCACCAATACTGCTGACTTCATACAACTTAACAGTCATCGATACATCAGTGCCGTGTTGACATCATACAGCGGTCACTAACAAGTCTGGCGTCATAGGAGAGTCACTCATCTGCTGACATCATACAACCGTCACTAACAGTTATGACGTCATACAACAGTCACTAAGACTACTGACATGCGACAGTCACGGAGACTGCTGACACCTCGTGACAGTCACTGACACTGCTGACGTCATGTTTTTTTCTTCTTCTAATACTGCTGACATCATACGATAGTCTCTGACACTGACAGCATCATATGACAGTCACAGACCCTGCTGACGTCACAGGAAGTCACTGAAAATGCTGTCATCATTCAGAAGCCACTGACACTCCTGACAATATCCTGAAATTCGGCAGTCATTGACACTCTTGCCATCAAATGACAATCAAAGACACTGCTGACATCATACGGCAATCATTGACACTGCTGATATCATACGGCAATTACTGACACTGCTGACATCAAACGGCAATCATTGACACCGCTGACATTATACGGCAGTGACTGACACTGCTGATATCATACGGCAATCATTTGACACTGCTGATATCATACGGCAATCATTGACACTGCTGACATCATACGGCAATCACTGACACTGCTGACATCATACGGCAATCACTGACACTGCTGACATCATACGGCAATCATTAACACTGCTGACATCATACGGCCATCATTAACACTGCTGACATGATACGGCAATCATTGAAACTACTGACATCATACGGCAATCATTAACACTGCTAACATCATACAGCAATCACTGACACTGCTGACATCATACGGCAATCATTGGTACTGCTGACATCATACGGCAATCATTTGACACTGCTGACATCAAACGGCAATGATTGACACTGCTGACATCAAACGGCAATGATTGACACTGCTGACATCATACGGCAATCATTGACACTGCTGACATCATACGGCAATCATTGACACTGCTGACACCATACGGCAATCATTGACACTGCTGACACCATACGGCAATCATTGACACTGCTGACATCATACGGCAATCATTGACACTGGTGACATCATACGACGTTCGCAGACACTGCTAACATCATTGACAGTCACTGACACGGCTGACGTCACGCGGCAGTCACCGACTGTGCTGACATCATATGACGTTCGAAGACAATGCTGACGTCATTCATTGGCAGTTTCTGACACGGGTGACACCCTACATTAGTCGCAGTCACTGCTGATAACGTGACTGTCACTGACACTGCTGACAACAGATGACAGTCACTAGCAGTGCTGATTTTGTATGTCCGTCGCTGACACTGCTGAAATCATATGGCAGTATCTGACACTGCTGACTTCATATGGCAGTCACTGACACTGCTGACATCACGTGACAGTCACTGACACTGCTGATTGTGGCAAAGACAATGAAAAGTCAGGGCCAGCTCATAGCAACTCCAGGGTTTCCAATTGGTCCATCTTGATTACGTTTTCTGAAACACACACACACACACACACACACACACACACACACACACACACACACACACACACACACACACTCTTATACAGAGAGAGAGAGAGAGAGAGAGAGAGAGAGAGAGAGAGAGAGATAGGGAGAATCGAGTGCGCGCGCGCGCACACACACACACACACGCACACACACACACAAATACATACACACACACACACACACACACACACACACACACACACACACACACACACACACTCACACACACACACGCACACACACACACACACACACGTACGCAAGCAAAGAGACAATTAGACAGACAGACAGACAGACAGACAGACACACACACACTAGTAGTAGTTAGTAGTAGTAGTAGTAGTAGTAGTAGTAGTAGTAGTAGTAGGACGGCGTTTGGTTACGCCTAGACCGCGAGGTCTAATATTTGTCCCCTCATGGTTTGGTATTGGTTATTTTTATCTAGAACGGTCGTACCTAATGGGGTTTCTACTCGTCATAGCCATAAAATAGATCTTCCAGCTGGGGCAGTTTGTCGATCAGGTTCTTGAACTCATTCACAGATTTTGCAAATTTAACTGATGAAGGTAGTGCATTCCAGGGGTTAACAACTCTGAAAGAAAAGGATAATTTGCGCTTGTTAGTTCTGGCATGCATTACAAAGAGTTTTCCTGCAGAGTTCCTAGTAACATTCACAGGTGCATAGGAAAACAAAGAGTGCAAGTCAACATCATCATATCCGTGGGAAATTTTAAACATCTGTATAAGATCACCTCGTAGTCGTCTACCCTTCAGTGAATGAAGGTTAAAAATTTTTTAGTCGATCATAATAGTTCATTTCTTTGCATTCCTTCAGCAGTCTAGTTGCACGCCTCTGAACTCTTTCGATCAGGATGGATTGCCTCTTTAGGTTTGCAGGACACCAGATAACATTTGCATATTCCAGACGTGGTCTCACAATGGACTTGTATCATGTAGTGAAAGTATCTTTGTCTAAAAATGTGAAGGCTCTCTTTACCATTCCTAATACTTGGTTTGCCTTACCAACAATTCGGTTTATGTGCGGGTCAAAATCAAGACTTTCATCAAACGTAACACCCAAATCTTTTTCTTCGTTGCATCTTGTAATCTTTTGAACATTATTACCCAGCTTCATTTCATACACATGTACAGGATTTTTATTCCCCATATGTAGAACATGACACTTTGACACATTGAAAAATAAGCTCCAGGTCTCTGACCACTCTTGTAGTTTGTTGATATCATTTTGGATGGTGGAGTTTCCCTTTTCTGTGTTCATTATCTTGGTATCGTCAGCAAAGATGTGGAACATACTCTGCAATGTTGAAGGCGTATCGTTTATAAAATCAGTAAAGAGAACGGGACCTAATATGCTACCCTGGGGTATACCACTCAGTACTTCTGCTTTTTCGGACTTGGCATCACCTACCCTCACTCTCTGTGTGCGCCCTTTAAGGAAACTACAAGTCCATTTCAAAATGGAACCACATTCACCGTAAGAAGCGAGTTTGGTAAGTAACCTTTCGTGTTGGACTGAGTCAAAAGCTTTTTTTAAGTCAAGATAAATGATATCTATAGGTTCCCCCTCGTCAAAGTAAAATGTAAGCCTTTCCATAACTTGTAGTAACTGCGTCACACATGACCTTTTCTTCCTAAAATCGTGCTGACAATCAGCATAGAGTCCATTATCAGTGAAGTGTGAAACGATAGTATCTCTCACTAGGCTTTCTAATACTTTGCACAGATGATCTAGTACGCACACACACAGACAACACACACACTTGCGCGCGCGTTCGCACACACATACACACACGCGCGCGCATGTGTGTGTGTGTGTGTGTGTGTGTGTGTGTGTGTGTGTGTGTGTGTACCTACATAAATACATATATAAATACATTCATACATACACATACACACGCATACATACCAATCTGTCTGTATCTGTCTGTCTTTCCATCCATCTATCTATCTATTTATTCATCTTTTTATCTAGTAGATCTAATTTAACATGAAAGTAGCTTAAAGGTCCAAAGACTAATGGCCGCAGGAGCAATAGACTGTTGTAGGTTCATCGGGTGTGGGAACAGTACGAAGGGCGGCAGAATTCATCGCTTTCCTTCTGCCGCCTTAACCCTCCCTCACATGAATCAGGTACCCATCTACCTTCCGCCGCCTTAACCCTCCCTCACATGAATCAGGTACCCATCTACTGCTGGTGGACAGACATGGTTTTCAAGCCGGAAACATCTGATCCCACAAGTGATTCGAACTCACGACCATCCGCACCGGGGGCAAAGACTCTGACCACCTGACAGACAGAAATGAATGAGATCTTTGGTAAACCAAATGATTGGCTACAGTCCCAATATGATAATTCAGGGGAGAAAAGGGAATACTCAAGCACAGGTACCGGGTCCAGAAATTTGAAAGAGAAGATGAAATCCATATAGGATACTCACAGAGAAAATCCAAAAACATCACTTCAGAGTAGGAAGCAGAACCATGATCTAAGGTTTTGTTGCAGCCGCATGCTGAAGGGATGCCGTGTGCCGTTCAGATACAGCAGCCATGAAGGGCAAGTGCACGACATTGCTCACCCTGGAAAGGACCTGGGGTCACCCTAAAGAAGGTGTCGACCGCCATCAGACACTGTTGGAGACAGGTGCCCCCTGCTTCACCTCCACCAAGGAAGAGACGTGGTCAGCGTCAGATCAGCTGCTCCTTGTGGTAACCAATCGTTGCATGCCGGCAGAGGAATTGCTGACTTCGATGGCCAACAACGCTCTCCGTCTGTTCCGGTCACCTCTAGAGACACAGATCTCTGGCTTATAGATAGAGGACAGGCAAACCTCTGGATTCCAGACAGAGAACAGGCAAACCCCTGGCTTCTAGACAGAGAACAGGGAAACCTCTGGCTTCTAGACAGAGTACAGGCAAACCTCTGGCTTCTAGACCGAGAACAGGCAAACCTCTGGCTTCTAGATTGAGAACAGGCAAACCTCTGGCTTCTAAACAGAGCAAGGCAAATCTCTGGCTTCTAGACTGAGAACGGGCAAACTTCTGGCTTCTAAACAGAGCACAGGTAAAACTGTGGCTTCTAGACAAAGCACAGTTAAAACTCTGGCTTCTAGACAGAACACAGGTAAACCTCTGGCTTCTAGACAAAGCAAGGCAAACCTCTGGCTTCTGGACAGAGCACAGGCAAATCTCTGGCTTCTAGACAGAGCACAGGCAAACCTCTGACTTCTAGACAGGGCACAGGCAAACCTCTGGCTTCTAGACAGAGCACAGGTAAAACTCTGGCTTCTAGACAGAGCACAGGCAAACCTCTGACTTCTAGACAGAGCACAGGTAAAACTCTGGCTTCTAGACAGAGTACAGGTAAAACTCTGGCTTCTAGGCAGAGCACGAGGCAGACTTCTGGCTCGGAGACGGAGCACAGACTTTTAGTTAAAAGCCGGAACATAGCATAGGATACAGTGACCAACCAGAACATGTAGTAACTGGAAGCTGTTTGATCCCGAAAACCATTTCAGTCTCCACATACCAGCCTCCAATGAGGCAGGACAGGTCTATCGGAACGGGAAGTGCGCCTCGTTATGGAGATTCAACAGTCAACCTAGCAGACGATTCAGTTAGCCAACAAAAGATTAATATACAAATTATCAGCAAAAACAGCCTCTATTTCCCCGATTCGCCAGGGTTCTTGTTTCAAATTTTAGCTGGCAAGAACTACACTGTCTTCTTCCAGAAGCTGCTGTGAATTGTCATCCAGCTGACCAGGAGACAGCACTGACTTTCAGGATACGAATACGTGAAACCGTTGCAAATGACATAGCCATTGCCAAAACAGTCAAGGCGAAGATCGTGTCATGCCACCGAACTGATCGTGACCATTGTTCCTGACCAAGGCAAGAAAAGGTGAGTTGTCTCTGAGTCTATGAGCGGGTGAATGGTGAATATTAAATGTTAATGGTTTGTGAATGTCATTTTTTTAAAAATGGTTAAAAGCAAATTTTTAATCAAAGACAACACCAAGATCCTTTCTTACTCAGAAGTCTCCCACTTCAAGACAGCATTTCCTTGCATTCAATGCGTGTCTTCTACGTGTAAACATGTTTTCACAGTCTGGTGTTTTCTCTGAATAAAAGTTCAAAATGAATGCAATTAAAAACATACTAAATGTGATATAGAAATACAAGGTAAACACAAGATGTCGGTATCATTAATATTTGACTCACAGTTGGCATGTGTCAAAGGCAAGTTGTCTGTTGTAGTGGCGAGACATTGACTCGTCCCTGAACTCAAGTTTACCTTAATGTTTGACTTCCAATAGCCTAACAACACAAGGAAATTGACGGCTCGAAGTACACTTATCATTTCAGCATTATTTTGTTAACGACAGATCGGCTGCAGGAGTTCTAATTTTTTAAGTTAAGTTTTAATCAGTTGTTGTTGTTGTACCCTGGCTAAAAGACTCCAGGGATCATCCGAACAGCCAAAGCATTTGAACACTATGGTACAAATGCATCAGCTGGGGATGAGAACATCACGTGTGTGACCGTTTTTGATTATCCCGCCACGTGGGCAGCCACACTCCGACTTCGGGGGATTTAGGAGACTGATAATGTTATGCTAGGAGCTTGTCACAACTGAAAACAATCCCCGCATAACTATGCTGAGCACAACATTTTGATGTAGCCTTGGTGTTCTAGCCTATGTCAACTGGCCTGACACAGCCTTAAGCTAAGGCGGAGTATTAATAAATAATCCGTTTTGCCCGTTGTCGGGGAAAAAAATACAATAAGAAAAAGAAAGAGACGTGTTCAGACGAGAATCTGAAGAGAGTTTGAAAAGAGAGATATAGCCAACTCACTTGCGTTCAGTGTAAGCTTCCGAACACACAGGATAACAAAAACGTCACAGAATGACGACAGCAAAAAGAAAATCTTAAATGTGCTTGTAGGTCTACTCCAGAGAATGTCTATATCTTCCTTCACAATCACCAAATCTTATTTTGCACGAAAACCCCCCTTTTCACATACAAATCACGTCCTTCACATATCAGTTTTGGCCAAAATTAACACCTGTTTTCTAAACAAAATTAACGCCCCAAAACCTCTAAAATTGACGCAATCAGTACATTAAAATGGGGGTTTCCGTGCTAGATAAGATTTGGTGATCGTGAAGAAAAGATATTGACATTCTCTCCATGGCATGAAAATCTAATGGCTCACAGTACGTTCTTCTACTTCCAGCACTATTAATAAGTCAGAACAAACAACTAGCCTTCCATCTTGATTAGTTATTTTTACATCTAATGAATTTATAGCCCCCTCAATTAATTCTTTAAATTGGCTGTTTCCATTAAACTTGTATAGCTGATAATCGCAAAACCCCGCCCTAATTGACGGCAAAACCTTTAGAACTGTAGATGGATGACCATTAAACAAATTAGTATTTGTTTTTAACTGTTGTAAATGGACATACAACATTGGATTCACAGAAAAATCAGATGGTTTATTACCTTCAAATTGATAGACGCCTTCTCTTGTGCTAAATCTATAATCTTTGTCACTATTGTGGAAGCCCAAGATTTTAGCTAGGTCTTTAGGGAAAGTGTACTCTCTTCTTTCCTCTAGTGGAAAATTCATAGTAATTCTAAGGTTTGCTTCGTTAATTGTTAACAATATGCCAGATTCGAGAAGTGCTTCTTTTAAAGAACAAAAGTTGTAATAACCATCAGGTATTTGTATATGGCTTATTTGATTGCCTTGTTCGTTATTAACATTAATCCAGTTATTTTGAGCTCCTTCAGATATGTTAACCCACATAACTTTAAAGCCAATTTCTCTAAGAGCAATCCTACAACTCCCGCTCCAATTGGTAATTGGGTACGTTAAGAACACACGCTCGTTTTGCTTGGTTATATAGATGTACATCTTTTTTATAACTATTTTAAAAAACTATTTAAAAATGGAGCCTTTTAAATATAATGAAAGTGCTACTTACAATGTAGGAGCGTTTTATAACCCCAAATCTTTGGACTTCAGCAATTTAACAATTGCAGTAGATGGATCATACGGCTTCCAAGTCAGACTTGTAAACCCACTAACTAAATATTTAAATCCTCCAATAAGGAGTGACAGAGTGCCATCAGCATGGTCATCTCGCCCTATGGCTTTTTTCCAGAATCAGTTAAATTTTGCCATTTACTGCGCAACCACTGGCTGCGGTGTTTCATATGCAAACCATTTAAACCACCCCAATCTTTTAGTAAGGTCAGTATATAACTTTCATGTTTATTATCAGTACAGACGCATACTAACTGAACTACAAGTACGCCTCCCCAATGACAACGCGTTTAATCCATTTCTCAGTCCAATGGACAATAATGCATATGAAAGAATCTGCAATGAATTTAACATTAATCCTTCAACTGACTTTAGACAAAAGTTAGACCGCAATCATGGGCTAGGCACATTGTATTTGTGGGGTACAAAAAGAGAATATACTTATGACTACTGGCCAGGCCACACCTCTTTTCAACCAAACAAACAAGTTCGATTGGGATCCATAGAACAAAAACATCCTAATGCTTGGGCAACATTTATCTTAGATGAAAGTAAAGGTCTAACAATGCCAGGAGTGCAAAGGCTTAATGACTCCATAAGAACATACGTTTGGTGTCTATTAGGAGCACAAGCACAGACTAAATCTAGCATAGTGGATCAATCTACAGGTTTTGATGCCAGAAAACAATTTCTAGCCAATTTAGAAGATGCTATTAACTCTGCTGTTGATTTGCCTTCCAGCATACAAAGGTATCAAAACGTTCTTTCACATGCTCGGTCAAAGGTTGACTTTGTTGTTGGTCATGGATTATACATGCTGCCTTCTGACCTTAGACTACAGATTGGCATGATACAGAATTATAACAATGAAATTCTCATAGCTGGAGACGATCAAAACTTAGGACACAATCAAGGCTTAAACACAAGGCCCGCTCCATCCATTTTAAAAAAAGTACCTATCCTTGAAGAAAGCGATCCAGTTATAAGCGCCCACAGCCAGAAAGCGATCCAGTTATAAGCGTCCCACAGCCAGAACCAGAAAGCACGCCACCTGTTAATCTGCCTTACCCCGACAGTCATACTAGTGAAAAGACAGCCCTCGTTGTGTTTTTAACTTTTACTGGATTAGCCATACTTTATTTCACTAAAAATTAAACCGGCAGCCAGCACTCCTAACGTCCACAGATGGTCAGCCATATAACCAGCCACTTTGCCTATAGTAGACAAAACCCAACTAACAACACTGCCAATTATGCCAGGCAGAGCATCAAGGGCTTTAGCTGCTAACTTCTTTAATAAGTTTGCTAGATGATGCAATTGTTTTCTAATCCAACTTTTACCGGGCTGAGGCGTTGGAGGAGCTACTGGCCCTGTTGGCGCACTGCCAGTTAATGCATAAACCAGTGTAGAGATAGCAAACCCAATGGCTGTTAATATACTAACTATTGTAATCCCCCGCTCTTTGAACAGAGCCCTTATTCTTTCTGCTAACGTAGTATTTTCATGAAGTATTCTGTTTATAGCTTCTCTGATTCTGCCTGTTTGGTATGCTATTTTTTCTCTGTTAGTAGACAACGCCACTACCCTGGCTGCCCTTTCTGTCTTTAACTCCTGTATTTTCGCCTGTATTCTAGCCTTTTCTTCTAGCCCTAAATTGTTATCATCTGCATCAGCCAGTTTATTTTTTTCTTCTCTTATCTCTCTCTCTAGCTCACCAAGTTTTGACAAGTTGTTTTTTAGCTCGCCATTTATTCTCCGCAGAGTTTCATCAAGGCCCCTGAGTTTACGTATTGCAGCTTTAAGATTTCTGTGTACACTCTCAGGCAATGGAGGGTCATCAATTGTTTGTAAAGCTGCCTCTTCTTCAGGGCTCAGCTCACGTTCTCTTTGACTAGGCGAGCCGACAATTGTTTTTAACTGCGTCTCCTCATTAAAACTCGTCTCAATTTCTGCTATTGCTTCATCTGTTCTTTGACCTAAATCTTGAAAAGAGAACACTTCTATTTCAGATCGTGTTAGCAACCTCCGCTCCAAGTTCTGTAAAGCACTAACAGCCTCAGGCCTTAAATCTTTAATAAGGGCTAACCGCCTTCGGTCGGCAACAGGGAGTTTTCTAAGAATTGTGCCCATGCTTAAAAACTTGGCCGGGTCTGGCTTTGTAGTAAGTTGTACAAGGCCTTTACTAGTCCTTACATACAGATGATTATTTTTATCCATCTTAAAATCAAATCGCTGTTGGTTCGGATGAGGAATTTGCACAGGCCCTCGATGCCAGGCGCCTGAAACTCAACCTGCCACGAGCAAACGAAACTGAAGATTGGGAGAAACTGGATGCAAAAATCGTCCAAAGACTCGATGCACTGATAGGGAAAAGCACCCTGGAACACAAACTAGCCACATATGGGGACATTGTGTATGCCACATGTAGAGACGCCTATGGAGCAAAACTACCCAAAGAGAAAACACCTCCAAAGAAATCCAGACGCCAAGAAAAGATGGACAAGATCAGGGTCCAAAAGAAAAACCTCAAGATGCAAATGAAGACCGCACTGCCAGCTGAAAAACAAGGCTTGGAAAAACTGTGGAAAGACCTGAAAGAAAAACACAGTGCCCTCAGCAAAGCGGAATCTGCGAGGAAGAGGAAGAGCAAAAAGAAGAAGACACAAGAGCGCTTCTTCAGAGACCCCTTCCAGTTTGCCAGAACACTGTTTGAGCAGCCCAAATCTGGGACCCTTAGTGTGGACAAAGGAGTTCTTGAGCAGCATCTGAGGAAAACATACTCTGACCCACAGAGCAAAGCACCACTCGACATTCAGGGTCTGGTGTGGCCAACCAACCCTGAGGAACAGTTCAATGGCAAGCCTCCAACGTTGGCGGAAATCAAGAAGGTGGTCGACAAAGCCAGAGCCAAATCATCACCAGGGCCAAACGGAATACCTTACCAGCTTTACAAGAAATGTCCCAAGGTGCTGGAGTGGCTCCACAGGCTGCTGCGATCGGCTTGGAGAAACCAGAAGATCAGCGGCCAGTGGATGACGGCAGATGGTGTGTACATCCCCAAAGAGCAAAACTCAAGTGACATTAGCCAGTTCAGGCCAATATCACTACTGAACGTCGAAGGGAAAATCTTCTTCTCTGTCATGGCAGCAAGGCTGACCAAGTACCTGATGGAAAACAAGTACTTGGATGTGTCAGTCCAGAAAGGTGGCATCCCAGGCGTGGCGGGCTGTGTAGAACACGCCACAATGATCTGGGACGCAATCCAAAAAGCAAAAACAGAAAAGAGAGACCTGGACGTAGTGTGGCTTGATCTGGCAAACGCATATGGATCTGTGCCCCATGAGATGATACAGTTGGCTCTTGAGATGTACCATGTGCCAAAGAACATCCGCGACATGCTCAAGAAGTACTTCAATGGCTTCTCAATGCGGTTCTCTACCAAGGAGTACACAACAGACTGGATCAACTTGGAAGTGGGTATTGCAATGGGCTGTGCAATTTCCCCAATACTGTTCGTGCTGGCAATGGAACTCATCTTGAAAGCAGCAACAAACAACGCGAGACAAACAGACCTTGGCGATGGATACAAGATGCCTCCTCTCAAGGCCTTCATGGATGACACTACAGTGATTTCATCCAGAGAAGACGAGACACGTCATGTGCTGGAGAGGCTGGACGACATAGTTGCCTCATCCAGAATGAAGTTCAAGCCAAAGAAATCACGGAGTCTCTCACTGAGGAAAGGAAAAGTGGCCGGATCTGTGGTCTTCAGTGTTGCCAACCAGGCCATTCCAACAGTCACAGAAGAACCAGTCAAGAGCCTTGGAAGATGGTATGATGATACGCTGAAAGACACACAAAGAGCAAAAGAAACCAAGCAGATGGCGGAGGAAGGCTTGGAGACCATTGACCAGTGTGGGCTCCCTGGCAAATACAAGGTCTGGTGTCTGCAGTTCATGCTGATACCAAAGCTGCTATGGCCTCTGATGATATACGACATCTGCACCAGCATAGTGGAGGCAATGGAAGCCAAAATCAACAAGTTCACAAGGAAATGGCTTGGTGTCCCACCCTGTCTGACTGACATAGCGCTGTACTGTCGCCAAGCAAAGCTGAAACTACCCCTGAAATCCATCCTGGAGGAATACAAAGCAGGGAAGATCAGACTTCAAAGCATGCTGGAGGACTCAGGAGACAAGGTGGTAGAAGCAATCAAGCCCCAGCTGAAGACAGGCAGAAAATGGAAAGTTCAAGAGGCGATGGATTCTGCAAAAGAAAGTCTCAAGATCAGAGAAATAACAGGACACACACAGACCAACAGACAAGGACTGGGGGTGACCAAAACTGAATGGTGGTCAAAGGCCAAAGGAAAAGCCAAAAGAGACATGATGATTCAGGAGATGAAAAAAGAAGAAGACCAAAAAAGACTCCAAAAAGCAGTCCAGCAGAGCCAGCAAGGGCAATGGACAACGTGGGAGAATGCACTCCAAAGAAGTCTCACTTGGAATGACATTTGGCACATGGCCCCTCTCAGGATCAGGTTCATTCTCAGATCTGCATATGACCTTCTGCCCTCAAATGCAAACCTGGTGAAGTGGGGGAAAACAGACGATCCTGCATGCCCCCTCTGCCATGAAAAACAAACAGTGGAGCATGTCCTAAGCTCATGTAAAGTAGCCCTGGCTCAAGGAAGGTACACATGGAGGCACAACCAAGTGCTCAAAGAGATTGTACAAGTAGTCTGGGCTAGTACCAACACCACAAAAGGGAAAATCAGGACTCCAAAAGCACCCGCAACATTCTTCACGGCAGGAGGCAGCAAATCATGGCCAAGAACAACAGTGCCACTCGAAACATGCAGGCAGAGTCTGCTGGACGGGGCAGATGACTGGGAGTGCACTGCAGACCTCCCAGAATGGAAGAGTCACCCAGAGATCATCAGCAAGAGTGGCATGAGACCAGACATAGTAGTCCACTCTAAGTCAACCAAGCAGCTGATCATGATCGAGCTCACGGTGCCATATGAGAACAGAATGGAGGCAGCTCAAATCTACAAGACTGAAAAGTATGCTGATCTGGCAAACAGCCTGAGGAGAGAAGGCTATCAGGTCAAAGTCCTCACTGCAGAAATTGGAGCTAGGGGGTTTGTAGGAACGTCTGCATACAGCCTCATGAAACAGCTCTCAGTTGCAGGGAAGGAAAAAACCAGAGCCCTGAAAGCAATGGCAGAAGCGGCAGAGAGGTGTTCAAGCTGGATCTGGTCAAGGAGGAACAAAAGTGAACTTCATAAGGCTTAATTTCCCTACAAATATCAGGTGTCCCTGTGGCTCAGTGGTTAAAGCGCGAGTCATTAAGTGGAAAATGAGCATGTCCAGAGGGTCATGGGTTCGAATCCCAGCCATGGCTCGTCCCAAGATGGGAAAAAAAGGGGCAGCAGAGGGACATCCGGAGTCATGAACCGGGTGTGGCCCAACCCCCCTAGAGTGTCAGGAGATAAGGGCCGAAACACTTGCTTGAAGGGGGCTTCTCTTCTGAGGACTCTCTGCTGCCACGCTCTCCACGAGTTTCTTTCTACCAAAAGCACTGTGGCCTTCTGGCGGCTCTAGTCCTATGCTTCTATAGAATGAGTTAATTTTATTTGTTAATAGTTCTGCACGAGCTGTAATAACTCCAGGGGTGTTTCTTCTACTGAAGGGGTTAAAGAACGTGCTTCTTCAAGTTCATCTTCTAATGAAGGGCCCGATTCTGTTTCATCATCATCTTCTTCAATAGGATCAATCGCGTCAAAATCTTCATCCATATTTTTTATTTATATTCTTTTTTGTTTTATAAAAAATGAACTCATACGGTTGTGACCTCGATCCATACAGAAAAGAGAAAGAACCCCACGGCGTAAAAGGTATAAGGCAGACTGTAATTAGTGTAAATACTCCATCAACAGTTCAGCCCGGACAAACTTTAATAGTCAAGTTCCCTGATCTTGGCGCTGGCGATGTTATAATGCCAGGCACTGCTAAACTATCATTCAAAATAGATATTACATCGGAAGATCCTAATGCTACTGTTGTTGCTAATTTGGGCAGGGCAATCGTTAATCATATAGCAATCAAACTGGAGGGCAGAGAAGTCTTTGTACTAAGCGAGGCAGACATTTTTGCCCTCTATTCTGACCTATGGCTGCCTAAAAAAGAAAGAAAAGAGAAAGTTTATCAGGGAATACAAAGTCCAAACGGTCTCAAGCACAGAGTTGGAGCGGAGGATGCAAAGGATGATGTTAAAGATGAAGCAGTAGCAGAAGCATTTGGCAACAGATTCTGCATCCCTCTAGATTTTGAGCTGTTAAAGACGCATATGCCATATTACCAAGGTGCACTAAAAGAAAAACTTACTTATGAACTGACATTTAATTCTAGCGGTTCTGTTGTTCTGTCTGAAGACCCTGAAGCTAAATACGCAGTTAGCGACATTTCTCTTGAGTTTGATGTTGTTACTAACCCTGAACTGGCCAGAACAATCTTAACCCAGTATAAAAATAAAACAGTTATTTATTATGAAAGAGTTATACACTCCACTACAGAAAATAGAAACAAGCGAGACGCTCTCTGGAACATACATCTAAATCAGTCTCTGAAGTCTTTAAAAGGAATTTTGTTCTTGTTTACTGAAGGAACAACTCCTTTTCATAGAGAATCAGAAGCGTTTTATAATCCAAAAATTGAGAAGGTTGACTGCGCAATAAATGGTAAGTCTGATCAGTTGTATTCTGGCCGCGGACTTTTACCTCACCAACACTTTGATGAAATAAGAAAGTTGTTCGCTGGAGGTAGGCAAAGAGATCCTGCAGTTGATCGTGTATGTAAAAAACTTCGCCTTTATGATGTAAGACTCGAAGACTACTTAATAACTAAATATGGGCTGTGGCTGGATTTTAGATCCACATTTGACAACAGATTGTTTGGAAGTGGAGAAAGGGTAGGGCAAGATGGCATAAAAATAAATATTTACAAGAAAGCAGACGGAAACGCCCCAATACAAATTCATATTTTTATGGTTTGTGATGCTCAGCTAAACATTGAAGAAAACAGGCTAAAAGATGTGGCTTATTAAAATGCAGAAGAAATATTCTAATAAAAACAGATGGATAGTTTGAAGTTTCTGCCAAAAGATCCGCACTGTTCTCTTATCTGCGGGATTACTGGGTGTGGGAAAACTGTCTTCGTACTTGATTTGTTACAAACAGTCTACAGGTTTCATTACGAGCACATTGTTATATTCTGCACAACCATTAAGCACAACAAGTCTTACAAAGAAAGGAAGTTTATTTGGACAGACGATAATATATTTTTAGTTGATCCTAGCGACAAACTGAGCGACTGTTTAGAACATTACTATAGGCTATTTGAGGGAACTGAAACACTGTTTATTATTGATGACTGTTCAGCTGAACGAGACATTGTTAAAAAAAGAAGGACTTTGTCTAAGCTGGCCTTCAGTGGTCGCCATGCCTTAGTTTCTGTGTGGCTCTTAACTCAAAAATACAATGCTGTTTTAAAAGACTTTAGATCGCAGTTAAAATCAGTCATCTTATTCTATACTAAGGACAGGGATAGTTTTGAAGAATGTTTAAGTGAAAATTATATAATAAGGGACAAAGATGAGCTAAAAAAAATAAAAGAGCAGTTAGAAAAATCTAAGCACGCTAAGCTATGCTTACGGACTGACCCCCCAGTTCAATACGTTTGTTTATTATAGATTGTTTATTATAGATTGTTTATTATAGGCTGTTTATTGTAGATTGTTTATTATAATTTTAATATTAAAAAGAATGTCTCGAGGGCCAGAATCAAAAGCGCAGCTAGCTCCTAAATGCACTGCAGTAGAGCTAAAAGACCTAGCAGACACAACTGAGTTTGATCTAATAGGAGTTCCGGGAAATGTTT
Source organism: Conus canariensis (assembly GCA_033310375.1). NCBI lineage: Eukaryota > Metazoa > Mollusca > Gastropoda > Neogastropoda > Conidae > Conus > Conus canariensis. The sequence continues at coordinate 73,617,465 of CM065723.1, forward strand.
ATGGATTTGAGTACACCGACGATGGTGTTTACAAACGAACAGAAATTGAAGATAAAAAACGGCAGCAGTATCCTATCCTAGAAGAGATAAGAAATCTAAGAACAAACGATTTTGGCAAACACGAATACAAACTTCATAAACGAGAGAATGCTTGGGCGTTGCTTCCTGAAATTGCTTGGAATTTAAAGTTTGAACTACGAAGCCCTAATGTATACTTTGATAAGAAAAACAATTTTAGAAAAGCTTTGAATGCTGGTCCCTTTCTTGTTAGCCTGGTCCCAGGAACACAACAGAAAAAACAGATTGAAATAACTAGGCAGGGTTCTGAATATATGCTAAAGAGAAAGAGGCCCTTAGCTGAAGTGGGGGATGACACCGTTGGCTTAGAATTTACTCCAACGCTACAGTCACTGCCTAGGCAAATGACGATGCTTTTTCGCTTATTTATTACTCCAAGGGAGGCTGATTCTAGTTTGCCAGAACATACGTTAATTAGGGGCATACAAATAAAGGCTGAAAACTTGGATGCTCCTCTGAAGCTCGCTATTGTTATTACTAAAAACGGAGATGAAATAAACACCCTTGTATCATCTGACAAGGTTACTGTGATGGTTGACAAAGACAAACTAACAGTACTTGACTTTATTTTCATTAAGTATGTTGATTTTATTGCGTTTTACTCTGTTGATGAAGTGCTGCCAGAAGGATTAATAAGTAGATATGTATAAGATTAATCTTAATTAAAAAATTAATCTTAATTAAAAATGGAGGTTCAACAGTTTAGATTAGAGCAAATAACTGAACTTCGAAAGGAAATAGAAAGTGACTTAGATAAGTACAGGGTTACTAGAAAGAAATATGCTAAAGCTTTAAGTACTCTTTCTTATGTAATTACTGGCTCATCAGCTGTAGCTAGCGTAAGTGCTGGGTCTAGTGTTGCTCTTTTAGCTACTGGGGCTGGGGCGCCAGCCTCTTTAGCATTAGGGAGCCTTGGACTAGGTTTAGGCGCCATGTCTATGATTGTGAGCGCTGTTTTAAAAAAATTAACGCCTAAACTACAAAAGCACACTGCCATTGTGGCCCTAGCATCAGCAAAACTTTCTTCATTAAAATTAAGAATAAGCAAATCAATACAGGATGAAAACATTACAGACGAAGAATTTCAGAAGCTTATGACCGATGGTGAGGATTACAGGCGACAAAAAATTGAACTTCAAAAGGAGTGGAGAAAGACTTTTACTTCGCGACAGGTAGACACTGGTGCAATTAAACAGAACATTGAAAAGCAAACGCATGACTGGTTAAACCCAAAATAAGTTAAAAAAATAAGATGTGAACTAAAATAAATAAATCATAAGATGTGAACTAAAATAAATAAATTATAAGTTTAGCAAAAAAAAAAATTATAAGTTTAGCAAATACTATTTTTTTTAACTAATCGGCACTGTGTTTGGCGGGACAACTTGCAACTCTTCACGAACAAAGGATCTTTTAGGGGCGGGCTTTTTAGACGCAGTAGCACCGCTAGAAGAGAGAGTTTCTCTTAAATAATACACAGGGGGGGGGGGGGGGGGGGGGGGGTTGTTTTCATAATTCTTTCAACTTCATATACATCTACGCTCCATATAGGGTCTGTGGCTCTAATTCTAACATCGCCTTCTGCCTCTCCGGGCGCATACAAGTATCTTACTTTTAGTCCAAACGGCAAGAGTTTTTGATTACCTTGAATGTCTTCAGTAATGCTAATTTTTTTTAATTTGATCGCGTTTACTGGTTTAAGACCTGTTGCTTTAAATTCTTCATTGTTCATGGCACGTAAGACTGCTGGCAATCTCCTAACCCATTCTGTGTTGCGTTCTCTGTCCATAAGGTCTCTATGATATTGATAAGTAAACAGGCGCTCAGCCAGATTCTTATTAAAGTTTTCTACTAGAGCTTGTGATCGATGGTTGCCTGGGATCCCTCTCTTAACTGTAACCCGGTGTCTTAAAAACAACTGGTTTACAGCTCCTTTAAACTCTTTCCCATCATCAACCTGGATTAACCTAGGATACTTTAGTGGACCTCGCGTGTATATTTGTTGTAAAGCCACAGCCACAGCAGTTGAGCTTTTATCTGTTAAAGGCTCAGCATCTTTGTATCTTGAAGCCATGTCAACAACCGTAAGAGCATACTTAAACTTTTTTCTTCTAACTTTGTCATGTGGAAGATACAACAAGTCCATCTGGTGGGTGTCATTAGGAACTGAATTAACAAATTTAGGTCTTATTATTCTTTTTGGGGCAGGCAGATATATTTGCCAGATCGCTTGTTTTGAAAGCCAGTCTTTCGCTTCTGATTCAGACACCCTAGCAGCTTTACTCAGTTTATCAACAGCAGCCTTTCCTTTCCAATACCCTCCAGGAGAATAATATATTTTGTACTTCGTATTGTACTTCGTATTGTCCATAAGGGACTGTTTTTATTACATTTTTAACTATGTTTTTTAGATTGAATATGCAAGAAGAAAGATTGCTCCCATAGCGCCTATAATAAAGCCTATTTCTACCATTTTCTGATCCTCAGATGGTTCATAAAAGTCAGACAGTTCTGGCGGCGGCGATGTTAGAAACTTCTTTCCTGTCACTAAGTAATATTCATTCATTGCTTCATCAACGTCTGTAAATGTGTGCTCTGCATGTCCCTGCTCTCTTAACTTTTTATTAATAAAGTCTAAGTGAGCAATTCGTCTTTTCTCGTAAGCGTCTCTTGCCTTAGCTAAATCTTCCATTGCCTTGTTATGGCGTTCTCTTTCTTCATCAGACCGCAATTTACTAAACATATAATTGCTGCCAGAGAAAGCCAATGCATTAACAATAGCTCCTCCCACCATCAGAACCAATCCAGACATCTTTTTATAAATCAATATTTTCTAGATTAATCTGCCTATGCATTAATCTGCCTATGCATTAATCTGCCTATGCATTAATCTGCCTAAATGCATTAATCTGCCTATGCATTAATATTTTCTGGGATAATCCCCTGCGTAACAAGAAAGTCTTTTGAGGCAATCCCTGCAGTAATTACAACTATAACCTTAACAACATCCTCAATGTCTAACCTTCCTAGATCCGCCGGCTTCATTTTAAACATGTTTTTTGCTAGCACGCTATAACCAATACTAAGGCCGCTAATTACAGCAGAATGGTAAATCGTATTGATAATCTTTTTTTCACTCATCTTTTTATTAACTAAAAAAATAATTAAAATAATCATAATACGAAAGGCTGTCTATGTGCTTTTTAATCAAATAATCTTTTGTTGTTAAAGCTAAAAATAAGGCCGCAACTAGCCTTGGCGAATCTTCTATCTTTCCCATGTTGGGCGGTTTTATTCCTAACAAACATTTTGCAATGGTTGAATAGACTATAACACCGACGATAGGCACTGCATAATTAACCAGCGTTAAACTCATGGTTTTAAAAGTATTATATTATTTTTTATTGCTTTTAAAAATGGATTGTGACGAACTATTAAAGTGTGAGGAGCAGGCAGACCTCTGCCATAAAGAAAGATTATACTCTCTGGCCGCGTGTGGGAAAACCAGGCAGTATTTAGGCGTTGAACTAAGTATCGAACAGATTCAGCAATTGTCTACATCAGACATTGAGAAGTATTACGCCAGGTACGAGGCACAGCTAGGATCAAAAATGGTTAGATCAGTGGGACAGACAATGATTAGTTTATATGCTAAGTTAGTAAGTAAGATGGCGCCGGTTGATTCGGAAGAAGATTTAAAATATGACTTATCACAAGATCCGGTTTTAACAAAGTCATTAGAGTCTCTAGGATGTGACATGTATTATAGATTTGGGACGTTGCTATGTCCATTCATCATGGGATTAATTACTTTTAATCATATTAATTTTAATCATATTAATTTTAATCGCAATAAAAAAAATGAGCGATCAGGAGAAGAAGACTCCGCAGGAGCAGAATGTGCCGCAAGCGAGTGCCCCACAAGTGAATCTACAGGCGAGTGTCCCACAAGTGAGTCCGCTAGAGCAGAATGTGCCGCAAGTGAGTAGTGTTACTAAGTCTAAAAGTGCTGGGCGTGTTGAGGCCGGTCGTAAACTAGCTGAATGGAACAGACTGAGAAAAGCAAACCAAGCAGCAAAACAAAAATTATTAGATAGTAATACAACATCGCCGCCGTCAACAAGAACACAATTAACAACAACACAATCACAATCAAACGATAAGATGTATTATTATGGATTTGCTGCTGTTGTTGTTGGTGGGGGTTTTTAGCATACAAATGTCTAACACCATACTTAGCAGCAAAGTCACAAACCCCCACAGTAAAAGAAGAAGAACCAGCTTCTGCAAAAAAAGTACAACCTCCTGCTGTAGACCCATTTTCTATGGAATAGTTTTTAAAGAACTAAATAAAGTACAAATTAAGAACTAGATAAGTACAAGTTAAGTTAGTTATAGAAAGTACTTTTTAAGTTAAGCTCAAGTAAATTACAAGTTAAGTGCAAAAAAATTATAAGTTCTTGTTAAGTTCTTGTTAAGTTCTTAAGTAAGTTCTTGTTAAGTTCTTAAGTAAGTACTAGTTAGGTTCTTAAGGTAAGTACTAGTTAGGTTAATCTTTTAAAGTTCTCCAATGTCCTACAGCATATGAAAACTCAGGATTGGCGTAAGTTCTCTTGTTATTGTTAGAGACTAGTGATTTCTTATTAACTGCAGTTGTGTTTACTTGATGAAGAGTAGAGCGCAGATTAACATTTGTGTGATGAAATACTTTGTTTTCAAAGAGAGCTTGCTTGTAGTTGTCGTGAGTTATATTTTTTTTGACAACTTCTTTACTTATGCCCTTAGCTTTTTTCGTTACAGAAGTTTGGCTGGCAACGCTATACATCTTTGACCGTAAGCCAACATATTCTTTGATAACTGCCCCATTAAGTTCATCCTTCATCTTTCCAATTACTTTCTTGTTCACGGTTGAATGTAAAGGCGAATCTTTAGGATAGTCACATGTGTCGTACCACCCATCAGCTCCTTTAGCTACTTCTGTTTCTAAATCCTTATAGAAGTCTTCAGTTGGGATGTCCAGAATAAAACTATCGGTGTCTGTGTAAAGAACTCTTGCTTCTGGGTACAGGGGCTTAAAGTAGTCGTATAAAAATTCTAGCATTAATAACTTTGACAGCTCTAATACAGTGAAGCCGATAAACACCGGCTTGTCCAACTTAACATTCTTTTTCTTCATCATAATGCCAACCAGGCTGTCGCTAAATCTTCTAAAGTCTTGGTAGTTAGGTTTAGAGGCCAACTTAATTGCTTGTTTTTCGTTTGTAACTAATCTTACATCTTTACGATTGTGTACGTTCTCCATGGTTTTACCAAAACAACTGTTGTTCATTAGTTTAAAGAAGTCTTTTTCTGAAGCGTCAGTGGCTTTAGTCCTAAGATCGGTGTTCTTCATGATGTATGGCCTCATAAAGGGCTCTTGGTCACAGGTAATTATTCTATGAACGGCCGTCAGCTTTAGCCCATGTCTTAAGTAAAACTGTAACAGCCGATAATGACAGACATATTTAGTTTTGTTAAAGAGGTTAGGTACAAGTTTAGGAGGTTCGATGGGGCTCATCTTTAATCTTTCTGCGGCTAGGGGTAATCGTTGTGGAGATCGTGCAATTCTTTAGGATAATCTAAGTCCACCTCCAAGATTAGCCCTATTGGATTATCGGGTGTATGCTGTGACAACATACCTAACACAGTATTGACATCATGAGGTCCGTTCATCATTTCAAAGTTTCTTAATGGAAGTGGTTGACTCATGGCCCACCCATACAGATTGTTGGCGTCTAAGTACATTAGATAGTTGGATGGCTTGGTGGGGTCATAATCGTCTAAATACTTGTTGTTGGCTCTGCGGTAAGGATGACAGGCCATGCTAATGCCTCCCCTCAGCCCGCCCTCAATCATCTGAAGTGTGGGTAAATCAGAAATTAAGTCAATCTGGATGTTTGTAGACTTTAAGAATGCATCCCAAGAAAGGCCAGGCGCAGAGATGTAATGTGATGAGTCTAAGCTGTAATGTTTCATGCATGTAGATCTGTAATTCTGAAAGACGTCTGCCAATAAACACACGTCGGCCATCAAGTAGTGATCGTGATAATCACCCATTGTTTTGCAGTGTAATTCTGTCCAGGCTTTCTGCGCGTATTCATAGTCGGCGTCAGATATGCCCTCTCTTCTAAGACGGCTGTAAAAGTCTTCCTTTGCTGGCAGCGCTGGCTCGTCAAACCTCTCCCACGAGTTCATGTATTCATAAGGATAAACTCCTTTACGAACTAAAGATGGATTAAAGTATTTTTTAGTGATTGGATAGTCTTGCAGAGATCCCGCCAATTTATCTAAGCTCCCCATCAGATGCTGGGCAGAGTCATAAAAGGATAAACAGTCAAGAGTAAAGGTCATGTACTTTTCTGAAGACTGTGCAATGCAGGTAACCCTCTTATATTTAGAAGTCACTGCTTGCATGATAAAGTGAGAATCGTAGCCTCGTAAGTTATGAAAGAAGATTGGCAGTTTCCATGTCTTGGGGTCAACCTTAAGTTGAAGATTACAATTGTTGTGTGCGGCCCCTCTGAATTTGCCAGTAATGTGATCGTGGTCTCTTACTGTCGCGTCTTTACTGTTGGGTGTTAGCTCTAGAGCGCAAATCCAACAGTGAGTAGCTGATTTATAACGTTCTTCATCTTCAGGATTCATAATAATGTCTGAAAGATTTAGTTGGTTGGAGTAGTAATTGCGAAGGTGTTTCATCTGCTCTAAAAATCTACTAGCTGCGTTGGGGCCTCTGTAAATCTCTGGGCGTGTGTGTCGGCCATCTGACCTAACAACAATAAACGCATAAGAACAGATCTGATGGTGGGTTAATAAGGTCGTTTTTTGTTCTTGTTCTTGTTGTGGGCCGCAGTACTGTGGCAAGATTGACTCAAAGTCAGCATAGACTACGTATGGACTCATTTGCATCTTGCGTACATTCTTAAAACTAACTTTAGACCCTGGTGGAGGCATAAGAAGTTCGGTTTTACAGTCTACAAAACTTTTACAATGTTTCTTATGACTGGCAGCTGCTTCTATAGTAGGGATTCTAACCAGGCACCTTCTACAAAGTCCTTGTTTAGCATGATCCTTTGACGCATAGGCTAACAGTCTGCTTATTGTTCTAATTAATACATAATGGCTCTTTAGACCGTCTGTAAACAGAATCAAGTCTACATGATTCTTAAGTGACTCACCTAAAGTAGGAGCGTTGGGAGAAACCCTTAGAGGCACTAGATTGTCTACTACAGACCATGTGTATACATTTACGGTTATCGGTTTGTTTTGCTCTTCAAACTGAGATATGCTTTCTATACTCACTGGAAAGGTTATGCCTTCAAAGTTTAGCTCTTGCTTATATTGTTCATAATTAGATACTCTGTTTGCATTATTTTTAACAGGATGTAAATGCGCTAAAACGCACCACATGAAACACATGCTGTCAGAATTTTGTATGTTTAAGACTGCTCGTTTTAACTCTAACTCTTTTGGGAGAGGAAGGTAAGAATCGCCGGCCATAGGATAGAACTTTGTTTGTTTCAATATAATTTGAAGGACTCTTCCTTCAGACCAGCCAGAACCCCTTAACTTAGCCTCCTCACTTGCATGGTTAAACTGTGTAAGCATGTAATCAGCCCAGCCAGGTGTAAAGTCGTGATGGCTGATTACTTCTTTCTGCCTTGTTGAAACCCAGACTTCCATGCTAGTATCATCGGGGGTTATATATTTAATCAGAATAACTAACAACACTTTTACTGGTGGGTCAATTTGGAGAGAGTCTGGGATTTTAGAAACAGCATGTGTTACGCTTTTTTGAACGTTTGTGGGGTTAATGATGTTCATGTTTAATTCAATGAACGTATCGCTTAATTGTTCATTGATGTCAATTATCTCCTCCCACGTATATAGTTTTCCATCCTCAAATTTACTTGTGATCGTCATTTTTTAAAGTCACAATATTTACGTAAATTAAAAAAAATAAATGTAAATAAAAGTAAGTAAACGGGCTTTTTATTCTTCTCCCAAGCGCTGCAACACTTCAAGACACGTTAACCTTACAAGAACGCCTGCCAATACTTTAGCTTTTTCCGAATCACTACAGTCAATGTTCATCACTTTAATTGCTTCGTCAAATAGTTCACTATGATCTTTTATTATATTGTTTACATCATTCTCAAGCCCAAATTCACTAAAATCAATGTTTAATACTTTCATTGTTTCGTCAAATAGTTCATTACAATTCTTTAAATCAGATTCACTGAGTTCGGCAGCCATTTTTAAATGTAAATAAATAAAAAAATAATTGTAAATGTAAATTCAGCTATTGTTTATTATTCATAGTCTTTTCTAATCGTAAAACCTGATCTTCATTAAAGTGAATAGCTACTCCTTCAGGGCTGGTAGAAACAGTCAGATTAGCATCTTCAGGAGCCATATTATCAACTAAAATAGCAAGCAACTTTATAACTGGTTGGGGCCAAGAATCTGGCATTTTACTAACGGCTTCCACTACGCCTTCTCGTATAGTTAGACGCTCAAAAAGATCATTAATTAATTCTTCAAACATGCTCTCTAACTCTTCTCTATCGGCCCCCCACTCCCTCTCCTCCTCCCAAATTCTGTATATATTAATAAGCTCTGTAGCTACTTCGGGCTTCATTTTTTTAAATCAGAATAAAATCATAAATTAAAAAATAATTAACTAGCCGTTCCTCTTGTTTTGCGCAAGAATCAGAAGAGAAATCAATAACAGGTAGCCGATTGAGCGCTACCGCTGCACGCTTGTGCTTGGACCGCCCGCGGCTGTTTTAACGTGACTCATATGTGGCGTGATCGTCCCACAATCACGCCAGAAAAATCTATTGTCGCAATGCGCAATTCAGTCGTGCATGCGCCGCCGCAGAGGTAGATTTCGTCATTCTCTCACTGACGGCCGTGCAAGAAGGCCGTGTTTGACTGTGCTCCTACTGCGTTTGGCTGTGTTGTTATTTTAACAAGTCCTTAGTACATCTACCAGTATGGAGAGGAGTAGTGTGTAGCCAGCACTATCTCCATATAAATGCTCCAAATATACAATGACGGATGTACTACTACTGGCGATTAGAGCCGCCATAAAAGCTCGGCTACAGCAGTAACTGCTGTAACTCTGCCAAAGCCAGCTGCAAGCCCGGTTGAAAAAAGAGGAGCACAGCAGCGGTCTTACAAGACTGTTTAACCTAGTTTACAGGGCTGACAATTAGGTCAACCGCCCTTGTAAGAGCGCTGGGGGGGGGGGGGGGGGGGGGGGGGGGGGCTGCAAGCAGGGCCAGCAATTAGACCAAACGTCCTTGTAAAGCGCTCTGTCTAGCTGATTAAAGGCTTTACTTAGCTGAGGGGGAGAATGTCAATATCTATACTCTATATCACCACATCTGGAAACAGCCAATTTAAAGAATTAATTGGGGGGGCTTTAAATTCATTAGATGTAAAAATAACTAATCAAGATGGAAGGCTAGTTGTTTGTTCTGACTTATTAATAGTGCTGGAAGTAGAAGAACGTACTGTGAGCCATTAGATTTTCATGCCATGGAGAGAATGTCAATATCTTTTCTTCACGATCACCAAATCTTATCTAGCACGGAAACCCCCATTTTAATGTACTGATTGCGTCAATTTTAGAGGTTTTGGGGCGTTAATTTTGTTTAGAAAACAGGTGTTAATTTTGGCCAAAACTGATATGTGAAGGACGTGATTTGTATGTGAAAAGGGGGGTTTTCATGCAAAATAAGATTTGGTGATTGTGAAGGAAGATATAGACATAGACATATAGCCAACTCACTTGCGTTCAGTGTAAGCTTCCGAACACACAGGATAACAAAAACGTCACAGAATGACGACAGCAAAAAGAAAATCTTAAATGTGCTTGTAGGTCTACTCCAGGACAAAGAGTGGACCTAAAAAGCAACAATATCAAGAACTGCTCAATTTTCCAGTTCAGCGATTTTTTTTTTACAAGCCAAATTTAAAGAGTGGAAAAGGGGTGGGCAGATTTAAACGATTAATCGGTTAATCAAAGGTAAGACTTTTTATTGTTGACGCGGCTCACTGGTCGCTGAATTGCAAGAAATTGACGTCAAGCACTGAAATGACGTAGAGGCGAGAAGAACAGAATCCTTCATCCGAACGCTGATTTAGGACATTAATAACGACTTGCTGTTCATTGTACGAAAGGAAATACGCCCATCATATATTAGAAAACAGCAACTGTTCTTGTTTTGATAAGGACCGTATTATTACGTTTGTTGATGAAACGCTCTTAGATCTGTAGGCTACTACGGTGGTAGGCTTACTGAAGAGTTCGTATGGCTTTCATTTTATGTAGAAATAGGATTTTGATTTCGTTTCCTATCACAGGGTGGGCTTGAAGCCATTTCAGGCTGCTAGCGGAATTTTCAACTTGAGCCAAGCTCTGTAAGCTTACAATCGAAAACAACGGACATATTTTCATATGGGCCGTTGGCACATTGAAATAGACCACAACATTTATCAGCTGTTCAAACGTTCAGTTGTCCGGCATACTAGTTTTCGATTCCTCAATGTCATTTAGATAATAACCTTGCAGCAATGACGTAATTTACCCGAAAATCACATGAAAATTTTCGTTTTCTTAAGGTCAGTTAAAGAAAGACATTACTGAGTGGACATCATTTACGTGATTAAACAGCTATACTTGTTGATACAGAGCATGTCATTTTCTTAAAAATGTCTTTTTTACACGCTACAAGTACAACCAAGAGCGAAACACAAGAACATAGATAAAAGGTCACTGAACTGAGAGAATGGAATATGAACACAGTTCAGACAACAGCGACAGAGAAGAAAGACCCTACCCAGACAGAGAGAGAGAGAGAGAGGGGGGGGGGGGGGAGAGAGAGAGAGAGAGAGGGCTTGTATTAAGTGAGAGAGGGAGTGGGGTGGGTGGGAGGTCAGGAGAGAGGGAATGGGGGGGGGGGGGGGGGGGGTTAAATTTTGTTATGCAGAAACAGATGGTGATATTCGTCGGAATCAGAATGAGAATATTTTCTAATAAAAAAGAAAGAAAATCTAGACTATTCTTATAACGGTACTCTTATTACTGCAGTAGTAATAGTAGTCGTAGTCGTATATATAGGTAGTAGTAGGAGTAGTAGTAGTGGTGGCGGTGGTGGTGGTGGTAGTAGTAGTATCATCATCACCACCATCATCATTATTATCATCACTATTGATAATGATGGCAAGAATCGAGCGTAGGGTGGGATGGGTGGACAGGGTGCTGTAAACGTTCATACTATTGCTGAACTCCGGAGTGGTGGTGGTGCATACCGGATGGCTTTATCGATATGTTACAGAGTTTGGGGGTTGGAGAGGCCGAGAGATGGGACTGGGTGCATGAAGGCTGACTAGCTCCTAAAGCTGTTTCTCAAATGACGAAAATTCAGGGAAAATAAAGAGAGAATCTTTTGAAAATATATACAAGTGGTATCAATTGCGGAGGGGTTATCAAAAATATCACATGATAAACTATGATTAAGTAATGATTGTGATTAATTAGGATTAACCATCGCCATGCAGAATTAGATCGATGGATAGATAGACAGATAGATAGATAGACAGGAAGATAGATACATAGATGGATAGATAGGAAGATAGATAGACAAATAGACAGATAGATAGAAAATTAGATAGATAGACAGAAAGATGTATAGAAAGATAGACAGGTAGATAGCAGATGGATAAATAGATAGATAGATAATAGATGGATAGATAGACAGGCAGCGAGATAGACAGGCAGACAGACAGAGGTTTTTTTTGTTTTGTTTTTGTTTTTTAATTGAGTTTCTTGCTTCTGGGTCTCGATGTTTCACCTCGGCCTATCTCAGCACTTGTGTGCGTTATGAAGCGGCATTGGCCTATCTCAGCACCTGTGTGCGTTATGGAGGGGCATTGGCCTATCTCAGCACCTGTGTGCGTTATGTAGCGGCATTGGCCTATCTCAGCACCTGTGTGCGTTATGTAGCGGCATTGGCCTATCTCAGCACCTGTGTGCGTTATGGAGGGGCATTGGCCTATCTCAGCACCTGTGTGCGTTATGGAGGGGCCCTGGACTATCTCAGCACCTGTGTGCGTTATGGAGGGGCCCTGGACTATCTCAGCACCTGTGTGCGTTATGGAGGGGCCCTGGACTATCTCAGCACCTGTGTGCGTTATGGAGGGGCACTGGACTATCTCAGCACCTGTGTGCGTTATGGAGCGGCATTGGACTATCTCAGCACCTGTGTGCGTTATGGAGCGGCATTGGACTATCTCAGCACCTGTGTGCGTTATGGAGCGGCATTGGACTATCTCAGCACCTGTGTGCGTTATGGAGGGGCATTGGCCTATCTCAGCACCTGTGTGCGT
>CM065723.1:73634980-73659980 GCA_033310375.1 Conus canariensis
ATTCTCATGCTGTCTAATGTTTGGGGAATATTGTTAATAGTTTTTTTTCCGTTTGTAATTCTGAAATAGACATCTTAGCTGAGAAAATGTCCGTTTCGTTTTGTGTTTGAAATGAGCGTCAGTTTCCACCTCGCTGTGTGTGTCCATTTCTATTTCGTCTTATTTTTAGTAAAGCTTCGGTCTGCTTCCATTTCCTTTTAAGATTGAATGTGAAACTACATGGTACAGGTAAAAGTAGAAACTTACCTATACTGCTAAAGCACACACACCACACACACACACCCACACACACACACACACACACACACACACACACACGCAAACGCTCCCCTTCTCTCTCTCTCTCTCTCTCTCTCTCTCTCTCTCTCTCTCTCTCTCTCTCTCCTCTCTCACTGGCGTTGGTACTGTTCTGATGTCTCAGAAGTACACAGTGTAGTTCCCAGTGATCTTGAAAAACGACCAACAGATCTTTAGAAAGAAAACAAACAAACAAACAACAACAACAACAACAACAAAAAGCCAGGCCCTGGCGGAGACAGCTTTGAAGGACACACTGGACAGTAGGGGAGTCACGACTGGATGAGGCTGACGATTGTTCCAGGAGGAAGAAGGGCCTGTTGGTGGACATTGCCCAGATCAGCACCAAGGACATCCGGAGCCGTGTTCGGGCAGTGTGGAAGAAGTGTCACAGAACACAGTGGTGGCCATCAGTGGTCGTGTGCACACAGCGGAAGGAAAGATCGAGCACCCTTCATACTGTCAGCTCTGTCTCTGCGATGACCAAGATAACTTTATGAACGACAACAACAACAATAACAACGACGACGACGACGATAACAACTAATCAACAACAATAATAACAACAACAAGAACAAATCAACAACAACAAGAAAGAAAAACAAAGTCATTCCATTGTCCTGAACTGCCTGATCGCTGATGGAGAGAAGGTCCTCCTGCTACCACCGACCGACGCTGTCGTGCCAGCCATCCAAGGACACAAGCCAGGCCAGCACGATGTGAATGACGTCGTCAACGATGTCACATCGACAAGTCAGCCGGCATTGGGAAAAAACAAACAAACAAACAAACAAAAAACCATACAAACATCACTACATAAATGTGGTGGTGTTCTCCTCCCCCGCCCCCTTCCTGCCTGTCACCCACCTCCCCCACTCCCCCCCCCCCCCCCCCCCCCCCCCAGATCATGAGACTAGTGTTTGTGACACAGTGTTGGCAGGGCTATTCACTGTGACGGAGGGTACAGCAGTGTTAGTGGGGCAGCAAGGAGATCAGTGCGGATCGGATCTAAAGAAATCCAGTGTTCCAATGGCGTCCGCTGTGGACACACCTTCACCTTCTGGTGAGTCAAAGGCTTTGGTACAGACGATGTTTTCACTGGTGAGTCAAAGGCTTTGGTACAGACGATGTTTTCACTGGTGAGTCAAAGGCTTTGGTACAGACGATGCTTTCACTGGTGAGTCAAAGGCTTTGGTACAGACGATGTTTTCACTGGTGAGTCAAAGGCTTTGGTACAGACGATGCTTTCACTTTCAGCAGACAGAACATTGGTACCAGCAGTGATAGTTTATCGGACAGGAAAACGGTCAGGGTGTACGAAGAGCGCAAATGTCGAATAATTATGTAACAGGGAATGGGAGCGTGACGTGCAAATGTCGAATAATTATGTAACAGGGAATGGGAGCGTGACGTTTAGTCTATGAAAGAATACTCTGAGCTTTCGGTGTTATTTTGATTTGATCCTTGTAGTGAAGATATTTATTATATTTTCAACGTCACACACACACACACACACACACACACACACACACACACGCGCGCGCCGCGCACTCTGCATGCTATTCATCAACCGTTCGACTGCGTGTCATAGGGGGCCAGAGTCACACGGACAACATACATTACCGCTGTATTTACTTAAGGGTAATTTTCATGTGAGCAACAAAACATCCTGACATCATGTCAAAATCATCCGACATATTCTACGAGAAATTTGCCTGCACTTTTTTTAACGTTAGTAAACTGTCACAGTTCCGGTGCAAACTGAAGAAACAGATCAGGTTGTCTGCTCTGTCTGTGTAATATTTCAGTCAGGTAAGAAACAGATCAGGTTGTCTGCTCTGTCTGTGTAATATTTCAGTCAGGTAAGAAACAGATCAGGTTGTCTGCTCTGTCTGTGTAATATTTCAGTCAGGTAAGAAACAGTCAGGTTGTCTGCTCTGTTGTGTAATATTTCAGTCAGGTAAGAAACAGATCAGGTTGTCTGCTCTGTCTGTGTAATATTTCAGTCAGGTAAGAAACAGATCAGGTTGTCTGCTCTGTCTGTGTAATATTTCAGTCAGGTAAGAAACAGATCAGGTTGTCTGCTCTGTTGTGTAATATTTCAGTCAGGTAAGAAACAGATCAGGTTGTCTGCTCTGTCTTGTGTAATATTTCAGTCAGGTAAGAAACAGATCAGGTTGTCTGCTCTGTTTGTGTAATATTTCAGTCAGGTAAGAAACAGATCAGGTTGTCTGCTCTGTTTGTGTAATATTTCAGTCAGGTTATTGAACAAATGGATTCAGATGCTTTTTTAATGTTAAGCAGTAGAAAGTGTGGCTTGTCTTGAAATCTTTAGTCAAATACAGCACCTTTGCAACAAGACAGAAGAAAGATCGCACTGCCTGACATGTCAATATTTCAGTCAATGCAGATCGTTGATGCTTGTGTTCTGTAACTTAGATTTCAGTCAGGTAAGAAACAGATCAGGTTGTCTGCTCTGTCTGTGTAATATTTCAGTCAGGTAAGAAACAGATCAGGTTGTCTGCTCTGTTTGTGTAATATTTCAGTCAGGTAAGAAACAGATCAGGTTGTCTGCTCTGTTTGTGTAATATTTCAGTCAGGTTATTGATACCTAAATGGATTACAGAAATGGCATTTTTTATGTTAAGCAGTAGAAAGTGTGGGCTTGGCTTTGCATCTTTAGTCAAATACAGCACCTTTGCAAGCAAGACAGAATGAAAGATCGCACTGACCGACATATCAAACTATTCAGTCAATGCAGATCGTATTAAAGAGCTTGTGTTCCTGAACTGTAGACTTGGTATCAAAAAATAGGCGCACTACATACTGGATTTTCATTTCACATATGCAGTTTGAGTCTCAATACAGTCCTGCCAACCAAGTTGACTCAGTATGAAAATATATTTGACGCAATACAGATGATGACGTTATCGTTGCTAGGAAACAAACTCTTCACTGACATCCTTACTGTAGGCCTGCATCGAAGTATGGTTGTTTTCTTACGTTTCACTGACATCCTTACTGTAGGCCTGCATCGAAAGTATGGTTGTTTTCTTACGTTTCTCTGACATCCTTACTGTAGGCCTGCATCGAAAGTATGGTTGTTTTCTTACGTTTCTCTTTTGAAAACAACAGCAGAGGTGTTTCGTCTTTCCTTCTTACATGCTGATGGCTTTGTTTTGTGCATTTTTTTTTATGTCTGTTGTTTGCAGCGTCTGAAGAACTACTGTTTATTGTAAATTTACAAGTCTGTTTTCGCCCTGAATTTTAAATTGGCGTTACTTGCTTTCGCCCTGAATTTTAAATTGGTGTTACTTTACAAATTGTTTTGTGCATTCATTTGCATTCCACATACGTAAAACAAAAACAAAACAAAATAAACAAACAAAACAAAACAAAAACAAACAACAAACAAACAACCAAAAAAAACAACCCCACATTTTCTTTCATTGTGATTTGCTCCGGCCTGTCCATTCAGAACATCATTGTGTTTTTTATGTTGACAACAGTATCTCTTTGTTGGCATACTGTGCCCCGCATATGTGTGGGACAGTTGGTATGCATGTGCTCCTTCTTTTGTTGTGACTTTAACGCCACGACCTGCGATTGGTTTATTATTTACAATTGGTTTAGCATTTAAACTATGCCTTCACTTTAGTTCGCAATAAGCATGAAATCATTACAATAGCAGAATAGCCGAAGTCATGGATATTGTGCCTACTAGTTATTCTGGGCTTATAACCAACCGTGAATCGGGTTATATGGAACGACGTAATCTATTTTAAGGCCCACCACACTGATAGCTTGTTTTATCTGGCAAAGAGCACGATCAATCATTTTCTAACATGTTGGAAATATGCATCATTCCACATTGAACTGAACTGCCAGCAGAAGTGATTATTCACACAGTTTGCAGACAGTAAGATAAAAGAGGAGGGTACACGAATCGGTGTGACTCGTTTCTCTCTCTCTCTTGCAAGGCCGCTTCAAATGAACAGTGCGCCAGACCGGAGAGAGGTCGTAAACAGTGCACGGGAAGCTTTTCAGCGGCGTTTTATGGGTAGCCCACAATGTCCCTGAAAGTGTTTAATACCTAGCCAACAACGTGGACAGGAATGTGCTTTTGACTTGCAGTGCTCTGAAGCGAAACGTAACACTTGATAGCTCTCCGCTTTACACAAGCGAAATGTTGACAAACCAGATACGAAGCTCGCAATGGGCCACACACTTTCTTGCCGACAGCAGCGCTGACAGTGGTATAGGGAAGGGTGTACATTTTTGGTACAGAAAGGCGTTGGTTATCACTGAGAGAAGCCATTTCAGCCAAAAATGATTTAGGGAACACAGTTAAACCATGGCCGGTAGGTCTTCCTCAGCCTGCTGCGTACAGGGAAGGGAAGTGGCGCCAAATGTACACCCCATCCCACCCCCATCCCAACCCCCCACCCCCGCCCCCGCCAGGTCTGTCCGTGACTTCTTCCGCTTATGCCTGAAATACTGATGACAAGTGAAAAGTAGAGGAAAGGGGGCTGGGTGGCTGGAGGGGAGTTGGTGGAGGGAGAGGGGGTACATGGATACCGGACCCCCTCCCCCTTGCTCCCACCCCCTGTCCCACCCCTTTCAGCCCCCCCCCCCCTCCACCCCTCGGCCTCCTACTTCCGGTTTCCTGCACCCCATTGCTGTCCCCTGTTTGAAACTATCCCCACACCTCTCCCCCACTCTCTCTTTAATCACATCATCAGTTATAATCATCGGTGCATAGCAAGTACAAAACTGTGGACCCTCAACCCTCCCCGCCTCCAAACCTTCCCCGAATTCATTTCCCCCTCCACCCTCCTTCCTCCCCTCATTTAGCCGAACGGATCCGATTTCCATGTGTAGACATGACATTCGTCAACTTCAGTCTTTCCATTTAGTAAAAGCCACGTTAGGTTAATTCAAGCAATGACATTGACAAACAAAGCACATGACAAGACACGATGCATTTCAACCACTTGGGTCTTCTTCAGGCGAAAAAATAAATCACATTTAACATTTAAGACAGTACAAACAAAGAACGAAAATGACTCATCTGTTGTTAGTCCATGTGGTGGGGAGAATAGCCGCTAGGCGGAAATGACAAGGGGGATTATGGGAGAGGAAAAGGAGGGGGGGGGGGGGGTTCGTGGGGGGAGGGGGGGGGTTGTGTGATACGATAGGGTTGTGTGTCTAGTTTAGTGGGGTGGTGTGATATCTTTGTGACGGTTGTGATAATGGTGGATTGATAATAATGGTAAGGGGGGGGGGGGGGGGGGGCAAACTGGGAAAAAAAAAATTAAATTATATATAGAAGGGGTAAATAAGTACATGAACAGAAGAAACTTAAAAAAAAAAAAAAAGAAAAAAATAAAAAAGTTTAGGTGAATAAAATAAATGATTTCGCTGGGTGATGAAAGAGGTGGTGGTAGTTATGTGTGGGTAGTTGTGAAAGGTGTGTGGGTAATGTTAATGAGGGAGGGAAGGGGATGGAAGATAAATGGGTGATAAGGTATGATTGGGAGGGGGGGGGGTGAGAGAGAGAAAAAAAAAAAAGGGAGGAGGGTAATGTGTGTGTGTGGGGGGGGGGGGGAGGAAGGGGGGCAAGAGAAGGAGAGCTCATATCTCTTCATCCACTATGGGGTGGGGGGTGGGGGTGGGAGGTTGGGAGGTTCATATTAATTGTGTTGTTTAAAAAAGTAAACAATGCTGTGGGATGATGTTCATTGTAACAGGTGAAATAATGTGTTGGCATCAATATGCTGCTGTTTGTTGAGAGAAGATAGCAGTGATCAATGAAAAACAGGGTATCATGTGTTGCACACACACACACACACACACACACACACACACACACACACACACACACACACACACACACACACACACACACAAAGGGGGCGGGGGGGGGGAACACATGTAAACAATGTTCTAGGTGAGTTAAGATCGTGTGATCATAGTGAGACTAACTGTGGAAAATTTTTTACACACATATTCATACACAACACACACACACACAACACACACACACACACACACACACACACACACACACACACAAAGAGGGGTAAAAATTATTATCATTAATCAGTCACTGATGGGTGATGATCATATGAGATCAACGGTAGTGTAGGAAGAGATTCTTCTCCGTTCCCTTAGGCAGGAATGGTGGAGGTACTGGCAAGGGCTTCTGTATGGTGAAGGCCCTCCAGTGGTCAATAAGGTTTTGCATTCATCAGTGTGTTGGCAGGCCAGGATTCTTCTTTTGGTGTTGTTGGGACTGTTCCACCGTCATTGGGGCTGCATGGATTAAATATTTCTCCATTCACCCACTCAAGCACATACTGTTAGTTAGGCAGAATGATCTACCACTGCAGATATGAATGCTTATCTCCCCCCTATTTCTTCAATCTAAGACATAAGAGCAAGCTTTGTTTATAACTGAATATTTCTTGCAGTCATTGCAACTCCAAGCTGCTCTGTAAGTTGCTGGAATGGTGCTCGGTACTTATCCTTGGAATTTATTAGTTTATTGTAATTTAGTCCCTGGTGGATTCATTCCAAGAACTGGCCCTCAGCACTTGTGTCTTAAGAGGTTATCTTTTTATATTTTCTACTTTTCACAAGAAATGTAGCTTGTTTTGTTCCTTCATGATTTCCTTTTGCTGCTTAGGTGGCACCTTTTTTTTTTTTTTTTTTTGAAAACCCAACAAACATACTACGGTATTGCACACCAGCCTTTCTCGGGAATAGTATTCTTCTTCTTAAAACCGAAAAGGCAGAGGAGTCAAGTTACCACTTTCCGCGGTCACTGAGGAGAAACAATCAGGTTTCGAAATACCGGTATCTGACCAGGAGTTATATGTTAGTGAGTTTCCTCCCCATTGGAGATTGTCTCCGCCTTGGAGACTATAAGCTTGCTGACACTACAGTGATTTCATCCAGAGAAGACGAGACACGTCATGTGCTGGAGAGGCTGGACGACATAGCTGCCTCATCCAGAATGAAGTTCAAGCCAAAGAAATCACGGAGTCTCTCACTGAGGAAAGGAAAAGTGGCCGGATCTGTGGTCTTCAGTGTTGCCAACCAGGCCATTCCAACAGTCACAGAAGAACCAGTCAAGAGCCTTGGAAGATGGTATGATGATACGCTGAAAGACACACAAAGAGCAAAAGAAACCAAGCAGATGGCGGAGGAAGGCTTGGAGACCATTGACCAGTGTGGGCTCCCTGGCAAATACAAGGTCTGGTGTCTGCAGTTCATGCTGATACCAAAACTCCTATGGCCTCTGATGATATACGACATCTGCACCAGCACAGTGGAGGCAATGGAAGCCAAAATCAACAAGTTCACAAGTGTCCCACCCTGTCTGACTGACATAGCGCTGTACTGTCGCCAAGCAAAGCTGAAACTACCACTGAAATCCATCCTGGAGGAATACAAAGCAGGGAAGATCAGACTTCAAAGCATGCTGGAGGACTCAGGAGACAAGGTGGTAGAAGCAATCAAGCCCCAGCTGAAGACAGGCAGAAAATGGAAAGTTCAAGAGGCGATGGATTCTGCAAAAGAAAGTCTCAAGATCAGAGAAATAACAGGACACACACAGACCAACAGACAAGGACTGGGGGTGACCAAAACTGAATGGTGGTCAAAGGCCAAAGGAAAAGCCAAAAGAGACATGATGATTCAGGAGATGAAAAAAGAAGAAGACCAAAAAAGACTCCAAAAAGCAGTCCAGCAGAGCCAGCAAGGGCAATGGACAACGTGGGAGAATGCACTCCAAAGAAGTCTCACTTGGAATGACATTTGGCACATGGCCCCTCTCAGGATCAGCTTCATTCTCAGATCTGCATATGACCTTCTGCCCTCAAATGCAAACCTGGTGAAGTGGGGGAAAACAGACGATCCTGCATGCCCCCTCTGCCATGAAAAACAAACAGTGGAGCATGTGCTAAGCTCATGTAAAGTAGCCCTGGCTCAAGGAAGGTACACATGGAGGCACAACCAAGTGCTCAAAGAGATTGTACAAGTAGTCTGGGCTAGTACCAACACCACAAAAGGGAAAATCAGGACTCCAAAAGCACCCGCAACATTCTTCACGGCAGGAGGCAGCAAATCATGGCCAAGAACAACAGTGCCACTCGAAACATGCAGGCAGAGTCTGCTGGACGGGGCAGATGACTGGGAGTGCACTGCAGACCTCCCAGAATGGAAGAGTCACCCAGAGATCATCAGCAAGAGTGGCATGAGACCAGACATAGTAGTCCACTCTAAGTCAACCAAGCAGCTGATCATGATCGAGCTCACGGTGCCATATGAGAACAGAATGGAGCAGCTCAAATCTACAAGACTGAAAAGTATGCTGATCTGGCAAACAGCCTGAGGAGAGAAGGCTATCAGGTCAAAGTCCTCACTGCAGAAATTGGAGCTAGGGGGTTTGTAGGAACGTCTGCATACAGCCTCATGAAACAGCTCTCAGTTGCAGGGAAGGAAAAAACCAGAGCCCTGAAAGCAATGGCAGAAGCGGCAGAGAGGTGTTCAAGCTGGATCTGGTCAAGGAGGAACAAAAGTGAACTTCATAAGGCTTAATTTCCCTACAAATATCAGGTGTCCCTGTGGCTCAGTGGTTAAAGCGCGAGTCATTAAGTGGAAAATGAGCATGTCCAGAGGGTCATGGGTTCGAATCCCAGCCATGGCTCGTCCCAAGATGGGGAAAAAAAAAGGGGCAGCAGAGGGACATCCGGAGTCATGAACCGGGTGTGGCCCAACCCCCTAGAGTGTCAGGAGATAAGGGCCGAAACACTTGCTTGAAGGGGGCTTCTCTTCTGAGGACTCTCTGCTGCCACGCTCTCCACGAGTTTCTTTCTACTGATGCATGGGTAAACCATTGACTTCCGGGAATAGGCCGGAGGACGTCCGGGAAAGACCGGAGGACACTGGGAAAGACCAGAACCAAGGGCTCTGTGGGCTGGCTCCCCACTTTGCCTTAAACATGTGGCTACTAAGAATAAAAGGAAAAGATGCTCCCAGGATTCACCGAAAGGGGGAGAGAATGATGAATCCATCGGTGCTCAACCAATCATGACTGCAAATCCCATACGGACTATGAACATGGACCAAATGGAATATCCATGTGTCTGTGGAAAGCGTTTCGCTACCACCCGTGGCATGAAGATCCACAGAACAAAGATGGGATGTGTGAAGACTCATCTGAATGAGCAGCAGCGCACTGCATCAGCAGATAAGACGTCGGAAGACCAAGGCCAGGATTTAAACCACAGTGCCAAGGACATCCACGCTGTTGGTTCGAATGAGGAATTTGCACAGGCCCTCGATGCCAGGCGCCTGAAACTCAACCTGCCACGAGCAAACGAAACTGAAGATTGGGAAAAACTGGATGCAAAAATCGTCCAAAGACTCGATGCACTGATAGGGAAAAGCACCCTGGAACACAAACTAGCCACATATGGGGACATTGTGTATGCCACATGTAGAGACGCCTATGGAGCAAAACTACCCAAAGAGAAAACACCTCCAAAGAAATCCAGACGCCAAGAAAAGATGGACAAGATCAGGGTCCAAAAGAAAAACCTCAAGATGCAAATGAAGACCGCACTGCCAGCTGAAAAACAAGGCTTGGAAAAACTGTGAAAAGACCTGAAAGAAAAACACAGCGCCCTCAGCAAAGCGGAATCTGCGAGGAAGAGGAAGAGCAAAAAGAAGAAGACACAAGAGCGCTTCTTCAGAGACCCCTTCCAGTTTGCCAGAACACTGTTTGAGCAGCCAAAATCTGGGACCCTAAGTGTGGACAAAGGAGTTCTTGAGCAGCATCTGAGGAAAACATACTCTGACCCACAGAGTAAAGCACCACTCGACATTCAAGGTCTGGTGTGGCCAACCAACCCTGAGGAACAGTTCAATGGCAAACCTCCAACGTTGGCGGAAATCAAGAAGGTGGTCGACAAAGCCAGAGCCAAATCATCACCAGGGCCAAACAGAATACCTTACCAGCTTTACAAGAAATGTCCCAAGGTGCTGGAGTGGCTCCACAGGCTGCTGCGATCGGCTTGGAGAAACCAGAAGATCAGCGGCCAGTGGATGACGGCAGATGGTGTGTACATCCCCAAAGAGCAAAACTCAAGTGACATCAGCCAGTTCAGGCCAATATCACTACTGAACGTCGAAGGGAAAATCTTCTTCTCTGTCATGGCAGCAAGGCTGACCAAGTACCTGATGGAAAACAAGTACTTGGATGTGTCAGTCCAGAAAGGTGGCATCCCAGGCGTGGCTGGCTGTGTAGAACACGCCACAATGATCTGGGACGCAATCCAAAAAGCAAAAACAGAAAAGAGAGACCTGGACGTAGTGTGGCTTGATCTGGCAAACGCATATGGATCTGTGCCCCATGAGATGATACAGTTGGCTCTTGAGATGTACCATGTGCCAAAGAACATCCGCGACATGCTCAAGAAGTACTTCAATGGCTTCTCAATGCGGTTCTCTACCAAGGAGTACACAACAGACTGGATCAACTTGGAAGTGGGTATTGCAATGGGCTGTGCAATTTCCCCAATACTGTTCGTGCTGGCAATGGAACTCATCTTGAAAGCAGCAACAAACAACGCGAGACAAACAGACCTTGGCGATGGATACAAGATGCCTCCTCTCAAGGCCTTCATGGATGACACTACAGTGATTTCATCCAGAGAAGACGAGACACGTCATGTGCTGGAGAGGCTGGACGACATAGCTGCCTCATCCAGAATGAAGTTCAAGCCAAAGAAATCACGGAGTCTCTCACTGAGGAAAGGAAAAGTGGCCGGATCTGTGGTCTTCAGTGTTGCCAACCAGGCCATTCCAACAGTCACAGAAGAACCAGTCAAGAGCCTTGGAAGATGGTATGATGATACGCTGAAAGACACACAAAGAGCAAAAGAAACCAAGCAGATGGCGGAGGAAGGCTTGGAGACCATTGACCAGTGTGGGCTCCCTGGCAAATACAAGGTCTGGTGTCTGCAGTTCATGCTGATACCAAAACTCCTATGGCCTCTGATGATATACGACATCTGCACCAGCACAGTGGAGGCAATGGAAGCCAAAATCAACAAGTTCACAAGGAAATGGCTTGGTGTCCCACCCTGTCTGACTGACATAGCGCTGTACTGTCGCCAAGCAAAGCTGAAACTACCACTGAAATCCATCCTGGAGGAATACAAAGCAGGGAAGATCAGACTTCAAAGCATGCTGGAGGACTCAGGAGACAAGGTGGTAGAAGCAATCAAGCCCCAGCTGAAGACAGGCAGAAAATGGAAAGTTCAAGAGGCGATGGATTCTGCAAAAGAAAGTCTCAAGATCAGAGAAATAACAGGACACACACAGACCAACAGACAAGGACTGGGGGTGACCAAAACTGAATGGTGGTCAAAGGCCAAAGGAAAAGCCAAAAGAGACATGATGATTCAGGAGATGAAAAAAGAAGAAGACCAAAAAAGACTCCAAAAAGCAGTCCAGCAGAGCCAGCAAGGGCAATGGACAACGTGGGAGAATGCACTCCAAAGAAGTCTCACTTGGAATGACATTTGGCACATGGCCCCTCTCAGGATCAGCTTCATTCTCAGATCTGCATATGACCTTCTGCCCTCAAATGCAAACCTGGTGAAGTGGGGGAAAACAGACGATCCTGCATGCCCCCTCTGCCATGAAAAACAAACAGTGGAGCATGTCCTAAGCTCATGTAAAGTAGCCCTGGCTCAAGGAAGGTACACATGGAGACACAACCAAGTGCTCAAAGAGATTGTACAAGTAGTCTGGGCTAGTACCAACACCACAAAAGGGAAAATCAGGACTCCAAAAGCACCCGCAACATTCTTCACGGCAGGAGGCAGCAAATCATGGCCAAGAACAACAGTGCCACTCGAAACATGCAGGCAGAGTCTGCTGGACGGGGCAGATGACTGGGAGTGCACTGCAGACCTCCCAGAATGGAAGAGTCACCCAGAGATCATCAGCAAGAGTGGCATGAGACCAGACATAGTAGTCCACTCTAAGTCAACCAAGCAGCTGATCATGATCGAGCTCACGGTGCCATATGAGAACAGAATGGAGGCAGCTCAAATCTACAAGACTGAAAAGTATGCTGATCTGGCAAACAGCCTGAGGAGAGAAGGCTATCAGGTCAAAGTCCTCACTGCAGAAATTGGAGCTAGGGGGTTTGTAGGAACGTCTGCATACAGCCTCATGAAACAGCTCTCAGTTGCAGGGAAGGAAAAAACCAGAGCCCTGAAAGCAATGGCAGAAGCGGCAGAGAGGTGTTCAAGCTGGATCTGGTCAAGGAGGAACAAAAGTGAACTTCATAGGGCTTAATTTCCCTACAAATATCAGGTGTCCCTGTGGCTCAGTGGTTAAAGCGCGAGTCATTAAGTGGAAAATGAGCATGTCCAGAGGGTCATGGGTTCGAATCCCAGCCATGGCTCGTCCCAAGATGGGGAAAAAAAAGGGGCAGCAGAGGGACATCCGGAGTCATGAACCGGGTGTGGCCCAACCCCCCTAGAGTGTCAGGAGATAAGGGCCGAAACACTTGCTTGAAGGGGGCTTCTCTTCTGAGGACTCTCTGCTGCCACGCTCTCCACGAGTTTCTTTCTACTATTGCTGAAGGCTCATTTTGAGAAGCATTTATTATTCCCCATTCACCCACTCAAGCACATACTGTTAGGCAGAATTATCTACCACTGCAGATATGAATGATTATCTCCCCTTATTTCTTCAATCTAAGACATAAGAGCAAGCTTTGTTTATACTTGAATATATATATATATATATATATATATATAAAACAGCTCAATTTCTTGACGACAAAAGTAAGACTAATCTGAACAAGGTTGGTTGGTCTGCTATAACACTTGGCAGGAACATATTTTGCTCATCAATCATAAAGTGCTGGGGGCAACACAAAACAAAGTAAACTTTATCCTCTACACCGGATCCACACAAAGGGCACAGCAAAGACCTGTTAACTTTCTTACAACTTTGGCTATGCGATGCTATGTCAGAAACTCCTAATCTAAACTTTGTTAAAGCACATTTTCTATATCTGTTCATATCTATTCCGATGTATGGGTCTGCCAAATACTTCCTTTTAGACTGTCCATACATAGACGGTTTGTCACTACTTTGGATATGACAAACCCGATCTAGCCATCTGTAGTGTATCATGCGTTGCTTAAAACAAGGAAAAAAAAAAAAAAAAAAAAAGAAAGAAAAGAGAACAACCCACATCTTGATTTAGCCAAACGAAAATCATAACTACATAAACATTTTGGAACATTCGTTGCCCGAGTAACTTTACCTCTCACATCTAGGTCATACAATGTTTTGTACGCTACTGCAGGTAGTTTGTTATCATGCATCTGAACAACTTTGAGCCAATATTTAATGCACATGAAATATGAATTAATTAATGTAAATGGGAAATCTACCAAGTTCAGCACAGATATGATCATTTTGGGTTCGTCTGCAAAAATTGTTTCATGGCAAAATGGTGCAATTTTTCAAATTTTTTTGGTCCTGTTAAGTTCAGCACCATACTGGACTATTGGCTGTACTTGTACATCAAACAACTTGAAAATAAATCACCTGAACTACATTCAAACTGGTACCAAACAGTCAGCACGCTCATTCTTTTTTGCCTATATTTAGCCTACTTTAAGTTGAAGTCTTCGTGCAGAAGAGTATAAACTATTCAGTTGAGTCTGTAACAGTTTCAGATAACAACACAATCGTCAATAAACAAGTAGGGCAAGTCTTGCTCCCATAAGAAAACCTGACATCGAGTAATTTTTTTTTCAAGACTGGCATAGCCTTTTAAACTTGAATAAAATCAGACGAATACAAAGACGAACAGTCTGATAGTGGGTGAAAAACAAGCGCAGGCCAACAACCTCTCCGTCATCACAGTATTGACTTGGCAAAGATTTGAACTTAAGGGGGGGGGCGGCGGAAGATGAGGAAAATGGGAACATAAAATTAAGTATTTATGTTATGAACATGAAAACTCTTCACTAGCTGCATGAGGGAACCATCGCAATCCTCTTGAAGGCACATCTATTTGTATTGCCTATTCCTAGGCCTTCCGTCCGCTGGGTCGAACTCATCAAAGAGAAACGGCTGATTGTGTCTGTGCTCTTGGCGTCAAATAGAGACACACCACAGTCCATAATACTGTGGTGTTCTCACCACCAAGGGTTCAAAACAGAATCCAACAGCACCCCTAAAGCAGCCAGCGAAGGGTAGTAAATGAAACAAAACGAAAGTGTGGGGAGGAAAAAAGTTGCTGAAAAACTAAAGACATTATGCAAACAGTATAAAATGTAGGGGACAATTTTGAGCCTACGCCTGAGGATCCACCCAAGGATGCAAGGGAGATCAAAAGACAAACACGAAGACGGACAGAAATAAATACAAATAACCTCGATTTAATTGAAATGAAGTTGAAGATAATATATTGTTTATTGCTTATTGTTTATTGCTTATTGTTTACTGTTCCCTGCCTCATTTTATTTTCAACTTTCAACACAATCGTCGACAAACAGTAGGATGAATAACTCAGTCAAATCAAGTGTAACACCATCCTACTCTTTTCAATCATCTCAAGAGCCAATTCATTTACAAGTAATGAAAATAAAACAGGACTACAAACATCCCCCCCCCCCCCCCCCCCGACTAATCCCTTGTGTGCATGTAAAATAATCACTCAATCTAGCCTAACTCTTTATATTGACTTTCACGTTTCCATACATACTTCTCACACTGTAAAGCTTACCCTTTATGCTATTTAAATGGTTAAAAAATGACCATAACAGTTTCCATAAAATCGAATCGATAGCTTTCTGAAAATTAGCAAAACATAAATGCCCTATTATCAGTAAATTGTTTTTGAATAGCAGCCAGCAGAGTACATACATTATCTACAGTGCTATGATCCTTTCTTAAGCCAGCTTGATGTTCACCTGCAATATTGCTTAGTTCGATCCACTCTGCTAGTCTTTTATTAATTTTGGAACCGTACAGTTTACTTACTACATTACATAATAAAATTCCAATATAAACTGTTTAGATAATTTACATGCCCGTTTTTATACAAAAGAATAGTGACCGACTCAGTCCAGTTTTCAGGATAATATCCCCTTATCAAGCAAAACATTAAATAAGTTTACAAAAAAAAGGTTATAGCCTTTCCCAAAAATGCTTAAAATTTCACCTATAAGTCCCTCAGGTCTTGCAGCTTTGTCAGTTTTCAGCTCGTCTGTTGCAGATGATAAGTCAAATGTTGTGATGGACCGATCTAAATACTCTGTGATCTCGTCATCCTCTGATGATTGATTGATGTTAATGTCAGAATTCGTGTTATTATCTTTTTCCAAAATATTCTTCAAGTGCACATGCCATTCACTCATGGTGATATTGGTCTGATTCTCCGCATGCTCCTTTTTCTTGTAAACTTAACATTTTCAAAAAAAAAAAAAAAACTCTCACTGTTTATTGACAGCTTTAATTACTTTTTGAACCAGTCAATCATGATATGCGTTTTTTGTTCTGTGTAATAAACTGTTGCATTCTCTTCCGCAGACACAGTAAATATGACGGTCAAGCAGCTTCCAACATTTTGTTTCATATTCTCATACCTTCCTTACATTCTGTCCTGTAGTTTTACATTCTGAATCAAACCAGTTATTCCTGTGTCTTCTAAAACCAACTGAGATCTGGAGTTTCGTGCACACTTCACGCACTACTGAATATTTTGTGCGACACTCACATTAACATCTAACATGTCTGATGCATTCAACAATCGTTCATCTACGTCATCTGAATTGATCACATTTAAAAATCAATTGCATTTTCATTTCTCCAAACAAATTTCCCCACATATTCTAGCTTATTATGATATTCATATTGAGATACACCTTTTCGGTTTATGTTGAATTCCTGACATACAGGAATGTGAACACTCAGTGTCAGCTTTCCATACTGCACTTTACCTGCTGCAACTCCGTCCCTGCAGCCGGTGTTAACCTTGCATTTTCTGCGCTCGAATTTCCCCCTGGATTAATGAATGGCACAACACACTGTGCTTCAATCTAACGTGCTGTGCTTCAATCTAACGTGAGGCTGGTCGTGTTCCTTAGGCACTTCAACTATCTCATCATTATCTTGATGTAAGATTGATTTTGTCACGTTTAATGGTATTATATCGGCAATTAAAGAATATATCAGAATAAGTGGAATAAAACGAAATACAGACAATAACAGATTTTTGGATATACCAAATGCATTAAGACATATTTATAAGGTATCAAAAGGATCAAAATTACTGTATGAAATTTTAACAGAAGACAATGTCAGACCTAATTGTTGTTTGAAATGGACACAAAAATTAAATGTTGATATTCCTTGGAAAGAGGTGTTCCTTAAAATACATAAAACTAAAGATGTTAGATTAAAGTGGCTACAGACTAGAATTGTTCACAGAATTATTGCAACAAATGTTGTTTTAAGTGCAATGGGGGTATCTGCCACAGCAAACTGTTCGTTATGTAATGAAGCAAGAGACTCTATTGAACATTCTTTCTGGAGTTGTAAATATATTAGATGTTTTTGGACCTCTTTGGAAAAAATGTTCAATGAAAAATGTGAAAATGTTTATGATTTAAAGATTTCACGTGAACTGGTACTTTTTAATGTGGATAACCATTCTAATACAGATAGTATTTTTGACTTTATAATAATGTTTGCTAAACAATATATATACAAATGTATATTAGAAAAATCCCCACCTAACTTAACTATCTTTCAGAAGCAGCTGAATAAAAGATACAAGATAGAACAATACAATGCGAAAATTAATGATGATGTGTCTAGGTTTACTACAGAATGGAACTTTTATACACCTTTACTTGTCACTGTATAATTGATATGTGTATGTGTGAGTATATATATGTGTGTGTGTGCATATATGTGTGTATATATATATATATATATATATATATATATATATATATATATATATATATTATGTGTGTATGTATGTATGTATGTGTGTGTATGTATGCATGTGTATATATATGTGTGTGTATGTATATATATGTATATATATGTATATATATATATATATATATATATGTCAAAATGTTCTTGCATACTCCATGCCCATTTGCACATGTTTTCGCCATCCCCCCTCCCCCTCCCCTCCCCTCCCCCACGCCACAACTTGATAGTCATGCTGTTCTTGTCATTGTTGTAGGTATTGTTGTTATCATTGAGATGTTATTGCTGTTACTATTACTATTGATGATGATGTTACTTTCAGGAGTATGATAATCTCAGATATCCCCTTTCGTATATATGCCCCCTTCCCCTTTTCCCCCACTACCCACTCCATGTGCCCCTTTCCCGTTTCTTTCTTCATTTATGTGTGTGTGTGTTATTGTTTAAAAAAAATGCAATAAAATGTTTATTACAAAAAAAAAAAATCATTATCGACAGGCATAAACCTTGAACCATCAATGAGCAGATGATCGTATATCATTAGGGCTTTTTTTTTTGGTAGTTCCTGACTTCCTTAAGATGAGGGGAAAGTTTCCTTCTAATTGCCCTACCCACTGTGAAAAATCGTAGCCAAGGCTGGTTCCTTTTAATGTCCATTTTGCCTTCAGTAACTTTACTTAAAAAGGACATCTTGCTATAATTGGCGAATTTTCCTTTGAATTTACACGGTGGACCCTGTCAAAAGAGGAATTATCGATAAGTTCCACTGCGTCAATGATCATTTACTTTAATACATTTTCAGTTTTCACTTCTGTGGCTTTCGCTGCCTTGAACAGTGCTGTTGTTGCGTTTGTTGCGTTCGGACCTTCGAGATCGTCAGTTGTCCATTCCAAACTGTGGAACCTTTCTTTTAGTTCTGTGAATGATTCGGTCAGTTCATTATTTAATAGCCCTAGATCTCTGACTTCATCTTTGAGAGTCTGAACTTCGTCTTTTAAAGCAGAGAAGGTTTCCTCTATTCCCCGCGCGTCTTGTTAAATTCACTACACACATACACAATGATAAAAAAAGGCACAACTAATGTTAGGTGGGCAATCAAGGTCTGACTACCGCGTTGGGCTAATGCGTAGGTCAGACATCTGCTGAGTCGTAGCCACGAGACCCTCTCTTTTTAAATTCTCTCATCTTACTTATTAATTCATTTATCCATCAGCTTCAAATCTTGCGTAGTGTGGTCTCAAAACTTAGTGGATGTGGTGTAGCGTATATGGACTATTCAGCACGCAGTGACGCCTCCTTGATGAAACTGAAACTGAAACTTGTTTCATTTTGTGACAGCTGTCTCTCAGCGAAATCAACATTGTCATCAGGTCAGCCAGTGTAGGTTCCTATCAATGAGTACTATGCCGTCTGTCTGTCTGGGTTCTGTGTCCTTGGTCGGTAGAACCTGTGTCCAGGCTCATTCCGCTGGATGCACCGGAACTCATGAGATGGGTCTGCTTGCCGGAGATCTGCTTCGGCGATCATGGATTCGGTTCCACATCACCACATTGCAACAGGAGATTACTGAGAAAAAAAAAACAAACAAAAAAAAAAAAAACAGTGCGGGTCAATCCAGCCACCACCCTGTCTGCCCGGCCCCTCAGTCCACCCACCACTCTGTCTGCCCGGCCCCTCAAGTCCACCCCCACTCTGTCTGCCCGGCCCTCGGTCCACCCACCACCCTGTCTGCCCGGCCCCTCGTCCACTACCCTGTCTGCCCGGCCCCTCAGTCCACCACTCTGTCTGCCCGGCCCCTCAGTCCACCTCTCTGTCTGCACGCCCCTCAGTCCACCCACCCCTCTGTCTGGCCAGCCCCTCAGTCCATCACTCTGTCTGCCCGGCCCCTCAGTCCACCACTCTGTCTGTCCGCCCCTCAGTCCATCACTCTGTCTGCCCAGCCCCTCAGTCCATCACTCTGTCTGCCCGCCCCTCAGTCCACCACTCTGTCTGTCCGCCCCTCAGTCCACCACTCTGTCTGCCCGCCCCTCAGTCCACACTCTGTCTGCCCAGCCCCTCAGTCCACTCTCTGCCGCCCTCATCATCCACTCTGTTTGCCTGGCCCTCAGTCCATCAGTCTGCTGCCCTCATCCACACCATCGCTCTGCTGCCGGCCCCTCAGTCCATCATTCTGTCTGCCCGGCCCCTCAGTCCACCTCTGTCTGCCCGGCCCCTCAGTCCACCCACCCTCTGTCTGCCCGGCCCCTCAGACCCCCACCCTGTCTGCCGGCCCCTCAGTCCACCCTGTCTGCCCGCCCTCAGTCCACCACTGTCTGCCCGGCCCTCCCATGCTCCACCACCACCCGTGTCTGCCTGGCCCCTCAGTCCACCCACCACCCTGTCTGCCTGGCCCCTCAGTCCACCACTCTGTCTGCCCGGCCCCTCAGTCACCCACCACTGTCTGCCCGGCCCTCAGTCCACCACTCTGTCTGCCCGGCCCCTCAGTCCACCACTGCTGCCCGGCCCCTCAGTCCACCACTTGTCTGCCTGGCCCCTAGTCCACCACCCTGTCTGCCTGGCCCCTCAGTCCACCTCATGTCTGCCCGGCCCCTCAGTCCACCACTCTGTCTGCCCGGCCCCTCAGTCCACTCTCTGTCTGCCTGGCCCTCAGTCCACCACCCTGTCTGCCCGGCCCCCAGTCCACCACTCTGTCTGCCTGGCCCCTCAGTCCACCACCTCTGTCTGCCCGGCCCCTCAGTCCACCACTCTGTCTGCCCGGCCCCTCAGTCCACCACTCTGTCTGCCCGGCCCTCAGTCCACCACCCTGTCTGCCCGGCCCCCAGTCCACCACCTGTCTGCCGGCCCCTCAGTCCACCACCCTGTCTGCCCGGCCCCTCAGTCCACCACTCTGTTCAGCCTGGCCCCTCAGTCCACCACCTGTCTGCCCGGCCCTCAGTCCACCACCCTGTCTGCCAGGCCCCTCATCCACCACCTGTCTGCCTGGCCCCATCAGTCCACCACTCTGTCTGCCCGGCCCCTCAGTCCACCACCTGTCTGCCCGGCCCCTCAGTCCACCACTCTTCAGCCCAGCCCCTCAGTCCACCACCTGTCCCTGCCCCTCAGTCCACCACTCTGCCAGGCCCCTCAGTCCACCACCCCCGTCTGCCTGGCCCCTCAGTCCACCACTCTGTCTGCCCGGCCCCTCAGTCCACCACCTGTCTGCCCGGCCCCTCAGTCCACCACTCTGTCTGCCGGCCCCTCAGTCCACCACTCTGTCTGCCCGGCCCCTCAGTCCACCACGCCCTGCCCTCTGTCTCCCTGGCCCCATCAGTCCACCCACCACTCTGTCTGCCGGCCCCTCAGTCCACCACCACTCTGTCTGCCGGCCCCTCAGTCCACCACACTCTTCGCCCGGCCCCTCAGTCCACACCACTCTGTCTGCCTGGCCCCTCAGTCCAACCACTCTGTCTGCCGGCCCTCAGTCCACCACTCTGTCTGCCCGGCCCCTCAGTCCACCACTCTGTCTGCCCGGCCCCTCAGTCCACCCACCACTCTGTCTGTCTGGCCCCTCAGTCCACCCACCACTCTGTCTGCCTGGCCCTCAGTCCACCCACTCTGTCTGTCTGGCCCCTCAGTCCACCACCACTCTGTCTGCCCGGCCCCTCAGTCCACCCACCACTCTGTCTGCCCGGCCCCTCAGTCCACCCACCACTCTGTCTGCCCGGCCCCTCAGTCCACCCACCACTCTGTCTGCCCGGCCCCTCAGTCCACCACCCTGTCTGCCCGGCCCCTCAATCCACCCACCACTCTGTCTGCCAGGCACCTCAGTCCACCACTCTGTCTGCCCGGCCCCCGGTCCACCCACCACTCTGTCTGTCTGGCCCCTCAGTCCATCACTCTGTCTGCCCGGCCCCACAGTCCACCCACCACTCTGTCTGTCTGGCCCCTCAGTCCACCACCCTGTCTGCCCGGCCGCTCAATCCACCCACCACTCTGTCTGCCCGGCCCCTCAGTCCATCCACCACTCTGTCTGCCTGGCCCCTCGGTTTTAATGTCGGACATTGTAGTTCAGCCTTCCTCTGGGTACGAGGTAACATAGAGCATGATAGTGGCAACAAAGCTACATCTTGCTCTAAACACACGTGGTTCAGCTGGCGTGGCACCTGAAGCCGACAGTGGCCAAATTATTGGGAAAGGAGTATGTACTGACAGGTGCAACTGACATGAAACTTGAGTCGACGTGTAAACGTACTCCGTCCAGAGCGTAGAAAGAGCCGAGAGAGAGAGAGAGAGAGAGAGAGAGAGAGAGAGAGAGAGAGAGAGAGAGAGAGAGAGAGAGACAGAGACAGAGACAGAGACAGAGAGAGAAGACAGAGAGAGAGACAAAGAGAGAGACACAGACAGACAGACAGGCAGACAGAGAGAGAAACAGACACACAGACAGACAAAGGCAGAGAGAGACAGAGACAGACAGCCAGGTAGACAGACAGACAGACAGACAAACAGAGACAGAGTCCCCTACTTCTAAGTATGTAGACAATCAACAGTATTCATAAACGATCCAAACAGACTGACCAAATATTGGCATAAAGTTATCCTGTTGAACTATAAAGCATACACACAAACAATGCACAGTCTCAAGAGTGACACACTTGATTCCATTTGCTTTTATTCTGGGATCGCAGAGTAGGAGAGATAAACACTTCCCTCTCTGGCATTAAGTTTTAAAAACACACACACACACACACCACACACACACACACACACACACACACACACACACACACACACACACCACACGCACGCACGCACGCACGCACGCACGCACGCACACACAAGAGAGCACTGTTTCCGGACTTACAGCTTATGGTGAGTTTGTAAATTTTGGGGGTTCTTCTCTCCTTGAAGACGATTAAAACAACCATCATGTTCCTGAGGTCTGTCTGACATGTTGTCAAGGAAACAGAACAGCCAATGAAAATGATTATGCAGGAGGGGGGGATGGCGTTGACTTGCTGTGTCATTCTTGTCACAGTTATGTCAAGTTTTCTATCATCTTCTTGTCTTATTTTCCCTTCAGCATGGAACAAAGTCAGTCAGAAAAGACGTTGGGGGAGGGAGTGGCAGGGTGGAGGGGGTGAGGGGATGAAGACGGAGCGCCCCTGAATGATGTACAGCTGATAATGGTGATAGATGTGTGTGTGTGTGTGTGTGTGTGTGTGTGTGTGTGTGTGTGTGTGTGTGTGTGTGTGTGTGTGTGTGAGGAGAGAGAGAGAGAGAGAGAGAGAGGAGAGGTGAGTGGAGTTGGACAGGGTTGGGTATGTCAACATTTTATCAGAGCATATTACTCCGCTTGTGAATACTTGACCTTTCCCGTCATTGAAAGAAAAAAGAGCACCTTTGAAATACATTGTACTGACATTAAAAACAAAAAAAAGCACGGGTGGGATGGGTTGGATGTTTGAAATTCAAATGTTTTTATTAACGGACCGACTTGAAATAAAAAAGACGACATGCTAAACACACGCTACCACGATTCTCTATTAGGAGATTGCATGTAAGTTTCAGGTTTATTATTCTGTCCCAAAAGACTGAGAAGTTTTGTCAATTTTCACAGCAGAACTTTTTGCCGTCGTGATGGTTTTGTCTTTTTTGGTTCATCTCACACTCAGTTTGCTCGATGTATGATATTGTATGGATTCTGTATCTGACTGTCGCGCAGTCTCTTTCATCACTCGTTAACAAATCTGATTTAGAGACTAATTTCGAAATAAGACTTCCAAATAAAATTGCATTTAAAGAAAAGGGACGAATATTGATCTTCGTTAGATTCCTTCACATTGTGGGATTATTCCCAATGAACATGCTTGTCGTCTCGCAAGACAGGGAGCAAGAAGTATTTCAACCGTTGAACGCGCCTGTTTGTCATCACCAGCGAAAACCTGCAATGCTGTCAAAATTAATTTAAAATAGAAAGACAGACAAAGCAGCTTTTTTTTTCCATTCTGTCACAGGTGAATTCCTTTAATTCAGTGTAATTTAATGGAATGAATGGAGTTACCAAGGAACAGCTTTCAAATTGTCGTATTCTCCATCTAGAAAATAGTTTTTTTTTAAACCACCTACTGAAATACAAAATTACAGTTTACACACTTTACTTCATTGTTCGCAAACGAGGCCGTTTATCTTAAAAAAAAAAAAAATCTTTTAAAAGATCTTAAAATACGTTGCCGGTATTGGACGTTCAGACCGTTTGGAAACCAAACATTTGAAGATGTTCTATTCTAGAACAAGTCAGTCAACTTTGACACAGTCCGGTCCGTTGTTTCAGGTGAGTTCTTCCGCATTCCCAAACCTCCACCTGTCAATCTTTCCCTCATATCTCCCGTTTTTTTTCCTCGCCCCCCCCCCCCCCCTCCTACCATTTCCTTGCCCCCCCCTCCCCTCCCCTCCCCGCTATTTCTTTTTGTTTGTTTGTTTTTGTTTTGTCTTTTGGTTCTACTGATGATTCTGTATGTAACAGCGATACATATTCAAATCTGTTTAGAATGTATAATTATCAATGTAAATGAACACACGACGAATAAATGAACACACGACGAATAAATGAACACCACACACACACACACAACACACACACACACACACACACACTCTCTCTCTCTCTCTCTCTCTCTCTCTCTCTTCTCTCTCTCTCTCTCACACACACCACACACACACACGCACACACACACGCACTCTCTCTCTCTCTACTCACACACACACATACACTTTCTCTCTCTCTCTCTCTCTCTCACACACACACACACACACACACACACGCGCGGTCGAGAGTCGTTCAGTCACCATGTGTTGGCGGAATGATGCCATCTTTGAGCAATTATCCAATATAAAACTTCACTCTTCCAAACGTTCTCGCCATGCTTGTTGTTGCTTTTTCTTTTTTAATGCTGATTTGGGGAAAAAAAAAGACATCATAATTACTTGAATATGATGATGATTTAGAATAAGCAAGCTTTTTTTAACATCAGAAATTGTCAGTATCTAAATCATTTACGAAGCAAACGTTGTAGGGACTTAAACAACTTGTGATCGGTACATAATTACAAAAGAGAAATTCATGCATGTAAATTTTGCATACTGTATGAAATATATCATGCAATCTATATAATACATTTTGTGCTTAAATTAATCATAGGCCTGATATATAGCTAATACATGATTTAGATGAATGAAATTAAGTACAAACTGTGATTGATGTAATTAAATAAAATCAAAGACTGAGAAACTGTGATTTACTAGTAGATAATTCACTGTATTTGTATATGACTTTGTCAAGTCCTAATTCAAAGAAATAACATTTTAGCGCAGCAAAACGTGAACGCAAATGACGTAATCATGTGACATAGTAGGGTCAGATACTCAAAAAACAGTATCATTTGTCGTCATCCGTGGAACTGAAGAACGTGGAGTACACCAGAAACCCCGGAGCCCCCCCCCCCCCCCCCCCCCCTTCCCTCCCATCCCCTTCGTCCGTCCCTGATAATTACAAACTTACTGGCACTGGAATCAAAGAAGCAATACGAGGTAAACAAGTCATTCAGATTACATTGAAATGGTGCTGACGATAATGCAATCCAGGTTTGTTATTGTCATCGTCGTCGTCGTT
>CM065723.1:73667480-73682480 GCA_033310375.1 Conus canariensis
TTTCATCGCGTGTTCCCGTCGCTAGAAGCAGTTAACATCATATCCAGTGTTCTAAAAATATTACTTCAGTCGGAGCTAAGCTGCTGGATTCCAAACCGACCGTTTGATATGATGTGTGTCTGTCAACATTGTGTTCACCCACCATGCCAGTCCTGCGCTTACTGAGTGTGTCTGCCATTCCATCTGTCAGTGTTTTGTGATGTCATGAAGGTAGACTAAGCTTTCAGTGTTTTAGTTGTTTTTGGGTTGATTGGTCGATGGGAGTGAGGGGTGGGGGTAGGGGTGGCGGCTTCTTAATCTGTTGCCAAAACATGCTGTATTCTTTTAACGCGCTATGGATTTATATGTGTAGGTAGATCAGCGCAATGGATTTATATGTGCAGGTATATCAGTAGCACAGGAAGATGTTTGAAGCCAGGGATGCAAACCAGAAAGCAGGAGAGGGGGCGGAGGGAGAGGTGGGGGTGGGGAAGGAGGGAGGAGTATAACAGTGGAACGTTCGAACAAAAAGAAAGTTGTAAAAGGACAGAAATTTGATTCCAAGAAATTATGTTCACACCGAAACGAGGGATTGGAGGGTGGGGGTGGGGTGGAGGGAAGGTGTCAGCATCTCCATTGAGGTCCACGCCGGGGGTCGCTGAGGTTCCGTTGGGATCCAGGGGCAAGGCCCAGGGATGTGGTCTAAGGAGGCCAATCTCCTGACATTGACGATGACGTCAGTTATTGAGGTGGGTCGGAGGCGTTCCTGTGGAAAGTAACGGGGTGTCTATATTCACTAAACAGGTGTGAGCAAAAATATCCATTTTTCAAAAAAGTAAGAGGTGAAGGCAAGAAGAGGGGTGGGGGATGGGGGCAGGGGGATGGAGGGATGGACATCCAGGACCCTCCTATTTCTACTCCCTGCTCCCCCCCCCTCCCCCCCTCTCTCTCTCCTCCGTCCATCCCGCCCCCTGCCTGACAGTGTATCTTGACAACGTACACAGATGCCGTCTGAAAGTAATCCTAGGTTTGGTCTCCAATGAAAATGCACCCAAGGCCCTGCTGCAGGATAGCTGGGACATGTTTACCAACCCTGTCTGGGCCTCAATCCTCCGTCAACCTCCCTTCGACAAATCAGTGATATAGAACTGTACGTTAAAAATGCAGAAAAAAAATCTGAAGAATAAAATCAAAATCTGTCAGTCACTCGAACCACTCAGGGGAAGAACAAAAATACTCTTGAGTCACTAAGACAACGACAGGATATTGTCATTAAACCATCGGACAAGGGTGTCACCATTGTGGTCCAGGACCAACAGCTGTACTGGCAGGGAGCACACAGACAACTGTCTGACACCAATGTCAACAAGCCACAAATCACAACATCACTCCTCCCTCAAAATCCAAAACTCAACTCAGGCACAGTCAACCGGGAAATCAAACAAAATAACTGACCAAAGACAGCCAGATTCCTCATGACAGACACCAAACAACACACGTTCTGCTAATGCTCAAAAGTACACAAACCTGACACACCCGACGGACCAATAGTCTCTGCTTGTAGCTGCACTACAGAACACACCTCACAGGGCTTGGGCTGCCTTCTCCAGCTCATGGTGCAAAGCCTTTGATACCTCCAAGACACAGCTGCCACACTCAGTATGATCAACTCGATCAACACCGACCCCGCTCTCCAACCCAGCTCCTCTTCATACTATTATAAGATGTTGTCTCTCTGTACACGTCCATTTCTCACGCTAATGGACTGAAGGCTTTCCGTTTCTTTCTTCACAGACAACCATCTAACCAACAACACTCACCCACAGTCACACAGCTAAGACTTGCAGAATCAATCCTCACCCTCTATACTTTGGAATTCAAGAACCACACTTTCTCGTACATCAATTGTGTCGCAAAGAGAAACCAAAAATGTCACATCACTATCCTATGATTGCTTTTTCTTGGGACTCCTGGACAGTTATCTATTGTTTTCTTACACAGGCCCGGCTTTAGTGCTCCATAAAAGATACATCAATGATAGGCTGGGAGCCACATCAATGCCAGAACAAGACCTCAACTTCTTCAACATTGTTCAGACTCTACACCCATCCATTAATTTCACATCTACCATTTCCATGTTAGGCAGGATCCGGGACACCTCCATTTCTCTCAAAGATGAACTACTTAAAATCTCTTTCCTACAAACCAACTGATTCATACTCATACCTGGACTACACGTCTTCCCACCACATAGCCACAAAACACAGCATTCTATCATCTGAATTTCTCTGCCTGCACAGACTCTGCTCCGACGAAGAAGATTTCACACAACAAACAGCCAAAATGTTTGAATTTTTCACCAGCCGTCGATACCCCAGTGCCGTCATCAATAATGTTTCAGCCGTACCACAATTGTGTTAAGAACAACTGGTTTATTTCAATGGATCAGAATACCTTTTGGTTTGCAGAATGCGCCTGCTGCGATTGCTAGAATACTGCGTCATCGAAATCTGTCAGAAACTTTAGTAGTCAATTCTTCTTCTTCTTTTTTTTTTTAATCACCTGATTGGCCACAAATTGGCGGAACCGGTGAGTTATTTCAAAGTGATTTTACAGAAACTGAAAAGTTTTGGACTGACTGCCAAGCCAACAAAACTGTTTGCAGGTTTCACTGAGTCTGAGTTTTTAGGGCATGTTTTGTCTCAACAAGGCACAATGACAACAGTTTGAAGTTGCAGATTTCTCATTCAAAACAGCAAGTGCCTTCACTCATTGATCTTTTCACTTACTATCGTCAATACGCGCCTGTTTTTGTCGCTGTTGTTGCCTCTCTCAGTCAGTTTACCAGCATGAACAGCAAACACTCGGTCACCTGGACGATGAATGTCATCAAGCTCTGCAGTAAATCCAGCAGATCCTCACTCCTCACCACGTCCTTCTGCTGCCTGATTTGCGGTGGAATGACGTTGTAGGTACCGACTCTTGGTGCAGTTCTCCTTCAGGAAAAGGATAACCATTCACAGCCCCTGATGTGTGCTGTTGCCAAACTGTCGCCTGCACAACGATACTTGACCATTGAACGGTGTAGCCTGCACAA
Organism: Conus canariensis; assembly: GCA_033310375.1. Lineage (NCBI taxonomy): Eukaryota > Metazoa > Mollusca > Gastropoda > Neogastropoda > Conidae > Conus > Conus canariensis. The sequence goes on from CM065723.1 coordinate 73,670,557, forward strand.
CAACGATACTTGACCATTGAACGGTGTAGCCTGCACAACAACGATATTTGACCATTGAACGGTGTAGCCTGCACAACAACGATACTTGACCATTGAACGGTGTAGCCTGCACAACAACGATACTTGACCATTGAACGGTGTAGCCTGCACAACAACGATACCATTGAACGGTGCCTCGCCATGGCTCGGGGACTTCAAGGGGTTTTCTAGATTTCCGACTTGACAGACCTTTTTCTTGCCAAGTGATGATCGTCCATTCACCTTTTTTTTTTTGCAGGCTTCAAAGGCAAACGACAACCAACTTCTGCGATGGACTTTGATGCTCCAGGACTTTTGTGTGTGTGTCAAGCCAATACCGGGACATTTCAACGTTTTCGCTGACACACTGTCGCGTGAATATCATGTGCTTTTTATATGTGGATTGTTTTTCCATGCACTATGCAGTGGCCAGCTGGATTCTTATTCAAGGAAAGAATGTTTTTCGCTCTCGTGCCTTGAACTTCTCTGGATGGAAAACACTGCTTCGTGTTGCTTAACTTTATGCGCGTTTCCTTTTTTCAGACTGAAAACCTACAGTCGCCCCCCCCCCCCCCCCTTTTCTCTATCGTGTGTATGACTACTGTGAGCATGTCATGGATGGATCTGATGCTATCTAATCTGTAATGTATTCGTATCATGCTTGACGTATTTTATGACATACTGAATATCATTCGTGAACATGATTTTGAAGTGTCATGCACTGATTTCAGATGTTCAAGATCTGTTATTTTGTAATGATTGATAAAGTTGACACTGTCTGCTTATGATGCGTTTCTTTCGTCGAAGCTGTTGAGTGCAGTGTCGGTACTTTTTGCCCTACCATAATTATTGTTGTTTTCCCTGTTACCCCTCCTCGGAATGAAAAAGAACATATTCTAAGGAGAAGAAGCTTGTTAGAAATTCTGCCCAAGTTCGTGGTCGTTTGAAATGGGTTTGTATATGAGAAGAGTCTGTCGATGAAATTACTATGCAAGCTTTGAAAGAGAAAGGATTTTAAAGTTTTTGTTTACCCCCTTGTGCCTTGGCCCTCCTTGTCACAGAAATAGTGTTGTTCGCATTCAGTAAACGTCACTGAATGAAGTGAACTAATAACACAAGGTGACTGGCTTTCACCTGGAGGACGGTCAGTTGTCTTAGAGGTCAGACTGGTGAGGGGCGTTGTAGTCGAGGGGTTAGGAGGGCGCATGGCTCATGGTTACTTTTTTTTAAAATTGGCGCACGAAGCGTCATTGTTGAAAGTAAAGATGACTGGCCTGTGATGAGGATGGCAAACCTCCAGGTAAGATGCGGTGACAAGGAATGAAAAGAGGAAAACCCAAAATCAAAATATTTCTACAGATAAAATTAAATAAGATCAATTTGTGTTTTTATTCCTTTCAGGAACTTTTGGACGCGGGACAAAGAGTGTCCTTTTCTTTTTTTTCTCTTTCTTTTCTTCTTTTAACTGAAAGGGGCACAGGCACAAAATCTGTTTTGTAATTTGCCTTGAGGTCGCAGAGATAGTGAAGAATTTGGGGGCAATGCTCAGTCCAAATTAAATATTAAAAAATGCTCGATAGATCTGTGAAGACAAGGAAATTTAGTCTTTTACAAGAAATGTTTGTGGTGCTGTTATGAGGCCAGTTTGTAAACGTGTTTGCGTTCGTAAAGACTTGGTCAATATTTCACTCTGAAAGGTATGTGAATGATAAGAATCATTTGAAACTATAATAAAAACAAAACAAAACCGCGTGTAAGTAGTGTGTAATTTATTTGTTAATTAAAAGGGGGAACTCTCTTCTATTTGTATGGTTGGTGTCGACGTTGCGGTTAATTAAAAGGGGGAACTCTCTTCTGTTTGCCTGTATGGTTGTGTGTCGACGTCGCACGAGCGAGAGTCTTGACGAATAATCCACTATCAACGTTATAAAGGAAACACATTCACACATAGGACTGTCCTACGTACGAATTATTTCCTTGATGATGGTGGTGGTGTTTTGTTTCTAGGGTATTTGCGCGAGCTCATGACTTTTATATCAATATTCCATCACCTGCGGTTAGCCCAACCTTTTCTTTCTTTCTTTCCTTTTTTTTTTTTCGATGTATGCCGATTTTTTTTTTTTTTTTTTTTTTGCCAGATCGCTGTGTATTGCTGAGAGTAGCTTCCCTTTATTATTGTTTGGAATGCATTTAGCCGTCGTGGCCTGCAAAATCAGAAAAATCCGAAGACATGATGTCCGTTTAAGAACTGATTCACTGACAACGACTGGAATCCTTGCCTGGAGACAAATTAATGTGACCCGAAGGTGGTCACTGCCTTGGTTTTTGTTCCGCTGCTGGCGACAGATGATCAAATGGAATCGACTTCATCTTGTCGTGTGGAATACATCTGGCCGCTGTTTCGAGTGTGGAATTATGTAGGATGTTCAAGGATTGCAACCGCCAGGCCGCTCCGATTCAAGCACACTCAACACAACTGGCCAACCATACTGACAGGTGAGCTGGGATCTAGAACTGTATTTTCCTGATCAAATGAATAGATCTGATTGCGTCTGTACCGGCCTTAGGTTTAGCATAGATCCAGTTGCATCGAATACTGAGTCAGTGTCAGACAATGAACTGCACACAAATCAAGGATTTTTCAGAGGAAATTTTATATACTCATGCGTCAGGAAAAGTATTTAAATGATCATAGATCTTTAGAAGATGTTTCCTTTCTGAGCTGTCTATCCCATTATCTTGTTTCAGTCGAACATTACCTGAATTTGAAACGGAATAAAGTCAAATTAGAGAGTAGCCAGGTCTGTGTATTTGTCGTGTGTGTGTGTGTGTGTGTGTGTGTGTGTGTGTGTGTGTGTGTGTGTGTGTGTGTGAAAAGCTGTTTACAGAATTTTATGAACTTCTTGCATCCTTGCAACTGGTAACAATCAAAACCTCATCCTGTTTGTGAAGGGATGATATAAATTAAGCTTAAAGGGTTTTCTTTTTTCAATCGTGCGCAGTATGATAATTATATTGATCTAGTTCTAGATCTATAGCCTCTAAAAGACACTCAGTTATCATTGGAAATAATCTGTGCCTTGAGGGCATAAAGGGAGAGAAACTGTTTAAGATCATTCTCCTTCTCACAGCCTGTTTAAGATCATTCTCTCACAGCTTTAAACATTCCCTCTCACAGCCTGTTTAAGATCATTCTCCTTCTACACTGTTTAGTCATCTCCTTTACAGCTTTTAAGATCATTCTCCTTCTCACAGCCTGTTTAAGATCATTCTCCTTCTCACAGCGTAGACATCCTTAAGCTGTTTAAGATCATTCTCCTTCTCACAGCCTGTTTAAGATCATTCTCCTTCTCACAGCTTAGTCATCTTTCACAGCCTTGGAGTATTTATTTTGTGCACTTTTATGCCTGTTAATTCAGAAGAAAACATGTTTTGTGGAAATTTCACTCGTGCATAGTTTTTGTTTTCCTGTCTACATAAAGATATTTGTGTGTGTGTGTGTGCGCGCGCGCGCGCGCGCGCGTGTGTGTGTGTGTGTGTGTGCGTGTGTGTGCGTGCGTGTCTCTTGTTCATGTTTCTCCCTTCTGCCTACTATATTTTAGGCAAAAATCCAAAATAATTTGGACAGTTTTTTGAATGGACCGAAAATGCAGCGTTACAGTATACGATTATGTGCAGATGTAGATGAACAGAGATAGAGAGCTGGAGAGGATGTCTCACATTCGAGGGTGAAGAAAGGTGAGATGTAAAGAAAGGGGGGGGGGGGGGGGGAGAAGAGATGGGTTGGGGGAGGTTGGTACGGACAAAACAGTAAGAGATACAGACGGAGAGAAGGTGGTGGAAAGGCAAAAGTGGAATAAGATTTCACATAGAAGAAAAAAAAAACAACTAGTGTTTAGGTGGTTTGGAGTAAGTAGCACATAAGCGTGGTGATGAGCGAGTTTTAACGGTTTTTTTTTGTTTTTTTTTTTGTTTTTTACGTTCGCCACTTGGAATGAAATCCACAGGGTTAGTAGACCTGGTCAAGTTCAGCGTCTGCATGGGAAGTCTGTCAGCAATGAATTGGCTTGATGGGATATATGAAGTGTTTAAAAAAAATAGTAGAAAAAAAGAATTATTGAATGGCTTCGATCTCGCTAAATCGATTCACTACAGGGAAGCTTTAAAGGGTAAGGGGAGGTGATCGACACGATCTTTACCATTGCTTCACTGCTCCTGCGTAAATTATGACGTCTGCTTGGGACAGTTCTGCCGTGGCTACTGAAGGCGAGTCCCACTGGTCTAGCCAGTCTGGCACATCGCTTGATGTTTCGCTAGGAAGCAGTGGTTATGATCAGGGTGCGCAGAACGACAGTGGAGACGTAGCAGCACGACCTGACGATTCCAAACCTAAGAGGAGGATGCTGTAAACAAAGATGATGAAGACGTTTTCGGATTTTATCTGCTGTCTATTCTGTGGTAGCCTCAGGCTGGAGGAGTCTCTTCCGATCCGCGAATTTCCCAGAAATCCCATTGATTAGCTGAAGGGAAAACAAAAATCGAAGAGAAAAAAAGTGTGTGTGTGTGTGTGGGGGGGGGGGGGGGGGGGGGGGGGGGGGGGGGATACACCTATGCGCATAGCTCTATGCTGATGCTGTTTGTGGTTTACATTCAGCTGGCACATATGCAAAAACAGAGTGATACAGAATAAACAAGGATCCAACGTTTCCCGCCCCGGCCTTCCTCCTCCCCCCCTCCTCCCCCCCCCCCCCCCCCCCCCCCCCCCCACACACACACGAAAAGAACCCAGCTCGCCGGTATAGTCCATGCACATAGCAACACCAGTAGGAGTAATGTGCAAACACAACTCGACATTCATCCCAGGCTGGTGACCTAATTTTTTGACCAGTCGTCTATGTACTCTGGTACATAGACGAAAATGAACTAAACGCATTTTAACCTGGATGTGGTCGACATGAAAGCAATCATCAGAGGGGAGGTGAAGACATCAAACAGAAATCGACAAAAGAATGCAGATTGTGTTCCCGTCGTTAATCAACGGCGCATATGTCGACGCTAATAGTGCCTCCAGTGCCATGTCCTCAAATTCACATGCAGTCTGAGAGCAAACACGCATACGCGCGTTCGCACGCACGGATGCGTGCATACTGGCGCGCGCGCGCGCGCGCACACACACACACACACACACACTCGCACGCACGCACGCACGCACGCACGCACACACACACACACACACACACACACACACACACACACACACACACACATATCATCATCATCATCATCATCACCCTAAAGGTTTTGAAGCTTGCCTGTATACCTGTCTACATTTAGTTTGGTGACGATGTTCGAGATCTAAAGCAAGTCACTCGTACACGTGAACACGTGTGCGCTAAGCGTCTACGCAGTGCGGGAAAACTGGGTGCAAAGCGGATCGCGTGGTGAAGAAAGGTGGTGATGATGATGATGATGGGTCAGAGTCAGAGGATGGGACTGCAACATGTTCAGGACAGGACCGTGCAGTGACGTTTTAGTACAGAGTTCATTGTGAGTCATGGGTTGAGAAGATGCCGAAAATCCTGTTGCAAGAGGCAGTAAAGGTTGTTTGTTCATGTCGTGCCCACAGTGGATTGTGTATATCGTTTATCCGGATGTGTTACTTGCACTCCAGTGCTCAGTCAGAGCGAATGCTGGTTTGAACTGAGAGTTTCAAGTTTTTTTTTTTTCTTTTTTTTTCTTTTTTTTTTTTTTTTTTACTATTATAAACACTATTTGTCAATTCTGCACTCCAGTGCTCAGTCAGAGCGAATGCTGGTTTGAACTCTAGAGTTTAACGTATTTATCTAATTTTTTTTATATATATTTTTTTTTATACTATTATAAACGCTATTTGTCAATTCTGCACTCCTGCTCTCAGTCAGAGTGAATGCTGGTTTGAACTGAGAGTTTCGCGTATCTGTCTAATGTTTTTGTTTTTGTACTATCATAAGCAATATTTGTCAGTTCTTTGAAAAATTATCATAAGCATACCCCAGCACTGAACGACAGAGGTAAGGAGACAGGGTTAATGTGGACCGACCAATGAAGAAAAGTTTGGGTAAGTTCAGAAGAATTCGCCATCCCGCATTCTGAGCTCAATGGTGTATGTGTGTGTGTGTGTGTGTGTGTGTGTGCGTGTGTGTGTGTGTGTGTGTGTGTGTGTGTGGTGTGTGCAGTGTGTAGTGTGTGTGTGTGTGCGTGCGTGCGTGCGTGCGTGCGTGCGTGTGTGTGTGTGTGTGTGTGTGTGTGTGTGTGTGTGTGTGTGTGTGTGTTAATATATCTTTTTTCAATGAGGAGTGAACTCAGAGAGCAGCTATACGGTGTGCTAGATCCTAACAGTTGTTGCTATGCGGAGACCGATTGGGAAGATGACAGCACACAACATTGAGCTCCAGAGTCTCTCTCTCTTTGTGTGTGTGTTGTGTGTGTGTGTGTGTGTGTGTGTGTGTGTGTGTGTGTGTGTGTGTGTGTGAATAGAGAGAGAGAGAGAGAGAGAGAGAGAATAGTAGTTTTTTTGTTTGTTTGTTTTTTTAAACAAGGAGTGCACTCAAAGAGCAGTTATACGGTATGCTAGATCCTGACAGTTCTTACGACATGGGGACTTCAGCAATACGGAAAGATCACAGCACACTATGTATAGAGCTCCATAACGTCCAGTGCGACCGTTGAGCCTTGCTGTGGCTAACTGCCTCTGCTGATTGAGAGAAAAAAAAAAGACTGCAGAGCTGAACAAGATGCGAGGTGAGGTTCGTAACCTGCTGTCGCTAATATGACTGAATCAAATGTTGAGACACCCCGCATTGCCTGAAGGGACACTCTGAGACTAACAATGAACAATCGCGAGCCTTGAAAGTTGAGCCAAGAACGCAACTATCTGCAGGGCAAACCAGAAAAGTGGGCAACGACTGAAGAAGGGAAGAGACGGATAGACAGCAGCGCGGTGAGGGAACAGGAATATGACCTACACACTGCGAGATCATGCAAAAGAACAGAGATGAAGATCACAAATAGCTGAAAATAAACATATTAGTTCTATCATGAACGAAAGCTTTAAACGACAACTCCAGATTCTTCTGACGCCGCACTGAGAAAAAGGGGAAAAACTGCATAGCGCGGGGCCGCTATTGCGCGGTGGCTATTTGTCATTCAACCGGTCTCTCAAAACAGTGTAACAGAAATAGCCAAAGCCAAGAGACGCAGCCTGGAGAATACTGTGCTGACAATCATTCAAACGTGTTCCAAGCCGGTTTTTTGTTAAATTCTCTCAAATGTTTTTTCCCTTGACTACTTTAGTTAAAACTACCTAATTTGCAACCAAAAATACCGACTTTGTGCGGGAATCCGGAATAAGGTATAATATACGGGGTCGGCCCGCTATTGCGTGGGGCCGCTATTGCGTGGGGCCGCTATCGCGCAATAGCGGACCCGCGCAATAGCGGCCCAGCCCCCATTCACCTTTGAAGAAAAAAAATTCAACAAATATACCTTGTTCAGACGTTACAAACAACAAACAAATAAGGCACAAGACATCACTCCCCAGATCACGGTCAGCATGAAAATTGTCACCATGGTTCCACACATCAACGGGATCAAAATCTTTCTGACCAGCTCAGAGGGTGTCTGGGTGACTAAGAGTGGAAGAATCTCACACTGGGCTCAGGAATTATTCCCCATGGCACGGCCGGCACCAGGATACCTGCTGCTCATGAGCTCTGTTCACGATCATCTGCTGAAGGCTGTCAGTTCGCAAGGACTTCTATTTGCCGATGACTGCCAGCTCTATCATCAGGTGAATACCTTCGAAGACGAAGTTACTTTTCACGATGAATCCAGGTAACTTGAGTGGCAGGTCTGTGACTGAAGTATTCTTCACCTACACGTTCACCTTCATCTATCCCGGAGTCTTGAAGACCGTTGGGGCGCCACAGAAGACCTCGCTACCAGCTTCCTCTATTCCTCCCGGTTCTCAGACGCTCTTAAGCAGTTGCTGAGTGTGAGGCCAGTCTGTCTGATATTGTCCACCCATGTCTTTCTCTGTCTTGCTCTGCTTCTGCCTCATCGCACTGTTCCTTGTAAAATGTTTTTTGCAAGTCCTATTGATCTTGATACATGACCACATCACCTCATTTTCCATCTTTTTACTGTGGACAACAGGTCTTCGATCCAGTGGTTTGCCTTTCTCTTGTCTGGACCTCCAAGTTGGTATGCGTTTCAGAAAAAAGCAAAATTATCATAATGAAATCAAAATCTGACGTCAGACAGCAGTGTGGTGAGCTACACCAGTCTGTCACAAGCAAACCATACCTCACAGTGACCGTCAACAACGATCGCCAGTAGCCACGTGACCAAGTGACAGTAGTACCAACTTAAACAAAGGCTACCCAGGACTCCTTTTAAATGAAATCTCCACATCTGCTCTGGTGTGCTGGAGAGCCTAGGCAGAAGTGTTCCAGTGTCGTGAGAGATGTACTCCAGGGGCATGCTGCAGAATCACCGATATGGAACTTTGAGGGCCACATATGCCAGCTTCTTGTTGTCCGCCATTCGGTGCGATAACCTTGTTGTCTGCACTTAGCTTTTGATCTTGCGTAACTCACCATGTGTGTGATTCAAAGTTGACAAGTTGACACTTTTAGATGTGAAGTGTGGTAAATATAGGGATCGTACCAAGTTCTGGAAGTCTGGAAAAGTTATGGAAAAAATGAAAAGGAATTTTCTAGGGCTGGAAAAGTCTTGAAAATACTCTTCTTTCCACCAGGGTCTGGAAGAGTCTTTAATATTTGAAGAATCATGACTTCGCTTGTTTTCTCATGTGCATACTCAAAAATATGAAAGATTTTAAACAAAAGAAATAAATAAAAAGAAAAAGGGGAAAAAAAGGTTAAAAGTTAGTGGTCAGGGATCTTCGAATCGAAGAAGTTTGTCCATCCATTTTCAGTGAAGAGCAGACGATGTATAAAACTTCCGTTTGTAGTCTCCCTTACATGAATTGCGCGTGTGCGATAACGCGAGTTTACTTCCGTGTTTGTGGTCTGTGCAACGGAACTCCAGCTAGGAACAGTCAAGACACGGATCCTGCTTCCTCTAGATCTGTGCCTCAGTGAACACAGTTGGCAGTGTGATGGCCCACGCAACTCGCTTAGGACTGACTACCCGATAGACTGTGACAGCAGACGTTGTGAGGTCAAATCCCGCTGACGTCCAACATGCTGTTTCTGACTGCCTGCACTAAGCCTTTGCTTGCACGTCAATCACCATGTGTGTGCTTCAGAAGTGACAGAGTTTTTTGTTTTAACAGGTTTGAATTGTGGTGGACAGACATGTTAGGAGTGACAGATTTTTTAAAACAGGTTTGAATTGTGGTGGACAGACAGGTTAGCGATGTGTCCGGGCGCTTTCGTTTGTCGCTTGAAGCCTACATGAGTGTTTTCCAAGATGGGTAAGTTTTTGCCGGCGTCTGTTCATTTATCAACAAGTTTAGGGGGACAAAAAACCTACAAAACAGATCTTAAAGAAATGTTAATGAACCGCCCCCCAAAAACGTGGACAAACGTATCACAAGACAAAACACGACGCGTTTCGACAGCTTAGGTCTTCTTCAGGCAAAATACAAAACAATGATTACAACGAAAATGAACGAGCAATCACTTACTTTCAATCGCTTCATCGCAAGATAGGCGTTGAATGAAAACGAGGCTGTCAGAAGGGAGATAATGTGTGAGTCAAAGTAGTAATGATGATAATTATATTATTCATGGTAATGATGATGATCAAAGTATTGAAACAAATAGTAAAGACAGGATTACTACCACTTTTGGTGATAATATGGCAACAGCAGTTGCAGTATGGGAGAAAGGAGAGTGGGTTAGAGGATTTTGTTTAAACAGATTGAAACAAAACATGATGGAAAGATGCAATGCGATTCAAGACCGAGTCACCTCCCTTCCCCCTCCCTTCCCAGTCCACCCCATTCAACAATAACAACAAAAATGGCAGTGCCGATCCTGATCCAAACGGGGAGAGGGGGGGGGGGGGGGGAGGGGACGGAGGGAGTCCAAGGATCTGTTCACCAGATGATGACAGATTGTCCATTGATTATAACAGCAGTGGATGCCACTGTTGACAAGTGAAACACTGCGTATGGCAGACCGTCCACTAAATACAACAGTAGTGGAAGCCTCTGTTAACAAGTGGATAACTAGTTATGGCAGACTGACCACTGAATACAACAGTAGTGGAAGCCTCTGTTGACAAGTGGATCACTAGTTATGGCAGATTGACCACTGCAGACCAACAGCAACTGAGGCTCCTGTTGACGAGTGGAACACTAGTAATCGGCTTAGAGAAATATAGATTGGTTTGGTAGAGCATTAGAAGTTTCTAGTCATATATCCATTGATAATTCGAATTTTCTATACTCTATATTTTGAAGAAAAGGCATATGAAGTTGCTTTGTTCATCCATGCCAACGGCTAATTGTAATGGTGGAAAATAAGTTTGTTTTCACGCATGAACTCACTTGCTCATAAAAGCTTATAAAAAGTGTTGTCTTCCTAGCCATTCTGTTTCCATTCACATGTTACAATAAACAAACCATCTTTGCCTGACATGGTGATGCGGTATGGGAACCAAGGAGGATGCCGAGTCCTTTCGATTGGGGGTCGAGGTGCCCACTCACCAAACTCCCCTTCTCCCACCTTCTTGCATTCACATACAAACCTGCCGATCAAAAACAGTTCAGCGATTGAATACATCACGATCACCCGCTTCTAACCGCGTGAGTTATTCTTAGGCCGTTGCGGAGCTGAACTAATCAGAAGCGTGAAAAGCTGAATCAACCAAGACGAAAGTCGCACTCCTCTGATAGCAGAAGTAGGTTAGTTGTGTCGAGCGATCTTCGAGTCTGTGCATGATTTCTCGAGGTGGGTGCAGTGACAATCCACCACTGGGAATATAATTTGAAACCTACAGCACTGGAATACGAGCGTATCTCTGATCTGTGAGTAGCTCGGAAGTTTAACAAGTCTTTGATCTGCTGTTTCGTGTACTATATCACGCGACCCAGCAGATGTTTAATCATCGTTGGTAAGGGACATATATATTGCATCTGACCATTGGACGTTCCCTGCAAATGCTTCTAGCAATGGTGTGTAGCTCCTTGCAATAGGAGAGTTGTATCGTGAGTCCATTGCGTAATCGTCGCAGCAAAATTATGAGGCTTAAGGCGTTCACGCGTGTACCGATTCCATCGTTCATCTGTGAGTGCCTTTTCCGCAGGTCTGCATTGTGTCTAACGATGAAGTATGGTCTGCCGTGAAACTATTGCATGCACGCGCACACACACACACACACACACACACACGCACACACGCACGCACGCACGCACAATACATTTTTTTTGTTTCGTTAAAAAAATAGAAAATATGTAAAAAAAAGATTTCCTTTCTGTTCCCTTTCCTGCCCTTTAACTAGCCCCCCCCCCCCCCCCCCCCCCTTACATTTTGATGTGTATTTATCGATTTGTTGCAGTGTGCTGTTACAGGGACCGTTTTTGGTGGTGGTGACACGGCTGGCTAATTTGGGTTTCTTTCTTATTCACCACAAACAATTGTTTCTGCAACAGATGTTGATAGATTGATGGAGAGGGATGGTGTTGATGACTGATATTTGGGTGGGGTCAGTAAAATATGTGGGTGAGAGATGTTATCGGGTGATGTTGATGGACAATATCGCAGGACGGATGTTTCATTTTGTTTGTTTTTATATATAATTGATCTCAGTATTTATTTATTTTTGTAAGGGGGAAGTGGCTGTTTTGGGTACTGTTGATGGTTGATGTGTATGGGCGGTGAGCGATCAGTCAGTCG
>CM065723.1:73684980-73794980 GCA_033310375.1 Conus canariensis
GCTGATCTGGCAAACAGCCTGAGGAGAGAAGGCTATCAGGTCAAAGTCCTCACTGCAGAAATTGGAGCTAGGGGGTTTGTAGGAACGTCTGCATACAGCCTCATGAAACAGCTCTCAGTTGCAGGGAAGGAAAAAACCAGAGCCCTGAAAGCAATGGCAGAAGCGGCAGAGAGGTGTTCAAGCTGGATCTGGTCAAGGAGGAACAAAAGTGAACTTCATAAGGTTTAACTTTCCTACAAATATCAGGTGTCCCTGTGGCTCAATGGTTAGAGTGCGAGTCATTAAGTGGAAAATGAGCATGTCCAGAGGGTCATGGGTTCGAATCCCAGCCATGGCTCGTCCCAAGATGGGGAAAAAAAGGGGCAGCAGAGGACATCCGGAGTCATGAACGGGTGTGGCCCAACCCCCTAGAGTGTCAGGAGATAAGGGCCGAAACACTTGCTTGAAGGGGGCTTTTCTTCTGAGGACTCTCTGCTGCCACGCTCTCCACGAGTTTCTTTCTACTGCTATTGTTATCGCTTTACTACATGAACAGAAGTATGTAAAGGTGTCTTTTTAACAGAAAGAACGCAAATCACTTAGTGGCTGTATGTTTTCTCGAGTAGTGATAGTAGACCTATCTGTCAGCTTCTTCAGGTGGTCCTTTCGCAGATTTTTCCCCCGCCCACCTCATGAAAATCCAAAGGCAGTTCGGAGGTTGTGGATCTTGGCTAGCAAGCCTGATATCTCAGTAAACACACGCTTGCTTTGAGGACGACAAGAAGCTCAGGAACCGGGTATGCCGTGGACACATGTAGGCTTGCTACTCATTGGCTTTATATGTGCCACACAACTGTGCATTTATTTCTTTAAATCGTTAGCTTTTACCAGCCACGAATCCTTTCTTTGTTTCTGTCTTCCTTCCTTTCTTCTTTCATTTTTTTCATTCATTCATTCATTCTTTTGTTTTTCTTTCTCTCATTCTCCTTGTATTTGTTGTAACAAACAGAATGAGTGTGTTATTAGTACACCAAACACAAGCGCATTAAGAAAACCCAGACGCTCTGTGTCAACACTAAAATATCAAAGTTCACATGAAAACGTCCCATCGGTAATAGAACCTACATATTTGCGTTGTGAATGGGAGTATTGTTAAGAAAAAAAAAAAAAAAAAGGGGGGGGGGGTGGATAGGAGAATAGAGGACCTACTTAAAAAAACAAACAAAAAAAAACAAGGAAAAGAAAAGGAAGGAAGGGAGAGTGTGTGTGTGTGTGTGTGTGTGTGTGTGTGTGTGTGTGTGTGTGTAAAGAATGGAGTTGAAGGGGGGGGGGGGGGGGGAATCCATCGGAGATGGACAGATAGAGGAGAGGTGGGGTGGAACTTGGAGGCAATGAAGAGGGGAGCTGTGAGACACACCGTGAAACAGGAGTGATGAACTTTCCTCCCCCTCCCCCTCCTACCCAAGAACACCTTGACGTCCAGATACTCCGGCTGATCCATTGAGATGAAAAGCTGTTGTATGTTTCAGGGTAATCTCAACGGTTTCGGCAGCCAAAAAGTCTCGAAAATAGATTTACAGATGGTTTTAGAAAGCGATGGTGCTGGTTCGAGAGTAATGTGTAAGAGAGCCAGGTAGTCACCGTGCGCGCGCGCGCGCGTGTGTGTATGTGTGTGTGTGTGTGTGTGTGTGTGTGTGCGTGTGTGTGTGTGTGTGTGTGTGTGTGTGTGTGTGTGTGTGTGTTGCGTGTGCGTACGTGCGTGCGTGCTTGCGTGCGTGCATGTGTGTGTGTGTGTGCTACCTGCGTGTGTGTGTGTGTGTGTGTGTGTGTGTGTGTGTGTGTGTGTTTTGCGAGCGTGTGTGTGTGTGTGTGTGTGTGTGTGTGTGTGTGTGTGTGTTTTGCGAGCGTGTGTGTGTGTGTGTGTGTGTGTGTGTGTGTGTGTGTGTGTGTGTGTGTTTTGCGAGCGTGTGTGTGTGTGTGTGTGTGTGTGTGTGTGTGTGTGTGTGTGTGATGGAAGAAAAACATCATTAAAGATAAGAACAGCAACAACAACAAATGATAATGACCGGCATTAAAGGATTAACAGTAAAGTTTTTCCACCTATTATTTTCTGTAACATTGTGTCAGGCAATCCTGGAGCCAACGGCAATGTAGAACAACAGCCACAGTGCTTAAAGTCTGTAATAGTCTGCTTACTCCAAATGACATGATGCGTTTGATTTGAGATGATATGTGACATCTGTTAAAACTGAAAGTTGATATATGCTGTCATCATTGTGCTTTTTTGTGCATTGGAATCGTTTCTTTCTTTGTGCCTGTTAGTGAAAAAAAAAAATTATAACGCATTCTGTCGGTTCTTAGGGAGCCGGGAGGGATAAAGAGTGAAAGGGGTAGAGTGAGATGGGGAGGGAAAGGGATGACAGAGGGGGACGAAGATGGGGGTGAAGGAGAGTATTGCCTGTTTATATATATATATATATATATATATATATATATATATATATATATATATATAAATGCTTATCACCAAAAAAAAATCATTCGTCATTCTCGCTGCTTTTTTTTAGTTACCTCAGCCGCATGAAATGTTGCGATTGCCATTTGTGTATTTTAAATTGAAAAATGATCCACATTAAATGTACAGCTGATTAACTCTGTGTGTGTGTGTTCGTTCGTTCTTTGTTTTTACGTCTTTTCACCATAAGTGATATTAGACTCTGTGTGTGTGTGTGTGTGTGTGTGTGTGTGTGTGTGTGTGTGTGTGTGTGTGTGTGTGTCTGTGCGTGCGCGTGCGTGCGTGTGTGTGTATATGTTTAACCAACTGTTACTAAATACTACAACTGTGTCAAGGGTTTCAAAGTCCGTTCGTTTTTCTTTACCGAAAAGGATTTTTTTTTTTTTTCGTTTTTTGATTTTTTTTGGTTGTTTTCCCATCTGTGAATGGGTGACAGGCTGGCTCCTATCAATAGAGGTGCATTCATGCCAACAACAAAGAGTTTGGCGCTGGCTAACTGAGTGACGGTGTGTCTGTTTTGCCTCCCAGCCTGGCAGAGAAGCATGGAAAAGAACGAGGTGCTGAAGAGACCGACCATTGGCATCATCGGCATCCCCTTCAGCAAGGGACAGGTAGGTGACCCCGCTTGTGGGCCCCTCACGCTAGCAGCTGACCCCGTAAGCTAACAGCAGTGCACACGCTTCCTCGCGGATGAATATTAGCCTTCACTCATTCTTTCCCACAGCCGTGTGTACCCACAGTGTACGTGTTGTCTGAACATCACACCAGTTCCAGGTAGCGCGCGTCTTCAGCAAAATGCCCACGCGCTGGAAGATACTGTCTGTTGCTGGCGCGCGGGCTCCCTCCCTCCCTCCCTCCCTCCCTCCTCTCTCTCTCTCTCTCTCTCTCTCTCTCTCTCTTCATATACTGACCATGGATAATGCGGACCGAGGCACTGACACGGTTCTCACTGAACGTGCGTAAAGCAGATGATACTAGGGTGTGCAATCATTTTATCAGGCGGGGAAGAGTGTATTACTGTGTTTCATGACAGAAATCGTATGTTCTTTCAAAACATCCTTTCCCTGCGGTGGATTCCCTTACTTAGTGCATTATTTTCAATACACATCTTTGTGATTAATGGACAGAAGTGCCGAAATTCAACGCCAGCTGGTCTGTTTGGCACTGCTGTAAGGATACGGTGCTGCTGTGAGCATAGGGGTCCCTCACACGCTCCTCCTCTTCTTCCAGCTCTCGGGCCCTGCTGTAGCTATGCATGCAGCGGCATGGATGGGTTGTGTGTCATTCTGTGTGTGTGAAGTGGGGTGGATGGGTTGTGTGTCACTGTGTCATTCTGTGTGTGTGAAGTGGGATGGATGGGTTGTGTGTCACTGTCATTCTGTGTGTGTGAAGTGGGATGGATGGGTTGTGTGTCACTGTGTCATTCTGTGTGTGTGAAGTGGGGTGGATGGGTTGTGTGTCACTGTGTCATTCTGTGTGTATGAAGTGGGAGGGATGGGTTGTGTGTCACTGTGTCATTCTGTCTGCATGAAGTGGAATAGATGGGTTGTGTAACACTGCGTCATTCCATGTGTATGAATAACTTCCACTGTGGAAGTTCTTTTTGTGAAAACACGTTTGTTTTTGTCTTTGATTCATCACATATTAGGAAGAAAGTCAGGGGAGGAGGTCTCCAGAGAAGAAACCCCTCTCAGACAAGTTTTTTTTTTTTTTGTGCTCAGAATTCCACACACTCTAAAGGGGCCGGGCCGCATCCAGGTTGTGATTCCAAGATGCCTTCTGCTGCCAGATTTTACTTCCTGGCGCTGCCGGTATTCAAACCAGTAACTTCTAGAGGCGTAGGCGTCTCAAGGCGTTCTCTTTTTAGACGGGTACCTTTCCCGCGCCGCTATTGGACACTCGTTCTCTAAGTCCGGAAAAATGAAACCTCATGAAGTTCACTTCTGTTCATCCTCGACTAGAACCAGCTGAAACTCCTTTTAGCTGTCTCTGATTTTAGGGTTCTAGTCCACTTACAACAACCCATGAGATCATAGGCTGACGAGTCGATAAACCCCCGTGCCCCAATTTACATGCCGAGCCCTTTGGTGAAGAAGCCCGATTCCCTCACGCTGCCGGCTAAACTGGCATACTCGTTGGTGTTGTAGATGAAAACCTTGCTCCATTCTGCTGTCATATGGTGGTTCTGTGAGTGCGATCAGGATCAAATGGTTTAGAGGACCCGAGCTGAGCACAGATCTGGTCTTACGCCTCTGGTCCTCACGATCTGTGGATGGTGGTCCCATCCTTGAATGTCTGCTGTGCACTCCCAGTCACCCTCCATCCACTCCATCCAGTGAACGCCGATTCCATGCTCTTGATGTCACAGCTGTTCCAGACCGTGATTTGTGGCCTCCTGCCGTGTACATGTCGTTGCTGGAGCTTCTGATGGTTAGAGTTTCCTCTGGCAGTGCTCATCACACGTGCGGTATCCTGACGCATTTGGCTGTGTCTCCGTCTGTACCATCCCTGGGTTAGTACTGTTTTGCTCAGAACGTATTCAACGGTTGGTTTGCACTGACAGCGCGGACACGCAAGATCACCTAATTTCTTCCATTTCACCAGCCAACTAGCCAGCCGGCCAGTCAGCCAGTCAGCATAGCCAGACGGACAGTCAGTCAGTCAGTCAGCTGTGCGGTCGGCCAGGCTGCAGGCAGCATGACGTGCATGGTGCTGTGATGCCTGTGGTGCTGGGAGCGGTCTGCCTGCTCTGGCAGCTGTGGGTCAGTCCACAGCGGGCATGTGCCTGCCCCCGACCCTCACCCCTCATCAACCCCCACCCACCCCGACCTGACGCCTGTGTATGTCGCCGTGTGTTGCAGCCCCGGGGAGGCACGGAACATGGGCCCGCCATTCTGAGGGAGAACGGCCTTATTGCCTCATTGGAGCACTTCGGTCAGCGCTCTCTGTCTGTCTGTCTGTCTGTCTCTCTGTCTGTCTGTCTGTCTATCTGTCTATCTGTCTGTCTGTCCCCCCCCCCCTCTCTCTCTCTCTCTCCTCTCTCTCCCTCTCTCTCTCTTTCTCTGTATCCGCACACACACACACACACACACACACACACACCACCATCCCGCACACGCACACACAACGTACGCACGCACGCACGCTGTGTGTGGTGTGTGTGTGTGTGTGTGTGTGTGTGTGTGTGTGTGTGTGTTGTGTGAACATATATATGCAAATGATGATTTTTGTGGAATGACTGTTCAGAGAATGGCATGTCATTATTGACTGAAAAAAATAATAATAGTAATGATGATGATGATAGTTCTATTTCTTCTTCTCTTTCCTTCTTCTTCTTACGACTATTATCATCGCTATTATTATTACTATAGGAAGATGAAGAATGATAATGATTATGATAAACATAAAAAGGCAATAACGATGACAATGATAAAAGTAATAACAACATTAATTATGATGATAATAATAATAATATAATAATAATAGTGTCTATGGTAGTAACAACGATGATGATGATGATGATGATGATGATGATGATAGGAGATAAGTAAATGACAGAAATGATAACTGTATGATTGAAAATGATTAAAGATAAAACAAACATTGAAGATGTAAAGGACACAACACAGACACACACAGACACACAGACACACAAGACACACACACACACACACCACACACCAGGAAATAAGTAAATAACCGAAATGTTAAGTATATGAATGAAAATGATAATGAATAACACAAACATTGAAGATGATAAAGGACACACACACACACACACACACACACACACACACACACACACACACACACACACACCACTCACCGCTCAACTGCTCAGTGGACGAATAGACAAATCACTGCACTCCACACGCACGCGCACACACAGTCACAAAACACACACACACACACACACACACACACACACACACACACACACACACACAACACAAACACACACACACACACACACAGACACACACACACGTACATTGATCCTGCACATTCCTTACTTGCATCACTTCATTACTGCATACTTGCCAGTACACACACGTAGGCAGTAGGGTGGCATGGGGTAAAACGCCCCCCTGAAGCAAAAAAAGCGCTGCAACTTTCCTTGTTGTAGGCACAGAGAAATGCAAGTAGGCTCAGACTCTGGAGAAATGCCTATGCTACAAACTGCCACTGACACAAATTGATACAAATAAACGAAAAGTGCTGGTAGGTGAAAAATGAAAAAAAAAAAATGTTGGCCATCTTGCCCCACACACAGGGCAAAACGCCCGAACACATGGGGCAAATCGCCCATAGTAGGCATTTAGCCCCATGAGTGTGGGCGTTTTGCCCCACAATTAACACTTACGGGAAACCATCAGAAACTGCCACCACTAAATAGCTGAAGGAATTATATGCATGTTTTGTACAGCTATCATGTCCTTCAGCTATTAGTATCATGTCCGACAGATCAGTCATCTGAATAACAGTTGGGGCAGATGAATATAGGAAGTCCTTCAGTGCATTCCTCATGGGCCCAGTGACGGCAGGGCTGGCATTCGACCCACACTTCTCCTGGTCTGCTGCAACTGTGTGGTTCACAGCAGATGATACAGGGCCAGTCCTCCTCTTCCTCACTGGTATTTTCCTCAGCTGTCGCTGGCGTTTTCTTTCTCTCCTGTCCAGTCTTGGCCTTGTCATCTGTTTCCACGATTGTTTTTTGGCTGATTTCTTCTCTGCATGCTTTTCTGCCAGAGCAGCTTTGCATTGCGATGAGGTCAGCAGTGCTGCAGACTCTGTTCTTCTCGACCTTGGCCTCTTCACTGGCAGCTTTGGAAGAGGGGATAAGCCGTGGATGGTTTCCCTTATACCCTCAGAGGTTGCTGAGGCAGAGAGCTGCTCCTTTTGGACTGGAGAGTGAAGGTAAGATGCGGCCGTAGTCGGGGTGTTTGGTTCTTCCGTATGCGTTGATGGTTCTCTAACTTGAGGCAGATCACAATTGTGGTGGCTAACATCGTGGCCAACGCGGGTAAACTGGACGGTCAGGTGTGGTGCGAGTGGTTGGTTTGTGGAGTTTCCATACCGTTGTACCACCTGGTGCTGGTTATCTGTCACCACAACGGACCTGTTGAGAACTTTGCTGGCTGCTATGATCTCCAACTCTCCAGGCAGGGAGGACGGCTCTGCCATGGCAGTTATCCATTTTTCCAAGGCGGAATACCACAGCCATGCAGGTAGATCAGCATTGATGGTGGGCATAATCATTGTAGTGGTCACACATGTAGTTCTTCATCTGGCAACAGTCTGGTAGAGGTTTCATTTTCTGCTGGAAAGTCGTCTGTTGAACAGTCTGCACCGGGTGGCTGGTGGAAAGGGAAATGTTCTCACTGGAGGCGTCAGCTGTTGTTTCTGCTCATCTGTGATAGGTCTCCTCTTCTTGCTCATCTGTTACCAGTGCCCCTTCGTTGTCGGCGTCAGTGAAGGCGTTGGGATCAAACGGCCACAGACCGCAGGTCTTGAAGCCGTGGACGGCTCTTTCAGGCAAAGCTGTCCTCAGGAAGGCCTTTCCAGAAAGACCAGCCATGTCATAGATCGAGATCCGTCGTCCTGGATTTGACACCATCCAACTGTCAGCTTCAGCGTTGAAAGCACTCTTCAGAGGCTTGAAAACAGGGTCTGTCGAACGGTTGTAGTTTGTGCCTGCTGTGACGGGACAGAGTTAGCAGTTCTATTCTATGCTGTCGACAAAACTCTGTTGCGTCCAGAGTCTTGTGGTTATGGTGTCCGTCCAGCAGAATGAGGTGAGGGTCATGGCGAGAGCAACCAGTGACCATGGCGAAATGATAGAGCCATTTTAAGAACAGTTCAGAATCTGACCATCCGCTTCTGGTGGTGCGTCTTCAGGAGTGTGTCCACCATTCGCTTCCTAGGAAAAATAGACACAGCTGGCAGAAAGACGCCTGCTGCGCTGCAGGCACACACGACCGACATCAAAGTTCCACGTTCAGCACTCGTGGCTTTCCCGACCTGCCACATGCCTTTCGAGGCCAGTATCTTCCTGGGCTTTTACACGGTTGTTAATCCAGTCTCATCCATATTCCAAATTCAGGATGGTGTGTAATCATGATTTGCCAAGCATTCTTTGTACAGTTGAAAAAAACTGATGCACTTGAGGCTTGTTGAAATCTACAGCGCGAGCTAAGCTAGCTGCCTGAGGCTGCCGAATGCTTAGTCTATGGCGCATGAGAAAACCTGCACCCAGTCTTGTCCTGCCATTCGTGACTCCTTGTGGAATGGGTGGCTGATCCCCACTCTTCCTGCGACATCAAAGGCAAGACGTTGCATGTCCCGCATCTTCAGACCAGAGAGTCGTCTCTGCATGTCTAGAACATGGATCTTCAGCTGTGACTCCGCGTCAGACGGCAGGCCACTGCGATATCTTCCAAAATTCAGCGTTCCAGGTTCAGTCACTTGACGGTCCCTGTGACGCCGAAGAGTACGTGCAGGAACACCAAACTCTTTACTGGCTCGAACCAGGGGAACTCCCTCAGAGATGGCTTTCAGTGCTGCTCCCAAGTTGTGCTGGCTATACTTGCTCCTCTCAGATTTCCTTTGGTAGTGTCTCACCATTTTCATCTGCAAAAAAAAACACACAAAAAAAAACACAAAAAAACGTAAGCAACACTTTCAGTATTGTCGTTACCACAAAACTAGTTCCATACAAGCATACATACCAAGACACTCAGATGCATATATTCATAGAAACACGCATGCTCAGGCATACACACATACAGACACACACAAGCATGCACGCACACACACACACACACACACGCGCGCGCGCACCATACACACACACGCACACACACACACACACACACACACACACACACACACACACACACACACTAGGTTAGGTTGTGAGGTATTTTTTCGGAAAAAATGAAGAGCATCAATATGGGGTATACATTGTGAACAATAATGCTGCCATAACTCCTTTCAGATTCATGTCTTGTTGGTTTTTACTGTATTGTTGATAATAATAACAGTGGTCAGCAGTAAAATTAAGAGAAAAAATTTGGCCACCATTATGAAGTATTATGCATAATGAATATTCATTATTTTCTAGAGTGTACCCCGTAAGTCTAGCACAGAAAATATTCGCACTTCATGTTCAGATTTAAAGTATTTGATAGTAATTGGCTCCTAGTCCTAGATCGTTTGAAACTTCGCTTCTCTTTTTTCTATGGCTGCGTTTGTTGACCAGCCAATGAAAGCTATTTATTACCAGCTATGAGGTCAAACCTGCTCTTGCAAACAATGTGATTACGGTGCTGCTATAAAATCCAAATATAGAGAGATAGAATCATTTATAGCTATTTAAATATTTGGTAGTTTTGAATTTACAAGTTTCATTGATATTCACAAAAGCAAAACAAAAGGAAAGCGACCCAGATAATGTTGATAATTTCATATACCCATAGCTTTAATTGAATTCTTTTCACAAATGAAATCTTATTCTTAAACTGGATGTTTTGTCTCTCAGCAGAGCTGTTTCATGTCTATAGCAGCTATAAAGCCTTTGAAACACAATAATACTTTGAGAAGTTTTACATACGTGTATTTCTTTGCATTTTGCTATTGACATACAGAAGTAGAAAAGTCAACTTTTTAAAAAGTCAAATCAAAATAATGAGTAGTTCAATCAATGAGACGATAAACCGAGGTCGTGTGTGCAACATGCACTCAACGCACGTAAAAGAACCCATGGCAGCAAGAGTTGTACCTGGCAAAATTCTGTAGCAAAACACACATCTGCAGGAAAACATATCCACAAGCATACAGGAAAAAAGGGTGGCGCTGTGCTACAGCGACGCGCTGTCCCCGGGGAAAGCAGCCCGAATCTGTGTAATATTTGTTGTGTACATGTAAGCTAACTGGTATCTACGACATGTATAGGACATTTTGCAAATGTAATAAGTTTCCATGTATGTGATTCAACTTGCTTCTTTGTCCCAGTATGTGTATGCCTGCACACATCCACACATGTAGAAATCTGGTATTGATTAGTAGACCACTCATATCATGCTACTGACATTCAAACCAGTTGTGATGCGTTTCACCGGCTGTATGTCAGTACGGCGAAACCGTACTCTTTTAAGTGTATGTGTGCAAGCTTATAAGTGCGCACGCGCGCACGCGTGTGTGTGTGTGTGTGTGTGTGTGTGTGTGTGTGTATGCGTGTGTGTGCGTGCGCACATACGCACGCGAGGGCGTGTGTGTGTGTGTGTGTGTGTGTGTGTGTGTGTGTGTGTTGTTGAAGTTCTAGTGTGTGTGTCTGAATGCACGCACGTGTGTGTGTGTGTGTGTGTGTGTGTGTGTGTGTGTGTGTGGTGTGTGTGTGTGTGGGGCGCGCTTGTGTGGGCGCGCTTGTGTGGGCGTGCGTGTGTGGGCGTGCATTGTTATCGCTGTTCCTCTTGTTGAAGTTGGTGGTGGTGTGTGTGTGTGTGTGTGTGTGTGTGTGTGTGTGTGTGTGTGTGCACAAATCAGTAGGCACACGTGTGTGTGTGTGTGTGTGTGTGTGTGTGTGTGTGTGTGTTGATGAACATACATGAATTTACGCATGAATATATATATGAGAAAGAGAGGATGGGGTGGGCTTGTGGTTCACCTAAATATTCTGAGCATGAAACAGAGGGAACACGTGTTCAGGAGTGGCTGACTGTGAATGCAAGCCAAATTTCAATACTGAGCTTCCATTCAGTGAAGAAGACAAACAAATCACGCTGGGCGCTGGCCAAACACGCATTTTGTCTATTCATTCTGTCACGGGGAAAAAGACATACTCGAGTATGTTTTCTGAGACCGCAGGATTATTATGGTGTATAGAAATGTGTTCTTTACACACTTTGTAGTGTCAAAGCTGCGAAAACACAGCCCAATAAGATCTTTAGAAATGACTGTACTGCCGACTGTGGGAACGCACAGGCTAAGGACGTCTTTGGTACCAGCTCTGCCCTGCGGCTAATGAAAACAGAAGGAAATGAGAAAGGAAGGAATGAAGATTTCATACATGCGATAGGTTCGTTACTGTGTGAATATCCCCATGTTACTGTTTTTGTCATTTGTGTCACGTCAAGAACAGTCACATTTACCATGTGTATCACAGTGCTCCGACTAAATCAATCACTGCAGTCTGCTCCAAGATCGAAACTTCATCTGTTACATAGTTCTCTTTATGACAGGAATTTAAGTTTATGACCATAGAGATTTGCAATATACGTTTCAATGAGCAGGATGCAAAATGAATGATAAAACACCTACCTCACAAGTTGAATAGCGAGATCAGCCAAATGGCGGAAGGTCCACTCGATCAGAAACACGTGGAGGAGGCTGCTCCACTTTACGGATGTACGGCTCATGCGCAACACTCACAAGTTTGTAAGCGTGATGCCAGTATCACAGAATGATATTAACAGGGGATATGTTCACACACACACACACATACACACACACACACACACACACACACACACACACACACACACACACACACACTACGCCTCGATTCTGAACCACAGGACTGTAAATGAAGAATAACGGTCATTGCTGCTGCCCATGGACAAACGTTGGACCTTAAAGCGTCCTGATAGTTAAGGCCTGCGATCACTTCTAACTGTCCCACAATCGGCGAGACTGCATGTCCCCCAGTTCAACGGGTGGAAACACCTCCAACCTTCCATAATCCCTCCACCCCCACCCCCACCCCAACCCAGGTAAACGACACTGGTCAGCCAACAGTTTTTCTATAACACATGTAAACACCATCAACGTGTCCCAGGGTGGATAGGTCCAGCATTTCTCCTCCTCCAGCTCCAAAAGTCAGAAGCATCAAAACATGTTATTTCATCGATCAGTAGGGTTATTCAACATAAATCCAGTCACAAGCTATATCTTCTACTGCGTACACAGGCTAATACTCCTGTGGACACTCCCTGTATAGACAGGCAAGTATTAATCCCATCTGCCCAACAAAGGGAGTGGAGTTTTGTGTGCAGGACCGTTTTTTATCCCGCCATTATGGCAGCCATACTCCGTCTTCGGGGAAACAAGCTATATTATTCTTATATAGTGGGACATTCAGGCTCTCACAAATCCCTGGCATCCTCTGATTCGGGGAGGGTGTTGCTAGGCCTCTCGGCCTTTGGGCCTGGCCATAGTGATTCTAGAGGAACGCGGCTTATTTTTTGTGTTTTTGTTTTTATTAGTGTAGATAGGGAAGATCTTAGTTAAAAATCATAATTCTTTGGAACATCTTTTAAATTTGTAGTCAAAATAAATACATTTGTGAATTCTAATGCCTGTTCACTGACAGAATGTTGTAGCATATTCTGCCCAGCTCTATGCTCTGTCTAGTATATTTGTGAACGTGTATGAAAAACTTTCTCTAACGTCTCACACTATCATATTACCTTCACACTGGTTCATTTCCAGGCTCAACTCTCTGTTCGAGTGAACGATATGCTCTCTCTGCCCCTGTCCTCTTCTTCTGCTGCTGCTGCTGCTGCTGCTGTTGATTTGTTTTGGGTTGACTTCAGTGTGGTAACAGCCCTGATATGGCCCTTTCCGGCTGGCTGGGCTGTAAGCAACATCACTAACTTCATTATTTCTTCTCGTTCGTCTTCTTCTTCTTCTTCAGCAGTTACTTGCCTGTTCTGGGCTGTCACCTCAGAATGTATATGTCGCTGTGTCGGCTGAATTAGATATATACACGGTACATATAAATCTAAGCTACCGAGTTTATTTAGTAACATCCCACAATTAATCAAATAAATCCATAACATCTCCAAATACTTCTCAGTAACATTCCAAACAAGCCCAACCAAATAAGAACACAAAACTGCTTGTGTGATAGTGTAAACACACGCAAGAATACAAATCTGCTATAGAGTTGGCGGGAAACGGGCGGTGTAGATTAGGTTCATAGTCTGCACCTTTTGAATGCATGGTAAAGCTGGCTAATAAAGCAATAATTATGTAAGTAACCGTGATTCTCAAGGGAGCACGTTGCCTAGCTACTAAGATCATCCAGAAGAGAAAGAGGTGCAAGCGGCAGGCAAATAAGAGGAAAAACTCCAGAAGAGTAGACAACTGGATTTAGTTTCCCAGCCTGCTGGAATATTGAACAGCACATGCCTAAATTCCAAAATGTTTCCCTTCTCTTTTCAGTACTTTGCTTCCTGACAACAATGATGAAAATAAATTGATATGCCATACAAGTTACAAAATAAAAAAGACACAAACATACCTTTTGAATCATCGCTGACATTGTTTCAACAATGACGCCCCCGACGCCATAATTTACATCTGTTCACAGAAAGCATGCGCATAAATGACGTCATCTCATTATCTCCTGCCTGGCAGAGAACGAGAGCAAGCTGATCTGTGTGTGTGTGTGTGTGTGTGTGTGTGTGTGTGTGTGTGTGTGTTACCTGGGGTTGTGAGGTAGTGTGTCATAGCTTTTGCCGGGGTTGTGCGGTAGCGACAATTTGTGGGGTACTATTTCCCTACACCCCACAACTTTGACCCTACAAACTGTTGCCAAATGCTACGGGGATGTTGCTGATGTATCTATTTCATCTACTGTAGAAGAACGTTTTCCTGCTAGGATCAACACACACACACACACACACACACACACACACACACACACACACACACACACACACACACACACACACTCACCAGTCGTCACTTACCTAATTTACGATAAACCAAGTATGGGGCAAAAGGCCCAATGAACGGGGCAAAAAGCCCACCCTAGGCGTCTTGCCCGGTGAAGGTGTGGGTGTTTGACCCCCAGACTGACCTGCTGTGAACAGAACGGTCAGACAGCGGGAAGGAGGGGAAACAAACTGGCGCCAGCATCACTAGCATCGAGTTGAAATATTCTTAATCAGTACGAATACAAGGCTTTTCCATTTCATTTGTTACATGTATGAATTTACTTAAAATGAATACACATAAGAAATTACTGAAAACAAGCCCAAAAGAAACAAATAAGTCTGTAAAACTTACCGTTTAGTTGGGAGTTCTCTTTCTCCTCTCAGAAGCGTCTTCTTTGCTCAGGATTCAGGTCAAGTATCACGTGGTTTGCTACATAACATGTTCTCCGAAATACGGGGGATGGGCGTTTGACCCCACCTAGGCGTTTTGCCCCATGCTACCCTACATAAAACAAGGGATCCCGAAAAATTCAAAAGTCTTATCATCTCATGTGTTTAGTTCATCTGATCTGCCATCGAAGAGCCCCAGAATGAGTGTGCCCCGTTCTCTTGAAGTCTTCGCAGTGTTGGTCCTGAAATGATGCCAGTATGTAGTTGTGGGGGTGTTTTTCGCTCGTTCGTTTAGTCTGGATGTGCGACCGCTTCCTCGCTTGATGTCGAGTTCAGCAGGATTGTCTGTAGTATGGTGGCTTCAGTCTTGTTCGTTGGGGGTAATTCTCTAGGTTTCCTCTCACATCTGATGGCCCTAGCTGTTTTCCCACTTCTTACTGTTGCTATGCCTGCCAGTGTGTCTGCTCTATCATTTTCCTCAACACCCGCATGTCCAGGGCAATATTATGAGCTTTTCCAATGGAAGGCTGCACATTTCTTCATGCCAGTGTGGTTTTCCATGACGCTTTCCACTTTTTGAAGCAGGTTGAGAAGACGAGAAAGAAGAGACTGCAGTAGGAAGGGTAGAGTGTATCATTTTGTCAACGTTCTTGCATATTATTTTACTCTGCCAGTTGACTCGCTTGTAGTATCGACATCATTGCTGTTATGATTTGAGCATCCCATTGGTTCAGGAGAAATTTGATTGATATTCATAACCGTAATCTCTCTCTCTCTCTCTCTCTCTCTCTCTCTCTCTCTCTCTCTCTCTCTCTCTCTGTTATGATTATGCAATGTCTTCGGTTACCACCTACCCTCATCCCCAACCTCCCGCAGGGAACAAGGTCATTGACTACGGCGACCTGAGCATGGAGGTGGTGGAGGACGACAAGCCATGGAACCACGTGAAGAACCCCCGGACCGTGGGCCAGGTCAACAAACAGGTGAGCAAAGACCACACACACACACACACACACACACACACACACCACACACACACACCACACACACACACACACACACACAAACAAAAACAAAATATCGGAGTTAAGTCAGGTTAACAAACAGGTGAAGAAAACTGGAGTTTTGATCAGGTTAATAAACAGGTGAGGATAAAAACGGAGCTTTGGTGAGGTTAACAAACAGGTGAAGAAAACTAGAGTTCTGGTCAGGTTAACAACCAGGTAAGCAAAAAACAAAACAAACAAGCAAACAAACAAAATAACAAACAACAACAAAAAAATTGTTGTGTGGACAAGAATCCGAAGCTTTGAGAGTGAGAGGAGTCCAGACAGTGCATTCATTAATGAAGAAGATCAGACTAGATCAGTGGTTATTTTAACGTCTGTTCACCACCGATGACACCAGACGATATCAAAAGGCAACAGAGATCACTGACCTTCTGTCTCTGGTCATTTTCTTTCACCTCTCTCCTTCACATGTTAGAATCTAGACATTCGCCTACAAATACTTCTGGAAACACTTTAAAAAAATCACAACAGTCTGCCTAACTCAGACTTGGCAATAACGTGTGCGATGTCTGTAATACATGTGTCATACAAGAAGGGAATCGAGATCTGCAGTGTCATCATTAGACTCCCCTACTCGAAATTCTGGGCGGTAGTCCCAACATTTATGTTGTTTCTTTTGTTTCATCGATCCAAACTTATTCGCTGATCTTAAAAGTGAGAATGCGTGAAGCCGCAGACTGGCGCCTGGAGACCCCCCAGCACTGTGGGCCCCGCCCTGTCCCCTGTCTGTATGCAGGTGGCTGACTGGGTGGCCAAGATCACGCGGGGAGGGGAGCAGGTGGCTCTGACGGTGGGCGGCGACCACAGCATCGCCATCGGCTCCATCTTCGGCCACTGCCAGTCGCAGCCGGACATCGTGATGATCTGGGTGGACGCCCACGCCGACCTCAACACGCCACTGTCCTCGCCCAGCGGCAACCTGCACGGCATGCCGCTCAGCTTCGTCCTGCACGAGATGAAGAGATACACGCCGCGCCTGCCGGGCTTCGAGTGGTGCAAACCCTGGTCCGTCTGTGTGTGTGTGTGTGTGTGTGTGTGTGTGTGTGTGGTGTGTGTGTGTGTGTGTAGGGGGAGGGGGGGTGAGGAGCGGGCGGAGGGAGGGGGAGGGGGGAGAAGAGAGCGGAGGAGGGGGGGGGGGGGGGCGGCTTCGAGTGGTGCAAATCCTGGTCCGTGGTGTGTGGTGTGTGTGTGTGTGTGTGTGTGTGTGTGTGTGTGTGTGTGTGTGTGTGTGGTGTTTGTGCATATGTGTGTAGTGTGCGTGTGTGTGTGTGTGTGTGTGTGTGTGTGTGTGTGTGTGTGTGTGTGTTCCAACGTGCTACTCTGGAATCAAAACTTTCCCATAAAATTTAAGAATCCTTTTGGTTAAAATCATGAACGCACGTTAGTCTTGACAAAACTTTATTTAATCCAGACCATGCTTCTCATTATTGATGTCTTTAATTAAACAGATTAGTGAAGTTTTTGCACCATCATCGTCACGTAGAATTCTGAAAGTCTTGTTCATGTTATCTCTTTCTCTTTAACATTCAAGGTCGAGCAGTTTCAAAAATTAGGTCATTTAAGCCAGTAATCTTTTTCCTAAGCCCCTCTGAACATTTTCTGATAGGAACCCACACGACATTACCATCATTATTATCATAATTATTATTATTACTACCATTATTATCATTAAAATTGTTATTATCATTTTTCTTCTTCTTCTTCTTCTTATCATTATTATTGCTGTTGTTCTTGTTGTTATTATATTGATATAGACGTCTCTCCTTGAGTAGAGACCAAGCTTTAAGCTCTTTACAATCCACGTTCACATTTACCCAACGAGCTGCCTACCTGGGTAGAGCCGACTGAAGAGCTGCCTACTGGCACTAATCATTCGTTTCCCGTGTCATTCAGTCGAATATCTGTCACTCAGAACTTCGTTCATTCCCTCCATTTTCGTGGAGGATGCATGCTAGATGTATATGCGTCCATACCAACAACCAAACTGACTTTCTATTCCGAAAGTTGGAGATGGGATTTTACGTGTGCGCAAAATGTTATGCGTGCGTTCACACACGGAACGTGGGTGTATAGTCTGATTCGAAGGATATTTGGGAAATGGGGTTAGAACCAATGTAAACTCCGAGGGAAAAATCCCTCTGTACCAAAATGGTCCAAGGAAATTCGAACCCACAACCCCAAGATCACGAGGATCACGATTCCGGCGCTTACCAACTGAGCTTTTCCGACTCCACATTCCAGCATAAAAAAGTAGTCCCATTATGTCTTTGCTTTTGAACTGACTATGACGGGCAGTCCTTCCTGTCAATCTGATATTCTGTGCGCCTTTTCGTCCGCAGCATAATGAAATGATGTGGGGAGTTAAATAGCGTGTTTCCCAACGCTGTGGGTAGGCTCACGACGCTTGGCAATAGAAACAAGTCAGATTAAAGGTGTAATTCCATAAAATGAAATGAATAGTTCATCAGATACACAACAGGGCTCATGGTGCATAGAAACAAGTTGAAAGAGAAAGGGTGTAATTCCATAAAATGAAACAACTAGTCGGCTGCATCAGATACATAACACAGACAAAATCACTTCACCATAACAACTAAGAATAACAACACTGAGAATAAAAAAAAAAAAAAAAAAGAGAGAGAGAGAGAGAGAAGAGCAGAGTTGAAGTAAGAACAGTAATCACACGTAACACAGCCTTTTTTTCAGTTCAGACAGAATGATACATCTACATGTACAATAAACCGGTAAAAAAAGTGACTTCCACTTTGTCAGCCAAGGAAAACTACACTGAGAATCAGTAAAAAGTGGAAAAGCAAAGTTGAAGTAGGAATGGTACATCACACGTAGCACAGCTTTCATAAGTTTAGATAAAATTACACATGAGCATATCAAATAAACCGGTTCAATAATGCTCTGAAAACACTACCAGTGCATACTTTCCAAGGTGATAACATTGTTCGGATTATACAGTCAAGTGTTTGGTGTTATCATTTTGCATGCGTTTGGATGAAAGTAGAAAAAGTGTTCTAAGGTATGACTTTTTCGTGAAATAAGACCCCGAAGTCTTTATCCACATCTGTCGGTTGTAATTTACAGCTAGCCGTCGAGTCATAATCGAGATTATTGTTACTAATGGCGCTATCACCATTACATTTTCTATTACCAATAGCTGACTTACACTCTGTCAAATTGTTAAAATAGATGTAAAGCAAACTTTCTGCTCGTGTCATTGGCAATTTGTCTTAAAAGAGTTTACAATATCAGGCATACACTTGATGAAATGTATAAACGGAATGGGTCCTAATACAATGCCTTGGGGAACACCACCGGTAAAACTTGTTTTTCCCATTTCGCTTGACCACCACTGACATGCTGAAATCTGTCTGTCAAGAAATTTCAGTCCATCAGAGAAGCGTATTCTGAGTGCCGTAACATTTTACTTTATGTATTAATCTTTCATGTAGAGTTTTATCAAACGCTGTTCGGAGATTCAACTGCACAACATCAATCGGAATTTTGTCATTTAGCATAATCGTCTAATCATTTACTCTGCGTTTGTCAGCATTACTTGTGTCTACAGCTTTTTGTGCATTATAGACACAAGAGCATTTGTCCGTTGCAGACGTGTCTATGGTAGTATTACTTGTGGCAAAGGTTTGCCCCATTAGGCACCTGTTTATATGTTTTTGTGTCTACAATGTTTGCTTCAGGGGCCTGTTTAGCTCAGTGTGTCTTTTATTTCTGCGTTAGGGACCTGTCTGTGTCAGTATCATATGTATCCACAGATTGTTCGTTAAGGACCTGTGTGTATCGATAGTATTTGTGTCAGCAAACTCTCCGTTAGGGACCTGTTTATATCAGTATTTTTTGTGTCTACAGTTTGTCCGTTAAGGACCTGGTCTATCTCGGACTGCGTGACGTCGATGAGGCGGAAAGGTAAGATGGCTGGGACATTGATACGTAGGATGATACGCACGATCAGACAGGATGGTATGCACGGATCAGACAGGATGGTATGCACGGATCAGACAGGATCGTATGCACTGAGTCAGACAGGATGGTATGCACGGATCAGACAGGATGGTATGCACTGAGTCAGACAGGATGGTATGCACGGATCAGACAGGATGGTATGCACTGATCAGACAGGATGGTATGCACTGAGTCAGACAGGATGGTATGCACCGAGTCAGACAGGATGGTATGCACTGAGTCAGACAGGATGGTATGCACGGATCAGACAGGATGGTATGCACGGATCAGACAGGATGGTATGCACGGATCAGACAGGATGGTATGCACTGAGTCAGACAGGATGGTATGCACGCATCAGACAGGATGGTATGCACTGAGTCAGACAGGATGGTATGCACTGAGTCAGACAGGATGATACGCACGATCAGACGGGATGGTATGTACTGACTCAGACAGGATGGTATGCACGGATCAGACAGGATGGTATGCACGGATCAGACAGGATGGTATGCACGGATCAGACAGGATGGTATGCACGGATCAGACAGGATGGTATGCACTGAGTCAGACAGGATGGTATGCACGGATCAGACGGGATGGTATGCACGGATCAGACAGGATGGTATGCACGGATCAGACAGGATGGTATGCACTGAGTCAGACAGGATGGTATGCACGGATCAGACGGATGGTATGCACGGATCAGACAGGATGGTATGCACGGATCAGACAGGATGGTATGCACGATCAGACGGGATGGTATGCACGGATCAGACGGATGGTATGCACGGATCAGACAGGATGGTATGCACGATCAGACAGGATGGTATGCACGGATCAGACAGGATGGTATGCACGATCAGACAGGATGGTATGCACGGATCAGACAGGATGGTATGCACGATCAGACAGGATGGTATGCACTGAGTCAGACAGGATGGTATGCACGGATCAGACAGGATGGTATGCACTGAGTCAGACAGGATGGTATGCACTGAGTCAGACAGGATGGTATGCACGGATCAGACAGGATGGTATGCACTGAGTCAGACAGGATGGTATGCACTGAGTCAGACAGGATGGTATGCACGGATCAGACAGGATGGTATGCACAGAGTCAGACAGGATGGTATGCACGAGTCAGACAGGATGGTATCAGCACGGATGGTATCAGATAACAGGATGGTATGCACTGAGTCAGACAGGTATGGTATGCACGGATCAGACAGGATGGTATGCACGGGATCAGACAGGATGGTATGCACTGGAGTCAGGAGGTATGCAGGAAGATGGTATGCACGGTAATCAGACAGGATGGTATGCACGGATCAGACAGGATGGTATGCAACGAGTCAGGACAGGATGGTATGCACGGATCAGACAGGATGGTATGCACTGATCAGACAGGATGGTATGCACGATCAGACAGGATGGTATGCACTGAGTCAGACAGGATGGTATGCACGGATCAGACAGGATGGTATGCACTGATCAGACAGGATGGTATGCACGGATCAGACAGGATGGTATGCACTGAGTCAGACAGGATGGTATGCACGATCAGACAGGATGGTATGCACTGAGTCAGACAGGATGGTATGCACGAGTTCAGACAGGATGGTATGCACTGAGTCAGACAGGATGGTATGCACGGATCAGACAGGATGGTATGCACGGATCAGACAGATGGTATGCACGATCAGACAGGATGGTATGGCAACGGACTCAGACAGGATGGTATGACTACGAGATCATCAGACAGGATGGTATGCACTGACTCAGACAGGTATGGTATGCACTGACTCAGACAGGATGGTATGCACGATCAGACAGGATGGTATGCACGGATCAGACAGGATGGTATGCACGGATCAGACAGGATGGTATGCACGGATCAGACAGGATGGTATGCACGGATCAGACAGGATGGTATGCACGGATCAGACAGGATGGTATGCACTGAGTCAGACAGGATGGTATGCACTGAGTCAGACAGGATGGTATGCACGGATCAGACAGGATGGTATGCAC
Source organism: Conus canariensis (assembly GCA_033310375.1). NCBI lineage: Eukaryota > Metazoa > Mollusca > Gastropoda > Neogastropoda > Conidae > Conus > Conus canariensis. The sequence continues at coordinate 73,706,661 of CM065723.1, forward strand.
GGATCAGACAGGATGGTATGCACTGAGTCAGACAGGATGGTATGCACGGATCAGACAGGATGGTATGCACTGAGTCAGACAGGATGGTATGCACGGATCAGACAGGATGGTATGCACTGAGTCAGACAGGATGGTATGCACTGAGTCAGACAGGATGGTATGCACTGAGTCAGACAGGATGGTATGCACGGATCAGACAGGATGGTATGCACGGATCAGACAGGATGGTATGCACGGATCAGACAGGATGGTATGCACTGAGTCAGACAGGATGGTATGCACGGATCAGACAGGATGGTATGCACTGAGTCAGACAGGATGGTATGCACGGATCAGACAGGATGGTATGCACTGAGTCAGACAGGATGGTATGCACTGAGTCAGACAGGATGGTATGCACTGAGTCAGACAGGATGGTATGCACGGATCAGACAGGATGGTATGCACGGATCAGACAGGATGGTATGCACGGATCAGACAGGATGGTATGCACTGACTCAGACAGGATGGTATGCACGGATCAGACAGGATGGTATGCACTGACTCAGACAGGATGGTATGCACTGACTCAGACAGGATGGTATGCACGGATCAGACAGGATGGTATGCACGGATCAGACAGGATGGTATGCACTGAGTCAGACAGGATGGTATGCACGGATCAGACAGAATCGTATTCACTAACAGTGGGGTTTTGTGGGCCTCAGGTGCGTGCCGTCAGTCGAGTGCTTGTTTTGTTTCATTTTGCTTTGGTTTGGCTTTTGCTTTTCTTTTTCTTTTTTTGCCTCGTACGACCTATTAACTGGCAAACACACACACACACACACACACACACACACACACACACACACACACACACACACGCGCGCGCGCGCGCGCGCGCGCGCGCGCGCGCGGGCACACACACACACACACACACACACACACACACACACACACACACACACACACACACATATGTCTTCATATGTCTGTGTGGTGTCTTCAGGGCCTTCATATGTCTGTGTGTGTTTCTGTTTGCAGGGCCTTCATATGTCTGTGTGGTGTCTGCAGGGCCTTCATATGTCTGTGTGGTGTCTGTCTGCAGGGTCTTCATATGTCTGTGTGGTGTCTGCAGGGCCTTCATATGTCTGTGTGGTGTCTCTGCCTGCAGAGCCTTCATATGTCTGTGTGGTGTCTTCAGGACCTTCATATGTCTGTGTGGTGTCTGCAGGGCCTTCATACGTCTGTGTGGTGTCTGCAGGGCTTTCATATGTCTGTGTGGTGTCTCTGTCTGCAGGGCTTTCATATGTCTGTGTGGTGTCTGTCTGCAGGGCCTTCATATGTCTGTGTGGTGTCTGTCTGCAGGGCCTTCATATGTCTGTGTGGTGTCTGTCTGCAGGGCCTTCATATGTCTGTGTGGTGTCTGCAGGGCCTTCATATGTCTGTGTGGTGTCTGTCTGCAGGGCCTTCATATGTCTGTGTGGTGTCTCTTTCTGCAGGGCCTTCATATGTCTGTGTGGTGTCTGCAGGGCCTTCATATGTCTGTGTGGTGTCTGTCTGCAGGGCCTTCATATGTCTGTGTGGTTCTGTCTGCAGGGCCTTCATATGTCTGTGTGGTGTCTTGCTCAGGGCCTTCATATGTCTGTGTGGTGTCTGCAGGGCCTTCATATGTCTGTGGTGTCTGCAGGGCCTTCATATGTCTGTGTGGTGTCTGCAGGGCCTTTATATGTCTGTGTGTGGCGTCCTTTCTGCTGTTCTGCAGGGCCTTCATATGTCTGTGTGGTGTCTGCAGGGCCTTTCATATGTCTGTGTGGTGTCTCTGTCTGCAGGGCCTTCATATGTCTGTGTGGTGTCTGCAGGGCCTTCATATGTCTGTGTGGGTCTCTGCTGCAGGGCCTTCATATGTCTGTGTGGTGTCGTCTGCAGGGCCTTCATAGCTGTGTGGTTCTGCAGGGCCTTCATAGTCTGTGTGTGTCTGCAGGGCCTTCATTTGTCTGTGTGGTGTCTGCAGGGCCTTCATATGTCTGTGTGGTGTCTGCAGGGCCTTCATTTGTCTGTGTGGTGTCTGCAGGGCCTTCATATGTCTGTGTGGTGTCTCTTTCTGCAGGGCCTTCATATGTCTGTGTGGTGTCTTCAGGGCCTTCATATGTCTGTGTGTGTTTCTGTTTGCAGGGCCTTCATATGTCTGTGTTGTGTCTGCAGGGCCTTCATATGTCTGTGTGGTGTCTCTGTTTGCAAGGCCTTCATATGTCTGTGTGGTGTCTGCAGGGCCTTCATATGTCTGTGTGGTGTCTTCAGGGCCTTCATATGTCTGTGTGTGTTTTTGTTTGCAGGGCCTTCATATGTCTGTGTGGTGTCTGCAGGGCCTTCATATGTCTGTGTGGTGTCTCTGTTTGCAGGGCCTTCATGTCCAAGTTTGGCATCATGTGCTACTCCATGCAGGAGATTGACAAGTACGGGATCAAGGATACCATGGATCGAGTTCTGAACGCCATCGATCCTTAGTACGTTGACACCTTCGTCAGCCCATGCAATGGCACCGCTTTCTATTTTTTCTTTTTTGTTTTAGACTAATGAAGGAAGTCCACGTTTTTACAGCGATAGGTACAGTGGAACTTGGTTCAGCGCACTCCTCAGGTTGACCTAAAAGCACTTCACTTCAATAACTATTAAAGACGTTTCTGTATGCAAACGAAAAGTACGAATGAATAATTTGATTACTAAAGGTTGACACATGCACGCACGCACGCATGCACACACACACACACACACACACACACACACACACACACACACACACACACACACACACACATGTACACTCGCACACACAAACACGTGCGCGCACACTGTGTGTGTGTTGTGTGTGTGTGTGTGCGCGCGTGCGTGCATGTGCCTGTGTGCGCATGCTGGCACATTAAGATGTTTCCAAGCACTTAGAGCTGTTTAGAGATCAGGCACCATAAATATCATCATTAATAATATTGTGCTTGGCATGATTGTACAACCGCTGAATGTGGATTGGTTCAGTTGAAACATTTTTTTTATGGCGAATCAGTTCGCCGACCAAAATAAATGTATAGATAAATGGCAGATATCCCAACCCTTAACAGGCACAGTATTCACAAAAAATGGTTCTTTCCTTCCATAACTTTGACGGTACTGAACTTTTGTTCTACTTGTGCAAATCTGCACGTCCGGTCTACCCACCTGCGTCATCACATTGTGGTCCGTACATGGAGGGCGGCCCAGTCACGTACCTTCAGACCGAAATCGAACGCAACAGTCGTTTTCCATCAACCCAACTGATTCTCCCTGACCATCACAAAACGGAAAAGTTTCAGAATTGCGGGGCCAAAGATGACCTGTCCTCATTACGACCTCCGTGTCCATTTTCTGTCCCCGGTCATGCCTGTGGTGATTGCTGTTGTGGATCTTCCGTGTCATCGACATGTTCTTTGGGATTCACTGATTTAATATGCTAGCATCCCCCCCCCCCAACTCTCGCCTCTCACTTTCCCTCACCCCCTGCCCTCCTGTCTCGCCCAGAAGGGGGACGGACGTTCCATGTTTGGCAACTCCGCGACTCGGAAGTCATTAAGAGGACTTGAAAGGTTTTGTCCTGCCTTGATCGATCAGATGAAGTACCCATGGACACACTGAATGACTCTACAGCGATGCAGTGTGTGTCTTCTACTGGACTTGCTTAGTTATGTCCTGCCTCCATGGATCAAAAGAAGTACCATGAACACACTGAATGACTCTGCAGCGGTGCAGTGTGTGTCTTCTACTGGACTTGCTAAGTTATGTCCTGTCTTGATGGATCAAAAGAAGTACCATGAACACCTCGAATGACTCTGCAGCGGTGCAGTGTGTGTGTCCTCTGCTGTGCTCCCATGTGGAAACTTGACGTTGATTGCTCCATACAGATAGCTGGCACTGAGGCGGCCACCGAAAGTGGCCGTGTGTGGCTGTGTATGTTGAAAGCCAAGATGAGCGGGCGACGGTGTTGTTCATTGGAGGGTCCGGCAACACAACAAAGCTAAGGGAAAACAATAGTTGAAAATATTTTCTGTTGTGACAGATTTTATTTCATGTGGTAATGACGTCATATGGTGTGATGACGACACGATGAAAGACTAGATCTCATCGTAGGGGAAAACGTAATCATCTGATAATATTCAGTTGTTGTTTTTTGTGGGGTTTTTGGGGGCACATGAAGAGGACAGTGTGAAGCACCAAAACATGAAGAGGTGGATTTTGGCCTTAGGGGGAAAAAAAGAGAAAGTCACCTCCTTAGGTGCTTCATTGATCCGACACCTGATGCCACACAAAAAAAAAAGAAAAAAAAAGTGTTTGACAAGACAAAGAGTGGGAAAATGAATAAACGAAATGAATGAAAGTGACACAAACAAATGATTCCTTTGCATTATTTTTATATTAATTGTTCTATAAACAACAAAGCAACAGTTGTGAAAGAGTAATGCTCGAGGTGGTTTCTTCGTGTGAAATGACTTGATGTCAGAGTGGCTTTTCAAACTATATACACAAAAAAGTGATTGCTATCTTTCTAATACGTTGACATCTGTTGCAGTGGCAAGCGCCCCATCCACCTCAGCTTTGATGTGGACGCCCTGGACCCAGAGTTCGCACCCTCCACGGGCACTCCTGGTGAGTGGCCGGCACATCGCCTCCTGTCTTTTGACTGACACTGTGTCAGTTGCATTGAAAGTTCTCAGTGCTGAGAATTTATCGCCGAATACGTGCAGAGAACATGACACTTAGTGCTGAAAGCTTTTCATGGACTATGTCAGGAGAATGGCATCGCCGATTTTCCCATGGAGTATGTCAGGAAAATCAAATTATTAATGCTGAAAGTTTGTTATCGGGTATGTCAAGAAAATGAGTTATTAGTGCGATAAGTTTCCCATGAAGTATGTAAAAAGAATTATTCGTGCTGAAAGTTTTCATGGAGTATGTCAAGAAAATCAGATTATTAGTGCCAAAAGTTTCGCATGGACTATGACATGAAAATCCTATTATTTGTGCCGAAAGTTTCCCATGGAGTATGTCAGGAAAATCAAATTGTTAGTGCTGAAAGTTTCCCATGGAGTATGTCAGGAAAATCAAATTATTAGTGCTGAAAGTTTCCAGTGGAGTATGTCAAGAAAATCAAATTATTAGTGCTGGAAGTTTCCCATGGAGTATGTCAGGAAAATCAAATTGTTAGTGCCGAAAGTTTCCCATGGAGTATGTCAAGAAAATCAAATTATTAGTGCTGGAAGTTTCCCATGGAGTATGTCAGGAAAATCAAATTGTTAGTGCTGAAAGTTTCCCATGGAGTATGTCAGGAAAATCAAATTGTTAGTGTTGAAAGTTTCCTAGGTTTTTCTGAATCGATAATGGTGATCTAGTGGGTGAGATAGAGAGAGAGAGAGAGAGAGAGAGAGAGAGAGAGAGAGAGAAGAAAGAGAGAGAGAGAGAGAGACTGTGTGTGTGTGTGTGTGTGTGTGTGTGTGTGTGTGTGCTTGTGGGTGATGGGGGTGGGGGTGACAGGAACAGCAAATAAACCAAGGGGGAAAAAAATAATGTGAGAACAACTACCGACCCTCTAATCCAAACCTTAGCAAGTGAGCAGCCCAGGACAGCAGATGACTGCAGCCTTGGTTAACCTTAAAAAAGGTATAGTGACAAGTTCACTACATACGGGGCTCGGCAGACATCGACTTTCAGCTCTTGTAAATAGCACACTCCAAGATAGGAAATTGAGTCCGACGATGATTACACAACATTCTTTGAAGGGAGGCAACTATGATACTTACATCGCATTCCCCATCGTTTGAAGCGACCACGAGTCCCAAAGTTGTTGAGTCTTTTTGACCAAAATTAACGTTTTTGTTGAATAGTAGTGCAGGAAAAGCCTTTCACACAGGATAACAATTTCTCTGTCTCTGTCTCTGTCTCTGTCTCTCTCTCTCTCTCTTCCACATTGTTTTGAACAGTACCGGGAGGACTGACCCGCAGAGAGATGTATTACATCGCCGAAGAGATCTCCAACAGTGGTAAGAGGATTTAGTGTGTGTGTTTGTGTGTGTGTGTGTGTGTGTGTGTGTGTGTGTGTGTGTGTGTGTGTGTGTGTTGTTTTTGTTGTTGTTGTTGTTGTTGTTGTCGTGTTCTGTGGAAACCAGATACGTTCTGTTTGGATCATGTCAATACTTGCACAAATGTCCCTGCAGTGTAGTCCTCTGCGATGACAATGGTTTCACAGACTATGCCAACACAAAGCATTTTCATACCAGAAATGGAATCATCAGTAACTTTCCGTTCTCTGTACCCGTCCTCAACAACTCTGACAAAAGAACATGCTTATGGAATAAATCATGCACACTCTCCCGAATGCGTGCACACGTGCGCGTGCGCACGCGCGTACACACACACACACACACACACCCAACACCATGCATGCGCGCACACAAAGATGTACACACGTGCATACATGCAGATATGCCTGTGCGCATATGCGTGCCCGGACACGCGTGCATGCACACGCACGCACACATGTACACTCTCTCTCTCTGTGTCTTGTCTCTCTCTCTGTCTGTCTCTCTGTCTTTATCTCTGTCCCGCCCCCCCCCCCCCCCTCTGTCTTTCTCTGTGTTCTCTCTCTCTGTCTGTCTCTCTTTCTGCCCCGCCCACCCCCCCGCCCCCCCCTCTCTCTCTCTCTCTCTCTTTCTCTGACTTTCACATGTCACCCAAACCCAGCCTGACATGCTGTGACCCACCTGTCTGGACAGGCCGCCTGTCGTGCCTGGACGTGGTGGAGGTGAACCCCGCCCTGGGCAGCGAGGAGGACCGCAAGAAGACGGTGCGCTCCACCGTGGACGTGGTGTCCCACTTCTTCGGCAAGAAACGTCAGGGCAACGTGCAGACCGGCTTCCAGCTGCCGCTGCCGTCCAACTAGGCCACGCCTGGGGACACATGCCGGCCTGCTGCCATCCTCAGGGGCGACCGACATACACTGCCATGGAGGTGAAGAGGAGAGCACTCGCTGGCCTTCTTTAGAACAAACATATGTAGCATATGAACTGGCCTCCCCATCCTCGCAGTCCAGTGACTTATATCGATTAGGTTTTTTTTCTTTTTTTTTTCAGAATCTGGCTGGTGGTATTAATTAGTTACTGTTGTTGGTTGTGTATTATCTTTGTTCAGTACAAGTAGGTGCACGCATACATATACGGCACCAGAATAAATCGTAGCCCTTGAAGATGTTTTCCACAGCCTCCAGTCCTTCATGCCTCTTCCCGTCCACGGATCGTCTGTCCTCACCATATGCCACAAGTTTAACCACCAACGCCCACCGCAAATCTTTGAGGATTTGTTTAAGACTGGGGGATGAACTGTCGTGGGGCACCCAGCTGTAGCAGATCTTCCAGTGTGTGTGGGTCTGGAGTGGTCCTCTGTTTGTCTGCAGGTTTTCAGTATGCTCTGTTATTAAAGATATGAGCGGCTGCCATTGAGAGACCCATGATTTTGCCTTTTTCTTTTTCTTTTTCAAAAGCTCTGTAGAGTGAGGCATTATAGATAAGAGAAAATGCTTTCTGTTCCCCATTGAGCGGAGGCATGAGACTATTGCGTGTCTTGGTCAGTCTGCAACTTCAGTAGATGAAACCCTTGGAAGGTATGTGTTTGGAAAGTAACTAACATTTTGGATCTCTCTAGGGAAGGTATGTGTTTGGAAAGTAACTAACATTTTGGATCTCTCTAGGGAAGGTATGTGTTTGGAAAGTAACTAACATTTTGGATCTCTCTCTCTCTCTCTCTCTCTCTCTCCTCTTTCTCTCTCTCTTTCTCTCTCTCTCTCTCTCTCCCCTCTCTCTCTCTCTCTCTCTCTCTCTCCCTGTGTCTGTCTGTCTGTCTATCCATCTACCTCTCAGTTTCTATTTGTCAGTCTATGTGTCACCAATCTGTCAGTCAGTGTCAGTGTAGCTGTTCATTTCAATGTACCGACTCATCATCTCTTCTTTACAGCACCCTGATATGTCCCCTTGTGGTCGGCTGGGCTAGAAACATTATGATTGGGCTCTAAACTCACTACATTTCCGATTTGTTGTGTTTAGATTGTTTACAGTGATAACGTTAATACAAAGACTTCTGGTACAATGTCCCATATGGTAATGAGACGTCTGATGCATATGTTAGAGGGGTGTTTACATTGACGGATGGATAAATGATGCTTATGGTACAAGCTATCCCATCCTGGGTGTGTCTCGTCTTCTAGAAATGCATTAAGTAAGCGTCATGCTTCCCTGTCAGAACAGAAAGGCTTCATGATAGCGTCAAGCGTTCCCTAGCAGAATAAGATATACATCAAAATACCATCATGTATTTTCTGCCACAGTAAGAAATGGACATTATAACGTTAGTGTTCCTTTTAAACAAACAAAAAAAAAATGTGCCTCAATATACCGTCGTACGTTCCATGCCAGAATAAGAAATGGACAATAAAGCGTCTGGTGTTTCCTGCCAGAAGAAGAAGAACATCAGTATAAGGTCATGTGTTTTCTGCCAGAACAAGAAATAAATATGTCAACACATTCCTCTATATACCGTTGTACGTTCCATGCCAGAATTAGAAATGCATCAACATAACGACATGTATTCCCTACCAGAACAAGAAGTACATCTTCATAGCGTTATGCTTTCCCTACATGAAGAAAAAAATGCATCAGCATGACGTCATGTATTCCGTTCCAGAACAAGAAATGCATCAACATAGTGTCACATGTTCCCAACCAGAACAAGAAATGCATCAATATAGTGTCATGTATTTCCAACCAGAACAAGAAGTGCATCAACATAATGTAATACGTCCCCTGGTAGAACAAGAAATGCCTCAACAAAAGCGTTATACGTTACATACCATAACAAGTATATCAACAATGCGTTCTTTAACAGAAGACGAAATGCATCACGACATAGCGTCATATCTTCCATGCCAGAACAGGAGATGGATCAACATCGTGCCATACGTTTCTTCCCAGAACAAGAAATACATCAACGTACCGTAATGTATGTTCCACACCTTTTGGCCAGAACTAGAAATACATCAACATAGCATAAAATGCCTCCTAATAGAACAAGAAATGTATCAGTATAGCATAACGTGCTTCCTAATAGAACAAGAAATACATCAATATAGCATAACATGCTTCCCACTAGAACAAGAAATACATCAATATAGCATAACGTGCTTCCCACTAGAACAAGAAATACATCAATATAGCATAACGTGCTTCCTCATAGAACAAGAAATGCATCAACATAGCATAAAATGGTTCCTCATAGAACAAGAAATGCATCAATATAGCATAAAATGGTTCCTCATAGAACAAGAAATACATCAGTGTAGCATAAAGTGCTTCTTAATAGAACATGAAATGCATCAATATAGTTTTGAATGCTTCCTAATAGAACAAGCAATTCATCAAAATAGCATTAAATGCTTCCTAATAGAACCAGAAATGCATCAATACAGCATTAAATGCTTCCAAATAGAACCAGAAATGCATCAATACAGCATTAAGTGCTTCCTAATAGAACCAGAAATGCATCAATACAGCATTAAATGCTTCCAAATAGAACCAGAAATGCATCAATACAGCATTAAATGCTTCCTTATAGAACAAGAAATTCATCAAGATAGCATTAAATGCTTCCAAGTAGAACAAGACATGCATCAAGATAGCATAAAGTGCTTCCTTATAGAACAAGAAATTCATCAAGATAGCATTAAATGCTTCCAAGTAGAACAAGACATGCATCAATATAGCATAAAGTGCTTCCAATCAGAACAAGACATGCATCAATATAGCATAAAGTGCTTCCAATCAGAACAAGACATGCATCAATACAGCATAAAGTGCTTCCAATCAGAACAAGACATGCATCAATATAGCATAAAGTGCTTCCAATCAGAACAAGACATGCATCAATATAGCATAAAGTGCTTCCAATCAGAACAAGACATGCATCAATATAGCATAAAGTGCTTCCAATCAGAACAAGACATGCATCAATACAGCATAAAGTGCTTCCAATCAGAACAAGACATGCATCAATACAGCATAAAGTGCTTCCAATCAGAACAAGACATGCATCAATACAGCATAAAGTGCTTCCAAGTAGAACAAGACATGCATCAATACAGCATAAAGTGCTTCCAATCAGAACAAGACATGCATCAATACAGCATAAAGTGCTTCCAATCAGAACAAGACATGCATCAATACAGCATAAAGTGCTTCCAAGTAGAACAAGACATGCATCAATACAGCATAAAGTGCTTCCAATCAGAACAAGACATGCATCAATACAGCATAAAGTGCTTCCAATCAGAACAAGACATGCATCAATACAGCATAAAGTGCTTCCAATCAGAACAAGACATGCATCAATACAGCATAAAGTGCTTCCAATCAGAACAAGACATGCATCAATACAGCATAAAGTGCTTCCAATCAGAACAAGACATGCATCAATACAGCATAAAGTGCTTCCAATCAGAACAAGACATGCATCAATACAGCATAAAGTGCTTCCAATCAGAACAAGACATGCATCAATACAGCATAAAGTGCTTCCAATCAGAACAAGACATGCATCAATACAGCATAAAGTGCTTCCAATCAGAACAAGACATGCATCAATACAGCATAAAGTGCTTCCAATCAGAACAAGACATGCATCAATACGCATCATATGCTGCCTAGCAAGAAAGAAATGCGTCAACATAGCGTCATATTATTCCTTAACAGAACAAAAATACCTTGGTATAGCGTCATGTCCATAACACAGCGTTATGTGTTCCCTAGTAGAACAAGAACTGCATAATGAATTGCATCATCGTTATGCCATGTTTTCCTTGCCACAATAAGAAACACATCAACATCGTGTCATGTGGAACCTAACAGGACAAGAAATACATCAACATCTTGTCATGTGGAACCTAACAGGACAAGAAATACATCAACATCTTGTCATGTGGAACCTAACAGGACAAGAAATTCATCAACATCTTGTCATGTGGAACCTAACAGGACAAGAAATACATCAACATTGCGCCCTGTCTAACCTAACAGGACAAGAAATACATCAACATCTTGTCATGTGGAACCTAACAGGACAAGAAATACATCAACATCTTGTCATGTGGAACCTAACAGGGTAAGAAATACATCAACATTGGGTCCTATCTAACCTAACAGGACAAGACATACATCAACATCGTGTCATGTGGAACCTAACAGGATAAGAAATACATCAATATTGGGTCCTATCCAACCAAACAGGACAAGAAATACATCAACATTGGTCCTATCCAACCAAACAGGACAAGAAATACATCAACATTGGGTCCTATCTAACCTGACAGGACAAGAAATACATCAACATTGCGCCCTATCTAACCTGACAGGACAAGAAATACATCAACATTGCGCCCTATCTAACCTAACAGGACAAGAAATACATCAACATTGCGCCCTATCTAACAGGACAAGAAATACATCAACATTGCGCCCTATCTAACCTAACAGGACAAGAAATACATCAACATTAGTCCTATCCAACCAAACAGGACAAGAAATACATCAACATTGGGTCCTATCTAACCTAACAGGACAAGAAATACATCAACATTGCGCCCTATCTAACCTGACAGGACAAGAAATACATCAACATTGCGCCTATCTAACCTAACAGGACAAGAAATACATCAACATTGCGCCCTATCTAACCTTACAGGATACGAAATACATCAACGTTGGGTCCTATCTAACCTGACAGGACAAGAAATACATCAACATTGGGTCCTATCCAACCTAACAGGACAAGAAATACATCAACATTGGGTCCTATCTAACCTAACAGGACAAGAAATACATCAACATTGGGTCCTATCCAACCTAACAGGGTAAGAAATACATCAACATTGCGCCCTATCTAACCTGACAGGATAAGAAATACATCAACATTGGTCCTATCCAACCTAACAGGATAAGAAATACGTCAACAAGAAATACATCAACATTGGGTCCTATCCAACCTAACAGGATAAGAAATACATCAACATTGCGCCCTATCTAACCTAACAGGATAAGAAATACATCAACATTGGTCCTATCCAACCTAACAGGATAGAAAATACATCAACATTGCGCCCTATCTAACCTGACAGGATAAGAAATACATCAACATTGGTCCTATCCAACCTAACAGGATAAGAAATACATCAACATTGCGCCCTATCTAAACTGACAGGATAAGAAATACATCAACATTGGTCCTATCCAACCTAACAGGATAAGAAATACATCAACATTGCGCCCTATCTAACCTGACAGGATAAGAAATACATCAACATTGGTCCTATCCAACTTAACAGGATAAGAAATACATCAACATTGCGCCCTATCTAACCTGACAGGATAAGAAATACATCAACATTGGTCCTATCCAACCTAACAGGATAAGAAATACATCAACACGCGCCCTATCTAACCTGACAGAACAATAAATAATTGGATCAACAATTACAGCACACCTAATCAGACTGACTGGTCCTGTTTTGGCATTCCGTTCATCGGCTTATAGTAGCGGTAGTAGTATTTTCATTATTGTTATCATTTTTGTTATTATTATTGTCATTATCATCATCATTATTATTACTATTAGCATTATCATCATCACTATTATTGTGATTATTACGATCATTATTATTATCGTTACTATTATTAAGAGTATTGTTATTATCATTATTATTATTTCACATGTGTTTTCTCTTGTTTGCGTTACTGATGATCAAAGGGTCTTTATGTAGTACCACGTGACGCTATACATCTTCAGACAAGACGGTGCGAAACATATCATGAAGTATACTTACTACATTCACAGTTCTAAAAAATTGAAATGAAAGCACAAACAAACATCTGAACACCCAAACAAGAAGCAAAGAATCCCTTAGAGCATTACCGTACAACGGACAGTTAAACAATATGTGTTTTTCTAATGCTTTTTCGACAGTTGTGCATATCATGTATAGATACATCAAAAAGCCAGGATAACTTTTGAGTGCTATAGACGGACATGCGAAAATTGTGTAAAACAAAGGTAAAAACAAACAAACAAACTGTTCAATTTCTTTCACTCTGGTAATTCCTTGTTGCAAGTCGGTCAGTCCAGGAGTTTACAGTATTGAGGTTCACTATTAAACATGTTTTTGTTTTTGTATCTGGCTTCTTCAAGTAACTTCTCAAGATGTCTTTAACTTTAATATCTGAACTGGCAGTTACTGTCTAATGACTTACGATTTAGTTAAAGGGGGGAGGATGTAACATTTCTGTATGTGCCAGGAAGCATCACCTTCAGTTACTTGTTTCTTAGTCATCAGAGTGCACTCCCTTACACCCAATGGCTGAACTTCTGATCTGAAAGTAGTTCTTCTATGTGCCCAGTATTTCGGATTATTCTGAAATATTTGAGCCGTTAGGTTTTACATGTATACATTATTCCACTTTTGAGGTCATTTTGTCACCGAGGACGTCACAATGTAACCGCTTCCCTAGCTGACTGAACTCGTTAGATGCGAACTTTGGTATACTGACATTTCAAATGAATGTATATTTATCACACCACTCAATACCTTGGTTTTGAAGAATTGCCACCAAACCTGGAACCGGTATAGTGTTATCACTGACGAACTCAGCGTATACTCTCTAGCTTCTTTATACAAGGCCGCAATGTAACGAGCATTTTGGTTTACCTTTTTAGTTTTATTTGGTGGAATGACATTTCAGCTGATTTTGTTAGTAAAGTACCTCTATAACTTTTCAACTTTTGTAGAAAGCATTTTAGGCGAGCAATGTTTATTACGCCATGTATGTGTGCGATTATCTCTTTTTTTGTTCATTTGTATGCAGATTATTAAAATGAGGAAAGGATTTGTATTGTATAAGCTTACATATGTGTGTGCGTGCGTGCGTGCGTGTGTGTGTGTGTGCGTGTGTGACTACACTGTGCTTTCTATATACCGTGCTGTTCTATTTCGAGAACCAGATCCACACTTGAAAAGCATACAAACAAAAAATATATTCAATCTCGGTGTGGGGACTTACTACAAAAACATATTGGTTGTTGCATATTCCATAATTCACACATAATTGAAATGCAGTGGAGAAAACTAAGAGCACACACATTACATGTAGAAATAAATGGATGCAGAAAATGGAGAGAAGGGTCATTAATATTTCTGCAGTTCAGAACAAACAAGCAAAAAAAGAGTAAGCTTAAACATTCGATGATCATCTGTGTAAAGAGGGGAGGGAAATAACAGATCAACAAGAAATAGTCGAAAATGAATTATTGTTTTACAAACAAATAAACTTTCTTTGAGGTTGTACTGAAGATTTTATGTGTGATGGTGTGGAGGGGTAAGGGGTGTGGCAGGTGAAGACAGGCAGATGGTGATAGGTGCAGGAACCAAGGAACAGCAGCCAGTCAAGAAGACACACAGGACGACGTGGAGTTTTTCTTCTTTTATTCCTCTCCCATGGCAAGGAGCTCAACCAGGAACACTGCCTGGGAACTCTCTCTCTCTCTCTAGCGAACACTCCTCTGCAACACTCTAGGCTACACTGATCGACACTCTGCCGCGCCCCAAATATATACAGCTTGCCCGGACCGCAAAGAAGACAACGCAGCGCCGCGCGCAAAATGAGCCTCGCGAGACGGCAAATGACAAAGTTTGTGCTATCTGCCGCAGCTTCTGCGTTGTCTAGCTCGCCGTCCGTTCAAAGTATCCAAACATATTTGACACCGACGAAAACCTCAGAACCCAAGGAATAAAACGCAATAAGTCATATTTGACAATTCTATGGCTGTGTAAAGTTATTGGTGATTAAAGTCCGAGAATGAACCCACTTTTAATGAGCTTACGTCATATTTTCCTTTATTTCGATGAAAAATACTGAACAGCATGAAATAATTTTGTAATGAATGAAAAGCTTGAATTTCGCTCTTTTTATACATATAAATTTCATTACCCAAGATGCCGTCCAAGCGGAGAACTTTGCGTTTAAAGTTTGATAGAAAACACAACTTGCTTTATCGTCACATGGCCGGCGCCATGTGCTTCGAACACGATCTTCGATAAAGCGTTATTCCTTTGAAATGGTCCATCAGATGATAATTTTTATATATTTTCGCTTGCTTCTATCGTAGAAATGGAGTTATTAAAAAGATTTCGATTGGGAAGTCCGAATTTCATAAAACGACAATTTAGATCAAAACTCCGACAATCAACAAAGGAGGCGACTTGTTCAAGCGACCGGCGCCGTCAGTCATTTCGTATAGTCGCAAGCTTGTACAGAAAAGATCATAGGCATGCGATATACGAAATGAGAGCTTATGGACTTTACTTTTAATGTGCATTCATGGATTCTTTGGCTTCTCTCATACTTTTTGTGAAATCAGGAATTATTTACAGTTTGTTCGTCGGACAATTCAAAATGGCGCCAAGATTAATTTGGTCGAAATACCAGTTTTAGCGAAAATATGGGCTTCTCAGTCCAACACAATTGTAGTGAATAGGATACATTAATTTTTGTGACTTCAGCGACGTATACACAACTATGTAGGTTCTGAGGTATTCATGATTTAAAGAATTTACACAATAAAATGAAATCAATCGATCAAGGGAGGTAAGGGGAAGATGACTCATGAACAAAATCTCTCGTTTATGACGGGTGACCAAGAAATATACACTTTTAGCACCCGGCTACATATGTATAAACATAAGAATAAAAATCGTCGACGTTTCGGTCATAGACCGTCTCCGGAACTGATGACATGACATAAAAGACATACAATGACGTCTGAAAAGTATACGTCAGTGCACGACAGACGACCGAAGGGAATCGTAATTTGTATATAGTTTAAAGTTTGACTTTCAAGGGGAGGCATAAAAAGAAATAGGCCTAAATCGTAATTGTTTGGGAATAGGTCTAAAAACCATGAAAGATGTGATTGTTGTTGGTTATTTCGATTAAGTCTAAATAACTGGGTGCTTAAATTGTTTGCTCTAGATTAGTCTGAAGGTGTAGATGATAGCCTATAATTATGTCTAGTATATATCTTTTAGGTGTTTCATGTTTGGGCTTGAAATCATTCCCAGCATGACTGATGCGACTCGTATTTTGAGTACGTAACACACACACACACACACACACACACACACACACACACACACACACACACACACTAAAACAAACAAACAAAAAACAAGCATGACACACCGAGCATTGATGCGGTCGACAGCGCGGAGAGAGCGGCGCAGTGAAAGCAGCTTAGGCTCTACGAAAGCTTGGCTCCCTCATCCATTGAACCCACCACCACGTCATGCACGCTGAAGCTGTGATCTGAACTTATTTCAGTTACGTATGTAGGTATTCTTTCTTTCATACTTTCATCCATTTTTTTTCATTTAGACCAGATGTTTTGATCAGGATTTATTATCATCCAGTGATTCTGACTGCCATTGAGCCCACCTTTCGGAATCTGGTCATTTATCGTCGTTTCATCGTGCTACGTAGACGTGTAAATTGTCAGTACCGATTCTGACGAGAATCAGGGACTGCAATAGATGATGGAGTTAAATACAAGGCTAAAATCGATGCTCAGGATCATACGATTACAAATCTACCTGACTTCGTCCCAGGAGTAGAGCCACTTCAGGGTTCTCAACCCGCCTTGGCCATAGAGCGTACCTGGAGCTATAGACACATTCAGTACAGAAGACACCAAATACCTGGAATTATCCTTCTGTATCACGAAGCAGACTGAAACAGCTTTTGAACCTCAGCCTGGGAACTGAGCGCTAGGATCATCTCCAGCAACAGGCTACAGCGGAAAGTGGGCACTGAAGAATTGTGAGAAGTCTTAGTCTGGCCTTCAGCACGCTGTTTTACAGCCCGTCTCCTCAAGAACAATAAAATTCCCAAACCATGTCTTCCACGGATGACATTTCAAATTAAAAAGCTAATCTGACGCCAAAATAGATTGAACCGCAAGATGAAGACGGGAGACAAGGTTGTAGTGACAGAAGCGCATAGTAAGAAACACAACATACAGAATCAGACCAGAACAGCCCACTGGACTCACATGCGGAACCTTTCGGATGATCCTGATGACAAGTAACAGGCATCCACATAGAAATTCTGGGCCCACGTCCATTCCACACATACAGGAAATGTTGGGGTCTCATGTTGGAGACTTGTTACGGAGACAGACCAGCAAGTGCATCTGCTGAACCAGCAATGTCCGATGGCCTTCAGTTCAGTTACAACCTATAGGCAAGTGGAATTCATTGCAAAATCCAAATCACCCCCAAAGACGAGGCCTTTATCACAGTTGAGAGCGTGGAGAGGCTGCTTTGCTGTATGAACCCTCACAAAACACAAAGACCAGACAGCATTAGCCTGAGAACTTTCGCCCGCCCTGACCATAATTTTCAACACATCTCTCCAAAGCGGCACAGTTCCTCGGGACTGGAAGACAGGCACGTCACACCCGTGTTTAGGAAGGGAGAACGCCACAAAACAGCAACAACAACAAACTATTGGCCCATCTCACTTACCTGTACCGCCTTTAACATAATGGAGTATATCATTTTTGGTCACATCATGCGTTATACAGAGGGTAAGAACTATATGATTTTTGGTGAGGAAAGTCTTGTGAAACCCAGCTGTTAAACATGATCGATGAGCTGACCAGTCATCTTCAGGCAGGGAGGTAGGCTGACCCAGTAGCGATGGACTTTCAGAAGGCCTTTGATAAGGTGAACCATGGCCTCCTGACACACAAGCTGATATTCTACGGGATCAGGGATAGAATCAACGCATGGATGGGGAAATTCCTTTAAGACCAACAGCAAGCAGTCGTCATAGAAAGAACAAAGTTGAGCTTTATCCCAACAGGAGTTCCTCAAAGCTCCATTCTTGGTCCAGCGTTGTTCTTCCTCTGCAAGAATGAACTCCCCATCCAGACTGACGCCAGAGCAAAACTTTCAGGGAATGACGCTACTTGCAAATGCTCTGTCTCATCAGACAAAACCTAAACGATGTTGCAAGAAGATCAGAAATTGGAAGCATGGAAAACCAGCTACATACCTGTTTACCCAAAAACTGCCATTGGCGTTCTTTTCAATCAAAATGAGTGTATTTTCTATTAAGTGTGTGTACATATCTCCCAATTTTTTTTTCTAAAAGCGGAGGAGGGGTGGGGTGGATTCGTTTTCACTCACAATCACACATAGCCAAGGGTAGAGGGATACATGATCCTCCAGTTACTACAGTAGAAATAGTTTCTCCCAATACAAATTACTTTCAAATCTGATTTATCAGCACACACTGACAAATTCATGCTTTTTCGCCACTTTTTTTTTTTTTTTTTCTTTTTTGTCTTTAAAAATGTTTTTGGACTTGTAGTCCCCGCCATTGTTCCAATGTATTCACATGTTGTTGAACAATCAGACTTGGTCACACGCCATTTCGCAAGCTAGAGTTTGTGTGGTTTGTCGCTCTTTGGTCGAAGCACAGCACAATGACTACGCTTTGGAAGTGCAATTATTCCACAAGAACTTTGTCTCTGAACTTTTCCCCCCTGACTTTAAAAAAATTAAAAAAAAATAAAAATTAGTCATGTTGATCGTATTTTCGCGAAACATGTTACGAAGTTCGGCGAATCGTATGGATAAACCAGTCTGCAACCGGGACAGACGCTTCCATCCTGGCGAATGTCGAGTCCTGAGAGCAAGTTGAAGAGAAAGTACAACAAAACGCACGTTCTTCATTAGCCAAACACTTTAGGAGTTTGGCACCACCAAGTATCTTGGCACAGCCCGGCCAGAAAGCATGTCTGTGGAGCTTCATACCCACACCACCACCAACAGAGCATGCAGATCCCTGGGTTTTCTCAGGACTCTGAAAGTAAATGCAAAATGAGAGAAGGACAGGGTTTACGTGACATTCGTCAAACCATTACAAGAGTACGCTTGATCCGTTTGGGACCTTCGTGATGACAAGCATATGAAGAGCCTGGAGGTTGTCCATCGCCCAGCTGCACGGTGGGAGTGCCTGAGATACAGGAGAACCTCCAGAGTGAACGTCGTGCTGTTCAGCTTGGAGTGACTTTCACTGCCGAATAGGAGAGGCAAGCCTTACAAACTTTACAAGTTCATTAATAAATTGATCTCCATCGATGGCCTGTACGCTCCGTTCCTAGATCCAGGCAAACCTTGAGCTCGCCCTATCAGCTCCCAGTCCTGTTTGTGCCCACCAGCGCAAGACATTTTTTTCTTTTGTTTTCTTTTCTTTTTTCCTCGTACAGTCGTGGCGTGGAATGTGCTCCCAGAGGAAGCAGTGTCTCTACATCCTCCGTGGAGTGAATCCCACATCAAATCTGAAAACTCCTCCCCCACCTCCAAAAATATTGTTTCCTTTTTGTACTCCCAGTTCTTATAGAACAGGGAGTACTTTACAATGGGAACGAAGAAATGCTGTGTGTGTGTGTGTGTGTGTGTGTGTGTGTGTGTGTGTGTGTGTGTGTCTGTGTCCGTCCGTCCGTGGTCAAAATGTGTTCCACTCGCTCCAGACAAAACTACTGGGCCGATCTTTCTGAAAATTTGTAGGTATGTTCATTATAGGTCATAGATGATGCCTGATGTGTTATTTTACCGTTATGGCCGTTACTAACAGCCATAACAGTTTTCCTTCTTTATGGAATAGCTCGGAAAGTACTTGGCCGATCTCTCTGGAAACTTGTAGGCATGTTCATTATGGGTCACGGATCATACCCAATGTTTTCTTTTACCGTTATAGCCGTTACTGAGGCCCACAACGGTTTTTCTTTTTTATGGAATATCTCAGAAAGTATTTGGCCGATCTTTCTGAAAATTTGTAGGTATGCTCATTATGGGTTACGGATCGTGCTTGATGTGTTATTTTACCGTTATTAACGGCCATAGCGGTTTTCCTTCTTTATGTAATATCTTACAAAGTACTTGGCCGATCTTTCTGAAAATTTGTAGGCATTTCATTATGGGTCACGGATGATGCCCGATGTGTTATTTTACCTTTATAGCCTTTACTAACAGCTATAACGGCACATAACGGGTTTTCTTCTTTATAGAATATCTCAGAAAGTACTTGGCCGATCTTTCTGAAAATTTCTAGGTATGTTCATTATGGGCCACGGATGATGCCCAACGTTTTCTTTTGCCGTTATAAATGGCTATAACGGCCCATAACGGGTATTCTTCTTTATGGAATATCTTAGAAAGTACTTGGCTGGTCTCTCTGAAAATTTGTAGGGATGTTCACCATGGGTCACGGATCATGCCCGATGTTTTTTTTTAACCGTTATAGCCGTTACTAACGGCTATAACGGCCCATAACGGTTTTTCTTTCATTTTTATGGAATATCCCAGAAAAATACTTGGCCGATCTTTCTGAAAATTTGTAGGTATGTTAATTATGGGTCACGGATCATGCCCGATGTTTTATTTTACCGTATATATAGCCGTTACTAACGGCTATAACGGCCCATAACAGTTTTCTTCTTTATGGAATACCTCAAAGTATTTGGCTGATCTTTCTGAAAATTTGAAGGTATGTTCATTATTGGTCACAGATGATGGCCCATGTTTACCAGAATAGCCGTTACTAACAGCTATAACGGCCCAAAACGGTTTTTCCTCTTTATGGAATATCTCAAGCGTATTCAAGATAAACTGGGAGTATGTTTACATGCTTTGCATCTTGTATTTAGTACAGCCATTGCGGCGGTGTGTGGGTCCGGGCATGGCTGTAGGCCGTGTCTGGGGCTGTGCTAGCAATCCACTTTTGCAGGGCCCGAAGAGATCATGGCCTGCTAGCAGCTCTGCATGTAGCACCTCTTTCTCTTGTTGGTAGTTCTCCGTTGTTTTCTTGCTCATTTTTTTTTTTTTTTTGGTCTCCTTTTTCATCCCGTCATGTGTACAGCAACCTTCGTCATGTCGAACGTATTCACCTGAAGGAAAAAAAGGTGGTCTTGACAGTTCCATGATGGCTGCAGATCATATGACACGTGACGTCAGCTCGGAACTCCTAAGTGTTGGGCCGGTGGCCCTGGCACATCAAATAGTCACCATCCCCGTCTGGAAAACCGTGGTCTGTTTTACACACACTCACGAACGCAGACAGACAGATAGATAGAGAGAGAGAGAGAGAGAGAGAGAGAGAGAGAGAGAGAGAGAGAGAGAGCTGTTTGAGAGACCACTGCCTGATTAATGCGCATTTACGAGAGAGAGAGAGAGAGAGAGAGAGAGAGAGAGAGAGAGAAAGTTTCAAATTCTTGTGGCCCTTCATTTCCAGCTCTCTTGCCGACTTTGGTTTTGATTCCCTCTCCACTTCCATGCCTTAGGCAAGTTCTGGTGGAGTTTACCAGTAACAGGGAGCTGATGGGGACTGTCACTGGACAGATGTGGTGGTACCCTCCGTAGGAAAAGGCTCTCTCATGCTGTCTTCACAACTAAGCAATTATTGTCTATTAAAGGGAACTCAGTGATAGTGTCCTGCGTACGCTGGCATTACTGAGCACCACTGAAGTGACTCAGCAGCAGTGTCTCATCTGGTCGGTTGCCTCATGATGCCCTTTATTTTAACCCTGTGGACTGCTGGTGCCTGGCCTGCAAAAGGTCAAGCCAGATTGCGACTGTGGATGGGACGATGGAATGAGTGGTGTGGGGGTAATGCCACTGAGGTGGCGCAGAATATGGGAACACACCCACCCACACGCACACACCCAAGTTTAAAAGTGTAGTCCACAGATTCCACCTTTGTGAGCTACCACAGCCAAGTGAGATGTCTGTTCAATCAACATTGCTGTCAGATATACAATAATGTCTAAGCATATTTCATTATCATATTATCTATTTTTTTCTTAATCTTTGTACTGGCTTTTCTCATATCTCAGAATTAAACTAAATTTGTGTACTTGGCTTGGACTTTTTTTTTTTTTTTTTTTAAAATATTTGTTATATTCAGATAGTTTCTTAAACAAACTGGAAAAAAAAAATCATATACCAGCCTCAGTTGTGACTAAGTTTTTCTAGAAGATACCTGTATTTCTTGGACACACCATGAATATCATACCATTATGGGACTCTCACGCGCTCGTAAACACAAACCACACCTTTTATTGTGAAATGTTTTTCTTCCTTTTTTTTCTTTTTTTTCTTTACTTTCCCTGTTATATTACTGCATTATGTCAACACAAAATCCACATACATATATACATCAAGTACACAGGGAAGAGAGAGGAGACATGATGTAAGGCTACAAAAGAAGCTGTACAAATTTCACAAAACCTTTTTCACAAAACTACCTCTCTCTTCTCAGGACTTTCTTACCACTGGGTACAAAACCGGTAATGTAGATAGTAACGATTGCTCCCTCTGACACATCAGCTGTACTGACAACAGTACAACTGACCTTCACAAAAGAGACAATGCACTCTTTCACTGACAAGCCCTTACAGCTGCAGCTAGATACCAAACACACAAGACACATGCTCCACCTCTGTCCTGGATATTACCACTATTTCTCCACGTGCATGTATACAGTAAAACAAATCAACCAAAATGACAAAGTTTTTAGATCTGTTGGGACAATCTCATTTGAGCTGAGCTCATCTAATTTAAAAAAAAAAAAATCTGACAAGGCCGGCCTAGAAACTGAAAGGAAAAAAAAAAGGCTCACATGGATCAAAGTTAAGTCAACACTCTTCCACACACGTTGTATTTCTGTCAGTTCCGGACAGGAAGACTGTACCACTGCAGGCTGATGTTAAGTACTTCCTTTTCAAAGTGGTCACAGGAAAGGGAACTGAATTGCAGTGCAACCAGAAATGAAGAGTAGCATTCCAAAGTTACCCTGATCTTAAAGAACTGTCCTGACACAAGATTCTAGCATGCTACTTCAAACAGAACAAAATCAAGCAGAAAAAAGGAACCCCACAGACCTTTCTGAAAGACCCCTCTCCCCCAAAGGCCAGCCAGCCATGGATAAAATGTTGACATCTACTCAGACTGACTGGTCATTTTAAATGCCCGTTTCCATTTAATTCGTGGTTAGATCAAAAGCTTGTTTCCACGTGTACTTGTCAATGTTGACTGTGGATATGATAAAAATGCAGTCAACTCAAGAATCCTCACAAGAGGAGTAGGGTGGGGTGGAAATTGTGTGTGTGTGTGTATGGGTTAAGTGTTGACAAGCAACTAAGTCTTGTAAAGCATGTTTCGATTTATAACTCGATCCTAGTGTGAAAAAACTGCACAATAACCTTTCTGTTTTTCTGGAATTCACACTACCCAAATGTACTTTCAATTTACATTGTTCAAAAGTAGTTTAAAACAACATTATCCAAGAGTAGTTTTAGTGAAGCTGCAAAAGATGTCCTTAGCAACTTCTGAGGTTATATAGAAAGCAAAGTCCAATACTCTCCAATGAACATCACTTAAAATGAAAGTATCTGTATTGCAGGAAAGTGAAACAGATGCCACACAGACTTCAGGAACAGAAATATGTAATGCAAGTATAAAAAAGAAAATCAAATGAAACTTTGAGTACCACTTATCTACAAGAACAGAACAGAAGGAGTGATGGTGATTTTTTAAACAACCTTCTCAACAGATGACTTAGCAGCTAATAGGGGGTACATAATAGCTGCAAATGATTTGTATCTATAAACATGAGCATAAACACATAGACATTTTCCCCACAATCAAATCCCATCTATTTAAATCTAGGCATGCACTTTTCAACACTGATTCAAATTTATTTGAGGTCCTAAACACAATTACATTACAACAGATGCACAACTAAAAGTTAAAGCATTATTTAAACCACACACACACAAACATATACAAAACACCACATAACCATCACTGACCAACTGTTACTTGCACAGAGGATTGCTTTTGGGGCAGAAAAATAGACAACAAAAAAAGCACTCTACAATGGGCAGACCTGGCAAAGTAAAGAAAAATAAAGCATAACAGTCATCTTCACTACATATCACATCCACACTAGCATTCTGAATAGACCTGTGGCAGTACTAATACCTTTTCTTTGTAAATTTTGCTTCAATTTCCGCCCTCAGTCACCTCATTTTGAAACATAACTCAAAAGGTGAGCAGACTGGAAGGGGTAGAGGGATATGAGCAGGTAAGAATGTTAGTTTGCTAACGCTTTGAGAAACTCACAACACAAATGTTCTCACCTGAAACATTTTCTAGTACATCATGATGAACTCTTGTGGTGTGCTAAACAGCACATTTCATGACTTAACACCGTTAGAAAAAGAAGTGTCATGTTATCACAAACAATTTTTTTTTTCCAGAATATTCTTTTTTTCATATCTAAAGATGCATCACAAAATAAAATAGACATTACAAAAAGATGAACCAAAGAGGAAAAATATCACTTTTAAAAAATGTCTAGGTACCAGAAAGCACCCCAGCCTAATCTCACAAACCGTAGAGTGCACAAAAATAATCTTGCTGATCTGGGGACAAAGTTTTCAACAAATTTTTTTTTCATCTAGATTACTGGTATAATCAGGAAAATTTGTACCTCCATGAATATAAGAATATGGTAGATAGTATGTGAAAAAATTACATGCGCACAAAAATGCAGACCACTGAAATTTGCATTAGTAGCAACGCAGATGGACTAGGAGAGAGGTATGGGAAAGTGAGCAGGCAGGAAATGTGTATCAGATTTTGCAAACACTTCGAGAAATTTGCCCTCACAAATGTTCTGGCCTGAAAAACTTTCTATTTTACCATAATGAATTTTAATGGGCATCTCATGGACTACCACTGTTTTTTTTTTTTTTTTTTAATAACCAAAATGAATAAAAACGAATGTTTCCTGCTGTCATTAAAACTTCAATGATGAAATCCATACTAAAAATGAGTTTCTTACTGTCACTAAAACTTCAAATATCATTTTTGTTCATTAAACTTCTGTGTTTTGGTAACCATAATTACAACTACTTTACTAGCAGTGACAGAAATTAAATTCTTGACACCAGTTGACATGGATATTCTTGATACTGACATGGATATTCATTCAACAGCTAGATTTCTGAGGTTTGCGGGATGTTCAAGCTTGTTTGATTGGAAATTCTTCTTGTGATGGCCAAAATGACACAGGAGCCCCACATTCCTATACTACTTACACTCTACAAGGATACTAAAATCACAATCATAACGGACATACAAATCATAGCAAACCTGTGCTCTGAAATATAGGCAGTAAGAAGTGTGAAGAAAGGAAAAAATATGCCCAATGTTTCATCTGACTTAATTACAAATTTTTGCAGCCTTACATACTTTTTTACAATTACCCTCACCCTCTTCTCACTTCCCTTCCCCATACCCCCCCCCCCCCCCCCAAAAAAAAAAAACACAAAAACCCACAAAAATAAAAGAATGATGTCCACGTGTAAACAGATTAATCGTATGCCTCTGGGACACACAGCATTAGGAGGGAAGTATGTGGGGTGGCAAGTGTGTAAATAATCATACAAAAGCACTTTTCACACACCATGCACATACACACACACCTGTCTATGCATGAGCTAAATGCAGTGAATGGAACTGAATCCTCACTGGGTACTGAGAAAAGTACCGCTGGCAATAGCAACATTCATCCTCTCCATGAAGCTACTCTTCACCATCTTCCTTTTTTAGCTGGTACATTCAACATGTTAAACAAGCAAGCCAACACAAATGGGCTTGGTCTGACCAAACGTAGCAGCCATAATACAAGTTGGTCTTTGACAACCAGAACCTTTGCGTATTTCTAGCCACTAAGACCGGGCCACATCTCACAAGTTTTACCCAGTCTCAAGGAAAAAATGGTTTTCCATTTATATCCTTCATTTCAGCCACCCGCCTTTTCATCACTTTGTTTTCTGCTTCACGCTTTTTCTTACTTTGCCACGGTAACAGAGATACATGAGAGAACAACAAACAAAAAAAAAAGAGGATAGACCAAGAGGTATAGAATAAGCAACATGAGACGAGCAAAAGTCCGATGTTTGACAGAAGGAAAAAAGTCCAGAAAGACAAGACTCAATCCGTGTTTGTTTCCATCATGTGGACTCTCTATAGTGGACACCTGCCGCGATGGTTTCATGCCTGAACACATACCATGCTGTCGCTGTCTCTTCAACACTCCACTACTCTGCCACACTTGTAGCCTGTGTTATAATGATGGTGGGGCAGCTGCTCATGTCAACTGTGCCCTGTGTAACTGACAGCAGTTGAAAAAGCATTCTTGGTTTTCCTTCTGCAAATTAATGGATGCTGTAACGTTTCCGTTTGTATTCACTGACATGCATTTCAAAGCATACTGAGTGAATTGCTCATGCTTTAACATTTCTGTTGAAATATGACAATAGCCTTTTATGTTTGTCTTAGGATGCACTTAAAAAAAAAAAAATCATCAGTCGCCAAGGGAAGAAAGAATCTAACAAGATTGGTGTAGGGCAGGTGCACACTAGGCAGAGTAAAACCACAACACTCATTTTCTCCTAATCAGTCCTGTGCAACACCGACACAGAAAAGCTCCAGCTGCCAGTGGCATACCCTCTCCAAAGTTCATTCCATCAACTTAAATGCTGCATTAATTTGAGTGAAAATTAACAAGTACCAGTCAAATAAAACAAGTCCAGTGCACAACGAGTGTAAATATTGCTAATGAGATGTGTGCATACCATAAGGGCGTGTGGTAAAACCGGTGATATACAAAACTGATATACAAGCGTGGAGGTTTCAAAAACCGGTTGGAGTAGCCATCCACACTTCTTTTTTTAATGAAAAAGCCAAAAAGAGCATGGGAGGTACCTATCATTCTGCGAAAGTACTGATTAGCAACTGTAATGTTTTCTTGCTTTCCACAGGAATGAGATGTATTGTTTTCTTGCTTTCTATATAAATGAGAAGTGCAAAGACAGGGAGAGGGACAGCGAACTCTTAAGCTTTCTGGCCTTGTCCACTTCCTCACACTCACTGTTCATCTAGATTTTGTTTCTCTAACAATATATTAGACAAGCATTTAATATTTGTTTTCTATCCACATTATGAATAGCTTATTATGTTCAATCAGTTTTCCATTCCATGCCTACTCCAGTCTACTATGCCTCTTATAAAACACACAGACTGAATACACACACACACACACACACAAAATCTTTGTCTCTCTTGAACTAGAAATAAAGTTGCCATAATATTATCTTTTTCACTGTGTCCATGAGCGTGTGTGAGTGTGTGTGTGCGCATACACACATTTGAGGGCGGGTCAAGGAAACATCCAAACGAAAGCAGACTGGTATTAGTCTTGAAATTGTGGCCAGCACCGGTGTGAAATACTGTTTTCAGTAACTGGTAGCAATTCATAAAATCAGTTTGGATTTCCAAACTGGCATCCAACTCTAATAAACCCACAGTTCTTAAACTGCACAAATGTTCACTTAATGAAGACCTAAAAAAAAAAAGAGGGAAAATTAACAGCCATGGACAGATGTATGTTAACTAGGAGGGTAACTTTTTGAGTAACACAGTCAATGCATCTCATTCTTTCACATATTGTACAAAAAGCAACAAACAAAAGAAACTAACAAAGCATCTGACCCTTTCAGGTCTTGTAAATTTGTATATACAGGAATAGCTACGGTGATAGAACTCTGGACACATAGCCCTGGTGATCCTGGAGTTGTGGGTTTGAATCTCCTCTGGGCAATTTTGGCACGAGGGTATTTTTTTCCCCTCGGACTTAACACTTGCTCTTACTCCGTTTCCCCGAAGTCCTTCAAATAAGACAGTAAACCTGAATTTTGTGTGTGAACGCATGCAGAACATCATGCACACATGTGAATTCCCATCATTAGCTTTCGGAGAGGGTCAGTTCGGCCATTGATATGGATGGCACTTACACATAGCATGCAACGTACGTGAAAAATCGAAAGAATGAAGGAAGAAAACGAGTGATTAATATTGACTGAACGACACTGGAAACAGATGAATGAAGTGCCAGCAGGCAACTCTTCTGTGGGCTCTATCCAGGAAGGCAGCCCACTGTCAAAACGAGAACGCAACTGTAAAGCACTTAGAGCTTGGTCCCTAACCAAGAATAGGCACTATATAAGTAGTCTTTATAATAATGATAATTTTATTTCATATATATATATATATAGATAGATAGATACAGAGATATATCTATATATATATACACAGAGCTTCAGATGGCCAGCGCTAATTTTTACATGAAATTTGTAAATGGCACATCGCATATCAAGCTCATGTGTCTCACTGTCGCATGTCTGTTGCGATAATGCCAAGGTACTGGGTGGGAATTATGTCTTCCCTCTCTCACTTGACCTTACAGAGCATCAGAAGTGAAAAATCATGCCTGTCCATGCAGCAACACTTCCTTCTCAGATGTTAATCATTAGCTTACCATCGATTTGGAATCGAAACAAGTAGCAAGAGTTTAGGATCTGAGAAGAACAGAATAGCCTCTCTGTTCTCTTGCCAACGTCAGCTCACTGTGTTCACTGTGCTGTGCAACTGGCAGTGAAACCAGAGACTGGCAGTGTCACAACCAGTCAACAGAACCTGAACAAGGATTTATCAAAGCAAATCAAACATGGCAGTTTGTAAACATGATAATGGTAAATCCCCCTTCATGAAGCCAAATGCCTTTGCAGGAAGACAATGCACACAGGCACGCCATCCCCATCCACCTCCCTTTACCATTTCACACACACACCCCTCCACCTTATCCCCCTCTCTCCCTCCCTAAAAAAAAAAAATCATATCACAGTTCTGAATAGGCAAAAGATTCTCGCTCAAGTGATGTTCATATCTCCTTTCCCCACTCATTCACACACACATTCTAACTCACTGACATATGCATTCATACAGAGAAACATTGCATAAAACACGTAAACACACATGCCGACACATCCAGTGTCACATTTTGATAAAAACTCACACAACAAATATACAAAGAATGACACACCCACACCCACACCTACAGCCTGGCGTGATAGGTAGCCTTCAGAAACAAACAGTCTCCACAAGGGGAAAAGTACAATCAAGAGCAAATTCATGACGCTGCTGCCCATGACTGGTTAAAACTGCATAAGAGCTCTGAGAGTCTGCCTTAAAGTCTGTCTACGCCTTTGCTTTCTGTCTCCTCACCATTGGCTGCCACAGGTCATGTATCCCATAGCCACTGAACAAAATCTGAAGCTCTGCACATACATATATATATATATATATAGATGAATATTATTAGAATGCCTGAAATGATTTTAAAAGCGCTCGACCCCTTGGGGAGCAACATTTGTTTAAAATCAAGTATCAAAAGGAATATTAAAATTATTTTAATATTCCTTTTAATACTTGATTTTAAACAAATATATATATATATATATTCCCCCACCCTACCCCCTTTTCTTTTCAAATCACAAACATGGAGACCAAGCATCTCATCCTTCCATGTCATGCATAAAAAAAGCTTTAGAAAGTTTAGTGCTGGTAAAATTATCCCCTCTACGCCCTCCCAAACATGTGTTTCTGTTTATTCATGTCAGTGCACTGAACAGCTAAGTTTGCCCCTTCATAAGAGAAGGAAAAAAGAAAAGCTCAACCTTTTCTACTGAAACACTGGGTAAAAACAAGTGATCAAAACCTAGGTTGCAGAGTCACAAACAAAAATGTTGACTAAAAGGAAACCAAACAAAGAAATGGAACAGACCAACCAGAAGACAAACACATCAAGTGGACTACACATTATACTAATGCTCAGTATTAACTCTAATTCAGCGTTACACTGAAGCTCTTTCACTCTCTTTCATCCTCCACATTCCCTTTTGATTAAGAAGGTCAGCCATCACACACAGCAACTCAAGACAGCAAAGCATACGATCAAAACATGGACATATTCATTGCAAAATGACACATCTGTGCAACACTTTCCTTATTATGCCAAAATTTGCTATGAATTCCAGAGGCAATTGTCGCCTATGAGTATGCTGCATATTTCTTACCCACAGCTCACAGCACTTCATGGGTACACAAACATCAGACAATCCAAGACCAGTTAAACACATCTAATGTTAATCCCTGAACACAGGTTAACCATTGATGAAGCCTTATAAAGCCTCACTCACAGAGCAGCACAAGCTCCCAAACTACAGATAAAACAGGATGATGGAAAAGTGCTCACAAGTGAGAGACCTGAAGTTGACATCATCTACAGAGTCTGACCCACTCTACATTTCAGACTGTTTTTAATGAGAAGGTTGGCAGAAGGGAAGGATACGCAGGCATGTTAATCTACATTACTTTTCCATATAAAAATGCATGTCAACAAGTGCAAAAACAGAAGAAAAGAAAAGAAAACAAAGAAAACACACACACACACACACACACACACACACACACACACACACACACACAGTGTTAAACACAATTTACAAAACACGACCTTCAATTCTTGCACTTAAATTTTCTTTCCCTTCCAGCCCCAACCTATCTTTTTTTCTTCTTTTTGTTTCTTTGTTTGTTCATCAGTTAAAGAAAAAAAATCATCTTCTCCCCTCCAAACCTCACTCCTTGGATTAAAAAAAAATCCTTCTAAACAATATGAAGACCGAGTTTGAGTGGAACATTAAGTCTGCACAGAACATGCCACACATGCAAAAATCTAACCACAGCAGCGATATTTTCCCTCAGAGCTGAAGCTGGACAACAAAAACAGTCACATGTACAGTGTTTTCAAGACATTATGAGTCAGGCCTGCAGTTCAGTAACTCAGGGCAGGAATTCAAACCTTCAACAGAACACACTGTTGCATTCCTGAGGACCTAGAAGCATGGTACCAAGGAATGAAAAGGAAAAAAAAAAATGTTTTGAAATTTTCACTTTTGAAAATTCAGACACAGGTCATTTCAAGGCAGCACGGCGTTGGTGACTGGAATGCGCCATCAGCTGATGTGATCTTCAACTGCCACCAAGCCACAACTGCTAAAGTTAACTACCTTCTGACAAGTCTGGCAAAACGCTTTCAAATTAATGTCTTTGTCTCTCTTTTTGATTACCACAAGAATTTTGTCTCTATTTTTGATCACATCATCCAACCTGCGGTTACACACCTCCTTTGAAACCAATCATACTTCCACTGCTTCACATGCTTTTTAGTTTTTCTCTGTGTTGTGGCATACTTTCAATGGAGCTTTGACTGTATTGTGTTGATGAATGATCACAAAATGAAGCAGACTGAGAATTATGCTGTTTGTGAATATTTCACCTGAGGACAACAGGTTCACATTACTGGCAATTTCTGACCATTTTGGAGATTTCATCTCCACCTTTTTCAGTAAAGACCTTTTTTTTTTTAAATTGTGGAGATGCAGAACAGAAACTGTGGAGACAGGTTCTAGAGCAAGAGACTTTTCATGCCTGAATACTGAACACTATTTTGCAAACTGACCAAAAAGTGCAACATTTCATACTCATGTTTTTAAACGACAAGCTAACACCTTAATACTGCTCTTCATTACGTGTCAATGAGCATCAACGCTGGGCCTTGACAGCTAAGATATGTAACACAAGGACAGTAACTGCAGACAATGATGTTTTGTTATCAGATTCATCCGGCACAGTGTATTTCTATCACACAGAGAACATATACAAAGCAAAGCACAGATACCGACTTGCATTTTTCTCCTGACCTGGCCCCAGCCTGGACTAACAGGGAATGGTTATTCAATCATGTCACAGGTCACCTGATGTTGAAGATTTCTTGGACCCATGTCGCAGGTTAACTCGTGTTGCAAAACAAAGCAGGATCTGAAGGTTCTGATTTCTTGTGTGGAAATTCACGCTCCACAAGATACAATAAAACAGCACTGATGAGCCAGGTTCATGTCTGTGCCCATTCAAACAGGTTCTGTCTGCCACATACATTCTATAACATACAGAACACCCAAATTTGAGAGTCTTCTTTGAACTGTCAAATACAGTTCCATATTCAACAGGCCTCTGTCACTTTGCCCCTCATAATCACAGTTCTTGACCCAGTTTCTCTCTCTCTCTCTCACACACACAACTTAGATTAAGTGCTGAGTTGCCTAATGTTTCCAAGTAAAAAACAATGGCTTGATTAAACAGGATGCGAGGCTGGTCAATAACGCAGTCTGTTTTTCTGTGCTCTCCCAGTCTGAGGAATCAACAGAAGTAGCAGACTGAAATCTATAACACATTGAAACATGCATGTACATTGTACCCATATTAGCCAAGAGAGGATCCCTTCCTGTTAGAATGAACAGGCCTCACATATACAGACACATAAGTACACAACATTCACACACTTCAGTTCAAATCTGGGAAAACAAACTATTACCACTAGCTAACGCTGAAAACAGATGGATGGTACGAACGATTTTTGCTGACATCCTGCCATCAATGGCAAGAACCAAACATTTGAACAATTAACAATTTGATTCAATACATAATTTTTGGGGGGGGGTCTGTTTTTTTTTGTTTTTTTTTTAAAAGACGTTTTGTCACATGATTAAGGACTGGGGAGATAACCCAAAATAACGACTATCAAATGCAGTGAATCATAATTTGAACTGATCAACCATTGCATGTTCCACTTGTCACCTCTACTGACACTGACTTTAAAAGTTCTGACTGTCTAACGGGGGACGGGCCCCATTGTGTGCTGTGTAGTGATTATCTTCCCCTACATAATTCTGGTGATTGACAGTGGTGGTGTACCAAGGTGAACCTTATGACTGAGAGAGGTGAATTGGTTGTCAGGTGCCTGGTCCAAACTGAATCTGAATAACTGCACATGACCATATGACAGAATTCTAGACAATGGAAATTAACCTTCCCCCCACCCCCTCAAAAAACAAAAACCAAAACACCCACACACACAAGTGGTAGGAGAGGCAGGCAGACTCAGTGACTAAAGTCCACCATGTCAGTTGCTGTTGCCTTCAGAAGAGGTGGTGAGAAACTCGTCTGCACGCCTGTGCGTCTCGAGGGCTCGCACCATTGACAAGTCATGTGGTAGTTCAGACTTCCGGCGCAGCAGAGGCTTGTCTCGAGGTTTCTTCCTCAGCTGCAATAAAAAAATTTTTTTTTAATTAAAACTAAAAAAAATACACACATAAATGTATCCTCACATTATCTTACTGAGGCTTCTTTGCTCATGAACAGCAAATTAAGAAACTCATCAACATACAACACTGTGAAAACAGTCTGCAAGAAAGCAGTGTTGATACCCAAACCTGTTTTTTTTAAAAAATAGTATACTTGGGACAACGACAAGTCAAATGTTACAAATACTGCTAATCTAAATCATGATAAAACAAAGACTTCCAAACAACACGGCAAATGCACAAGGTAATGACTTGGCTGTAAAATTATTTGACATGAAGAGCAGCTCTTGGTCTGGAGAAACTGTCAGCAGTAAGTGGATATGGCAAATATTCCGCTATTCTGGGAAAATAAAAGGTGAAATCATGTAAAAATTTGAGAATGGATCATAATGCAAACAGTAAAAAAGTAATCAAATCATTTACAGTATAATCTTAACACACACACATCCACACACACAGAGCAAGCAATCACAAGCAACCATAAAGCATCAACAAAACTTCTGACTGTACATCAATTCGTGTGACAAAATGAATGAAATTCAATGCATTTTTATTTTCAGTGTTTTAGTCCAAACATGCGTTTTTCCTTTAACCCTGTTATCAGGATCCACTTTTAGCACTTACGCATAACAGCACTGAAACCCGTTATACAGAAACAGGAGTACAGTGCAACCAGGAGTTAAGGGAATGGGCACTGTGACAGTATTGTCTGGAGAACGTCTTCCATTTTTCAACCGGGCTTAAAGTGATGAACAGAACAGTAGTCACTACAGTGGACGCCTGTGGACTAACTGGACACACTGTTGTGTATGAAACGGTGTTAAATAGTTTACAGCAGCTAGCCTGGTTTTGTTTGCTTTTGAGTATCAACTGCAAGCCACAGGTGTGGTTAAAGTTCCCATAGGCTACTGACCATAGGGGAGGCAAACTGTCAGAGGTTCACTGTGTGTAGAGAACAGCATGACAGAAGTTGGAGCCCATCCCTCTCCTTCTGCTACTTTAACCTTCCCTTAACTGAATCAGGTGCCCCTTTACTGCTGACTGGACAGAAGGGGGTTTCAAGATGAACAAATCCGACCCCACAAGTGGTTTTAACTCACAACCATCAGCTCTGCAGGCAAACGCTCTAACCATGTGACAATGGGCCCAACTAGATATTGGATTCCACCTACATGAGCCTATCACTCTTCTAAATATTGGATTCCACCTAAGTGAGCCTTGTAAGCGGATTGTTTTCTGAATCTAAAACCATTATATAGAGTTCTGAAATAACTCTGCCCACAAAACAAAAGGAGGAAGAAAAAGAGAGAGAGAGAGAGAGAGAGAGAGAGTTGCTTATAGCCCAGCTGACCGCAAAGGGCCATATCAGAACTTGTTACCTTGTTAAAGTCAACTCTCCAGTCAATAAAGACACATATCGACACAACTCATTAAGAAGATAACATCTTTTGTCCTAGAGTTACCTTCCCCGTTGATTGATAAATCCTAATTATTTTGTGTAAAAGCTTTTAAATGTGAATGCCTCAAAAGCTTTAACGTACTGTACTGAAATCACAACTGTTAACATGTTTTATCCATTAAAACCATATGAGATTGGACAGCCTATCTTCTCTAAATTAACATTTTGCACAATACACTTTCAGCACCATTTTCAAATCTCTGCCGGCCAAACCTTGAACATTTCTTTTATTCCGCTCAAAATATGACAAAGACAGTCAAATAAAAAAAAAAGAACATCAGAAGTAAAAATTTGTAAGCTCTGATTTCAGACAACACATGTTTAGGATATTATTTTCCACACAAGGTTGGGAGTTTACAAAATGACTGACCATGCCAACCTCACTTTAAGAGTCGCCTTCTAATCACTTCTTCATCACTGTCTGAGATTTTGATCAAATTATCATTCTGTGATCAGACTTGCGATTCAAATCCTGTTAATGATTCCATTTCAACAGTGACCACCATTAAAACAGTACAAAAATCATGATTCAACAGCTTATTTCTACAGATATTTTGAGCCTGAAAATTTTATCAAAAGCTCATGTCCGCACCAAGTTCAATGCATGCAGCACAAATGGCTAGGGCACCTTACAAGAGAATCTTTTACCCAAATTTTATTTCTTTATCTAAAGGCATGCTCTTCTTGTGGAGTTAAGAGACACATGGGGGGCAAAATGCAAGGCCATTGCCTGCCTATGTATAAACTGCAAAGGCAGACACCCTGAAAAATCCTCCAGCTGTCCAACCTGTGGTGGACGCTAGCTTCGGGCTAAAACATACACGTGACATGTCAGGGCTCCTCTGCAAGCCACGTAAAACACCACCAATGATGACATGAGATCGGGCAGGGAGAGTAATGGATTCCTTCAGCCCCAACTCAATCCGGCCTGGAGGAGAGAGGTGTTCAGTTACTGGGGCCATAGTAAAAGCCCATGGTGAAAGGCAAGGCGCACACCAAGTTGCTAACACCAACAATCCTGATCCGTCAGGTGAGGTGAGTGTGGACACTACAGGTTTGGAGGTTGATGAGTTGGCTAAGCTGGAAAAGGAGAATACAGTGCCTTTCCAGAAAAAAAACAGTCTCTCAAAACCAGGGAGCTCCAGAAGGCGAACAGAACTTTTCATACATACTGCATGCTTATGGTATTTTCCATACAAGCTTATGACTACACAAAATGATTGACGATGCCAACTTCAATTAATAGTTGCCTTCTTCATATCACTCTTTGTCACCATCAGAGATTAAGGCTAAATCATCATTCAATGAAATTCAGACTTTGATTTAAATTCTGTTAATGATTCCCTTTCTATGATAAGCACAACTGATACTGCACAAAAATTAGGATTCAACAATCAGTTTCTACAGAACACTTTGTGACTGATAACTGTATCTAAAAAATTCATGTTGGCATCTGGCAGAAGAGAAAAGCCACTTACTTTATGCTAATTTTTAAAGAAAAAGTTCTATACTTGGACACAGTTTTGGATAATCAAATCTATATGCATGAAAAGAGTATACTGCCTGCCATTTTTTAATTGTTTTAAAAACATTTTATGCTTTTCAGTGTTTATAACAGGAACTAGGAAAAACATAACACTTGTCAAAAGTGGGCTAATTCTCTGGCCTTACTTACCTACAACTAAATAATCAAAAGTGACATACTTCATTTTCTTCTTTGGTTTCTGAGTTTCTAACAATGACCAATACGTGCGAATGCTTTCAAAGGACGATGAACCAGCCAACATGGAAGCTGTGACAGAAAGCACACGTTTCTGGCATTGTCAGTCTTGCTTGACCCGATTTGTTCTGTGGCACCATGTTGCTGGCTTTGCCATCTGGTTTTCAACTGGCAGTTTCAGCCTCGTGAGGTCAGGTTTGCCTGCAGCACTGTTGCTGGCTTTACAGTCCAGATTTGAGCACTGTTAGCTGAAACAATGTTCTCAGGGTTCAGGAAGCTGAATAAAAGGAAGAAAATACTTCATTCCCTTCGCACGCTGTGGTCCGCTGGTTCCTGAATCTACCACCAACTGTCTGCACTCCACATTTATTCTCTATCACTCCACATCACTCTTGAAAAAAAAATACAGAGTAAAGGGGGCAGTGGGGTCTACCTTACCTCTAACATAAAGGAGGTCAAGCATATGATTTACATCAAATTAATCTGGACTTTTCACAGAAATCCAGATCATCTTGAGCAAAAAACAAACAACCTGAATCATGCTGGCAGTCAACACAGATCTCCAGATATCAAACTTTATCAGGGGGAAAGAACATACCAGGAACGAACTAAGACACTCTCGAACTGAGACACTCTAAAACAAAGTACAACATGCCATGCGTCAGGACCACAGTGCACAAGGAACAATTAAAACATACTTCAAAGAAAGGAGACTTCAAAGAAAGGAGTCTTTGTCTGAATACAGTTAGCACGCTTCATAGGAATGTGCGTGCATGAATTATTTAAAGGATAATAAAGAAAAAAACACAAAACGGCTATAATTTAGAAGACTACAAACCAAACTGTTCATACCTTCTAACAGTGCAGAGATAGAATTATTAACAATACACAAAGTAAGACCTAATAGACTCAGCATGAAGGTGAAAAACTGAAGATGTCAAGTGATTTTAACAGTGAATGAAACTGGCCTTAGAAAGCTCAGGTAAATATGTGAAATGGTTGTGTGATGACACCAACCTAATAAAACTACCTCAGTGTTTCTAATGAGATTAAAAACATGCAATTCCAACTTCCCCATGTGCAGGAATGAGTTAAGTGTAAAGGGCTGTACAAGAAAAAACACAAACTATGACTGAACGCTGTCTTCTGACATTACTTTCTTCTTCAACATAAGAAAGCCATAAGAACATCAGCATCAAAAAGCAAGGAGGAATTTGGATATATCAGATTTTTCAAAAAACTTTTAAATAGTATGTGTATGTGTGTTGACACAACTTTACACACATGTGCATTCAGTCAAGGACAAACACACACACATTCACACATGCATGCACTCAAGCATGCATGCACACACACACAGGGAGTGGGTGGGTTTACGAGTGAATGGAAAGAGAAAGTAACGAATGATGTGTGAAACAATACATTTTTGTTCAATTAAAATATGATGCGGCAGTATACAGGAATACCTTTTGTTTTATGCATTAAAATCACAAAATTTATATGCACATCATTTTACTGAAAGCAAAAGATGCATAAACCAAAAACTTTGTAATTAGATGGATAGTAAGGGGATAATAATTGGGCATCTTAATTCTAACTAGTGTGTGCTTAAGTTCTTGTCTGTCTGTTTTTAAGGTCTCGAATGACTACCCAAGGTTTTCATTTCACATGCTATGTATTGTTACCATTTCTGGTGTATATATATATATATACATAGGGATTTAGGAGACTGAAGACTTCATAGTATCTGCATGTCAATGTTGAAATGATGTAACACTAAGAGCTGAACTCTGAGAAAGAGAGAGATGAAAGTGAGGGGAAATGATTCCCTTGTCCATACAATGTAATTCCTGTTGATGATGCTATCATAAGATTAGAAACATTGACAGTAATGTGACCTAGACCCACAATGTTAGAGAGAAGACAACCTGTGGCACACTGGTGCACAGATGTCACATCAAGCAGTTACAGACTTCAAAAACATGACTTGCAAACCAATTCAGTTTAGGTCAAGCCAAGAAGTGGTCAACCATCTCTACTCAACTCTAATGCAAGTGTGGTAAGTGGCAATATGTGAATACAACCAGTTACAATTCAAATCTTGCAACAAAAATGGCTTTTATAATGTTATGGTCACTGTCTGTGTCGACTTGTACAATTGCATCAACAATGTATTTACTTTTATACATGTGTAACACACAACACCTTTTTTCCCCCCTTGCCACCTCATCTTCCATGCCATGTCTTTGGCATTACCCTAACAACTCTCATTCCCACTCCCATCCGCAACCATACCCTGGCTTGTCCCACAGCAGCCCTGGCACTATCAATATGAAGGGAGCAGTTAATGACATGTCATTATGAGGCAACCCACCAGAGGAGAGACTGCACTGCACACAAGCGACTACTTGGGTGATGTTTGGCGGTGCCTGTTCTGATCCAGCATACCCAGGACACCACCTACTACGCTCCCTACTGATGAAAAGAATTGCACAGTCACGAAGCCTGCATGTGTGAGCATCCCTGTAGCAAACATCTTAACTTCACTTACGATCATCACTGGTTGATTCAGACCTATGTATCTCGGGTTTTGCTCTGTAGACGTTAACTTTAATGTGACACTTGTTTACCAAATGACACATGCACAAACTGTGTAATGATTAATTTACTGAGGTCTCTCCAAAGTACCAGAGTAAGGCATTACATGCCAGAAGCTTCAAGAAATTGTTTTTTGAATGCTCTAGGCATTTTGATTAGCTGTAACATGTGGTGGCTCTTGGTCCTTCTGGAAAGTTTCATGCATTTTGACTGGCTGTGCAACATCACCATTCTCAAGTATGCTAGAATACTCCATCATTAGTGTTTAGCAGCCTTGCCGTGTTTCTCAAACTTTGTATTTGATGATCTATGAATGACTGAGAGCATGTGAGAGTGGAAGGACAGAGAAGTGAAACTAAGAGTATTTTAAGAGGACTCGTTTCTGTTTTGGGACTGTTGGGAAGGTCACTGAGCATTGATTTGTGCATTATCAACTGTATAAAAGACTCTGAACTGGTTAGCTGAGTCATCTTTTATTCCCGTCCAGATTGATTCAACAAAAGATCAAATCAACTTTTATCTGCAAATAATTTCAGTCAGCATTAAGCCCACTACAGTGTCTTAGAACAAGAGCTTGATTCTTTCCAAGTCCTAACATCAAGGGGCGAAACTGGGATATCTCACATTCAATTACTTCTGCAGAACCTTCTGCCTTTGGATCTCTGAAATATCATCCAAAGTGCAATGGGCTGGCTGAAAATAATCAATGAGACATTGAAATCCATGCCGAAAAAGCATCCAATGAATGGCACAGGCTCTTATCAATACCCTGCTAATACCTAACATGAGCTATCACTGGAGTTCACCAGGTTCTTTCCATTCCAGCTTCTTGTGGCAAATCCATGCCAGGAATCATGCCCATCTTGCAAGAACTTTGGACAAAAGAAGTGGTTAAGCCAGAGATGATGAACAGTTACTAGTTCGTCTTTTGAGTTATGAGAGGGAGTGGGGAAGAGGTGCTTTAACTTGCCAGAAATTAACTTTAAAAGACCCAACAGTGTGGTCAACATTACTATGACCACAAGAAAGCCTGGAATTTCCATAAAGGAGACAAAGTGCCCGTGCCCCTGCCTATCAACAACAAAAATTCATTTATGCATTGGAAGGGACCCTTCGTCATTGAGTAGATTGCTGGACTGAATGACCACAGAAACAAAGGGGCACTGAATGTGTTCCATACAAATCTGCTGAAGAAATACATTGCAAGAGGACAAAAAAAAAAATTCTAATAAGCCAAAAAGTTCTGTACGAACAGAAACCCATTCCCAGAGAATGGAACCCTCTGTGATCTGAGGAGACTGAACAAACGCTAGTTTCTAGAACCTGGCGAAATCCATTCAAACAAGTCCAGGGAGGATGTCATGTTGGAAACAAGACTTTATGATCAACTGAAAGCAGAAATCTGGGGTGCCATGCATAGGTTTCCTGACTGTTCTACCGAGTTTCCTGGGGACTTCAGTGCCAGTTGGGCACTATACAAAACTCACCAGATCTGTTCCAGTCATGTAAAAACCTTATCCAATTCCATATGTGGCCAGTAAGTCTCTAAAGGAGGGCATGGATAATATGCTGAACACGGGAGTGACTCTAGAGTCCAATGACTCATCATATGCCTCCTTTGTTGTAATTATGAAGCTAGATGGTACAAACCACATGCATGTGGACTTCTGAAAGTTACACAAATTGAAAATCTTTGATCCAGAACCATGCTTACAGCTGAAGAGTTCTTCCAAAAACTGAGTGGGGATAAACATTTTTCTAAAATCGACCTCTGCAAAAGGTACTGGCAAGTTCCTACTCCGGAAGAAGACATTCCTAAGACAGCTTTTGTCATTCCAGATGGCACCTATGAATTTCTGAAGATGCCCTATGGGATGGTGAACTCTTGAGCTACTCTGAAACAGTGCATGACACCGATGCTGAAGGACATGAAGAACACTGTGTATGTGTACCAGTAACTTATTCTAAGGGATATATGCCTGCCAAACATTTTTCAAAAAACAGGATCCTAGCATATTTGATTTCACAAACATTATCAATGCAGAGAAAATGACAATGTCAAAGCTCACAAGATGCACAAATATACACACTTGAGGACTAGCAAGTGAGACAGGATTATAACACACATTCCCTTTGTTAACATGGCTAGAAGGAAAATTAGTCAGGCAAGATACTTAAACTGGGTAAACAAGGGTAACTGTGGCCAACGTATGTGCTGCC
Source organism: Conus canariensis (assembly GCA_033310375.1). Lineage (NCBI taxonomy): Eukaryota > Metazoa > Mollusca > Gastropoda > Neogastropoda > Conidae > Conus > Conus canariensis. The sequence goes on from CM065723.1 coordinate 73,747,982, forward strand.
TGACCTATTTCATCAAAAACACCTGAACAGATCAAATCATGTGGTCTGCAATACTGGTCCAAGGAATTAAGATTTATTTCCTTTTAAAGACAAAATTTTCACCTCAATCCAAAACAGTGAGATTCTGGCTAAAGCTAAAGGGAACTGGCTAAAGCTAAAGGCAATTTCATGTAAGATTTACTGAACCCCTGAGACCAGCACTACTTGTTTTTGTCAGGCGGAACTGTGACAATTACATTTATGTAAGCAAGAATTTTCGAAATTCATATCAGTTTCTCTGAACTTGTTTGACCCTTTGTCAAGGTATCAGCTTGTAGTACCACAGTCAAAAGAGGAAAGGGTGTAGGATGCACACATTTGACAAACTGCAGTCTGAAGAATAACAGTTCTGTATCTCAGTGACAAAGACATTTTAACCCTTGGTTAATTTGTTATCCCACACACACACACAACACACACAAACTAATTACATTAAACTGGTTATCGTAAGCAGAATGACAAAACTGTGGTCTACCACTGAGTGAACTCTGACTGGCTCTCTAGATATACCCCCTTCCACTTTAAACTTTGAAAAGAAAATTCTCTGCATTGTTTACCTTGTTCATATTCTTCTTTGTACACTCTGTAATCACCTACTTTCCTTATAAACTGTGCAAGTTTTTCAGATCTACATACAGAAATTATCTGACCGACAAAAAAAAAAAAAAAAAAAAAAAAAAAAAAAAGGAAAAAAAAGAAAAAATCAAACTGTCTAGAAATTGGAAGGAACACGCACATGCACACACCATTCACCTACACATCCAATCATCACAATGTTGAAAATGTTCACTGCAGTGTGCCAATAAAATGAAAGAGTTAATTCTACTAGTTTTTTTTTTTTTTTACAGTGGAAATGCACAGGGCAGACTCTACAGGAGTCAATCACTATTAAAAAATGAAACAAAAATAGTAGGCTCATTGTCTGGAAAGAGGTCACTAAGCTCTGAACAAAAGATTATTTGTACAACACAGAAAGAGACCAAACTTTGTACATACATCTTGATTGCATGTGAAACCAGCCTGGATCAAACAGAAAACGCTTCTTTGTTCAATTCAGTGTACAAAACCCAACTTGTAAACAAAGCAAACAAAGGTAAATAACCACATTTCATCCATACTTACACATAATAGAGAAACAAGAGAGCAACATAAAGCAACTCTACGACATTTCCGAGAACCAATACCACTTTCATCATAGTTATAAGTCAGAGTAATTTTTATAAGAACAGAACAGACAGTACAAACAACCCAAACTTGTAAGATATGATGCCAAACAACTCAAATTACAACGAAAAAAAAAGTAACGAAAGATGATTAAAATGTGAAATCAAGTAAAAAACAGAAAAAGAAAGGTGAACCAAAGAGAAATGTGTAATGGTCGAGACTTGCACAACATACACACGATGTGACAAGACTGCCTCCTCTTTCTCTTGTGCTACCGTATGCACTGCTGCAAGGACAAAATACATGGTGGAGAGCACATCAAACTAAACAAAATTTTTTTTTGTTCTGCGGGGCTGGGACCAATGTGCCTATTAGCTTTTATCCTTATTTGGCCTTACCATGCCCATACTATAGGCAATATAATCAGAACTCAAAGCAAACAAAGTACTCACTGACCAGACAAGTAAACATTCATTACAGTATCAACATTTCAACTGGCTATGTATCTTCTGAGGAATCTCCAGATGGAAGAATTTGAACATCAGACACAAGACTGAGAAATGCCAGTCCATACCACCAAAGTCATTAGCATGCTCCAGATGTAAGAAGGAACAAAAAGAAAAGTTGACAGAAAAGAAAACAAAATGCAACACACATCAGCACAGAAGCATTATAAAACCGTATTACTGTCACAAATCTATACAAATTAAACAAAAGAAGATAATTACCCTTAACACAAAATCTGGGTGAAAACTGGCAGTTACACAACTATTTTAAAGCTTCACTGACATTCAACACAAAAAAAGTGGTGATTGTTTTTTTTTCTAATATTCTTGTGATGACTTCTGCTGATGGACAATGAACATCACTAGAATCAAATCATGCCAAGCCCTATTTAGTTACAAGACACCATTTTATCAAATCAAATAGATGTAGGGTAAAAGAGGTCCACTTAATCATTAACGGACCACACATGTCCATGGGGACAGCATGGTAAGGAGTGATGGTCACCACTTCTCACTGGGCTGCCTTCTGCAGTAAGATTTGTATATGCATGGGGACCACAACCAACAGGAAACTGAACACCTGTGCATTTCCAGTCAAACAACACAGGCGTTTCATAGATGCAAAAATTCAAGAGCAGCCTCTGTTTGCCCGCCATGAGAGAAGTCAGAAGCGAGATGTGCTGAGAAACGGGCTCAAGCAGAAGAGCTTTTAGATCAAATGTCACTTGCCAGTATTCCTGATAACACGCAACTGGGTTTCTATTATGCACAGGTTTCAAATTTAATGCACAGATCTTAAAGATAAGATTCACAGCGACACATAGATATTTGGAACACGCTAGCTCAGTCTGTCCATAACAAAGCTTCCACAACTGTTCAGCTGAAGTTGGAAGACCAAAACCCATTTTGCTATTCAGATATAGAGTGCTGATTTGTTTCTTACTGACTTATGAAATGCTCGCACCGCAGTTATAATCCACTTTCGGTTGTTTCAACAATCCATTTGAGTCGATTTTCTTGCTAAATGAAAGATCATGTCGCTGTTGGCGTTGATGACAAGGATAATAAGGCAACTGATGGAAATATTTATACATTTTTCTTTAAACGCTGGCACACACTCACATAAGAGTAACCTGTCAGCACAGTACTGAATGCAAATGTGATGAAATCTGTTTCCGCCAGCCATGGAGATCCAGTCTAATACTGACCAACAGACGATTTCTACAATTAAGTGACTGCTGTCAAGTAAGTTGCACTGTTTCTTTTGGTCAAATATTCTGGTGCTAGTTTTTGTTTGTTCATGTCCTTTTTTAACTGAAAGTCTATACTCTATCTACATTTTTGATGAGACAAGGCTTAAGCAAACTGAAATTCGAATGCTTTCCTGCCATTTAAAAAAAAAAAAAAAAACAATGTGATCTGCCTTCTTTTCCATTCTGTTGGCTAATACATCCATTTATTTATATAAGATGACAGCACCAGCAGTCATTCAATAATATCATCCTATCCAGACATAAGCTCAACAGGAAAGGTTGGCCACAAGAATACTGTTTGATGGCTGTGAAAGTGCAAGAAGCTCCTGCAAGAACATACTCTATCCCTCTAAATCTATAACACACTCTCTCTCTCTCTCTCACTCACACCTATAGATGGTGATTCTGACTGATATGAGAAAAAAGTAAACAGAAATAAAGGAGCAAAAATATCAGTGTCAGGGAAAAGAATTTAAGTGCGTGCGTGCGTGCGTGTGTGAGAGTGTGTGTGTGCGTGCGCGTGTGAGTTTGAGTGTGTGTGTGGTATAGTTTCTTTTACTGTTTTAAATCTTCTCATGTTTGTGTGGTCAACAGAGCTTCATTAGGCATAAGGAACACCCACATTTTCATAACAAAATACTTCAAATACTACAGCATACTTTTATGGATCTCAGGTTTTTCGAGCCGATTGTCAGAATGCTTACAATGTACAGTATACAAGGGCAGACTAGTTTCAATACAGTGTTATTACTGAATATAAATTGCAACATTCACGAAACAAAAAGTCATAACGTGCACATAATAGCATATCACTGATTTCAGTTGTTAAATGTAGAAAAAAAATCATAAATGCCTGAATGTGTCGCTTTAAATTTGACATCCAGTTTTCAATTTTGACCCTCAGTTTTCCATAAAAAGGTTCGTTTTTACATCCTACTGAGAATACTAACCCCTTTTAGCTGTTCTGGCTCTTAACGAGTGACAGCTTCAGTCTGTTTCTTGCACCAGTTAAGGATTTTATTACTCTTTAGGCATCAATCCAATTTGAAGCCTGTGTCAGCCATTTGCCTCATGTGAGTGAGATCCCTGAATTATTCTAACAATCTCTTGATACTGTGTCATCCCACTTCCTGCTAGAACCTGCACTGAAACCCTTCCACTCGGTCAAGCAAGAATTCTACCCTCTCTCCTCTTTAAAATGACCCTCTGGATACTATATCAGTATATGGGAACTGAAACTGAAATGAGAAGCATACGCTGTATACATATTACATGTCTGAGACTTTCACTATGTCACTAGAATCAGCAACAACTCGGCAACATTTTGGTATAAAACTCTGTGTACTAACAGCAAAAATGAGCTTGAAATGCCAATAAATTCCAGGATGCCACAGATAGGCAACAGGAATGGAGGGCAAAGTGGCTATTAAAAGTTCCATCCACAGACATGCTGCGCAATGAAACTTGGCAAAAATCTGACACAGTTTACCACTTGAAAAACCACGGAACGGAACTCGGAGTGTCAGGGAGAAGAATTTAAGTGTCTCTGTTGACTTTGAAGTGTGTGTGTGTGTGTTTGTGTGTGTGTGTGTGTGTGTGAGCGTGTGTGTGTGTGTATGCGTGTGCATGTGTGTGTGTGCATGAGTATATGAAGAGAGCTAGAGAAAGACACAGAGCAAAAAATTAGTAACCTGGTAATTTACTACGGAAATACAACAGCCTGGACAGGGAGATGTGGGAGTACAGAATCAGTTGACTCAAATGAGATGAACACAGAATTAGTAGGCTAAAATGTTAAACTGAATATTCCTACTGAAACCTGAGGGCCAGTAGGAGATTAAAGCAACATTTTGTTTTGCCTGGTAACCAGACATTTGTTCAGCCCATAACTAAAAACAGATCTCTGTTGGATTTTGAGGCATAACGCTTGTACAAGGCCTGCAACTGTGATGGACAGAAAACGAGAGTGAAGGAAAGGACAGAAAACACAGACAGCAGGAAGATGAAAGATGGGAGAAAGAGACCAAGTGACAGACAGATTGTGTGTTTTGTGAGCAAGAATCAGAGACTGGGACAAAGGGAGAGCTATTGAGAAAAGCAAGAGGCAGAGGGGCAGATGAGAGAGCACCTGATGACAAAGAGTTGGCATACTGAAGGGGAGGATAACAATGCAAGATGGACTCTGAACTTTATGAATGTCTGAGAACGAAGAAACCAACACATTTTAAGAAGGCAATGGATAAAATGTGATGCTGTATGTTAAAGTCATGAAGAAGAGTAACATCTTACAAAATGAACTTAACACTTATCAAGAAACTGAGATCATTCTGAACTAACATCAAAAGACAAATCCATTACTTTCATTCTCTCGGAAACATGTCCATTTAAACTCAGGTAGTACAATGAAGAAAACTTGTACCTAAATGGCCGGAGATTATTTCTTATTTTCACATGCAGCATCACAAATAATCTTCTTTTGTACATCCAGCCCTCTGGGCAAAGAAACAAACAAATCAACTGTGAAAAAAAACAACAACAACAACAATGCAACAGCCAATGCATGAATTCATGCACATAAACATATCAACAAGAACACAAAATGCAACAACCAGTGCATGATTAAACTAACAAAGCAGAAAATGAGAAAGAGGGAGGAACAGAGAGAGAAAGAGAGAGAGAGAGAGAGAGAGAGAGAGTCAGTGACAGTAACAGAGAGAGAGAGCAATACTGTAGTGAAAGAGGGACACACACACACACACAGATGTGTATACGCACTTGCACACTCTTCTCTCTCTATAGTATTCTACACACCAGTGACACAGAACGACCAATATTTTGGGGTATAGTGAGGTCAAATTTAGAGACAGACAGACAGAGAAGCTTATGGAGTTATGGGGAAGACAAACTGTCAGAAGCCAAGAGTAAAACAAAGATGACTCAGGGGAAGACAAACTGTCAGAAGCCAAGAGTAAAACAAAGATAACTCAGGGGGAAGACAAACTGTCAGAAGCCAAGAGTAAAACAAAGATAACTCAGGGGAAGACAAACTGGCAGACAGCGAGAGTGAAACATAGATAGCTCAGGTTCAATCACGAGATTCACTTTGCAATAGCTGCAAAGCTCATGCTGATATTTTGCCTACCAGAAAACTGGAAAATACAGTATTCTTTCTGACCTGTAACAAAGCACTTGTGAAATAAACTGACCACTATTTGGCCATTCTAATCAACGTCAGGCAGAGTTCTTGTGGCATCAAACATTACCACAACGTCTGATGAATCCAAACGATTTTTCGTTTAAAAAATCTAGCATGCACACTGCGCATCATACATCAGATTACTGACTGTACAAAAACATCAGCATTTCTCTATATGTTTGGATCTGAAATTCTGGAGTGATTTTCAGTTAGCCTTGGGTGACAGAAACTTCTCCACTAAACGCTCATGATCATGGTTGCTTCTGGTAAGTCAATGGAAGTTCATGACTGGCTTGCAAATCGATCATTGGCTATACAAACCTGTGAGATTGCCAAACAAATTTCAACTGGTGTACTGAAGTATGGGCTAAGAAACATGGGAAGATGGAGGGGGAGTAAATGGATGGAGGTATCCTGGCGTGCTGTGTGACACTGGAATTCTAGGGCAAATCAAGTAACTCAGATCTGCCTGGAAGATACATTAATGTCAGTGAACATCCCAATCTGTTGGTGACTGGGTGTAATATGACAGGAAATAAGGGATAGTAGGGAATTTGTCAATCACAGAAAGCAAATACAGAAGGATAATCACACATTCACATTCCAACAGAAGTTACACATACTTAAAATCATGTTACTATTGAGCAGGAAAAGAAATCAACATGAGTAAATGCGTTGAACTGTATGAGCGCTCAAAACAGTATAGTTCTTGTACCAGTCTGGGGGCAGTAAGAAAAGTTCCACCCATACAAAGAACACAAAACACCCACAACAAAAAAAACGCATTTGCTTCTACAACTTACATCCTTTGCTTCTGCTTCTAACTTCTCCAATGTGGTCATGACGTCACTTTCTTCATCGTTGGCTACTCCCGACGGAATTCCTGTGACGCCATTGTTAGTAGTTGTCACAGCCGCAGTCCTTAAGGATTTGTACTGAAAAATTCAATTGAAAAAAATTCTTAGACCCCAGAATATGAACTTTTTTTCATAAATTTCATGACCTCTGTTCTCTTTAGAACTAAGTAATGGCTGTCAGTGTTTTTTCTTAACTGCTGCAGACAGGTATGATATGAGATCTCATCATCATACAATGCACTGCCCCAGTCTACCACTGAACAATTGGAACAATGTTCTAGTCCACACTGGGCCTAGTGGCGAACACAGACACAAAATAAAGAAGCTGCAGGTTCCTCACACTGCCTTGCAAAACACTCGATGAAGGCACTGCACTATAACTACAGTAAGTATCTCAAGGTGTCAACCATGAGCATAGATCAAAATCTCTGCAGATCAAAGTCTCTACCTTGGCTGTAGATACACACCTATCAAACAGCTTTGATGTATCAACTGGAATGAACCAGTTCAAGTTCTCTTTCACTCAATAAAAGCCAGACTTCAGTGTCCCTGCTAGAACGAACCATGCAAAGTCCTACTTCACTCAAAGAAATTCAGACTTCACCACCCCCATCTCCCCTACCCCCCCTTCCTCCACGGAAACTAAAAAAAAGAATAAAAAAAAAAAAAAAAGAAAAGACATATCTGTTCTAATAGCCTCTCAGAGACCATAAAAGTGCTTCATATATGCCGTCCAGTAAGGTGCTGGGACTAATCTTGAAAGCTGTTTTTCTTCATTAGTTGGAACAATCATTGAAACAGTGTGTACTAAGACAGGGCATTAATCAAGCCATGAACATATTTCAAAATCTTGAGTTCTTAGTTTCTACTCCAAATCATCAAACACAGCCTCAAAAACAACAGAAACCAAAATCATCAACCCGAAGACATACAACAACAAATATTACACAAAAACACAAACGTCTCTAATATTCTGAGAGCATTTTCAGTAACATATGCATGTTATGTTGTTGCTGCTGTTGTTTTTCACCCCCAAAAGAATTCCCTTAATTTGACATTTTCTAAATGGCTGATTTCCGCCCCAGGGCAAAATTTTTTACTCAGTGATTCCGGCAGGATGAAAACTAAAATAAACTGGGTCAGGTCCACCCTGTTCACAATTGTCCAGCATACATGGACATACTTACCTTATGTAATAAAGCAAACATACAAACGAGAAAAAAAAAACTAAAGAAACAAGGAAGAAACAACCCTTAGTAATTCTAGCTTACATTAGGATTGTCCTTGGCAAGCAGGTTTATTTTGCTCCATGCTTCATCTCGCTGTTTGGCCTTCTCCTTCTCTCTGCAACACAGGCACCAGTATTGAGTTGGGTTTTCTTTTTTTATGTTTTCTAGCATTGGCAACTTTGACCTCCTGTTAGTACTACTGCTGCTGCCACATCTAGAACTACTGCTGTTGCTGCATCTGTTATTGTTGCTGTAGCAACATCTAGTGTTACTGTTGTTGCCACATTTAGTACTACTGCTGTTGCTGCATCTAGTACTACTGCTGTTGTCGCATCTAGTATTACTGCTGCTGCCGCATCTAGTATTACTGCTGCTGCCGCATCTAGTATTACTGCTGTTGCCGCATCTGGTGCTACTGCTGTTGCCCCATCTAGTATTACTGCTGTTGCTGCATCTGGTGCTACTGCTGTTGCCCCATCTAGTATTACTGCTGTTGCTGCATCCAGTATTACTGCTCTTGCCGCATCTAGTATTACTGCTGTTGCCGCATCTAGTATTACTGCTGTTGCTGCATCTGGTGCTACTGCTCTTGCCCCATCTAGTATTACTGCTGTTGCTGCATCTGGTGCTACTGCTGTTGCCCCATCTAGTATTACTGCTGTTGCTGCATCTAGTGTAACTGCTGTTGCCGCATCTGGTGCTACTGCTGTTGCCCCATCTAGTATTACTGCTGTTGCTGCATCTAGTGTAACTGCTGTTGCCGCATCTGGTGCTACTGCTGTTGCCCCATCTAGTATTACTGCTGTTGCTGCATCTAGTGTAACTGCTGTTGCCGCATCTGGTGCTACTGCTGTTGCCCCATCTAGTATTACTGCTGTTGCTGCATCTGGTGCTACTGCTGTTGCCCCATCTAGTATTACTGCTGTTGCTGCATCTGGTGCTACTGCTCTTGCCCCATCTAGTATTACTGCTGTTGCTGCATCTGGTGCTACTGCTCTTGCCCCATCTAGTATTACTGCTGTTGCTGCATCTAGTATTACTGCTGTTGCCCCATCTAGTATTACTGCTGTAGCCCCATCTAGTATTACTGCTGTTGCTGCATCTAGTATTACTGCTGTTGCCGCATCTGGTGCTACTGCTGTTGCCCCATCTAGTATTACTGCTGTCGCTGCATCTAGTATTGCTGCTGTTGCCACATCGAGTATTACTGCTGTTGCTGCATCTAGTACTACTGCTGTTGCCGTATCTGGTACTACTGCTGTTGCCCCATCTAGTATTACTGCTGTTGCCCCATCTAGTATTACTGCTGTTGCCCCATCTAGTATTACTGCTGTTGCCCCATCTAGTATTACTGCTGTTGCTGCATCTGGTGCTACTGCTGTTGCCGCATCTAGTATTACTGCTGTTGCTGCATCTAGTATTACTGCTGTCGCTGCATCTAGTATTACTGCTGTTGCTGCATCTAGTATTACTGCTGTCGCTGCATCTAGTATTACTGCTGTCGCTGCATCTGGTGCTACTGCTGTTGCCGCACCTAGTATTACTGATGTTGCTGCATCTAGTATTACTGCTGTCGCTGCATCTAGTACTACTGCTGTCGCTGCATCTAGTATTACTGCTGTCGCTGCATCTAGTACTACTGCTGTTGCCCAATCTAGTACTACTGCTGTTGCTGCATCTAGTATTGCTGCTGTTGCTGCATTTAGTACTACTGCTGTTGCCGTATCTGGTACTACTGTTGTTGCTGCATCTAGTATTGCTGCTGTTGCTGCATCTAATACTACTGCTGTTGCTGCATCTAGTACTACTGCTGTTGCTGCATCTAGTACTACTGTGGTTGCTGCATCTAGTATTACTGCTGTTGCCACAATTAGTTTTACTGCTGCTGCCACATCCAGTTCCACTGCTGTTGCTGCATCTAGTACTACTGCTGCGGCTGCATCTAGTGCTACTGCTGTTGCTGCATCTAGTACTACTGCTGCGGCTGCATCTAGTGCTACTGCTGTTGCTGCATCTAGTGCCACTGCTGTTGCCATATCTAGTATTACTGCTATTGCAGCATTTTCAGCACTATTTCAACGACTCCCTTCTATTCTTCTCTATAGGCAGTCACACTCATTCCCTTTTTAGCAGCGCAAATGTCAGCCATAAATACTGTGCATGAATGATCCATTTTGATATCATGAACTGATCCCTTCCCAAATCCTGACATGAGCTTCACAGACATGGAAATGAAGATCAACACAAGGCACTGGCAACAGAAACTGCAACAATCTGTCCACTACTCATGAATCTCAAGTCGCAGTGAAGAGATTTCTGTGATTTACTCTTTTATTCTTACAGCCACGATTTCCAGTTTGCAGAAAGTGCACCCTCTATTCCAAACTGACTGCAAACTGGGCTGCATGATAGCCTTCCTCATCTTCCTGCAGCCTGGAAAATTAGTTCTAATAGCAAGTGTTTCGATCTTCACGCATGTTGAGTCATTATCATGCACTATCTTTGATCAGGTTGCTCACTGGGTCATGTTTATGAAGAGTTTGTATGCCAGATCCCACACCCCTCCCTACTGTGGGAAAGGCCCCAGTGCCACACTCTTCATCAGTAGGCTACAGAACATATGGCTATTATGACCAAACACACATGCACTGACCATGGAAGGTGTTGAAAAGTCTGATTCTGATCAGATTTTTCATGAATTGTATACAGAATAGTGACTGATACTGACTGTGATTTCTTTCAACTAAGTGAAGAGAACAGAGTAAGTAACTGTCATAGGAACACAAACAGATGATATCATAACAGTATTAAGACTGAAACTGAATGAATACATTTGTGTTACAATCAGCATGACTGCTTCAAAGGCTATCCCTATGTTTTACTGGTATCTAACATGTGAAATGAAGACAGCGACATGGTGAAAAATGTAGAACATTATATTTGTGGATATTTTCTCTACATGAGACATTGTAAATAATGACATGATGTGGACTCATTATGAAATGTAGAGCATTCTATTTTGTGGGTAGTTTCTCTACATGAGACATTGTAAATAATGACATGATGTTGACTCATTATGTGGTTATGTTATGAAATAATGATGGTTGTCAAGACTGAAAATTAAACACAAACATCTGATCTGGCAGACATAATTTACGTGATAATTGTGACTTTTAGCCTTGGTATTACCAACACCATGGCACTGGAATGCGTGAGGTTACACCTTAACCTTGGCGGTTTTACAAGAGACTGTCACAAGTAATGTAACCTTTAGTGTCAACAGTGTGACAATTTTTTTTAACATCATTTCTCCACTTACAAGCATAGGTTCTTCTGTGTACAAAGGAGTGGTATAATAACATATCTCTGAAATTAGGACCCCATTACCTACTTTTTTTTTCATACATCCAGGAATGAACAGAATATAAGACAACTGGACTGAAGTCAGGTTGAAGGGTAAGCAGTAATGAATAATTAAGGAATCAAAGAATCAAGAAAGAACGTTAAAACAGATTATCCTACGCTCGACTTAAATGATCTCATGTTTCACATGTACATGTAGATTAACAGACTTACTTTTGGCGTTCTGCTTTGTACTGTTGCGTGCAGTCATCAAAGAGCTTCTGATTCATCTCCATGAAAAGCTTGAGGGCATTGTATATCAACCCATGAATCGTCCTGCAACGTCAAACATCTCTTATCATTAACATGCACATAACGGCATATCATAACAAAACGGCTAATATAATACAAACACCTATTTCTTTCACAAGAGTAACAAGTTGAGTTTAAGTTGCACTGCCTTCCACTGCCTCCTAACACCGAGTGCTGAGTGTTAGAATGCTGCTTAAACAGCAATGTCCAAATCAAGTGTGCTAAAGACAGACATGTCCCAATGAGCCTACTTGTATGACCCTAGGATGGCCCAAATGCAATAGGCCCCTAGAACAAAGCACTGTGCTAGGGGATAGGGAGAGTCTGACTAGAACCCTGATGCTTCATGATGGGGCCATACAGCCAGTGGGTATGAAGAGGAATGATGAAGAGTTAAACGCAAACACAAACAATCTGAACATGATATTGAACTTTTGACGTGTAATGACAGGGCAATGTGAACCCTGAAGAAAAAGGAAGAATTATACACCGGTTGTCTATGGAAACAGTGCAAGGCACATGCTAAAGAAGCATGCTAGTGACCCAGTATACGAGGAAGGAAACAGCTGGGTGAGGTAGATGATGGGTGCTTTAAAATGAACGTAATGTGTAACAGCTTAACGAGTGTGGTCTGCACACCTCTGAATAAAGTCCACATGTGTTAGAAAGAAGCCAAAGTGCATAGAAGAAAACTACCCATGGGCACAACAAGGTGAGGAATGTGAAGGGCGTATGCACCAAGACAAGGCATCAAGGCCTCAAAGGCACCACAGAAACGCAGCCACCAACATAAGAAAAAAACAGAAACTGACACATGAATATAAACTACAATCATTTCATGCTGAACAGCGCAGGTAAGGAAAAGTTGCTTCCCTTGCTGGGTAGTCGGTTCCAGTCTGTGTTGCTTGGTTTCAATAAAATTCACTTGTTACTGCAATGACAGCATTTGATGTAAAAGTAGCGGACAATTGTAAAACAATACAAGTGGTAACAGGAAGTACAGGCAGAAGGTAAATGATGTACATGTGAAGTGAAAGACTCTATTCACTAATCTGCTAAATTTTGATGTCATATTGTTTTTAGTCCAGCCGACTGCTAAGGGCGCTTTCAGGGCTGTTACCCCTTTGAAATCATCTCTCAACTTATAAAAACATCATTTTTAAAAACACACTGGAAGTTCATTGAAATCCTTCTGTCAAATCTTAGATCAGATGAAAAACATGTATCTCTTTCAAATGACTGGCACAGTGACCTCAGTGACCACATAATCATAACGAGTATACTGTATTCCTGGATTCTTTCCAATGTATGAACAGCCAATTTGGCTTCAATTTTCACTGTACGTGAGTTGACAGGTGAGATCAAAATATGAGTACATAAGTACATCATGAAAAACTGCCAAAGCATCTTTCATGAGAGAAAAATTTCACCATAATCATACACATCATCACCCTCATTATCAATATCATTGGTAGTTTCATCCACCTACTGAACTCACATCGGACATACCCAAGTCCCATAAGGTTACATCAGTCCATGTCTAGGTTGCTATGTCCTCCCAGCCAATGTGTACCAAGGGTTGTGCTTTTGCATCCTGATCTTCACTGGAACTACCCTGTTTAAAAAAAACTACCCATTGAAGAGCCTTGCTGAGGGCATGACCATCATTTTTCCAGTGCGCGATACAAGAGACCAGTGGGGAGAACTATCAGGCTGGCTGATCTCAACACACCACGGTGCTGTTTTGAACTTGGCATGGTTGGGAGCGTTGGCAGACTCATGAACCAAAAATGAAGAACAAAGATTGAACAGGTTTGATTCTGAATGACTGACAAGCCTAACTAAAAAAAAAATGTTCCTCCACGTGGCAAAACTCAAAGTCTCACATTACACAGCTGAGAGGGAGAGCATCTCCTGCTCAAAATGTCTGTCTGGGTGGTGTCAGAAAGCAGATACCAATTTACACACTAGCAACAGTTGTTGGCAGACGAGTGGTCAAAAGGGAGGACAAGACTGCCATGACGTTGCATGGGTTCAATGTGGATGACATTTCCAATGCAGCAAACAACTCAGAAACTTTCTTGATATTCTGATCTGAAATACAGTCCTGTGAAGGTAAAGCAAACGTGGTCCGAAATTTGGAGACATCAGTCAGGTTGTGAAGCCTCTTGTGGGATTCTAATGCCTTGGAAAAAGACAGAGAGCCATGGTAAGAGCATGTTCACTGGCCAAGGAAAGAAAAGAAAAGTAACGCATCTGGTAAGGGAGTTCCCCTAGGGCAAGTGTCAGATTTGCATTAGTTCCCCTCTCTCCCCTCAGAATTTCTTTTTTTTTTATCCCTGTTAAATAATAATCCATGAATCATGCCAACTAGGTATGAAGCACTTGTTGAACAAGTAGGAATAAGGCACTTCTTTGAACATGAAAGTATGCAAAAAATGGGGTGAAAAAACAATGGACAGTGTTTTATTAAACCAGACAATGAGACAGCCAAGCAGAGAACAGGAAAGATGGGAAGATGGAGTAAAGTACAGAAGAACAACAGTACGTCAGAAGAAGGGAAAAGGTCTTACTTGTTCCAATGCTCTTTGCTTTTGTACAAAGCAGGGAACATGAGAGGCATAACGCTGGACACATTGTCACTGATGAGACTCAAGATGTATTCGTTATTCCAAAAGTACAGGGCTCGCTCCGCCACCTGTTGGCACCAAAACAGACACCACTGTCACAGCACTGCAACTACCACACATGGGAACTGGTGTCAGATCTTCCATCTATTCCAGTTTCCCAGCATGTACAGATCTCAGTTCAGCTCTTTGTCATTTCAACCAAAAGCACCTCATTTGACCACGATTACTTCCCTCTACAGCAGCCAACCAACCAATTGTGCTGTTTACTGACATATCTAGACATATATTCAAATACACAAGTTTATACAAGTCCAAATATGTAAAACTAATGATCTTGGCTACATTGAGTTTATATTTGAACAAATTCTGGCAACGTGCAACCACCAAAAGAGTGGTGCCAACTGTCAGAATATACAATTTTTGAATCTGGGTGTACAGCTGGGTGTACAGCTCACCCAAAGTACAAGATATTTTAGCCCAGCAACAGTTGTTTGGCTAGTCTTAAACCGACCAGAACAAAAATCATAATAGCCGTGAAATGCTGTTTTACTTTTCTCCTTTAATTCCATGGGGAGTTTTGAGGGCAGTAAGAATTACACCATCACAAAAACCCCACAGCAATGTTTCCATGTTTGACTGACAAAGATGACTTTGGCAGGCAGGGGTTCCTAAAAGACATGAAGCCTCATGTCAAACAAGATCTCTGTTGTTTTATGTAAAAAAACGTCTTTAGTTGAAATGACAAAATCAGGAAAACTTGCAGTACAACAATCTAAATACCACTTACCACAAAATAAAAATGAAAACAATTCACACAGAATAAACCTGGCAGTTACATGCACACTGTGCTGAAAAAAACCAAATCTGTCAACAGAAAAATACACAGACAATGATTAAACTACCTGGAAAATCAACAATGCAACATCATGCCTGGAATATATCAACAATTACAGGTTTGCAGACTCTGGCCCTTCACTCTTGACTGGTTTTTTGTTTGTTTGTTTTTTTGGTTTTTTTTAAATATTTCTTGTCCTTTAAAGAAAAAAAACATAAATAATGAGAATACTCCATTCTATGTTTCACTGCTACTGGGATTTGCAAATCACGTATTAAATGCCAGCTGTCATTCCCTTTCTTCTTGCTTATAAGAGATATGTGCCTAATTCCAAAAACACTGAGACAGCAAAGAAATGAGTTGTTGGAGATCATTTCAAACTGAACAGCATGCGTTACGTCTAGAGATGAAGGGTTAATACTCAATGGCACAAGCTGAAACAAAATCTCATGCATTAATTGGAGGTGATCATAAACAAGTTCAAGAATAGCTTGATCTGCATATCAGAATTTGTGTTGTGTTTTTAGAATATAATGATCAATACAAGCAGAATCCACGAAGAAATTTTGTTCTTCACACAAACTGACAAATGTTCAGACTTTCCTGGTTATCATAGATGTAGACTTCGCAGTCATGAGTAACATGACATTTAGTAAATATTTACATAATGTTGTAATACAGATAATATACAACTTATCAGGAAACAAACTGATATTTAACACACACGCACAATCTATCTCTGTCTATGTTGTGGTTAGTGGTCTGACAACATTGATCCAAATGTAACAATACAAATAAAGAATCTGATCAGCTGCTGGACAGATAATGATAACTAATCATGCTTCAAAGTAACTCTTCAGACTTTTTGTCCAGGATTTTCTTGTAAAAGTGCTCTCGCTTTGGTCTTGAAGATCACCTCAATTTTCTAGAACAGTTTTAATTAGCTTTGCTTGCTCTCTTTTTGTACTCCCAGTTCTTATAGCACAGGGAGTACTTTACAACATGAACAAAGAAATGCTGTCTGTCTGTCTGTCCGTGGTCAAAATGTGTTCCACTCACTCCAGACAAAACTTCTGGCCTGATTTTTCTGAAAATTTGTATGTATGTTCATTACGGGTCATGGATGATGCCCGATGTTTTAGTTCACCAGAACAGCTGTTACTATTGGCTATAACGGCCCAAAACAGTTTTGCTTCTTTATAGAATATCTCAGAAAGTACTTGTATTCAAGATAAACTGGGAGTACATTTATATGCTTTGCAACTTGTTTTCTTTTCTTTCTAACCCATGAAAAGAAATAAGGAAGGGAAAAAAAACAAAAGCTTCATATAGGCCACACAGAAAGGCCAAATGTACTCACTCAGAGACCATGGAATGCATGCACATAATCACAAAGGAGGTAGTAGATACAGAAGCCAAGAAAGAAGGCTTACTTATTCCAGTGCTGTTTGATTTTATACAAAGCTGGAAACATGATGGGTAGAATTGTGCCTACACTGCCACTTAACTGGCTCAGAATGTATTCATTATTCCAGTAGTACACTGTTTGCTCTGCTACCTGCAAACAGGCAGCAAACAATACCCAGTCACTTTCATTTTGATAAACCTAGAACTTTCCTTTTTCTGCGTCACCATTTGCAAGCAAAGCACAAGAGAAACTCCTAATGTAATGTCATCAATGGTATACGATTGTTCTGGCCATCAGCAACCAGTTAGCATCAGACTCCAGAATACTTTCCATGTATTCCTGTAAGACAACACTTCATTGGAATTCAAAATGCATCAGATGTGAATTCCGTCCATCCTGTCAATGAACTTGTAGTAAAAATTCTAGGCTGTTACACATTTATTTTCCAAGTACACAAAACCCTTTTTACTGTAACAATTTTGAAAATGTCACAAAGTATTCGCACTACCCCAAAGAGGATCGTGCAGATTAAAATCAACTGATAGCAAAAATGGCATGGATGTTCAAGCAAATAATAAGGAAAAATGATAAATTTTCTAGAGAGTTATCTAGATTAACTCTACATAAGGAAAAACACAAGTCTAATTCATTTTTTTCCCTTCAGTCATTTTGGTAACTAAGCTGTACAATTATCACACTCCATTCATACACACACACGTGTGCATGCATTAACGAACTAAATGCACACACACACACACACACACAGACTACACACACAGATACACACTAAACCAATAAAGTTACAAGAGGACTTCTCACATCTTTCCAAAACAGAATATGACATCCTGGTTTAAAGCTTGTACAAATCACCTGGAAATGTGGACTGGAAACACACTTGGCCAGTTGCTTGAAGAGAGGAACCATCACCTTTGTGAATTCCGCTGGTTCTATGACATCCAGAATCTCTTCCAGCTCATTCAGGAACATGACCTGTTCATTCAGTATGTGAACACAGTTTTAACTACCAAATTTGACACAGTCCAGTCATCTGTCTGCCCTTTGGGGAATCCTAATAATAAAAGATAGAGCAAACTGAATCCATAAAGCAAATACTTCCTAGTCTGTACTCTTCAAAGGGCATCTTGCTGAAATGGATTGGGGCCTGGTGGAAATCTGAAGAGCAAGTCAAATCATGGGTGGGACAAGAGTCCTCTCCGCTTCTAAGAGCTTCAATGTTGACTGAAAGACTGATCTTGTTCACAAGACAATAAACTGAGATCCTTTGTGCTGCATATATACATACTCTGTGACAGAGAAAATCAGCAAGTACTTGACTATTGCTGTTGACAGAAATAAACATAGCACCAATTGATGGAGCTAATCGAACTAAACTTGTTTTGTTATGATGGAGGAAGATGTAATTTGCTACACTGCAGGCATTATTTGCTAGGAGACATGGGAGGAATGTGGGGGTATATGGGCACAAAGTGCACAGAGAGTTAAACTAACAAAACTATATACACACACACACAAAAGTTATGAACAACAGATCCGTAAACGCACATAAAACAGAGATAAAAACAACAGACTCATAAATTACTCTGAATATTTGAACATCTACATCAACAGACAGCATGTTAGGTGGCAACCTACTTCAATATCCTCTAAACTATCCTCCTTCCTTTCCTTCCAATAATGACTCTTTGCATTAAACGTGTCATGTTTCTCAACATATAACAAATGTTTACAAAGGAGACAACACTATGGCAGAAACAGCATTGATGTCACTACTGACACCTTTTCAAGCTAGTCCTGCATCATATCCCAGTGTTTATAACCACGCACTGACAACTTTTCAACACCTGTTTCAGGAGACAAAACCTCTCTTTCTCCTCCCCTCCCTCTTCTTCTCTTACCACATTATTACTAACAACCTTTCCTCCCCACTTTCACCTAGCAGTGTCTGTTCCACATACATCTCTGGATAATTCTAAGTAGACATGCTAATATTTTGAAAAATGCTTTTAAAAATTTTTGTCCCATTCATTTAAAAAATGTAACTTTAATATTTGAACTAGTATTTATAAAAGAAAATTCAAATGCAAAGAAAACACAAAGATTTATTTGCGTTTTATCAGCATATGTCCTGCAACAAAAAGGCAGTGATGAAAACAGAAAATGATAAACTATTTACAGAACTTTATTATTCATATCAGACTATCTGACTTTCAATTAACATGTTGCTCTCATTTTGTATGAATAATGAACTTGTTCACACAATTTTATTGGACATTCTTCCTGATTCTGATCATATGTAATACATGCGATTCATTAAATGGCAAAGCATCTAAAAAGTATTTTCTGACTGAAATATGCAACCAGTACAGGCTTTGAATAGCCTTAGTCCTGACGATGGAAATCTGATGAGCTCCCTTGGAGCTGAGAATGGTGAACCCTTTCTGGTGTGATGTGTGGTGTTGGTTGAAGTCAACACAAAGCATACTTACTTTTTAAATGTTTACCACTACTGCCTGTTTTTGACTATGTTCAACAGTGATTAGATTAATCTCTCTTTATGTTAAACACACACACGCAAAACACACACACACACACACACACACACACACACACACGAGGTCCTTTGTGCACACACACGAGGTCCTTTGTGCAGCATGCAGCATGCATGTCTTTTGCTTCTATCTGCGGGACAAAGGGGTCTTTACATAGAAACATGTTAAGGATAAAAGACGGAACATCTTGCTTTCAGTACACAACTGCCTCCAAAGATATCTCTTCAAGAAAATTCCCTTCTCACAACAACAGACTTTTTGTTCATAATAAGAGAGCATGTACACATGAACAGGTATCAAATGAGCTTTCCTGATCCCAACTTAAAGCAGGTATGTAACTAATTAGCTCACACTGAAATAAAAACCAAGACTGCTTACCTCTTTTGGACTGTGAACCTTGGGCCAGTACTTCAGCAATCCCATGATCACCTGTCACAAGGAAAAAATCCTTGAAACCCATGACACAATAACACAATGCAATTTCTAGTTTATCAGATGCAGTAACCATCTGTCCTTTCTGCTTCCAATATTGTGCCAGACCTAATAAAACCACAAGACACTTGAGCTGATTATTTCTCAAGTGAAAGGAATACATCAAGGTGAACATTGGTAACTGCACATGTACACACACAGAAATTTCATTTGGAATTTAACGTATAATTTTCCTTAATCTGTGAATATGTGCATTTGCGTGCTCTCCTGTAATCCTATGTTTATCAGCCTCATGGCTTTGGCTCTTAGTAAGAGGAACAAACTGTCAGCATCACTAATGTGAGCGGATGCATCTGTTAACTGTATGCAGACTGACTTCTTGTAATGTTTGGTCTGAGACAATGAGTGTTTTCACCTCTGCCAGTGACTTCAGCGTCTGCTGCACAGGGAACGTTGATCAACATCAGGCTGGAGAGCAACTGACTTGAGAAAAATTTCTAACAAAAAAACAAACAAACAAAAAAAAGGCCAGGGTCCAGAGGCCGCCTTGACCCCAGTGGGTCCAGGGGCAAAGCCCTGATGGAGGGTCCTGGGAAGGTGGAGGGGGAGGGGTGGGGTGGGGGGGGGAGCGAATGGCCGAAACAAAATCTAAGCAGTTTCGAAGGCTGTGGTCTCTCACGATAGGCAAATTACTATGCAGGAAGCAAAGAAACCAAAAGAAAAAACTGCACAAATACACATACACAGCTACACACACCTACTCACACAAACGTACACCCACACAAACATAGTACACACACACTTAAATTTAATACATATCTAGAAAAAAACACACACACACACACACAAAAGGAGAAAAAAGGAGTTAGTCTCAGCTGTCTATATAACTTGGTAATGATGACTATGTAATTTGGTAATGAAAGAACAATACACTTTATTATGGTCACAATCACTGTCACTTTGTGCATCTCACTTGTTGCTGTTTCTAAAGAGTTACTTTCTTGTCCCTCATCTCCTATCTGACAAGATAATTGTAGCAGTCTCTGCAGGAAGTCCCTGTACATGCAAAGTCTGCCTGACAATCTGCAAGCCATCATCCTCATTCTGTTCCAGAGGACCATGAAACTTGCCTGTTGTGTGTTTGAGATTGTACAGCTGGGTAATCTACCAGTTGGCGTAGAATCTTGGTGTACCAATATTGGGTTACCTACAATGCCGCAAGGAGAATACACTTGGCCTCTTAAAATTCCAGCTGCTGTAGGATGCCTGGAATGAGGTTGAAAAGTGAAAAGGGGGAGGGGGGTTGAGGAGGGGGGGACGGGAGATAGTCTGGTCTCCAAGCTGAGCAAAAAACTGGCAGAGTTGCACACTGGACAAGGTGATTTTGGAGTCGAAACGGGTGCACCATTCAGAATAGTGGATGTACCATTCAGAATACAGTTATCATTCAGAGAGTTGAATAGTCAGACCCCTTTTGGTTAGTTTCACTATTTTGAAAGGGCTAAAATTCACTGTCATGAGAAACAGGTCATGCACGTCCAAACAGGGATGCTGACACAAAGGGGAAGGTGAAGACACCAGCAAAGGGGTGAGGCCCTGACCCAGAGATGTGGATGCATCACCTTGGAAAGTGGCCTGGAGGTGTGGTCCACTCCACACAGAAGACCAGAGAGAGATGAGGGCTTCATAAAGGCACGCTTTAAGTCCCCTATTCTGCCAGAACTACACCTCTATAAATCTGATCAGCCATGCCAGCAAAGTTCAAGCATATGCCAATCAGCTCTACCAAAGTAGGTAGCCCTCTGTGTAAACAAAAGCATTTATTGTCAAGTGCCTAGAGCTTGGTCGCTAATGGAGGATGGGCACTACGTACATACTGTCAATAATAATAGTGATAATAATAACAACCTGTTCAGTAAGGCTGGGGTCCTTCTCTAAGAACTGCACCACGCAATAGGCCAGCTGTGGGTGGTACACGCTTAGAGACTTCACTTTGTGCAGAGGCAACAGCACTTTCAGCAGGAAAATCTTGTGCTCTTCCTTCAGTGGCAGCGCAAACCCGTTGATTATACTGAAATATGAGAAGGTAATACAACAAAATGTGAATCAAACCTTTGAATGTATTTTGATGTTTGAGCATAAATGACTCGGTGTCAGCATTCAGTATGCTCTGTGTGTGTTTATGTGACGGCATGCATGTCTGTTACGTCCATGCATGACAAAGGAAGGATATGCCACTCTCCTTTTAATCAAACACACACACTATAGACACAATGGTGTTAAGATGAATTCATTGCAAGAGATTTCTATTCCCTTTTCCCCCTCAGTTTAAAAAAAAAAAAAAAAAAAAATCAAAATCATCTATCTAAAGCACACTTCAAAATAACACAAAATCATCTTGTTCACATTGTCAATATACAATTCAGATATAACTATATAAATAAATAGAACAGTGCTTACATTTCTAACTCGACGATATTTTGCATTCAGTTCAAATATTGTATCCAGTGGCCACATATACACTGAAGAAAATGTGTAAGTGATGAGATCTAAGATTAGATCTAAAAAAATGACATTTTGATGGGTTGTTCAGCAGTGTTGGCATCAGCAATATGAAGAAGTGGACAAATAGTCAACAGAAATGCACATCTCCCTTGGTGGAACAAGCTGACAGAGAATTTTAAAAACTTCAATGGTCCTACCTATTTACGTCAGCCTTTGCAAACTTATGCTAGAAACAAGCAGACCAACTTGAAGACCTTTTTTCCACAATAATTCAATTGGCACATTGAGTACACCTGAAAATCACATCATCAGCACAATTACACAAACAAAAAATGGCAAATATAACCATACTAAAGTACATCTATTTCATCTACATATAAACTGAGCAAAGATGACCAACCTTCCAAGGATTTCCAACAACTCTGCGATGCCATTATGATGTTCTGTTTCATAAATAAAGCTGAAAACAAAGAGAGATACATAAATCATAAAAGCAAAATTTTTCATCAAATATGAAAGATGTAGCTCTAGCCTATTCCAAACTGAAGAAAAGTAGCCGCTGTCATGTAGTGGTTAGTGTCAAACATTGGGATTGGGCTGTTGTGGGTTCACAGACCCCATCAAAACACTTATGTCATTGTGGGATTGGTATGGCCCTGGTCAGGTCTGACCCAGAGCTATGGAGTGTATTACAGACTAAAGAGTGAAGACTAGTATCACACAGTCAAATTTCATCCACTTACTGGATGGCTTTCTGAAAGTGCTGCACAATTCCATGACAAATGCTGCCTACATCTGTATCTCTTGACCCTGGTTCATGTATGAAATATGAAGAAAACGCAAACACAGCCCTGTGATCTAGTCTCAGACCAAATTGGAACTTACAAGCATCAACATCATTATTCCCATCCCACACTGATCATCATAACGTACAGAAATCATTTGGCCCTTCCTGCTATTTCTTGTGGAAACTTCAGTTTTGATGTGCCTTTCACATCCTTACTTGTGATGGAGTTCCAATCAATGTCTTCAAAGTCAGCATATCTACAGGCATTACCACTGGCGGGCTAAAGAGATGGCACACCTGTCGGGGATGGCTACTCAACTTGACTCTGCATAAAAGCGATTGTTATCACAGGTGTGGAATTTGGTGGGTGATGGTATCTGGCACAGTTGGAGTTCAGAATAAGCACAGAATGCGATTCAGTCACTTTTTGGTCATGACCGAATTTGTCCAGATACTGATGACCGATACTCCCTGTGTACTGTAAAAAAGAGCTTCTGTGCTAGCTGAATACATTTTAACATGTTTGACACTGAGATCTATCTGTTTTGTTCCTAAAAAGAACAATGGGTGTACTAATGAACAAGAAAGACACCAATTAATGTCAATGCCCAGGGATTCCCTTACTTACGAGCTGACACCATTAGCAATTTTCTGAGCACTGTCTTCCCTGCTCACCCACCCCACCTCCCATTACTGTCACAACCCAAGCACTACAGGCAGTCAAACACACCATATATTTACTATGGACAATATGCCTAAATTAATTCATATATGCAAATGATCCCAAACTGGATAGACTTTTATGGGACAGTAAGAATGAACGAAACAGGACTAAAGTTAAAAAGTTGCCCTGTTGAACTGGTAAGTGGTAGTGAGCGGCAAGTGACAAATCAGCAGCATGTTGTTGGTTTTGTTACTGAAGGCAACATGATAGCAGTGGACAGCCTGTACAGAGACAGTCAAGTGACCAAAGCCAAATAGTGGTGAATAGAAAGAAACGATAAAGAAACGATCAATATATAAATCTAAAAAAAACTTAGCATGGCTGCATTACAAGGTTAGCAGGGGCATGGTCTGGTAGCATGAGTCAGAGGTGTTCAGGGCTCACTGGTTGTGCCAGAAATAGATATGTTAAAGGAAGCGGTTGCCCACATTCAACAGGAAATCAAGGCAATGACTGCTTTTGTAACTGATTTTAAACACACATGCATGTTACTGTGGGCGCTGTGTGTATGCGCACACAAACAAGCACGTGCGTGTTGATTTAAACCGCACATGCATGTTAGTGTGCGTGCATGTGCATGCATGTGTATGTGCTCGTGCACAAGCAAGCACATGTGTGTTGTCTTCTCTGCAAGTGCGTGTATACGTTGTGTAGCTGCATATGTGTGTGTGTGTGTGTGCGTTTATGTGTGTGCGCATGCGTGCGTGCGTGTGCACACTTGCGTGCGTGCGTGTGCACATGCACCCCCATGCATGTTGTGACTGTGAGTGAGTGCATGTTCAAACGTGTGCTTTGTGGCTATGTATGCGTGAGTGTGCGACAGATACAGAGACAGTCTGTGTATGTGTGCATGTGTGTTCCAGAATTATCCTTATTTAACCCGTAGAGTGCCTTTAAGCCGTCAGCTGACGCCGCATTAAAAATGCTTTCCCAGTGCCTATGGGCCGTCCACTGACGTCATGCATTTTTCTTGAATTTTCATTCGTTACTATTTCTATCAACGGACTTAAATAGAGTGTGCGTAGTAAGCCTTATATGTCTGTAGTATTAAAATGATATGTAAATGACCACACGTGAGGGGAAAGCCCATTTATTCTCATCACTGACTGGATGACCAGCCAGCACTTCGTCTCGCTTGCAAAGATGGCGGCGCAACCTTCGACAAGCGCAGCGACCAAATCAACGTATTTACACAGCTGAGCAGGCTCTGCTAATCATTTTTGACAAAGACAATAATCTTTTATTCAACGACTCACTCGAGCATGAAGGTGAGATGATGATAGTGATGGAATTGCCAACCGTATTCGTCAGTTATTGTGTCGGGCTGTGTGACCTCAATGTGTGTTCAGCTGACTGGTTTGCCAGCGTCGAACGAGCTCGCCTAGTGTGTACTCTGCACTGCGTGCCAGTGGTCAGTGACGTGGTAGTCAGCGTGAGAGGGGAGCGCGGCCTGCTCGCGGCGCGGCACAGGGCAGAGGGAAAGGTAGGGGAAGAGGAGCAGTGAAAGAGAGGGTTGAAGTCCAGCAAGGGGGCGTGGTGGGGAGAGGGGGGCGTGGTCGTGGACTGACCTGTCTGCATAGAGTGTGAGCGTCTTGATAGACTTCTAAACTGTTTTACTTTCATTTACAGGTGTAGTGTGACAATACAAACTTTATTTTCAACTTTTTTGCTTTGTGTTCTTGTTTGGATGTGAAGATGTAGTGGTAAATACATATGCTTTTGATCGTGCAAAAAAATCTATCCAAATCTAATTGTCTAAATACTTTTTTATTATCAAAATTAAAACAAAAGAAGCCCAGATTCAAAATCTTCATTCAATTTCCTTCAAAAATCATATATATTTCATTGTTATATCTTTTGTAGTTTCTGAGCTAGAATTTTTTGTTAATTATTACCCCCAAATCATTAGATTTCCCTGGCACTGGGAAAGCCTTTGTTTGTAACATTTTCAAGCAGCTTCAAGCAGCGAACGGGTTAATTAACATACACTGGTGTAAAATAGGCATTTCTGAAGAAAAATGGCTGGTACTGAGATTGTATTCAAAATAAAATGGAGGTGAAAGACTTTACCCACCGATAGCATCTGATGTTAAGATCCAAATACTCTCTTTGATCTCATCATTGCATCAGCATCTACTTAGCAAAGGTGTTGACATGCCAAATAGGGTGTTGGGTACCATCTTGTCAAGTATAAATGAAAAAAAATGAAACAAAAATATAAAATGAGACTGACCTGTAGAAAATATTGTTGATGTGTTTACGAATGAAAGCACGCAGGCCAAGAAATTTGCCATATATCCTGTGTAGTATCGTCTTCAGGAAATCTCGTTCCCTGGGGTCTTCACTATCAAACAGGTCCAGAAGCTGTTTAACACACATTCAGCTGATTTTTACTTTTTCTCAACAACAAAAAAAAAGAAAGAAAAAAAAAAAACACCTAAATTACCCTGCATTTCAATGCTTTACTACGTCAACACACACATACAAATGAGCAAAATACCAAATCTGCAAAATTTTTCCTTTTTCTTTTGAAACTGGATGCAAGATGGACATTAACCATTTTGCCTCCAATCTGAGAAGATAAAGAGATTGCTCGTTCTTTATTTTCATTGTCCTGAATGTTGTTTATCTTGCCTGGAAAAGACTAGAGAGGTCGAAATTTGTCGTGTTTTGTCTCATAATTTGTTTGTCCTTTTTGTCCAGTGGCATAGTTATAATTTCTCTTTTAAAATCAGAATAGCAATATCTAAAACAATTACAAAACTTTACAAAGTTAAAAAGCAAGGTATTTCAACAAAAACCTTCAGCTAATTAGCTCTGAGTAATGAAATGTTCAGTGAATTTGCCCTGTACTGCCTGAAACAGAAAATTAAGCACAGCTGCTTTCAAACTACATCACTGAAGTCCAGCAAATACCCCTGGCATTAGCTAGACTATACAATTTATTGCCAAAGGACGATCAGAAATACAAAAGGTATTTTTGTATCATGACTGTACAGAAATACATTTTAGTCCCCGTTCCCTTGAATCACAAAAAAAAAAAAAAAAAAACAGCAAAAAAAAACTCGTAGTGAAAAAAATGTAAATGCAATAAAGACTTTAAACAAAATAGAATTTTACAAGTTCCTTCGATGTCAAGAATCGAACAAATAATATCAATAATCAAAGAAAAACAGCAAACGTTATCTTTCACAAAGGCAAAATAAGACATACAGAGATGGTCTGACAATGAGACAAAGTACAGTAACCATACACACACAGTGCACGTTACACAGGACAGTTATTGGTAATTACATAACACAAGAAAGGAACATGGACTTACTTGTAAAACAAACTTTTGGTCTATATAGCGTTTGGCTGTGTTGGGCTGGAAGTCTGGAGACTCCAAAAACCTCAAGAAGAACTCATACACCAACTGCACAGAGGCAAACAAAAATTTATATACCTCATGATCTTTTTTGGCCCAGGTTTGCTGACAAACTTCCCTACCCATGAAGTTTCTGATTCAGCATGAAAGGCTTCAGCATTTAAGGGTGAAATGAAGACTTTCAATATAGTGACATCAACTTTAACAGATAACATTCAGGGCATTTAAAATTTAAGGCCAAAAACTATCAATAACATGATTCCTTAGAATTATGTTTCTGTGTTTGATTTATCTGTTGAACAGTTACTAAATGGTTAATAAGCTAATCCACCTTCACCATGAAGTAATCTACACTGTCACTATGTACCATTCCTTACCCATGATAAGATGAGAATATGACACAAAACAGTATATTTTTCACAAGATCACATATCATATTTATGTTCTGATGCTCTGATTTTTTTCATCCCATTGTTCACTTGTTTGATTTCTTTTTCTACCTTTATCAAATAGCAAATGTATTCTTTTTCTGTGAAGATACTGAACATAAAATATGTTTTAACATAAAAAGAAAGTTTCTTTTGAGAATGGATCATGTGTAAATGTATGATAATCATTGCAATTGTGTCCACCTACTTGTAAATGCGGCCAGGCAGCCTCCAAAGTAGGTTCATCTTCCTCAGGATCGAACTCAGCACCACTAGGATTTGATGATGGAGGTAGTGTCCGAAACAAGTTGACCGAATACTGGAAAAAAAAAGAAGCCAGTTTAATAAAGTCACATTTTATGCAGAACTGCCCCCCTCCCCCATTACCTTTACCAGTCCTCTTCAACAAATTCAGCAACAGCTATTGCTAACTTCAGACACTTTCTGAACAATTTCACAAGTATCACAGTATCAAAAGTGTTTCTCATACACACAGGCAAAGACTCACTCTCTCTCTCTCTCTTACACACACACACACACACGCACACACATTCACATGCACTCACATACACACTGTCCAGGGTAGGATAAATCGTGAAGGTATTGCTTAAGTGAATTGAGTGCGATGTAAAAGTCACACAACACATGAAGGTGATCTCTGCACTCTTACATGCATATGCCCACTCGTGCACCCACCAAACATTCCACTCTCTCTTGTAATAGAGTGTCACACATTCAATTCTCCTCTGACCCAACTAAGAAGAAGAAGTATAGTTTATACTCTTCTTATAATACATGCGCAAAAACTTCAAATGCAAATATGTACAAAAAATATATTTGAAACACAAGAGAACAATCCCAGCTTACAAGCTGTATTAGACTTCTTACCTGGACAGGTTTCTACATATGCACTGGGACATATTGGGATTTAAACAAACACTGTCCCTTGGGCTGTGTCCATATCCACATTGGGCCTCACTACAGTTATGTTCACATCCAATATGAATCTCTCCAAACTACATTCTTCCTCACACCAGCATTCACATACATTTTCTACATAATAGTTTAACAACCAACCGTCTCTTGCAAAATGGACAACAAAAACTCACAGAAACTTATGAGAACATTTTCATGTAGTAATTATTCTCTGCAAAGCTACGACCACTTCATAGTTCATCCACATTCAAACCAGCCTAACAACAGCCTCAGCACTGCACCTTACAGAAATACCAGTTGAACAAAGGAAAGACTCCTACTCTTTTAGTGAACTGTCATGGGCTTAGTCTGCTTACCTTTACTTCAAAAAGCTCCAGCTAACTTAACACTAAGAATCGTGTCTGATCAGTGATCAATATTTCCTAAAAAATTAGGCAGTCAGACTCCAAATTTTCAGGGGGTCACGGGGTCACACAAATATTTAGGGGGTCACCATTAATAACTGCTAGAAAATGTAGTGAACACACACACACACACACACACACACACACACCACACACACACACACACACACACACACATGAACATGCTCTCACTGGCTCACACACATAAATGCATACAGAGACAGAAATACATTAGAAAAGAGGTGCTTATAATAAAGTTGATAAAATATTCCAGTCTGTGCTAAATATTATTTATTCATATTCATGTTCCTATGTTTTTAAAGTGTTGTCAACTAACATGAGTAAATGTGAGCACTACACTATCAAGATTTTAACAGTGAAACTTATTTGTGGGATGTCCTCTTCGATTATCATTGCAGAATTTCCACTACATGACCCATTTCCTTCAATATTGAAATAATTTAATGTATGACCAAATTCCAATCACCATGCAATGATCATCAGAAGCCCGGTGGAACCTACAATGAAACTGTAGATTGGCCATTCTTGCTCTGTGAGCAACACATTCGTACATCCTTAACCCGTTCACTGCTTGAAAATGTTACAAAGGCTTTCCCAGTACCAGGGAAATCTAATGATTTGGGGGTAATAATTAACAAAAAATTCTAGCTCAGAAACTACAAAAGATATAACAATGAAATATATATGATTTTTGAAGGAAATTGAACGAAGATTTTGAATCTGGGCTTCTTTTGTTTTAATTTTGATAATAAAAAATATTTCGGCATTTAGAGTTGGATAGATTTTTTTGCATGATCAAAAACATATGTATTTACCACTACAGCTTCACATCCAAAAAAGAACACAAAGCAAAAAAGTTGAAAATAAAGTTTGTATTGTCACACTACACATGTAAATGAAAGTAAAACAGTTTAGAAGTCTATCAAGACGCTCACACTCTATGCAGACAGGTCAGTCCACGGCCATGCCCCCCTCCCCCCACCACGCCCCCTTGCTGGACTTCAGCCCTCTCTTTCACTCCTCCTCTTCTCCTACCTTTCCCTCTACCCCGTGTCACGCCGCGAGCAGGCCACGCTCCCCTCTCATGCTGACTATCACATCACTGGCCACTGGCACACAGTGCAGAGTACACACTAGGCGAGCTCGTTCGACGCTGGCAAACCAGTCAGCTGAACACACACTGAGGTCACACAGCCCGACTCAATAACTGACGAATACGGTCGGCAATTCCATCACTATCATCATCTCACCTTCATGCTCGAGTAAGTCGTTGAATAAAAGATTATTGTCTTTGTCAAAAATGATTAGCAGAGCCTGCTCAGCTGTGTAAATACGTTGATTTGGTCGCTACGCTTGTCGAAGGTTGCGCCGCCATCTTTGCAAGCGAGACGAAGTGCTGGCTGGTCATCCAGTCAGTGATGAGAATAAATGGGCTTTCCCCTCACGTGTGGTCATTTGCATATCATTTTAATACTACAGACATATAAGGCTTACTACGCACACTCTATTTAAGTCTGTTAATAGAAATAGTAATGAATGAAAATTCAAGAAAAATGCATGACGTCAGTGGACGGCCCATAGGCACTGGGAAAGCATTTTTACTTTGGCGTCAGCTGACGGCTTATAGGCACTTTTCGGGTTAACAGAGCCATTTTGATTATCCGAACTGATCATGTTGCATAAATCGTTCGACTTTTGTTTTATTCGCTGGATTATCACCCACAAGCCACAGCAGAACTGTTGGATTTTGATACTGAAAAGCTGAAATTCCTACCATTTTCCCTGCTTTTCCCACTTAGCTGAATCACATGATCTTGTGGTCCAATCATAGACTTGATAGGCCTAGTCTACTTTGATGACTCTTGTTGGTTTTCAGTTCAGAAGAGTTCTCAAGCGGAAGTTGTTCATCGATTCAGAACATTCTAAATCGTCAAGGAAATTTACATTTTTAACTTCGGTCGTGGCAGATACGACAAAAACCCTTTTGCGTGATGCGCTGCTCAGAGTTGTATTGTGTACAGGAGAAAATCAGTGCGTCACGGTAAATTTTGGTACAGTTTTGTGATGCACTGGCCTGAATTCCAATGCGTCAGATGGGAAGTTTATGCGTCAGAGATGCACATTTGTGGCTAAGAATTATCACTGCTGATGCTGAGAGGTCTAAGTGTATACTTTGTCCCCTCTTAATTATTAAGTCTGAACTCAGAAATCCTCCATGCCTTCATCGATTACTGTCACTGCCAATAATTACCAACAATTTCCTCTTTGATGCAGCCTGAAGGTCTGGACTACCTTGGAACCCCTATGCTATTTGTCCAATGATCCTCTTCTCTAACACACTCTGAAACGTTGCTGTTTAAAGCACTTGAAGCCTTCTATGAAGGATTTTGTTCCCTTGACAATTCCATCCACTTTGAATACAATGCCCTGCACTGGTTAAAACACAAGGCGCCAACATTAGTCGTTATCACCATCTTAACTAAGTTTTATCTACGCCTTTCCTTCACCTACTTATACAGAAATTCAATGAAATTCCATCTTGACCATTAAAACAGCAAAAAATGTATATACACCCTAAAAACCAAGCTATTATCAACACCAATATGAAATTTTCACCAGCTCTGAGTAGCTTGGTCATATATGCATAAACACTTCTATTACGACAGAATTCGCCTCTCTCTCTCTTTTATCCACAGTCAGCTATCATTTTTCATAACACACACACAACACTGCACTAAGATACATGCATACTCTACCCTCCGCACTAAGACTAATCCCACCTCATTTCCCTTGCCTATATCTTGCCAGTATCCCTTGACATGTGCCACATGCACAAAATCACCTCATATCACCCAGAATCCTGGGCCAACAGGGCTCCCTCATACCCTTCCTTTGTGTTGCCTTCTTGCTGAGATGACCTGACGTTGATATCTCAATTTCTTCTGTCATCACCACCTTTCTGTGCTGTCAAGGCACAACAACCTGCCTTTTCCTCTTCCCTCAGATTAAATCAGCTAAAGTTCAAAACAACTTGTCCAACTTAAGAGTAGTTGTGCCTTCTTAACATATTTCTTCACCCCTATGTGAGCAAGTTTATGTTTAAACTGACACAGTCAAGGAGGAAAACTTAGTGTTAGTTGTGTGCCTCTCTTATATACATTGTGTTTAACTGATGTTTTACTCAGTCTGGTCTGGAGCTACATTCTGAGACTGTTTGCTACTGTTACACTAAGTTCAGATTATTTTGCTTAGACTTGTGTAAAATTTCACAATCATGGCTGATTCAGTAAAACTTAAGATCGGAAAATCAAGGAGTGGGGATAATCTCTTGCCTTCTCTGGTTAAACAGTTGGTCAGTATGGAAAAGCAAAGACCGTGGAATGTAAATGATTTTTTTCTAATAGCAAACTATTACCCAGTCTCGTGAAAAATGCTCAACAACAAGCTACAAAGTACTCTGTCATATTTTATTGATTTTAGTTCTTTTACTTAGTAAAGAAACTGTCAAGTAGCTATTTTTTACACTCTTCTAGGTTTCTCAGTGATTTATGATGAAAATGGGCCTATTTTCACTGACAGAGAAAATTCCACTTATACGCCTATGTAACTACCTTGCGTTTCACAAAATGTAAAAAAAATAACCTCTTCTTCATCTGGCTACAAAAAGAGCATGGTATATGCTACAGCCTTGAAACTTTGCTCTGACACTATTCAATCACACAACAATCATGTGTCCCAATTTCAAGTATTTTTTGTGTGATATGATTTTTTTAAAATGATCTTTAGAAAAATGTGTACAAACGCCCAGTATACAGAGGAATGCTGAATTTCATATTGGCCAGTAGGGAGGGAGTTAAGTATGGAATTCAACAGGTTACGTGTCTGCCAATGCATAAGTTTCTGACAACTGATCTGTCACAGGATAACGCAATCAGAAGTTTTCAGTTTGAATCAGACTGCCAGGACACCAATGCCTATGTGCATCATACTGGCCATCGTGAATAACCTAACGAGTCAAACAGCTTGATATCACTTTAACTTGCTGATCTTTCTGAGGGGTATGACAACTTCCACGTCTTCCTTTTGGGCAGCAGGGTACTAAAACACTTTCTTTCTTTAATCTGAAATATTCAGTGGTGTTGTGACTATGAATATCCCTGTTTAAAGATGATCCTTGACACTGAAAACCAGACATGTTTGACATCATTTCTGCCCACTCACCATGGTGATGGCCTCTGGGTAGATGGCCTCCGTGATGACTCCACGATTCTGTGTGACATACTCCACCATCTCGTTCAATGCTGCTCGCTTCACCTCCTTCCATTTCAAGTCACTGAGAGGATCTTGTACAAAGTCAAACAGTACTATGCACTGCCGAATCTTCTGAATGAACAAATCCTCCCGTTCAGCTGGCGTTGCATCTGGTATTGAGAAACACACCAACGTGTAAACACATGCACAGGGGCATACACACTTAAATACATGCATACTTTCTAGAGTGTGTATTAACTTCAGACAGTTAAATTATACAGATTTAGTGAACCCTATAGGGCCATAACCAGATAGATCAGGAAAACCAGTCTTGTCAGTGTCATAAAAAAAGCAAGAACAATAGGCACACAAACTTACCTACAAATTAAGCAATTCAAAATACCTGCACTACTTGCAACACACAAAAAACGGCTGCCTGACTCACTTGTGTCAGGCAAGTTGAGAATGCTGCAACCTGTGGTTTTGGCAATGGAAGAATTTTTTCAAACATCTGCTGCATGGAAATTGATATTCAGCAATATTTTGCCTTTACTGGGTAGTCATCATGACAACTGGCTATTCTGCCTATGAAACTAGCCTTCCAAACAAGTGTTTATGACACCAACATTATTATGCGTCATGCCAAATAACTGCCTGAATCCCAAAGGCATTGACCAATCAGATGGGCTTTTTCTTGGGGGCAGGTAACAATTTTACCCCTTCCCCTTATGGCACGTCAGAAAAAAAAAGTATCCAACCCTGTAATGGCATTCTCAAAATTAGTAAGAGCAGACCATCCCAGGTCATCATGAGAACACCATCAGTTCCTCTTGATTTATAGCACCCAGGTTAAAGAAAAAAATGGAAAAGATTGATAAAAATTAAAAAAAAATATTTTCCCCACTGGAGAGCGTGTATAAACTATAATCTTATTATGGAGTTGCTATCTCAATAACAAAACAGATGACATTTACTCATCTATATTGTGACAAGGAAGGAACACGAGTGAGAATTTCAAGTAAGATAGGTGAATGAGCCACAAAAGCAGAACACTGGATTAAAGTTTTAAAAAAATAGGAAAGACTAACAGAAATGGGAAATTTTTTAACTCAGAATTCCTAGAGGGCAGGGCTAGAATCATTCCAGTTGAAAGAGCCCAGCATACCCACGGGGGCAGATGATCTAATCTGGACTTCGACAAATCATGCTGCATACCTGCTGTTCCTACTTCAGGCATACTGCTTTTCTGCACACCAGTTTTTGAAAACATAAATATAAGCTTTGATATTCATAGGATAATACAAAACAGAAAACAATGTCCAGATGCAGATTATCCCACAAATGTCAAGACTGTATTCACAAGAAATCTGGCAGATCAGTAGAACCTTCCAGTTGAAGTACAACTGAATTTATGTGTGGCAAACAAACTTAGTACATGTTGTGTGCAGGCAATAACACAAACGTTTGCACTTATAACTAAAAGCCCATCCATAATTTGATACACATCAGAGACAATAGGATACGTTTTATCTTATCCCTCCTGATTTATGTGTGGTATTTGTCGTATGCAACTTGCAAGCACATTCACGCCTAAAGTGACTGTGAGAGAGAGAGAGAGCGAGAGAGAGAGAGAGAGAGAGAGAGAGAGAGAGAGAGAGAGAGAGAGTGTGTGTGTGTGTGTGTGTGAGAGAGAGCGAGAGAGAGAAAGTGAGAGAGAGAGAGAATCTTGCTGCTTAATTTCAACTTAACTTCATGCGTGTGTGTGTGTGTGTGTGTTCTCCGATACCTACTGTTTTAAAGTATATTTCACTGAATGACTACATACTGCTTGTGTTTATGTACTAACGAATGCATGTGCCCTGCATCTGCTATACATGTGCATATGTGTATGTGTGTGTGTGTGTGTGTGTGTGTGTGTGTGTGTGTGTGTGTGTGTGTGTGTGCTTGTGTGCGTGCGTGCAGCATGTGTGCATGTGTGGCGGTCGCTCGAGACATGCA
The DNA here is from genome assembly GCA_033310375.1 of Conus canariensis. Lineage (NCBI taxonomy): Eukaryota > Metazoa > Mollusca > Gastropoda > Neogastropoda > Conidae > Conus > Conus canariensis. The sequence goes on from CM065723.1 coordinate 73,783,176, forward strand.
TGCACATGAAATAAAAACGTTTGAATAATTCAGTTTCTTACCTTGTGTCTAGTGAAAGAAAAGGTTCTAGTTGTTGCTTTATTTTCATAATTATCTGGCTTTGCCAGTTAATTTTTTTTCTTTTTTTTTATTGTTATTGGAAGCTGTACTTAGGTTCTCTCCTTTTCCCTCCCATTTACCCCTCTCTTTTACCCTATCTTGCACTTTCCATGAGCTCAGACAGGACTCCTGATTCAAAGGGGTAGACTCCCTCTTTCTCAGAAATTACAAATGTTAATATTAATATCATCCACAGTTCAGGTTTTTTTAATAAGTACACTCATATGGGAATTTCACATACCTTCCCCCCTCCTTTTTTTCTTAATTTCAGGCTAACCATTAAAAAAAAATGGTCAGTTTTCAAATGCACATCAAGCTCTCTCTCTCTCTCTCTCTCCTCTCACACATATACTCATGCATGAGAAAAAGAGAGAGAGAGAGAGAGGGGGGAGGGAGGGAGGGAGGGAGGGAGGGAGGGAGGGAGAGAGAGAGAGAGAGAGAGAGAGAGAGAGAGAGAGTGATGCACCAACTGTTACAAAAATGACTAAAACATCTATGCAACATTCTGACTGATTTAAAAATTTCTTACTAGCACAGGTCCATGACAGAAAATAGGTGACCACTTTAAAAGCACTGTGATGCACTGATAATCTCAGTGGTGGTCATCAGTTTTTTCATGGCGAGTCAGGGCCTGACTTTTGGAAAGATTCAGAATTTTTTGTGGTGAAAAGGGTTCCTTATCTTTCTCCTTGACATGGGCTTTAGGTAAGCATCTTGTACTCCAGTCACAGCCTGGCTCTCATCGTCAAAGCAGAGCCAATATTTTCTAGAATCAAGCAGTCCAACACCTCACACTCTTACAATTTTTTTCTTCTCTGCAAACGGATCGGATTCCCATGCTTCACTTTTCCTTTAAGTGCCTGTAGAGATTCTGACCCCAAGTAAAAAACGAATCACCATTTCTGACAATGCGAGCGCCGACAATCTTTCAATGGTCCAGTAAAATACATCAGTATAAAAATGTGTTGACACTGATGATAAAGCAAAAAAAATCTATTCTGTATTAAACAGTCAAATTATAATGCTTCCTATGCATTCTCAGAAGAATTCAACATTCCGATTCCCACTGCTCGTCTCTTTTCTCTCTCTCTCTCACACATAAACTATGAAAACTGCACTCATGTTTAAGTATTGAGATTTCTTTTCTTTCTTTTTTAGCACTGCACAGCTTCACTGTAGACTACTGACCCAGATGATATTAACGGTCATCCTCTTCTCTTCCATCTGGAAGAAGTTGCAGTTTGCCAACCGTAACTGTCATACTCATGTTCTACCACTGACATAGTAGTTCTTTTTTCTGCTTCTGGCATGATATGTAGTAGAATTTCCATCCCAGATTGCCATCATCATCATTGTTTCATATACATAGTGTTTATCCATCTGATGTCAATCTAAGTTCCATAATCATTTCACAATCATAGATCTGTTACCAAAGGTTAAAACAATCGTCATCCTGCCAGAAAGCTCTTCACTTTCAACATGCAGTGTGCATCTGAGTGATGTCATGACCTCCTCATACATGTATGCAACCCTAGACCCCTCTATTATGCTATTTCTACACAAAAATAAGTACAAAAAGAAATCAAGGCACAGCATTCACTAGCTTTGTTTTGTTTTTTTGTGGACAAGATACTCCTTGGTTCTACTGACAAAGTATCTTTTCCTTGTGTGTGTGTGTGTAGGTGCGTGCATGTGTGTTTGTGTACATGTGCCATGCTAAGGACTACTTTGTCACTCAAGAAAGATGCTGATAGTATATATTTTCACAAGTTTCCTGTTACATTAACTAGGTGATCATGTAACAAACAATACTGCTCAATGAGAAAATACTCATACTTCTTTGCAAATTTTTACACTACTAGAATAGTTGTGTTACAAGATCTAGTCCATTTACAAGTCTGAAATCAATACATCATCTGAGAGGACAGTGACACCAAAACGGACTATAAATAATGAACAGACACATACTTACCTTTCAAGGGTGCTAATTTCTGAAGCTCTCTGTTTTTTGACACATTGAACCGTGAGGAGTTCTGCCTTTTGTCCTTCTTTATATGAGGTGGTCCTTGGAACTTGAGTTTTGCGATGGCGGTAGGTGGAGGATGTGTTTCTGCATTTGGCGGTTGAGACGTATTTTTTCGTTTGCCTGCCTGCAGTCAATAGCAACAGAACACATAAGAACAAAGTCCTGGTTTGGAAGCCCTCCCCTCCCTCCCAGCTTTATGTTGATGTCATTGACTGAAGCCTTCACTGACAGAATGGATTCTCTTCATGAGAACCTGAATCAATGAAACAGACACATCTGGTGGCCTTTACTTACACTAGGACACTACGATGTTGACCAACAACTGTATCTTCATCTCCATCCATTAGATGGCCACAATCAGTATCCCGATTACTCTGCTGTTTTATGGGTTTGTATACATTATACTGCCATGAACATGAAAGAAAAAATCTAAGACAGTATGGGTTGAAGTGCTTCCTTACTTTATGTGGGTTTTACCAGCATGTTATTAATTTTCATTTTTCACTGAAGGACTAGCTGGACTGGGCAAGCCCAAACTGGAAGGCCACTCAGAATAGGTGAGCAGCAACGATAGAAAACTGTCTGCCGACTATTCTAATCTACAAATAGTTATTTGTGGTACACGATAATATGTCACCTGAACCTGCCTACAGGTATATGATTTGGCAAATCTCACGAGAGTTATCTTCTCATGACAAAATGGTTGTACCCAATGATGGCTTTGATCTACACAGAGAAATTGACACGCTGACTAGCCCCATCAATCTTATGGCCTGTTTTAGACCACAACAAGAATTTCCAATGAACAGAATGCATAATAATCATGGATTACAACTGATTTTTTTTTTTTTTTTATAATGTAGTATCAATATTCACACACCAAAATATGGTATGAACTCACAATGTTGTGACCACTGATGAAGAATATCATCCATATGAGATTTAACCCAGTACATTAGCAAGGCTCCAGTGACAATGCGCTATCCAACATACATACAACTACAAATGTCTGGGCTATGAGTATGACTCCCAGAGAGAAAACTATGAAAGGAATGGAAGTATTTGCAACAGTCTATCGACAGTAGTAGTGCAGCAGTAGTACTTGTGGCATGCAAAACATGTAATAGAACAACTTCAAGCCTAAACAATACAATGAACATCCCCCCCCCCCTCCCCCCCTTATTCTCCACCTCATTACCCCAGCCTGCACAAACAGGAAACTGACAACAGAAGATGCATCCTGACAAGATTTATGATTACCGCAAACCTTTGTTTTTCAATGAAGTGGTAGAATGATTAACAAGTTGATCTTGGCCCCGAATGGCTGTGAAAGACCGCAGTTGGTCACTTTCCTCATGTTCACAAGCCATCTTCTGTCCACTAATGTGGCGTAGAGGCATCCACAGACCGGATATATATTACTAAGCATTGACAAATATAGGGCGAGTTCTACTGAGGAAATGGTGATAGTCACAATGACCCCTGTGTACTCTTTTCCATAAAGTAAGGAAAAGCAGTTTTTAAAATTTGAAACACGGATGATCACATGCGTTATGCAAGTTTGAGACAGCTGCTTTTCAGAACTTCAATCTGAAGAGCATATGGAGGTAAATACGGGTATTGCTGAGAAAACATGCAGGCTGGTAAGCATCTGCTTTACATCAAGATTTTTTTGCAAACTATTGTGTGCTAGGATAGGCAAGGATAGAATAATTACTTTTTGTGCGAAGTATACGGATGCCAGACATCCTGACACTGATCTGAGCACACAGAAAAAGTATTTAAAATACACACAAAAAACCCCTGCTATCTCTTCTAAAGCTTTTTGCTCACACTGTTTGTGTAAAAGTGTCTAATGCACCCTATGTGTAAATCTCGTATTGACAGTACTCGCCACCCTCTGTGCATATAATTCAAATGTGGGCTGTCCACCACGGGCAGGGTCTGACAGCAAGTCATCACTAATGAATTATTCTAAATGCCCAACCAAATAAGGCAGCGTGAAGTACACAAATTTCTGCAAGTCACTTTGTTCAGGCGAATTTTGTGTGAAACAAAGAAATAGGAGGCAAGTTGCCAAATGTACTTTAACTTCAGCAACAATCTTGCTTAATCTTAATGTACATAACATGAAGATTTTTTTACTTTTGCGAGTGCCTGCAGAGTATCATATGAATAATCACTTTCAGTCATACCTTAATCTCACCCAAAAGTTCAAAGCGCTAGCTGTGATTGCAGGTCAGAGGGGTATGACAGCTGTTGAAACTCAACCTGCCCGCCCTCATGTTATGTTGCGACCTTACATTTATGGGGACAAGAGACCCTGTTTACTCATGTTGTGCTCTCACAGGCCTCAGATACTGTCCAACTAGTATTTCATGGGACAAATTGAATAACTTAAAAAATCATAACCTTCTAAGATATTCAATCAAAATACACTTATATGCACCATTTTTTAAATTGTGTTCCCTTTGACGGTGATGTTCATTTTCAGATCTGATGATTAAAAAAAAAAAATTGTCTTTTCTGCACGTCCATGAACACCTTCCTTACAATCCCCCTTCCCCTACCCCCCCCCCCCCCCCCACCACCACCACACACTAACGTTTTAGACCAGTAAGCTTAATCTGAAGCCATATACATTCTTCTAACATCTTACGGTCAACTGGATAATACAGATTTTTTTCTTCTCTTCTTTTTTGAGAGTAATAATCTGGAACTAACAACTATGTAGGTCTACTGACAAGGGGAAACTCGAAAAAAACGTTTTTCGCCGCCATCTTAGATATCGATGTCAACATGGCTGCTTACAGAGAAACTAAACAAATCCCAGACATACCTCGGAGTCTGCATTTTCCGTGCTTTCTTTCGCTGTTGATTTTGCACTTCCTGTAGTTTTTGTGGTCGTCTGAAAACGAAAAACAGGGTTGATCTTCTATGGAACATATTATTTATAAGCACGACAACTTACACGTTCTAATTTTTATTTCATTCCCTGTAGCGGCTCTCGCTTCCTTTAAAAAAAATAAAAATAGCAACAACCCAGTTGGCATTCATTATGCACAGCGTTATCGGCTCGAGGTACTCAAAATTTTAAACTTACCTTCTCTTTTTTAGGCCGATTTGGCATCTCGAGTGCCGCACTGTACCCGAGGGAAGACTGATTCAGTTTATCGTCAAACTCGATCACTTCAACACTAAACAAGACTGTTGATTGGCTGAACCTCGTCACATGGTTTTCGGGTTTCATTGTGGTCATGTGACCTTCAGAGTGATGGAAAAACAGACAGCCGTGCGTAGATGTTATAACACTATGCTTTCCACCACGTATGACAAAAATAGATATGATCTCTTAAAACACTCCGTCATTTCTTTGTTTCAATGTATCGATATCATATTCTAACTGATTACTTTGAATTACTCTGAATTATTTGAATTTACACTCATTGAAAGGTAGAAGGACAAGGGGGGATCTTATCCAGACATGTAAGATATTTAATGGTATTGATGACATAAGTATTGACTCACTGTTTATTCCTTCAAGAAACAACATCACAAGGAATACTGAAGGCAAGATTTTTATACAATACTGCCGCACTAACAAAAGGAAAAACATTTACTCACACCGAGTTGCCCCCTTGTGGAATGCACTTCCTACTAACATAAAATTTGCACAAAATACTATTTCAAGAATTTTTTGGATGAAATACCCAAATTTAAAGAATTATTTGTGGATTATGACGACTGAGGCCCATTTGAGGCTAAATATGAGATAAAATGCGCACAACACATTATGAAGTCAAAGAGGGGACGTATATAGGCCGTGAGGCCTAGGCAAATAGCCTGTCCCTATTACTACTACTACTACTACTACTTGATCGGTTCACGTTACATTGTAGCTCACACTTTGTCAGTACCGTGACGCTTGAATTAAATTAGGCTAGGCCCTACCTCTTTTCATTATAACATGATGTACGTAAATGACATGAATCTGTTATTTTGATTGAAATAAAACAAACAGAGCAAAACAAAATCAATACTGAGCAGTTAGTTTTGTCAAATGATCCGATATAGAATTTTTTTTTCATCGTAAACTTGTTTGCATGTATCATCTAATGAGTAAATAATTATGTTTGAATACGGCGGTAAAACAAAAATCTGTTCTTTGGTTTTTCGACTACTGCAGCTACAGTTGGTACGGCTAGACCTACTAAGGGTATTTAATTTGACATGAGAATGGGTCAAAACGGTTCTCACTTAGCAACGACTGAATGAATTGGATCAAGGCGGAAGACTGACGACCATCCAGAAATCTCAAGAACCTGAAGAAGAAGCGTATGTCTGGATGCGGGTCTGCCAAATGGTGTCTTTGTAGGGCACAGCATACTCACGCGGGGGTGGAAAAGACAATGGAAATGAAGGGGACGTACAGGAAACTGCTCTACCATCCCCCCCCCCCCCCCCCCCACCCCCTCCATCACCTCAGCCGGTTTCCCTTCCCCTCTCCTTCTCATTCTGAGAATGGTAGACAGTTAATGCCTGACAGTGTTAATCACAGTCAGTTGACTGAAAATGCAACTGACATTTAGCCATCACCCCTCATTTCCCCTGCCTTTATCAACTACTGAAAGAGTACCGGCGGTGACTAGTCAGATTAACAGATGATATGACATTCTGCGTCAGTGATGCATTTGGGGATCAGTTTTTGTGATTTCTCAAATGCCCTTCAATACAGTAAGGAAAGACTCATTGTACCATGACTGAGGATCAGAAAATGTGTACTTCGATGTGTAGACTTCCATAAACCTGTTAAGTATCTGCGATAACAGAAAGATAAACCTACTATTGAGAGAATTTCGATTTGATGTTTCATTTGTAAAAAGAAGTATTCAGCAAGGATGCTGACTGAGTCATCGTCTACTGTAATCATGCTGATAAAAGTTTTTGCAGTTTAAGTACAGTAAAATCCGCCTAAGACTAAACCAAACCAAAAAGAAGAAAAAAAAGAAGAAAAAAAAGAAAGAAAAGAAAAAAAAAAGAAAAAGAAAGGAAAAGAAAAGAAAAACAACAACAACAACAACAACAACAACAACAACTACTACTACTACTACTACTACTACTACTACTACTACTGATGCAGGAAATGCAACTTCGCAATCTGCTGATGACGCTGATCTTTGCGAAGAAGGTCTGGGGCTAGCAGCTTGGATGGCTTTGAATCCATTACTCTAAGCCCTCAAAAGGACTGATTCCATAGACTGAGAGCGATGTCACTGTGAAAAGACATAGACCGAGAGCGATGCCACTGTGAACAGACATAGACTGAGAGCGATGCCACGGTGAACAGACATAGACTGAGAGCGATGTCACTGTGAAAAGACATAGACTGAGAGCGATGTCACTGTGAACTGACATAGACTGAGAACGATGTCACTGCGAACAGACATAGACTGCGAGCGATGTCACTGTGAACAGACATAGACTGAGAACGATGTCACTGTGAACAGACATAGACTGCGAGCGATGTCACTGTGAACAGATAGAGACTGAGAACGATGTCACTGTGAACAGACATAGACTGAGAGCGATGTCACTGTGAACAGACATAGACTGAGAGCGATGTCACTGTGAACAGACAATAGGATGAGAAATATGTCACTGAGGTTAGCAATCCCAAACAAGTTTTGAAGAGATTCAAGGGAGTCTGGGTACGTAGGACTTGAAAAAAAAAAATCAATGAAAGCTGAAAAGTAATATATTGATAAGTGAATGAATAAGTAAATAAATAAATGAAAAAAAGACAATTTATGAGAAAAAAACCCCAATGTCTTCAGCCTATCAACAGATACAAACAATATTGAACATATAGTAACAGTAACATGTTTTTCAAACTATCAACAGCCGAAAAAGGGGCTATGTTTACGGGATATCCACACTGAATATAAACAATACCAACACAAGTTTCTTGTGACATGGGCCACGTACTAATACAGACGAAAGCTAAACTGAGTGTTCAAGCGAATCAAATAGTTACATCTCCTGCAAGACAACAGCCCGTTGCCTTCAGTGACGATCTGACCACCAAACATTTGAAGGGAATGGAAACAATATACACATACACCTTACTTCTAAAAAAAAAAACAACAAAAAAAAACAAGCAGACAAGAGAACCCCACCACTTAATCCCCCCCCCCCCCCCCCCCCCCCCGAATCATCAAAAATAATTGTGGAACGATAACCTTATCAGTTATAAGTCTTAGCCTAGCTTCACATGCACAATCCCTAACTGGAAAGAAAGCTTTACTTCTGCCTTCGTTCAAACGTGCACACCGGCACATTAGATGCTGTTTTCCATCTCTGGGAACAGAGACCCGGCAAAAAAAAAAGGACTTTGCCAGAGAGAAACTTGTTACAACTACGGCACATTAAATGCTGTTTCCCATCTCTGGGAACAGAGACCCGGCAAAAAAAATGACTTTGCCAGAGAAAAACTTGTTACAACTACGGCACATTATATGCTGTTTCCCATCTCTGGGAACAGAGACCCGGCAAAAAATGACTTTGCCAGAGAAAAACTTGTTACAACTACGGCACATTAAATGCTGTTTCCCATCTCTGGGAACAGAGACCCGGCAAAAAATGACTTTGCCAGAGAAAAACTTGTTACAACTACGGCACATTAAATGCTGTTTCCCATCTCTGGGAACAGAGACCCGGCAAAAAATGACTTTGCCAGAGAAAAACTTGTTACAACTACGGCACATTAAATGCTGTTTCCCATCTCTGGGAACAGAGACCCGGCAAAAAAAATGACTTTGCCCGAGAGAAACTTGCGACAACTAAACGCTCAGGTTTGCTGCTGGAGGATGGGTGAGTGGAAGTTCTTGGGACGGAGGGCCAACCTTAGGAAGGAAGAGGTGGGGGAAGGGGGCGAAAGGGAAGATCGATATTTTGAACGTGCGATTGACCAACGTGTAAACTGTTATTTTGTTGATAAAAAAATGAAAGTAAGGGGAAAAAAAAGAGAAAGAAAATGAAAACAAACGAAAAAAAGCTTACCTTCTACTTAACGGAAGGAGGAAGATGAACGGTCAAAATTTCACATGAGGGTAATCGCGGAGGATGACTTTTAACCAAACCATTGAAAAACAAATCTTAAATAAATGTTAGCGAACCGCCCAGAGAACGTGGACAAACGAGTCACAAGACAAATCTTAAATAAATGTTAGCGAACCGCCCAGAGAACGTGGACAAACGAGTCACAAGACGAATGTTAGCGAACCGCCCAGAGAACGTGGACAAACGAGTCACAAGACGAGTCCTGTGACTCGTTTGTCCACGTTCTCTGGGCGGTTCGCTAACATTTATTTAAGATTTGTTTAGATTTCCGCCTGCAGTCCTCTCGCTTTGCAACTAGATCTACATTGAAAAACAGTTCATTTCTGGCGTTTATGTGTTTACGATACATCGTTTATCTTTTGTGAGTTTTGGAGCAGCCATTGTCTTTTCATGATATGGTGCAACATAGCGTGCGATCGTGTTGTGCGATTGCTAAGTACAGTTGTCACATTTGAGCGCATATGGGCGTCTAGTTGTCACAAGTTTTTCTCTGGCAAAGTCATGTTTGCAATATAGATGTTGCAGCTTGAAGTTACGAGGTGAACTTGTTCACATTCCACACGATGGCAAGCGACTTCTTTTCAGTCGTTGAATAGTTCCGCTCTGGCAAACAGTTTCTGGCTGGCATAGCTCACGGGGAACAGCTTTTCATCTTGTTCTTAATAATAATAATAATAATAATGAATACTTATATAGCGCCTATTCTCGGCTTGAGACCAAGCTCTAAGCGCTTTACAATCCGCACTCGTTTACACCATGGGCTGCCTACCTGGGTAATGCCGACTGAAGAGCTGCCAGCTGGCGCTTCATTCAGTCGTTTCCCGTGTCATCCAGTCAATATCGTCCAATATCGTTCACTAAATATCCTTACTTCCTTCATTTTTTCCGTTTCTCACGCAGGGTACATGCTATGTGTAATGTGTCATCCATACCAACGGCCAAACTGGCCTTCTCTTCCGAAAGTTGGTGATGGGATTTTACGTGTGTGCAAGGTGTTATGCGTGCGTTCACACACGGAACCTCGGTTTATAGTCTCATTCGAAGGACTGTGTGGAAATGGAGTCAGAACCAATGTTAACTCCGAGGGAAAAATCCCCCTGTACCGAAACAGCCCGGCGGGGAATTCGAACCCACGACCCCAGGATCATGAGTCCGGCGCTCTACCAACTGAGCTATTCCGGCCTTCAGGACTGCTCCAACGCCGACATCAGATGCGTCTGTCCTCACAATGCATGTGCTGGAACGGCCAGGAAGTTGCAGGATCAGAAGATCCTTGATGGTCTTCTCCTGTGTGTAACTTCACTCCACTTTGGGAGCTTTTCCTTTCTTCAGGAGGTCGGCGAGAGGTGCCGATTTTGCAAACAAACAAACAAACAAAAAGTTCCGATAATTTAGACGCTCTTGGGCGATCACCTTCATTGCCAATTATTTGAGAAGGAGCACTAAGCTTTTGTTCAAGCCTTCTCAATATCAGTCTATGATGCCCTTGTTATTCCTGTTTCCTGTCTTCACTATCAAGTCTGTCTTTTTCTTCTTTTCTCTTCTTCTTTTTCTTTGTTCCCTTTCTTCCCTGTGAAGTCTATCTCCTTTTTTTTTTCTTTTTCTTTTCTCTTCTTTCTTCTTTCCCTGTTTCTAATTGTTCTCTTCTGTCTTCCCTCTCTCTTACTAATTCAATCGACGCCTGCCTACCTTGCGCTGAAGAGTGAAGAGATCGAAGCTGAGTACCAAATTCGTTCATTTTCGTTGTATTATCTGTTTGTGTCTTGCCTGAAGAAGACCTAAGAGGTCGAAACGCGTCTTGTTTTGTCTTGTGACTCGTTTGTCCACGTTTCTCTTGGCGGTTCGCTAACATTTATTTAAGATTAATTCCATCAGTTCTTTCCCTATCAGCCAACACTGTCGGGCAAGATTAATTGTTTTCTTTCTTCTTCTGTACTCTCTGCCATATTAATAAGTGAAGCCTTTCCCTGCAATCAAAATTCTACTATTAAAAGAAATTGTTGTGTGTGGCTTGACTACGAATAACTCTTCCATGAGACCTCAGATACTTTACGTCGCGGCTAGACAGCACGCTGACGTAATAACTCGATATGACGTACACCTATTGCCTAAGAGTCATTGTGCCGTACTTACGTGAAATTCATAGAGTCCAAACAAAACACACATGATCGACGTAGACCAGACGTTAGCTCACGCCGTGTATGAGACAAAAGCACGATCGCGGCCCCTGAACAGTCAGTTCATTTTCACATTGTTATAATAATAATAATAATAATAAATACTTATATAGCGCCTATTCTCGGCTTGAGACCAAGCTCTGAGCGCTTTACAATCCACACTCGTTTACACAACGGGCTGCCTACCTGGGTAGTGCCGACTGAAGAGCTGCCAGCTGGCGCTTCATTCAGTCGTTTCCCGTGTCATCCAGTCAATATCATCCAATATCGTTCACCAAATTTCCTTACTTCCTTCCTTCATTCAATTTATCACGCAGGGTGCATGCTATGTGTAATGTGTCATCCATACCAACGGCCAAACTGGCCTCTTCCGAAAGTTGATGA
>CM065723.1:73799980-73807480 GCA_033310375.1 Conus canariensis
CGAGTACATTGCAGTAGAACTGAGCAGGCAGATAAGGAGGAGGGGAGCGAGAGGGGGTGGGGGTGGGGGTGGGGCTCATCAGTCTTGGTTGGCAGCCAGCGCAGGACAAGGAAAACTCTGATTCTAAACCCAGGTAGATGGAATTCCTTCCTGGTGTGTGATTCATTTAGGTGGTGTCTTCAGCTTTGCTTGTTTCACTCCATGAACGTTCATAGGAATATAATCTTTCCAAATACGGCGAGTTTGTGCTCCAGTGTCGTCTCTGCTACCGGCACATCCAGTTAGTGGACTGTTCTTTCGTCTTCTTTCTCCCACTTTTGCACAAGCGGGTCGCGAGTTGGGTTACTTATATTTGGCATCAAGAACTGTATAAATGTCCTTGTCTGAATAATCAGCGTGCATGTCCATAGCAGTGTGGTTTGAAGCTTTGGCCCTGGTTATTCCCGACGTCTTACCTGCTGGTGCAGTGTGCTGCTGAAACATTTCCTTCCACAGACCCCTGGGAATTCCTCTGGTTCATTGTTCGTAATCTGTTGTGGATTTTCAGTCGTCATTAGTTGTTGGCACCGATGGTTTCATTGTTCTCTACTCTTTTTAGTGAACACTGGGAGCAGCATCTTTCGTTTCTGGAACTAGCTGCAAGTTGGAGAAAGGCAAGTTGGAGTAAACCTAGTCTTTTCCAGTGTCATGCAATCTTTTCCTGATGTCCAGACTGTCCCTGGAAGAAAATGTTTCTTAGCCGAGTGCCAGTAGAGAGAAACTCTGGGGAGAGCTTGGCAGCAGATAGCATTCCTTTGCCGCCAGACAAGTGTCTCGGCCCTGAACTCCCCACACTCAGAGAGGTTCAGGCCGCATCCAGGTCATGATTTTGACATGTCCTTTTCCTACCAGATTGTTTTTTTCGCTGGCGTTCTAGGATTCCAACCAAAATTTTCTAAATGGGTGAGCGTCTGAAGGCGTTGATTTTTTAAGCTGATGTCTTACCCACATCGTTACGCTACACCTGTTCTGAGTTGGGAAATTTAAACTTTATGAAATTCACTTTTGCTCCTTCACGACCAGATTCAGCTGGAACTCTTCTTAGCTGCCCTTGCCATTGTTAGCAGGGTTCTAATCCTATTCTCATCAGAAATCTCCAGCTAATTCATCATATGAAAATTAGGCTATATGCTCAATCAGAAATCCAAAATTTCTTTTCTTCTGTTGATAAGGAGGGTCTGAATCCTTCAGCTTTTTTTCTTCTGATATTTTCAAACACTTTTATTTACACTTTACAGTGTTTTGCACAAAGAGGAAAAAGAGGACCCCTCCCAACTTCCCTTTTGCAAATGCTTCTGCGAACTTCTTCTTTTGCTGTTGTTGTTGTTGTTGTTGTTGTAAGTCTACATGAAACAATTGAATTTCGTCACCTTTAAAGAAATTTAACCGAGGTGGCCTACAACTTTGCGAGCTGTGGCAGTTCGCGTTTCACTTCTGATAGGCAATAATATATAGACAGATAGCGATATCAAAACTTTAGGAATATCCTTGTGAGATCATATGCTTTCATTGGGCAGAATATGTGTTTGAAAACTCCGTGTCAAAGAGTAATACAACAGTTTCTGTGTCGATAAGAAACGGACAAAACAAGGGCGGCCACTTTGGGTTGAAGACCGGGCCGACAGATCACTGTGCCTACCAATTCACGGGTGTGTCGGTGTAAATAGATCGCAAACATCATTATTTCGGCTCAGACTTTGTTGTTGTTGTTGTCGTACCCTGGCTAAAAGACTCCAGGGATCATCCAAAACAGCCGAAGTACTTGAACACTATGGTACAAATGCATCAGCTGGGGATGAGAACATGACGTGTGTGACGTTTTTGATTACCCCGCCACATAGGCAGCCACACTCCGACTTCGGGGGGATTTTGGAGACTGATAATGTTATGCTAGGAGCTTGTCACAACTGAAGACAATCCCCGCATAACTATGCAGAGCATAACAACATTTTGATGTAGCTTTGGTGTTCTAGCCTATGTCAATTGGCCTGACACAGCCTTAAGCCAGGGCGGGGCTCAGACTTTCGATTTCAGCCCAGACAGTCGCTATTGTCCCTCTTCATGAATTGCAGCCTAGATGTCTTTATATTATCGGTTACTGCCAGTTCCTACCCGGCAAACATGACAAAATCAAAACTGACATGATATACTTCTTTGAAACTCCTGTGCGGAAGTTACTATCCATCGACATGAAAAAAATTGTTTGAGATGGTCAACATGTTTGCTTTCAAATAATTGAGACTACATATTGTTTTCCAACTTGAATGCGATTACTGTAGCGTATTGGTTCGGCTAATAGTTCAGCAGAATTTTGTCGGCACACATTTGTAATAGACATGTTTATAAACTTCAAAAACGTCTGCCTAGAATCGGTTATATTTTGTTAATTTTGAAACAATCTGATCAAAGACCTTTGATGAAAATTACTGAGTAGACAGTTTCAGAGATGTGACAAAGGTTCTTAACTAGGGAAGACCGACGCCTCCATTTTCACATTTTTACACTCATTTTCGACTGATTTTGTCTTCTTTTTTTTTTAATTCCACACAAAATCATAATAGTTTTTTTTTTTTTTTTTTTTTTTTTTTTTTTTGCATGACTGGAAGATAACATCGGGTGGATTTAGTGAAAGTAGCCAGCGATGGATCAGTTTTGAAAGCATCACAGATTTTAACATTGTTATTATGCCATGGGGAAGTATCTGACGTTTGACCCACATCTTAAGTGTTGCATGCCTGATAGTCTTTCCGAATAACTTATTTCTACATTCTTTTTTCAAATATGTGATGAATCAGTACTTAATCTTCGACATTTTGATGGATTCCAGTCTTCCAATGTTCAATGTAATGAACTCCACTATTTTTTATGCTTCCAAACCAAAGTGGGCTCTTTTTTACCCAAACTCATATGAAGACCTGACACACTTTCAAAGTTTTGTCATGGAGACAGACAGACCTATGTTTTATCTTTCTCTTCTCCTTTGTCTTAGAAACAGATTAATGTCCATCTTTCTCCTCTCTTTTGACTTGAGATTAAAAATGAACGTCTGCGTTTTTTCTCTCCTTTGTCTTACGACAGACAGACTTAAGTCCATCTTTCTCCTCTTAAGTCTACCTTTCTCCTCTCCTTTGCCTTAAGAAAGACACAATCAACATTCATCTTTCTTCTCTTCTTTGTCTTAGGACAGACAGAATTAAGTCTACCTTCCCCCTCCCCTTTGTCTAAGGATAGACACAATCATCGTCCATCTTTCTCCTCTTTTCCGGCAAGCAGAATTGACGTCTACCTTTCTCGTCTCTTTTGTTTGAAGACAGACAGAATTGACGTCTACCTTTCTCCTCTGTTTGTCGTAAGACGGACAGAATGAATGATCACCTCTCCTTTGTCTAAAGACAGACAGAATTGACGTCTACCTTTCTCGTCTCTTTTGTTTGAAGACAGACAGAATTGACGTCTACCTTTCTCCTCTGTTTGTCGTAAGACGGACAGAATGAATGACCACCTCTCCTTTGTCTAAAGACAGACAGAATTGACGTCTACTTTTCTCCTCTCTTTTGTTTAAAGACAGACAGAATGAACGTCCATCTTTCTCCTCCCCTTTGTCTAAAGACAGACAGAATGAACGTCTACCTTTCTCCTCTCTTTTGTTTAAATACAGACAGCATGAACGTCCATCTTCTCCTCCCCTTTGTCTAAAGACAGACAGAATGAACGTCTACCATTCTCCTCTCTTTTGTTTAAAGACAGACAGAATGAACGTCTACCTTTCTCCTCTCTTTTGTTTAAACAGACAGACAGAATTAACGTTTACCTTTCTCCTCTCTTTTGTTTAAAGACAGACAGAGTTAACGTCTACCTTTCTCCTCTCTTTTGTTTAAAGACAGACAGAATTAACGTCTACCTTTCTCCTCTCTTTTGTTTAAACAGACAGACAGAATTAACGTTTACCTTTCACCTCTCTTTTGTTTAAAGACAGACAGAGTTAACGTCTACCTTTCTCCTCTTTTGTTTAAAGACAGACAGAATGAACGTCTACCTTTCTCCTCTCTTTTGTTTAAACAGACAGACAGAATTAACGTTTACCTTTCTCCTCTCTTTTGTTTAAAGACAGACAGAGTTAACGTCTACCTTTCTCCTCTCTTTTGTTTAAAGACAGACAGAATTAACGTCTACCTTTCTCCTCTCTTTTGTTTAAAGACAGACAGAATTAACGTTTACCTTTCTCCTCTCCTTTGCCTTAGGATAGACAGAATTATGATCTACCATTCTCCTCTCCTTTGTCTAAAGATAGACAAAATTAACGTCTACCTATCTCCTCTCCTTTGTCTAAGGACAGACAGAATTAATGTCCGTCTTCCTCCTCTCCTTTGTCTTAATAGAGACAGAATTAAAGTCAATCTTTCTCCCCTCCGTTGTCCTACGACAGTCAGAATCAACGCCCAATGTTCTCCTCCCCGTTGTCTGAAAACAGACAGAATTAACGCTTTTTTTTTCACCTGACAGCAGCACACACAAAATCAGGGCTTCATTTTTTTGCTGGGAAGGGTGGAAGAAGGAATAGGGAAAGAAAAAAAAAAGACCCATCTCTTATGGCAATAAACACCAATTACGTTGGCATCGGATCGTTACAGTGAGTCGGAGATCAAATTACAGCCAAATGGATAAGAGCACCGAGGCAACATTGGGGAGGGTGCACACTCCGTCACGTTTGAATGATGAGTTATTGCCCAAATGTCAGGTGTCAAGGTGGGTGTGGCAGACTGTGTCTTCACACGGGCAGTTTCTGCCGACACCTTTCATGCGCCTAGAACTAACATTGTAGGCCTGCCTACACGGTGTGACAGCCAACTGTGGGTTTTTTTTTTTTTATTTTATTTTTTTTTAATAAATATTATCACGACTGTGCTAGAAACAAGGATGAAGATGGTTGCGCGCGTGCGTGTGTGTATATATATATATTGATGGTGAATCGATGCATCGTGTCATGTTTGCAAACTAGGTAATTTTGCAGTATAGACCTGGGTTATTTTGGGAAGGCAACCCATGATATTGTATACATCAGGTGTCGAGATCAAAGTGTGTGCGTGTGATGTGTGTGATGTGTGTGTGTGTGTGTGTGTGTGTGTGTGTGTGTGTGTGTGTGTGTGTGTGTGTGTGTGTGTGTGTGTATTGGCGGTGGTAATTGTAATGTATGGGATGTTTTCATGTCATAATTTGTCTTTTTCTGGGATCTTCATCTCCGTGTACACTTTGTGGCGCAGTGTTGCTGATTCCACCCGCCACCCCCCCCCCCCACCCCCCCGCCCCCACCCTCCACCACCCGCACCCCCCACCCCCGACTACAGCCACACCAATATTCATCTGTCCAAGTTCCAGCACAAGTATATCAGCGTCGTGATGTACAACATCAGAGGAGGTGTTGCTCATTTCAGTGGTCTTCGTGAGCGCCTGTCTGACCTGATTCTTCACGCATGGGACAACAGCTACGAGTTGTCGGGAATAACCAAGGCCAACAGTGGATGCAGGGGGGTGGGGGGTGGGGGGTGGGGTGGGATGGGTAATTAAAATCACAACTAGAACAGGGCATAGAGGGGGCACAGAATGTGAGACTTTTTTCCCTGCTTTTTCTTTCTTATTTTTGTACCCCCCCCCCCTCCCCCCAGTTCTTATAGAACAGGGAGTGCTTTACAATGGGAACGAAGAAATGCTGTCTGTGTGTCTGTGTGTCTGTCTGTGTGTCTGTCCGTGGTCAAAATGTGTTCCACTTGCTCCAGACAACACTTCTAGGCAGATCTTTCTGAAAATTTGTACGTATGTTCATTATGGGTCACGGATGATGCCCGATGTTTTCTTTTACCAGAACAGCCGTTACTAACGGCTATAACGGTCCAAAACGGTTCTTCTTCTTTCTTCTGGAATATCTCAGAAAGTACTTGTATTCAAGATAAACTGGGAGTACGTTTATATGGTTTGCATCTTGTTTCTTCTAATGATGATTCATAGCGATGACTCTTTTCTGTGTAATTCAGCAGTTCATTCCTTTCTTCATCCAACCCCAGCAGCACTTCGTAAACTCTATTAATTTGCATACAGTGGATAACGTCTTAGGTTCCCATTGGACTTCTTCAATGTTTTCCGACTGTTGCATTCCACCGGATTTCAGAAAAGAACAATGTTGGCTTTAATTTCATTAAAAAAACAACAACAACAACAACTGGTGACACACTTTTATGATTTTGAAAAGGTCTGTTTAGGTTTGAAAACGCTTTTTAGTTTACTCTTTGCTGCTACATGAAATGTGCTTCGGTTAAATTTCATTTTCGTTGTGAAATTGAAGCCAAGATAACAATATTCCTTCACAAATTCCAGTGGTTTATCCTCAAACAACCGCTTTTTTCTGAGCCGAGAAACTACCTTTGTGAAAACCATAATCTTCGTTTTATCTTTTTTAACTGTAAGCTTCATGTTTTCACAGCAAAACTTTAAGCAGTTCAACTGAGTCTGCAGACTGGAAAGTATATATGACAGTAAGACAGCATCGTCAGCAAAGAGAAGCAGAAATAACTCCATCATATCTGGAAGCAGTCGTGGACTGTTTCTCCCATTGGCAGCAACAAGATGAGCTAACTGATCAAAAAGAAGAGAAAATAAGTGTGGACGTAACACACATTCCTGGTCTAAATCGACATGGTAAAGCAAAAAAGTCTGAGAGTGGACTGTTCACCCTGAAAATAACGCGCGCGGCAAAGAACTGTCTTACTGAACTTAACAACTTCTCTATAAGTCCATTATTTTCAGCGCAGTCTAATAGCAAGTAATGTCGAATTGAATCAAACGTTTTTGTTTTGTTTTATTTTTTTCAAATCTGCAAAAGCGACGTACCTATATGTCTTTCCTGTTCGGACATCACCTGTCAGCGGAACAGCAACGAGCAAAGCTACGGGATGCACACGGCAGTTGCTTGACGGTGACGTTTTTTTGTTTGTTGGTTTGTTTTTTGTATTTTTTGTTGTTGTTTTTTTTTTCCTTTGGGCTCTGCAGTCATGAAATATGGGCTGGTGCACCCATGGAAACGCTCCCATGGAGGTTCTGTCGTGCCACATCCGGTGGCCATTACGCAATGGCATCTGCCAGGGAGCAATTATGTTCCTTCACGTGTTCATGGCATGCCCTGTGCGTGCCTGCACCCTATGTGAACACAGCGCAGGCTTTCAAGGGTGGTGCAGGATTGCTCCCAGCTGGTTTGTTTGGCGGTTGAGGACAGTACTTCTGTGGTTCCTACCCGCACCTTCGGGTTATCTTTTTCTTGTCTGCCCTTTGGCCGACTCTGGGGAAAGGTCCAGTGACGGTTTAGGAAACACTCACTGACCGCAAGGAACGTCCTGTTGACAACGGGAAAGACTGTGACATGGGATTCTCTTCAGGGAGCACGTAAGACCTGATGGCGAAAGCTTGGCCGTG
>CM065723.1:73812480-73814980 GCA_033310375.1 Conus canariensis
TTTTTGTGTTTGCTTTGTACTGTTCTGCTTTTTGTTGTTGTTTTTTTTTTTTGGGGGGGGTGGGGGTGGGGGTGGGTATACATCACACTTACAACCCTAAGTGAACTGACCTCTGAGACTTAGAAGAAACTTTTTATTAATGAAAGTATAAAAACAGACAGTGAAACAATCAAGCACTCCACAGTAATTAAGAAAAGGAACATACTGAATAATAAAAACGGGCAGTTCATGACACATAGTGAATTTATGTGATCTTGACGTAAGCGTGTGGTGTGTGTGTGTGTGTGTGTGTGTGTGTGTGTGTGTGTGTGTGTGTGTGTGAGAGAGAGAGAGAGAGAGACAGACAGACAGACAGACAGACAGACGGACAGAGAGAGATAGCAGTACTCTCAATTTGTGTAAATGTCTGTTCATATTTATTGGGGTTGAAAGCGGTATAGCAACTGTTCTACAATCGTCAGCGTTTAAAGAATTGATTTTGGAAGAACCCTTTGGATGGCTCATTTTTCTAATCAACCAAGAGGTTTAGATACAACTGCACCAGCAGATTCCATAGAGTGGAAGCATGATCGGATAGTGAAGAAATGTGTGCATGAAAGAGTTGGTTCCTGGCGTTAAGATTGAGAACATGTTTTATTGTTAACGATGGAAAGATCTTTTTTCGATATCATTTTACTTAACATGGCAATATGGTCAGACAACGAAAGATTATTATCAATTATTTTCCCTAACACTTTGTGAGATCTCACCTGAAATGTAAACAGGAAATAAAGTATAAGGTTGGTTTTGCCGTTTTTTTTTTTTTCTTTTTCCCTTTCACCTGAAATGTACACAAATAAAGTAGGTTTGGTGACGAGATTTTACGTGTGTGCAGATGTTATGCGTGCGTTCGCATATAAAACCTCTGTAAATAGTCTAATTTGGAGGACTTTTCAGGAAATGGAGTCAGGACCAATGTCAACTCCGAAGAACAAGTCCCCCTGTATCAAAAGGGCACGGTGGAGATTCGAACGCGCAATCTCAGGATCATTAGGACTAAGAGTCCAACGCTCTGCCAACTGAGTTACTCCGGCCCCGGTAGGAACGCTAGGCTAAGCGGTATTGTTGTTGTTGTTGTCGTACCCTGGCTAAAAGACCCAGGGATCATCCGAACAGCCGAAGTACTTGTACACTATGATACAAATGCATCAGCTGGGGATGAGAACATTACGTGTGTGACCGTTTTTGATTACCCCGCCACGTGGGCAGCCACACTCCGACTTCGGGTGATTTTGGAGACCGATAATGTTATGCTAGGAGCTTGTCACAACTGAAGACAATCCCCGCATAACTATGCTGAGCATAACAACATTTTGATGTAGCCTTGGTGTTCTGGCCTATGTCAACTGGCCTGACACAGCATAACAACATTTTGATGTAGCCTTGGTGTTCTGGCCTATGTCAACTGGCCTGACACAGCATAACAACATTTTGATGTAGCCTTGGTGTTCTGGCCAATGTCAACTGGCCTGACACAGCATAACAACATTTTGATGTAGCCTTGGTGTTCTGGCCTATGTCAACTGGCCTGACACAGCATAACAACATTTTGATGTAGCCTTGGTGTTCTGGCCTATGTCAACTGGCCTGACACAGCATAACAACATTTTGATGTAGCCTTGGTGTTCTGGCCTATGTCAACTGGCCTGACACAGCATAACAACATTTTGATGTAGCCTTGGTGTTCTGGCCTATGTCATTGGCCTGACACAGCATAACAACATTTTGATGTAGCCTTGGTGTTCTGGCCTATGTCAACTGGCCTGACACAGCATAACGAACATTTTGATGTGCCTTGGTGTTCTGGCCTATGTCAACTGGCCTGACACGCATAACAACATTTGATGTAGCCTTGGTTTTGGCTATGTCAACTGTCCTGACACAGCATAACAACATTTGATGTAGCCTTGTGTTGCTTTCACTGGCCTGAACAGCATAACAACATTTTGATGTGCTTGGTGTACTGGCTATGCAACTGCCTGACAGCCTAAGCAGGCGGAAGCGGTATTAATTTGTAGTTGTCTGCATTTGCATAACACTGAGGACGTGATTAGATTTTTCATGTGGAGGTGAACTGCATGCAAATGAACAAAACGATCCCTTCCCAGTTATCTGCAAAACTACAGTGACTTCTCCTCTCTCTCTCTCTCTCTCCTCTCTCTCTTCTCTCTCTCCCTTCTCTCTCTCTCTCTCTCTCTCTCTCTTCGTTGAAAACGAAAACGCATTGACTCGAACAAGTCACAGTGATACTTTGGCGTAAAGTGGCTGCAAGCAACAGGACCAGCGCCACATGTGTACTGTAATCCCAATGCACACAACAGCATACATGTCATGTGTACTGTAATCCCAATGCACACAACAGCATACAATGCACACAACAGCATACATGCCATGTGTACTGTAATCCCAATGCACACAACAGCATACATGCCATGTGTACTGTAATCCCAATGCACACAAC
>CM065723.1:73817480-73819980 GCA_033310375.1 Conus canariensis
CAGTAGGACCCAGAAATGTACTGTCCTCAGCTGGCAAACCAACCAACCAACCAACCAACCGAGAGCAATCCCGTACCATCCTAGGAAGCCTGCACTGAGTTGCCATAGGGTGCAGGCAAGCACAGGGAAATCCATTTGGACGTCGAGGGACGGAACTGATTCCTGGCACATGCTGTTGTTTGATAGCCACTGCAGCCCACCGGTAAAAGACGCCACCATCTAGCAAAGTGCTGTGTGCATCCCGCAGCACCACTCGTCGCTGTTTCACTGACAGGTGAAGCCAGTACAACTCCAGTCACAGCCAAGCTTTCACCATTCGGTCTTATGTGCCCTCTGAAGAGGATCCAGGGCTACAGTCTTTACCATTGTCAAAGGACTTTGCCTGTGGTCAGTGGGTTGCAGTCTTTACCATTGTCAAAGGACTGTGCCTGTGGTCAGTGGGTTGCAGTCCTCACCATTGTCAAAGGACTGTGCCTGTGGTCAGTGGGTTGCAGTCTTTACCATTGTCAAAGGACTGTGCCTGTGGTCAGTGGGTTGCAGTCTTTACCATTGTCAAAGGACTGTGCCTGTGGTCAGTGGGTTGCAGTCTACCATTGTCAAAGGACTGTGCCTGTGGTCAGTGGGTTGCAGTCTACCATTGTCAAAGGACTGTGCCTGTGGTCAGTGGGTTGCAGTCTACCATTGTCAAAGGACTGTGCCTGTGGTCAGTGGGTTGCAGTCTACCATTGTCAAAGGACTGTGCCTGTGGTCAGTGGGTTGCAGTCTACCATTGTCAAAGGACTGTGCCTGTGATCAGTGGGTTTTTCCTCACCGTCACTGGGCATTTCTCCCGAGTGGGCCAGCTTTTTGTTTTGATACACCTGTCAATGTCGACAAGAAGATACCTTTCACAGCTTCTGTATAACTTGAATGTTCTATACAAACAACATTTTTTTATCAGTAAAATCTTTGTACAGCACATCCTCTTCCACCACAAAAAAGAACTTTTGAAATCTTTTAATGAAACGTTGACATTTTCAAAACATTTCTTCAGCGTGTCAGCTTCTTTATGAAGGTCTCCGAGTCACATTCAGGATTGCAATAGAGGGAACAACAAAGGGTTTGACAGGTTTACTCACTTGTTTTGCCTGGGAACGAATTGTGACGAGAGCTTGTGTGTGACACATAACAGACCCCACATTTCCACCATACATATTTCCAAGGATTAGATCTGCCACCGGGAAGTCTAAGAAGACACATGGACATATTACACCGCAAAAGGAGTGTGTGGAAACATTTATTTTTGCTACAGGAAAATGATTCAACAAATCTATCAAGCATACAGCATAGTTGTGTAGCATCAGTGTACTGGCCATTCCTGACACGGGAATGTTTGACACCAGCCGTGGTACAGCCTGTATCTGTTATCAATGTACCACTGTAGCCGTTTATGGTGCATTCATCCACAGGAAGTCCAGATACTTGGTTTGCAAATACAAGGACATGTTTAAAGTCCTCTTTTAATACATTGGCTTGGTTGCTTTGTGTATAGGGACAATCTGCTCGTTTGTGCTTCCATGAACCACATGCCCAGCACAAGGGTACATTCTCACATCGGGCATTCACACGTTGCTTTGTGTATAGGGACAATCTACTCGTTTGTGCATCCATGAACCACATGCCCAGCACAAGGGTACATTCTCACATCGGGCATTCACACGTTGCTTTGTGTATAGGGACAATCTACTCATTTGTGCATCCATGAACCACATGCCCAGCACAAGGGTACATTCTCACATCGGGCATTCACACGTTGCTTTGTGTATAGGGACAATCTACTCGTTTGTGCATCCATGAACCACATGCCCAGCACAAGGGTACATTCTCACATCGGGCATTCACACGTTGCTTTGTGTATAGGGACAATCTACTCGTTTGTGCATCCATGAACCACATGCCCAGCACAAGGGTACATTCTCACATCGGGCATTCACATTCACACCAAGGACACGTAATCCACGGACTGCAAAAGCAAACGGGAATTTGTCTGGTGTCCTCTTGGCTAGGGAACACTTTGAGGCCGATCCATGGGAGGACGGAAATAGAAACTAGATTTGACACGGTTTGAAGCACGATGGTGTGGGTATCGATCACCCGTACGCTAATTCCCTCGCTGTTCACTTTCATACGGAAGCGGTGAAGAAAGAGTTCTGACATTTGTTTCGAAAAGTTTAAAAGCTGGCTTCCTTGCCGAGATTTTCCCAGGATGTAAGTGCACTCTTAAACTAATCCGCGAGTTCGCAAACGTCTTCCGCAGTTTTAAAACTTCGTTCACTAAGAGAAACTGCTAAATACCTCTAAACACTTTGTAAGGTCTGCGCAAAAATAAATCACGTGAACTTTCAAAATTATAATTCCCAAAAGATCAATCCATCGGCCAAGAAAGTGACCGGAACGAATTAAAAATGCAGTAAATGATTTGTTGGCGTCAGGCCGAACAGGACGAAATTTCTCACGAAAA
>CM065723.1:73824980-73832480 GCA_033310375.1 Conus canariensis
CATTCCAGCCCGTTCTATCTATTCTTCCTCTGATGATTCCGACCTTTCCGTAGTACACATTCCAGCCCGTTCCATCTGTTCTTCCTCTGATGATTCCGACCTTTCCGTATACACATTCCAGCCCGTTCCATCTGTTCTTCCTCTGATGATTGAACAGATTTCCCACATTCCAGCCCGTTCCATCTATTCTTCCTCTGATGATTCGACATTTCCGTATACACATTCCAGCCCGTTCCATCTGTTCTTCCTCTGATGATTGAACAGATTTCCCACATTCCAGCCCGTTCCATCTATTCTTCCTCTGATGATTCCGACCTTTCCGTAGTACACATTCCAGCCCGTTCCATCTATTCTTCCTCTGATGATTGAACAGATTTCCCACATTCCAGCCCGTTCCATCTATTCTTCCTCTGATGATTCCGACCTTTCCGTAGTACACATTCCAGCCCGTTCCATCTATTCTTCCTCTGATGATTGAACAGATTTCCCACATTCCAGCCCGTTCCATCTATTCTTCCTCTGATGATTCCGACCTTTCCGTATACACATTCCAGCCCGTTCCATCTATTCTTCCTCTGATGATTGAACAGATTTCCCACATTCCAGCCCGTTCCATCTATTCTTCCTCTGATGATTCAACAGATTTCCCACATTCCAGCCCGTTCCATCTATTCTTCCTCTGATGATTCAACAGATTTCCCACATTCCAGCCCGTTCCATCTATTCTTCCTCTGATGATTGAACAGATTTCCCACATTCCAGCCCGTTCCATCTATTCTTCCTCTGATGATTGAACAGATTTCCCACATTCCAGCCCGTTCCATCTGTTCTTCCTCTGATGATTGAACAGATTTCCCACATTCCAGCCCGTTCCATCTATTCTTCCTCTGATGATTCCGACCTTTCCGTAGTACACATTCCAGCCCGTTCCATCTGTTCTTCCTCTGATGATTGAACAGATTTCCCACATTCCAGCCCGTTCCATCTGTTCTTCCTCTGATGATTGAACAGATTTCCCACATTCCAGCCCGTTCCATCTGTTCTTCCTCTGATGATTGAACAGATTTCCCACATTCCAGCCCGTTCCATCTGTTCTTCCTCTGATGATTCAACAGATTTCCCACATTCCAGCCCGTTCCATCTGTTCTTCCTCTGATGATTGAACAGATTTCCCACATTCCAGCCCGTTCCATCTGTTCTTCCTCTGATGATTGAACAGATTTCCCACATTCCAGCCCGTTCCATCTGTTCTTCGTCTGATGATTGAACAGATTTCCCACATTCCAGCCCGTTCCATCTGTTCTTCCTCTGATGATTGAACAGATTTCCCACATTCCAGCCCGTTCCATCTATTCTTCCTCTGATGATTGAACAGATTTCCCACATTCCAGCCCGTTCCATCTATTCTTCCTCTGATGATTCAACAGATTTCCCACATTCCAGCCCGTTCCATCTGTTCTTCCTCTGATGATTGAACAGATTTCCCACATTCCAGCCCGTTCCATCTATTCTTCCTCTGATGATTCAACAGATTTTCCCACATTCCAGCCCGTTCCATCTGTTCTTCCTCTGATGATTCAACAGATTTCCCACATTCCAGCCCGTTCCATCTATTCTTCCTCTGATGATTGAACAGATTTCCCACATTCCAGCCCGTTCCATCTATTCTTCCTCTGATGATTGAACAGATTCCCCACATTCCAGCCCGTTCCAATCTATTCTTCCTCTGATGATTGAACAGATTTCCCACATTCCAGCCCGTTCCATCTGTTCTTCCTCTGATGATTGAACAGATTTCCCACATTCCAGCCCGTTCCATCTATTCTTCCTCTGATGATTCCGACCTTTCCGTAGTACACATTCCAGCCCGTTCCATCTGTTCTTCCTCTGATGATTGAACAGATTTCCCACATTCCAGCCCGTTCCATCTGTTCTTCCTCTGATGATTCAACAGATTTCCCACATTCCAGCCCGTTCCATCTGTTCTTCCTCTGATGATTGAACAGATTTCCCACATTCCAGCCCGTTCCATCTGTTCTTCCTCTGATGATTGAACAGATTTCCCACATTCCAGCCCGTTCCATCTGTTCTTCCTCCGATGATTGAACAGATTTCCCACATTCCAGCCCGTTCCATCTGTTCTTCCTCTGATGATTCAACAGATTTCCCATTTTCTCAGTTGTCATTTTCTGCGGCGACACACTGAAACTCACTATCTTTCCGACTACGCCATGCCCTTTCTTCCTGACTTTCAACGTGCAGACATACACTTGCGTACCAATGAGCAGTTCACCTGTACTCTGTGTGTGTGTGTGTGTGTGTGTGTGTGTGTGTGTGTGTGTGTGTGTGTGTGTGTGTGTGTGTGTGTGGTGTACCAATGAGCAGTTCACTTGTACTCTCTGTGTGTGTGGTGTGTGTGTGTGTGTGTGTGTGTGTGTGTGTGTGTGTGAGAGAGAGAGAGAGAGAGAGAGAGAGAGAGAGAGAGAGAGAGAGAGAGAGAGACAGAGACAGAGACAGAGAGACGAGAGAGAGAGAGAGAAATTACCTTATGTTAGGTGGTTTTTTTTTTTCTTTGGATACATGTTACGATCGTTGTAAGCCGCCGCCTGTCCCTCTCCAGTTTTCCCATCTGTCCCACTCCTTTCCCTATGCCTATAATCTGCCATCACCAATATGTTTATTCCATTCACACGTCAACTGTGTTGATAGCAGTTTGTTTTTACTGACGTGAGTAAGACCTTGCTATTTGTGTTTCCCTCTTAATTTTGTGTTTCTTTTGACTTTTAAGCTCTTTTATCTTTGGCAGAGGGGCTGGGTGGGAAAAAAAAGTATGTATGTTCTGCTTATCTCAATTCAATAGTGAAATAAAATTCCATTTCGTTTCGTCTCTCCCTCTTACCGTCAGAGGGAAGTTGTCGTGAGAGACACTGTTTTGCTATGTCCAGTTTTGCCGTATCTTCGTGAGTCAGGTGGTTGTCATGGCGACTTATGGTCCACACGTAGACGTTGTTTTCTTCACCTGCTGATTAGGGTTAGGCCCCCTGCTGCGTCTTCTCTACCCTAAGTTGTGTGTGTGTGTGTGTGTGTGTGTGTGTGTGTGTGTGTGTGCGTGTGTGTGTGTGTGTGTGTGTGTGTGTGTGTGTGTGTGTGTGCTTGCGTGCGTGCGTGCGCATGTGTGTGTGCGTGCGTGCGTGCGTGCGCATGTGTGTGTGTGTGTGAGTCTGTCTGTCTGTCTGTGCCTGTGTGTGTGTGTGTGTGTGTGTGAGTCTGTCTGTCTGTCTGTCTGTCTGTGCCTGTGTGTGTGTGTGTGTGTGTGGTGTGTGTGTGTGTGTGTGTGTGTGTGTGTGTGTATGAAAGAAGGAGACAGTGACAATGACCATGATTCTTTATTTCATAACGTTAAGGAGTACAGGCTTAGACAGTCATTTTTCATACTTGCCGTCACTGTTCTACGAAGTAGTGCTAAATGATAGAACGTATGCATCAAAACAAGATTACACAAACAAACAGCAACAAACCAAACCAACAAACAGCAACAAACCAAACCAACAAACAGCAACAAACCAAACCAACAAACAATCACCACCACCACCAAGAAGCCAGTACTGACATCAGCAGTGAAACAAGCAAATGGGAAAAAAATTAAAGTACAACAAGCAGCTGGAGGCGAGACACTGAGGCAGAGATAAAGAGGCAGGGGACCAACTGGACAGGCATTCAGCGAGCAGCCCAGAACCGAGTGCGATGGCGGAGTGTTGTCGATGGCCTATGCTCACCCTTGAGCTATGGGCCCAAGTAAGTAAGCAAGAAGAAAAACAATGAACGAGAAGAAAATGGCATATGTTGAAACTATTGACGTGGAGATTCTAGTTTAAAATATCTCCCTGAGACGAAAAATAACAAACAAACAAAGAAGAAAAAAAAGAAGAAAAATAAAGAAAAGAAGAAAGTATAAAGGCAAGTATGTAAAGAGACACATTAAAATAGTCTCTCTGTCTCGCATTCGTATATTATATGCATACACACATTGAAACGTGCACCCTCTCTGTGTGCACAGAATGCCATAGATCACAGACGTTAAAGATCCAGTGGTCCATACGGCTGAACCCTTGTATGGGGGGGGGGGGGGGGGGGGGGGGGGGGGGGGGTGATGGGGGATGCTATTACTCACAAACTGGCGCTCTTAGATTGTTTTGAGAATTTTTTTTTACTGTGTCTGAAAGTTGATTCTCCTCATTATTTTTCCACATGGCCATGAAGGTACAAGCCAGGTGGTTCCAGGCAGGGAGATCAGAATCAAAGCAATGGGACAAGGCCTGTTTGGGCGCTTCCAGCTGGCGCAAAGACAGGATCACGGGTAAGTGCAAAGGCCTGAAATGTGACGTCAACGAAGGGCAAGGTCATGTATTTGAAGATTGTTTGTGATCCCCCCCCCCCCCCCCCCCCCCCCCCCCCACACACACACAACACAAAACAAAACAAAACACAAAAAAAGAAAAACAAGGGAAATAATTGGTGAGGAGTTGTTCTTATGATCAATTATCACTTTAACGTTAAATGCTGGCTCCATTTATAGTAGGCCTCAAAACGCTGACATGCATGATACAACGTTTCAGTGCGAAGTCCTAACTGAGGCGTGTGGCCCGTCAACGTTCGGCGAGTCCTGAAAACACCAAACTATGCTGGACCAGCCTGAATCAATCCAGTGACGGAAGACAATCCAAGATGACACAAGACAATCCAAGATGACACAAGACAATCCAAGATGACACAAGACAATCCAATGCGACTCTGTCCATTCTAATACCATGCACAGCAAGCAACACGACACATCGCAACACAATGTCATTCTCAAACCAGGACTCAGTCGATCATGGACACACGGAGGTATTCATCACTATCCCACCCGGGATAAGGGGAAAGAGCACACACACACACACACACACACACACACACACATATATATACACGCGCGCGCGCACACACACACACACACACACACACAAACACCCGCGCACGCCGCGCGCGCGCGCGCACACACACACACACACACACACAGATCATGTGTTAGCACGTAGACGAGGCAGTTGCCATTGACAAACAGAAACGAGTGGACGACAGGTTGTAACGGACAAAACAATCGTGCGCTGGCAGAACAGCGCAATACATTGATCTTTCCAGGCTTGAGGTTCAGCTCCTTCATGCTTGAGATCACCACAGGTCAAGCCATGGTGGCCCAGTCAGCGCCATTCTAAGCGGCTATCGCCATGACTTCACAACCCCCCTGGCACCAAGGCCAAACAACGGTAATAACGGGACCCATGCATAGTCTGCAGGCAATGAAGCGGATCGTGTTGGGTCCGACTGTTTCGCCAAGTGCAGCGCCGTGTGTCAAACAACGGCTCGGCACGGCACCAGTCCGTCGCAATAGGTCACGCTAGGCTGAATAGTCCTGAAGCTGGCCTCGTAACATATTCAGTGAAGCGAAACGTCGTTAAGCCATGTCGATTTAGTATGACACAACACAGTGTAGGCTATTTTAGCCACAAGAAAGTTATCAGAGTGGCAGGGGTTGGAGATGCCTCGGGTGAGGAAGAGGAAGAAAGGCTGTACACACATGACATGACGTGACGTGGGCGGAGAGAAAAGAGACAGCGGATAACCCGGATGAAGTGGAAGGGTACAGGCACACGACTGGGTGAAAAGGAAGGGCACACAACTGCTGACCTTGAAACTGCTGGTCTTGCTCTGTTACTGTTGTTTTCTCCGCTGTTTATTCAATTTCTTTCGGCTTTTTTCGTTTGTTTGGTTAGTTGTTGTTGTTGTTGTTTTCTGTTGGTGTATATCTTAACCAGATGATTTCTGTAGCCGCTTCCTCACGACTATGATCTCTAAGGGAGTTAAGCCAGAACCTTACTCTTCCGGCTGCCGTCTGCGTTCATGGCATCCCCCCCCCCCTCCCCCCTCGCTGTGGTTGGCAACCATTGTTTGTTTTTGGTTCGGACGCCATTTTCCTGACAGTTTGCCTTATCCACGCACGCACACTCACATGCAGACATGATCATCCGTGACAGAAATGACGTGATGAATCAAATCGAAGCAGTCACAGCCTTATAAGGACGGGAATTGTGGAAACAAAGACTGCTGCCTTGATTGATAATATGATCCTTTTCTTTCTTTTTTTTTTCGCAATAAGCTTTCTTTAAAAAAAAAAGAAAAAAAAAGCTATTGTCATTGCTTACACACGCGCGCGCGCACGTGCGCGCGCCGCGCGCGCACACACACACACACACACACACACACACACACAACACACACACACACACACTTCGACAACAAATAATTCGTGTGCTTATCATTTGCAGTGGTTAGCAGATGGCTACACAAACTTGGTGATTGGTTATTCCAATACATTTACTGGAGAGGAATGTGGCCGTGTGATGTAGGTCAGCGGAATGACCAGTGTGGGAACGATGCCACAGGAGAGGTACACACGTGGGTGTGACTGTCCATGGGTCAGTGGAATGACCAGTGTGGGAACGATACCACAGGAGAGGTACACACGTGTGTGTGTGACTGTCTACAGGTCAGCGGAATGACCAGTGTGGGAACGATACCACAGGAGAGGTACACACGTGAGTGTGACTGTCCATGGGTCAGCGGAATGACCAGTGTGGGAACGATACCACAGGAGAGGTACACACGTGGGTGTGACTGTCCATGGGTCAGAGGAGTGACCAGTGTGGGAACGATACCACAGGAGAGGTGCACACGTGGGTGTGATGTCTACAGGTCAGCAGAATGACCAGCGTGAGAAGATGCCGCAGGAGGAATACAAACGCAGGACGAGGTAGGAAAAAAAAAAAAAAAAAGACATTTTCTGAAAAGCGTACTCATCGTACTCACCTCACTGTCATTTACTGCATATATAAAGTACACCACATCAAAACCAGCCTTTCTTGTCTTGCCCATTTGACAACAAAAGATGGATATCCTTGTACGTGTTTTGCATGTTGATTTTTTTGTTTTGTTTAGCACAATGATGTGGTTTACTCTAAATTCAAACTGTTCAGAATCCCTCTAGTTTTCATCTCACAGTTAGATGCATTCTGAATTCACTCTTGCATGAACGTCTACAGCCGGCTGATGAAAAGTATGTTTTTAACAACAGTGTTGACATTCTACACATCTTATTGTCTGCCGTACCAAGCTTTTACTCACCTTCCCCATTTGTCAAACAGCGCTATGAGGTATGAAAGCGTTCGGAGCATACTCTCTCTCTCTCTCTCTCTCTCTCTCTCTCTGTGTGTGTGTGTGTGTGTGTGTGTGTGTGTGTGTGTGTGTGTGTGTGTGTGTGTGTGTGTGTGTGAAGTTTCTGCGGGTGGCTATCATTTAGTGATTTTATTACGTTTGTTGTGCGTAAGCTTTTGTCAAAATAATTCACTGTATACATCAGTGCGCGCGCGCGCGCGCGTGTGTGTGTGTATGATTTTATTGTTT
>CM065723.1:73834980-73837480 GCA_033310375.1 Conus canariensis
CTGCTTTTCTTCATCTCTGCCATGTCAGTTCGTCGAAAAGAAGGCACTCTGCTGATTACAGCATCACTATAACTTTCGATGTCTATTTGCACTCAAACAAGGTGCTCTAATTAACCCGACTGTTCCAGATTTACCGATCTTTCCAACACTTATTCGAGGTTTGACGTGGAAGAAAGATCGACAATGCATACCAGCTAATCTGCGCCATACGTAGGCCTGTAGGCTAGGAAAGTTTGTCGTACTAGTATGCTAAGTGTCTTGGTTAGGGTGAAACTTGGAATTCATTGAAAACGTTTCCATGGGTATTATCTTCTGTTCCAGATACTTGGCATTGGTCTCCTATCTAACACCGTTTATTTCTATATGTCAGTCAGTGTGTTTATTTATGTCATTTGCCAAGCTGTTCTAAAATCCTATCTTTTCCATCAGTATTATCTTCTGTTCCAGATAACTCCAGTGGCATGGTGCCCTTCTGTCAATCATCTTCTATTTCTATATATCAATCCATGCGTTTATTGATTCCGTTTGTGTAGCTGCTCTAAAACCTAACTCTTCTTACATCACTCAAAGATTAACGCACGAAAAGCCTAGGTTTCCATGGCAGCACGCTCTGGGATTGAATCATTATAGCTTAATTGGATGACGTGGATGGTGTGGTCAGCTTGTTCGCCTGCTTTCGTCAGCTAAATCACCTGGCTTTGGACGGAGCTATTCTGGTTGGACGGTTCTTGGAGGGGGCAGGGGGAGTGGGGGAACGTCATTACAGAAGCAGGAGGAAGGAGAATTTACCTCCACCAATGTCTAGTTAGTCAGCTAGAGAGAAAAAACAAAACAAAACAGGAAATGGACACTGTATATTGTATACTGGACTCTACACTACCAGCCTCTCTCTCTCTCTCTCTCTCTCTCTCTCTCTCTCTCTCTCTCTCTCTCTCTCTCTCTCTCGTGTGCGCTCACAACTCAACACGGCACAGAACAGCAGAAAACAACACAACACACATACAAAGAGAAAGAGAAGGGGAGGGGGGTAGCACACATGCACACTGACATGAAGTTAACAGCCGACTGCGAACCAAAATGTAGACAGATTTTACAGCAGAACTTTCAGAAGAAAATGTTTCTAAAGACTAGTTTGGTTAGTTATCATAACGGCCAAGGTGACTGCCATTGGTTCTACGACCATTCTTGTGGACTTAACGAGGCATTCATACACGCTGTTTTGCGGCCAACGTCTCCGTTGAAGAAGAACTGAAGCAGTTGAGTCTTATAGTCTGGTCTTAAATGAGGGCTTTAACACATTTACCTTGTTTATGTGCAGACAATTTTGCATGTTAAATTCCAGAAGATGAAGAAAATTGGGAGTTAAAGACAACATGAGCTAATTTTGAAATAAACCAGCTTTCGTATTAGCATGATTTGAAAAAAAAAAAAAAAACTGGCGAAAAATTGTTCAGAATATAAGTAATCCACGGAAAGTTCAGGCCTGAAGCTTATTTTGTAAATAACTCTTTACGGTTCCTAAACATGAACAACAAAATAAAAGATATTTAGCAAAAACCAAAAACACTGAAACCCTGCTGAAAGTATTACTCTCGGATTCCTTAAGGAAAAAGCTCACGTACGGTTTGTACAAAGTAACTTAGATTTAAAAAGACAAAAGGACAAAAAAGTAATGATAAAATGGAACCTCACAGAATTTAAAAAAACAACAAAAAACTCGAAAACAGTCTATTAGACATATCCGTATCACTAGAATAGATACGTTCTCAAAGATAAAAAATGAAGAAAAAAACAAAAGAAAGAACGAAAGAAGAAGAAGAAGAAGAAGAAGAAGAAGAAGAAGAAGAAGAGGAAGAGGAAGAAGAAGAAGAAGAAGAGAAGAGAAGAAGAAGAAGAAGAAGAAGAAGAAGAAAAAGACGACGACGAAGAAGAAGACGAAGGAGGAGGAAGAGGAGAACATCGAAATGTGGTTAAAAACAAAACAAAACAAAACAAACAACACACACACACACACACACACACACACACACACACACACACACACACACACACACACACACACACACAAAAGACGTGCACACCTCCAGTATAAGTAGTCAAACTTTAAAATCTCTGAGGTTCTTAAAATTGATATGTATATTGATATTACTGATGGACCCGCCAGACTGCTACATAAAACAGCTGTTTGGAACGTGCTTTGAGTTTTCATGAAAAAAGAAACTGACGTAATAAATCAAATATCTTTAATGTTGAATGAAATGAACTCACAATGTTGAAAATGGAGGTACTGAATCACTATGAAAGCAATCTTTTACAAGTGTTGAAATAATCGTAGGTACGAAAATTAGCGGCAAAGAACCTCAAGTCAAAGGTCCAGAAAAAGCTTTAATTCTTATGATTCCAAGAGGTTCATTAACACTAAATATAATGTCATTAAAAGACGCTTCTTTCTTTCTTCTTTCTTTCTTTCTTTCTTTCGTTCTTCTTCAAGCATACGAAA
>CM065723.1:73842480-73899980 GCA_033310375.1 Conus canariensis
ACACACACACACACACACACACACACACACACACACACACACACACACACACACACACACACACGCACGCACGCGCGCTCGCACTCACACACGCAATTAAAAATTTTTTTTTTTATTCAAGTCTATGTTTGCACACACACACACACACACACACACACACACACACACACACACACACACACACACACACATAAGCGCGCGCACGCGTGTCGACATAAGAGTTAATGGCGAGAATGGTAATTATAAGAAGAAATGACAGGCACTCCTGGAAAACCTTGAAAACTGACTTTTTCCCCCCTAAATTAAACATGTAGCATAGACGATAGCTAGACATGAAGTTTGCCCGTCTGTCTCCAGTCCTTCTGTCTGCATTACATCCGGTGCAGATGTGAGTGTGTGTGTGTGTGTGTGTGTGTGTGTGTGTGTGTGTGTGTGTGTGTGTGTGTGTAAGAGAGAGAGAGAGAGAGAGAGAGAGAGAGAGATGTGTGAGTGATGTGTGTGTGTGTGTGTGTGTGTGTGTGTGTGTGTGTGTGTGAGAGAGGAGAGAGAGAGAGAGAGAGAGAGAGAGAGAGAGAGAGAGAGAGAGCGTGGTCCCTGTCAAAGAACAGCCGAGATAATGCAGATATACTTTCTTACAACCGATGTCGCAGGAGAAAAGCCATGTAATTTGGCGTCTAACTGTATTTCTTACAACCGAGGTAAGTCACGTCCTTAGAAAGAAAATTGTGTTTCTTTTAGGTGAGATTTTCATACAGCCGAGTTTCTTACATTCCAGGTGTCTTAGTGAAATAAAGAAGGTTCGTGGCACGGGGAAAAAGTGTTGCTTTCTTATAGGCGAATTTTCTTTTTACATCCGAGTTTCTTATAAACGGAGTCGTTTATGTACATTTTGTCACGTCGCCGAAGCATTATGTCAGACCGTCGCTCACACGACGACGACAACCAACCAGTCAGTTAAAACAAAAGAGTTCCTCCTTTTAATTAACAACTAAACTTTCACATTATTTACATGGAATTCTTTCTACTTTGGTTATACAAAAAAAAAAAAAATGCACAGACATATCCCAAATTAAACACATGAACAGGTCCTCAGAGAGAGAGAGAGAGAGAGAGAGAGAGAGAGAGAGAGAGAGAGATGGTCTGATGATTGCACAAGATCCTAGCTTAGAAGCTGAGACAATCTGCGAAGCCGAAGAAAATGCGAGAAGAAGGGAAGATCGACTATTACATCAACGGCAAACTCTGTTACAAAGCAACGTGACACGCCCCTTGGCCTCCGCCACTCGTCCTGACCTGCCGGGTTTGGAACACCTCCCACAGTTCGCTTGCGTGTGACGTGCTCGACCGCCCTTCGACCCAGAGCGGCATGAACCAATCAGACACGCCGAAATAGGAAATGACGTCATTTCTGGACAGGACCACGACAGCGGCTGTGTGATTCCTGTGCAAAGCGCTGTGAGCAACAGACCGAGAATCTGCCTCTACTAGCCGTCAACCCAGACTGAAGGAGATGGTCTGTGGCAGCAAGACAGACCACACTGGGCGTGCAAACTGTACTGATAATGAAAGAAAAAAAAAAGAAGAAAAGGAAACTGGCCAAAGCTTGGGACATGACCATAATTATTATCACACACAGTGCACCCGGTTTGGACACACACACACACACACACACACACACACACCACACACACACACACAACCACTCGAATACACGCATAAAAAAGTACAGTACAACGTGATGTTGAGCGTAGAAATACAAACACTTTTCCCTTTTGTTTCCTGAGTATATATTGTTTGATTTCCAAATTTTAAAACATCATGATTTGTGAATTATATATATTGTTATTATTTGATGTATGTTTTCTTTCAGAAACATTTACAATGCCATCTTTTGGTTCTGACGCGTACTCAGAGACTTTCTTCTTGTTCTTGTTGCTGTGAAGCTTTTCAAAGAAAAGACACGTATGGGGGGAACTGTGCTATTAATTCGGAAGCAGCTATCAAAATTCGTGGAGAAAATAGACAGTAACATTGAAAATGTATATTGTATTGTAAACAGCCGAAAGAACTGTTTGGGAACGACAAAGACGTGATGTTCGCTGGTGCTTGTAACCAATCAGTGAAGGGTATATACTATGATGAGAAAGACTATGACTGTACCCTAGAATTACTGGATCAGTTTATTCTGTCTTTAAAGGAATCCAATAATGATCAGCCTTTGATAATTAGCGGTAATTTGAACACCTGGACTGATTCATGGCTCTGCGATACTGATATAGATGAAGATTTTGTGAACAGTCCAGATGCTGCGTATGATAGAAATTCTCAAGATGGAGCTGTTTATCATGCTGGTGAAATGTTAATAGTCATGTTCTGTGTGTTAGTTCTTTCCCTTGAATGGTTTCATAAGAGAGATAAAAAAATTTTTTACCTTTTCCTCAGAGACAGGAATAGTGCGACTGTTCATTTCTTGACGTGTCTATACATTATTCCTCACTTGACACGTTCGTCTGTCGTTAGTCGTGTGGAATCACAACACCTGCCTGTTGAGCTTGTCGCGCGTACTGCCCTAAAGAAAAATGTACAAAGCAGAATAAACCTTGGTACACATATACTGAAATGGGACCCACAGAAAGCTCATTTACTCTTCGACTTCTCGACATCAGAGGAAGGACGGGCAGCAGTGAGAGAAGTGGCGGACTGTTTAGAAGAGAGTGTTGATATCGCACTGGGTCAGTTCATGACAGTGTTGCTGAAAGGCAGGTCAGCGTACTGTGTCATTGCCCTCGATCAAACACCAAACTCAACACTGGATCTACATGAACCCAACATTTCAATCCACCAGATCACCACTCGATCCCTGTCCGGTGCTTTGCAACAGAAAAACAGAAAACTAACTGCCGTCCACGTAGCCTTAATAGGGAATACTTTTGGATAACTAAAATGAAAACAATTTCTCCCAACGGACTCAATTCTCTGCTAAAATCATACCGCTGAAGTGAAAAATGGGGAAGGAGGACTTTTCTCACCCATGTGGCTGTCATTTTGGGCTGATCCCGTATGTTGTCAACTGTGTATCGGGTGGCAGACAGGTGGGCTTGGATGGAGGGCGTGGGGTGGGGTGAGGGGGGGGGGGGGGGGAGAGAAAAGGTTGAAGGAAAGTATGCAGATGCTGATGTGATAACCCCGCATTTTTTAAACCATTTACATATGCCAATCCCCAGCCCTCCACCTTTCTCTCTCTCCTTCCCTCACTCTCTGTCTCTTTCTCTTCCCTCCCCCTCGCTGTCTCTCTCACACGTAAATGGCAAATGTGTGTGTGTGTGTGTGCGCGCGCGCGCGCGCGCGCGTGTGTGTGTGTGTGTGTGTGTAGGGGGAAGGGGGGGGGGGGGGGCGTGTGCGCTTGTGTGCGCGTGCTCGCCATGCGAGATAGGATGGTGGGGCACACCAGGATGAACAAGTTTCACAGCTTTTCATGTCCCTTTATGTTTTAAGCATTATGAAGTGCATTTTAAAGCATTAGTTCAACTGATCTCTTGTCTTTTTACTGATGTGGCTCATGCCTTGTGTCATTTACCCTGAGGAAACCAAGAAGCCAAAATATTGGTTACAAAATCAATACACTTATTGGTTGTCTTTTTTGTGTTGTATTTTTGAACGTTCACACACACACACACACACACACACACACACACACACACACATATATATATATATATATATATATATATATATATATATATTATATATATGGTTCGTGTATTCATAGATTGTGACTAATGTCATCGGTAAAAATCCTTGAAGCTTAGTAAAGTGATTGGTCGTATGTTCTCAGTGGGCCAATTTTACTTAAATTCTCATTTTAAGAGAATGGCATATATCCTATGCAGGTTTCATAGGTCATAGGTGGCGGCAAAGAGCCCAAACAGGCTGGTTAGAAGATAATTGTAGAGTGTGACCAAAATGCTCAAAGTACGTCAAGGGAACTCACTTTCCCAAATCGTGTCAAAGGGAAATAAACAATAGCAGAGAGGGAAATAGGTGAAACGACAAGGCAAAAGTACACACCCGGCGACTGCTGATTGTCACGTCAGTGGCTGATTGTGCAGTTTCGGGTCAGTTTTATTCTGTGTGTGGTTCTTAAGTGTAAGCGAAATGTAAATATTGTACTTTTGAGACCTGCTGATGACCTGCATTATTGTTTATGAACCGACCGACATCTAATGATAGCTGAAAAACACTGCAACAGGGACACGAACACTCTTCACAGTTCGGAACAGTCAACAAAACAGCAGACTGACTGCTGATTTCTTCTCAGATCTGCCCATCATCATCCTCATTTTTACAGTATATGACAATTCTTGTTACCGATTATATTACTAACGAATTATTACGAATACAAAATCAGATCATGACCAATTACATGAGCTATCATGACTTGCCTAAGTAGTTCATCTCACCCTTCCCCCTCGCCGGCTCTCAGATTCCGTCATTCCATGGCCTTGTAAAGTTTGTTCGGTTGTTGTTACGACTTGTAGTTTCGTTGGGCAAACTTGGACAAAGTCCATATTAGTAGTTTAGAAGCGCACAACTAATTAGTAGTTTAGAAGTCCACATCTGTTCCACTGGTGTTAAACCCTTTCAGCCATTCCTAGTTTACAGCCTGTGCATTCTCCTGCCAGGATGTGCTTGAACTGAAGGGATGTGTAAGCTTTATGGTCTCAAAAAATGTTTTGCAAAGAGGCTTAAAAATCGCATGATTAAGAGATTGTATAGCAAAGTATTATAATTTTTTATTGTGTAAAGTGCTTACAGACTTTTGATACTTTGATAGACAACAACATGTTTCATTAGTACATAAGTAGACTGTATTATCCGATACTTCATTCAGCTTTGAATGTAGATCTGGAAAAGGTTTCTATCAAGATGTGACAAACCTCATACTGAAATAACAAAATTAATTGTTTGGCAACATATTGGCGTTCTTTATTTATAATGTATTCTGCATCATTGGTTTGACTTTTACAATGCTTTGACAAACTCAAAAATTATTTTATTGTTCACAAGACCGTGTTTAACTGTAAAACTTTTCTTAAAGTTAAACTCAGTTTTTTTTTTCCTAAGACCTCAAAACTTTAACGAACAAAGCCTTTCTTTTCATCTGTGTCAATTTTAAAAACTGTAACATACTTGTGGAGTAATACCAGTTTTAGTACATTAAGTCTGTCTCCTGAGCATTGTGTAAGCGCTGGTTCGTTGCGCCGTTTAGTGGTGCCTAAGCATTACTTAGGCACAAGATTGAATGAGTTTTAAAAGGAGTGCCAATCAATGAGATTGACACAAAGGGCGGGAGGGAATTACGGGAGGGGGTTTGGGGGGGGGGGGGGGGGGGCTTCCAGACTATGACAAATTTGTTCCCAATATCACATGTAGAAGCTTCAGTCAAAAAAGTACAGTTTAGTGCAGTTGTTTTTTTCTTTTTAGCCTTTGTGCATGAAGATCACGCTGCTGTACTGGCCTAATTTTTTTTTTTTTAGAAAATCCAGAAAAGAAATAAAACTTAGTAGCAGAAGTCACTATCAGGCATGAACCTCTTTTGTTTTGGGCAGAAATTCAACTTTTTGACTGGAATAAGCTAAAAATGAAAATAATCTGCAATAAAAAATGTATTCTGATTAAGCTGGGAAAGAGCAAAGTGTTGTTCCTAAGTAGTTTGGTATGAACTGTGAGAACACTATGTTATGCTTTTAAAAGTTTGTTTTTTTTTTTAGTTTTTGATTTTTTTGTAATGCTGATAGATGAGAATGAGGGTGAATAAAATGATGCTATGGATTTCCATTTCGGTCTGAGACTACATGACAGGGCTGTACTCTATGCTTCCTTTCATAATATATCCCGGCGTCAACCAGGCCCGAGAGATACAGGCACCTGCAGTGTTGGTCAGGAAATTTGAGCAACACTCTCAGAAACGCATCCATTAAGTGGATGAAACTTGACTGTGTGGTCCTAGTCTTCCCAACTGAGTCCACAGCAAACTCAACTCTGGGTAGGAGCCGGTCGGGGCAGAAAAACCCACATTGACTCTGATGGGATTCGAACCCATGACCTCCCAGCCAGGACTCCGCGATGCTAACCACTTCGCCACAGTGGCTGTTTTTTTTAAAGTTTTTGTTCAGTGACTTCTGTTCATACTTCCTTATGTAAAAAGTGTCTGTCACCAGCCGCCGTGGCGAAGTGGTTAGTGTCGCGGACTCCTGGCTGGGAGGTCGTGAATAAAATTAGGGTGAAAATGCATAGGTCGGTGTTTACTTCAGTGTTGGCCAAAACTGCTGGAACTGTGGCAGTGGGATGACCTGAAAACAGCAGAACTGACCCAGGGTAATGTGTGGAAGCAAAGGGCAGTTCATATTGTGATATCATATATCAGATATGCTATAGCTGCAGCCAGCTGCAAGATTTGAAGATTGTATGCCACTGGTCTTTTCAGGACATCTAAACTCACTACCTGACATTTGTAGGAGATGTACATAGAGCAGATAAGTGCCAACTTTCACGGTGTAGGAGATGTACATAGAGCAGATAAGTGCTAACTTTCACGGTGTAGGAGATGTACATAGAGTAGATAAGTGCTAACTTTCACGGTGTAGGAGATGTACATGGAGTAGATAAGTGCTAACTTTCACGGTGTAGATGTACATAGAGCAGATAAGTGCTAACTTTCACGGTGTAGATGTACATAGAGCAGATAAGTGCTAACTTTCATGGTGTAGGAGATGTACATAGAGCAGATAAGTGCCAACTTTCACGGTGTAGGAGATGTACATAGAGTAGATAAGTGCTAACTTTCATGGTGTAGGAGATGTACAAAGAGCAGATAAGTGCTAACTTTCATGGTGTAGGAGATGTACATAGAGCAGATAAGTGCTAACTTTCATGGTGTAGGAGATGTACATAGAGTAGATAAGTGCTAACTTTCACGGTGTAGATGTACATAGAGCAGATAAGTGCTAACTTTCACGGTGTAGGAGATGTACATAGAGCAGATAAGTGCTAACTTTCACGGTGTTTTTGATTAGGTTGTGATATCTGAAGGCACAGCATGTGTCTCTGAATGTCAAGTCTTTATGCCTTACTTTAAGAAGTTTATCAGAAGAAGGTTAGTTTGAAAGTGAGGTGACCGCAGGAGGAAATTAAAGCAAACTTAAAAATAAAATTACTATTCCACCAAACGAAAGAGACAAACAAATCACAAGACAAAACACCACACGTTTCGACCTCTTTGCTCTTCTTCAGGCAAGACAGACAACACTGATGACAATGAAAATGAAGAACGAGCAATCACTTATCTTCACAGATTGGGCGCAAAATGGCTGTCCAGTTTGAGGAGATAAGTGATAGCTTGTTCTTCGTTTTCATTGTCCTGAATGTTGTTTATCTTGCCTGAAGAAGACCAAAGAGATCGAAATGTGTCGTGTTTTGTCTTGTCATTTGTTTGTCCCTTTGGTCTGGCAAAAAGAGCATTTTTTCTCTTCAGTGTATACCCCTTTTTTGTTTAGGGAGTCATTATTTTCAGATGAACAGTTCTGCTGTCAGCCTTTCAAACTGTTATCTTAGTTTGTAAGGTGCCTGTCACTTGTTCCTGTAAGATTTGGGCAAGCATTTTATTCCTCTTTGGTCTGTGGCTTGATGTTGTTAATCAGCTGTTTGTAACCAGATGTCACTGTAGTATGATCTTTTCAGATATGTTAGCAGAACACAACCATTCTTAAATCAGTTTTAATACTTTAGTGCAGACAGCTTTGTGCTCTTTTTTTAATTTAAAAAAAAAAAAAAAAAAAAAAAATCAGTAACATCTTAGTTGCTCTTGATTTGAAAATTATGACTGCAAACTTGTGAGCAATTTAAGGGTAACTTGGATGCTGTTCTTTTTGTGCAGTAGTAACACCATGCAGTCATGGAGCAAGAAGAAGTGGACCACCTCTCTGGTGGCTGGCAGCAGGTTTCTGTTGACTGTGGTGTGTATCATTGCACTTCTTGCCCACCGGCTGGCTGCAAACATCAGCCCCATTCAGTCCATCACTGGCAGGCTGTACGCGGAAAATTTCACGTACTACAAACTCAGCGGAGAAGGCTGGCTTCGTCTGGAGTTGTTCAGTGTGATGGGGGACGTTGATGTATATGTTTCAGGCTTGACACTGACACCATCATTCGCAGACTATGAATTAAAGTCAGAATCTTGTGGTATGGATGTGGTGGACATTCACTCAGCCATGAACAGACCAGTCGGGATTGGAATCTATGCACATCCCTCCTACCTGGAGTCCCATTTCAGGATGGACATTTTAGTGGTGGAAGAGGTGGAGTCGGATGAATATGAGCTGTTATTCAGGGCCTTTCATTTCTACGATGACGAAGCCAGCATGAGGGAGGACAGCCACAGGAATAATCAGAAATCCAAGGCATTATTAGACTCCGACGAAGAAGAGAAAGAATCCATTTGGTGGACTATTTTGATCACAATTTTGAAATTCATCCTGGAAGTGATTGTCTAGTACAGTAGTAGTACACTGGTTGTGATGCCTGAGGAATACTGTGCCTAACAGTTTACTTTGTGTCATATGACTGGAATAGATGCTTCCCTTTTTCATTCTTTATCATTTACATGTCTGTAGCCAATTTGACCTTTGTTTGTTTGTTTCTCAGCATGTGGCCCTCCTGCAAAGCAGACTGTAACACAAACATTTGTACATAGTGAAATTATAAAAGAATGTTTTGACCAAGCATAATGCACCAAGAGAATTGTATTCTGTACAAATTAAGCACACAAAAAAAAGAAAGAAAGAAAGAAAAGAAGAAAGAAAATACGCAGACTATAATTAGATGGTTAAACAACTATCTTTACTTCAAGAAATTAAGAATAAGTTGAATATCATATTGCGCATACCGATCCTGTCACCCATTGTAGTGTGTGTGTGCGTGTGTATGTGCGCATGTGTGCATATATTTACAAAATGTATCACATTATCATGAGGTGTTAAATGTTTGCTTTGGTCATTTTGTTGTTGTTTTCAATTCTTCTCTGAAATTATTCATTATTGTGTGTCACTGAATTCGTTGTTGTTTCATCATCATTTTCTATCATTGTTGAACACAGATTAGTGCCATTGTAAAGCTCTAAATCATGCATGATTATTATTTTGCAAAATGTAGTAGAAGTCAAACCATCATTTATATGAAGAAGAGCTG
Organism: Conus canariensis; assembly: GCA_033310375.1. Classification (NCBI taxonomy): domain Eukaryota; kingdom Metazoa; phylum Mollusca; class Gastropoda; order Neogastropoda; family Conidae; genus Conus; species Conus canariensis. Next base: position 73,851,727 of record CM065723.1, read on the forward strand.
TACGACGATTGTTATACATGTTTCTATGTTGTCTTCACCTGGTTTCTATTTCATCAGTCACTTTGGGAATGATATGTGCTAAGTTTTGATTGTTAATTATTTGTCATAAAATAGCTTCAGTATCTTAGACTCAAATCTTACAAGAAACCAATCATAACATGCAACATGTTGACTTCCTTGTTGAGGAGTCTCCTATCTGTCTTGTCAGTCTCTCTCTCTCTCTCTCTCGCTCACACACACACACACACACACACACACACACGCGTGCGCAGGCATGCAAACATGTTAGTCTAACAGTCATGTTGTTTCTTACTCAAGTTGAGGATGGATCTAAAGAGTAAAATTCTTTTTTTGCTGTTTTTCATATGGAGTTTGGTTGTTAACGTAAGTAATTCAAGAATATGAAGTATGTTGTTGTTTAGATAGAATGGAAAGGTCATTTTTGGTTGTTGTGTGCAATTGTGCCATGTCTGTGAGCTGTAGGGTGCAAGGAAGAGAGAGAGAGAATGGAGGGGGGGGGGGGGGGGAGGGGGGGTTGTGGGGGAGGTTGTTGTTTGTGTTTATTCCTTTGATTTGAACTTGAAATGCCAAAAGAGATTAATTCGTATTTGAAGTATTTTGAATAAGATAATAATACCTTGATTAAATTACTTTGTAATTTAATAATTTGATCATGGGTGCTATATACTCAATATTTGATCATTATCTCACCCCATGCAGCGTACCAAAATACTGGTACTGCTGTTGATGATGCTTCCTAAGTGTTCATCTTGTAGAAAAGAAGTCACATATAATTCCCTGTCTGTGAAACTGAACAGCTTGGTACACACGTCTGATTACCATACTGATCACCCTCAGGGGGGGGATGGTAGGCCTCTGACTTGTGACTTGAAAGAAATCCTAGCTTTCGTTGCTTGCATTATGAGAAAATGGCATCGCAAGTAAACAGACAGGATTTGCCCATAAAACTTTTATGAAGCAGCATTAGATTCAGATGTCCATATTGATTCTGATGATTACAATTATTTCTTTGACTTACACTCACGATGGGCAGTCAAGTGTACTGGAGGGTGTTCCTGTTGATGTGAGGAGAGACCTTGATGGTGAAGAAGGGGGGGGAGCATGGTTTGAGTGCCTACACAGACATTTGTGACAACACAGAGATTAGCAAATAAGAATCAGCACTTGCTGATGTGGAAGCAAATGAAAAGAATGCTTTCTGTGGTTTGCTCTGCCAGTTTGTAAACAGAATTGTTCATTTTTGTTGTGTCTGCAGGTAGAGGAGGTCAGCTACATGCCTCTTTGATTTCTTGCATCTGATGTTGGATAATCAAACTCGAGTGTCCTTTAATTCTTGTGTTTTGCCTTTCTCGGGTTTTGTGTGACCATTTCCACTATTTTACGACAGAAGGGGTACTCATGTGGGTGATTTTCTAGCTTGTCTAACATTTTCGCCGAGGCAGTCACCATTATGAAGACAGTAGAGTGTATCTTTACTTGAGATCAACAATTTGTAGAATGAGTTACAGTACTAATAAAAAGTCCTTCTCGGATCAGTGGACCTTGTGGGAATCACCTAAAAAGTCGACTAATCAGAGGGCCGACTTATCCCAGGTGCGAAAAAGTCAACCTTGTCTGGAAAAAAGTTGATGTTTGTGATGTATTGAAGGTGAACTTTTTGTGAGCAGTTTAAGTAGTGATTGATTTGGAAAAAAAAAAAGATAACTGTCATTGATTTGGTCATCCCTAATAGCATGTGATGCCCTGATAGCATGTGACGCATCTTAAACATTGAATCAGTGATCTACTATCAGTTTAAGAACTGTTGAAAATTGCGATGAACAATGCTGTTTCAGTTTCAACAGTGGCTATATTGTATTTTCTTTGACTGCAAATTAACCCACCTCTTAATGGTATGCTTAGAAAACATTTTTAAAAATAAAAAAGTGAAAGAAAAAAAGTTGAGCATAGCAAGTCACAAGGATTGCCCTTTGAATTTTGATCTAGGTGCATTAGTGAATAGATCTTGATCTCAGTGTGCACAGAATCTAAAGTGATCTCAAGAAAAAATCAGTTTTAGTGACACATCATCAGGCCTAACTGGATTAAAACTTCTTCCATAGGCCTCAAAATTCGGACAATGCTTTGTAATGAAAATGTTGGCCATACACTTAGAAGTGGATCTACGTTACTCAGGAACTGGGTCTCTGCCCTACAGCTAATTTTTTTTTTTTCTGTGAAAATAGATTAGTGTAGAGACAGCCTTGAAGTAGCTGCCGACTATTGTCAGAATCAGATGAAAAATGAAATAGGAAATACCATATTTCAAGAATGAAATAAAGATTGCACAAATGAAACCTCAAGTCTTCCATGGAATATTTGTTCTCAGCAGAGACTGTTGCAGCAAGAGCGAACAAACTTGATTGGAATCGCACTAGAGATCCACGCCAAACTGCCCACGTCTAATCTGTGGATTGCATAGGTCAGCCCATTGTGTCCGGGGAAGGAGTGCAGGCTGGCCCATCCACATGCTGTTCCTGAATGACCAGTTTGGGGCAGCCCATGCCGTCTCCCGCTGTCCAGACTGTCCCCACACCAGATCGTCTGGGCTTCCTGCAGCCTAAAGTGTTCCCTTTCCTTCCCCATCATTCCCTCTCTTGGAAAATGTGTACAGCATACAGGACGTGGACATGCAACATTGACCTTTGTTTTTTTCAAGAGAGCTGAGTGAACTCGTGAGAAATGAAGAGCACATAGCTGTAGGCCCCCTCTACCTGGTATAGGAATGAGGTGTTTGACATCATTCCAACATTTTCATGTGTGAGTGCATGTGTGGGTGTGTATGGGAGTATGTGTACATGCAGGAGTACGTGCATATCTGTTCATGTGTATGTGTGTGTAGGGGAGAAAAAAAAAAATTCCTTTCGTACGCCCCTCTCCTCTTCTTGTACAAAATTTTCTTTTTGTCAAAAGATTGAAGACTGAAGCTGAAATATTGCAATACAAAGCCATTTTGTGTCCAAGCCATACAAGTGTGTGTTCCCATTGTTTTTTTGTACCTGAAAGAGCCTTGATGTATGACAGAAAGAAATGTTTTTGAATTAGCACCTACGAGACAGAGCTTTCTGTGTACATGGATATGCTGCAAGGAAGGTGCTTGCATGTGCTTATGAGGGGGGGGGGGGGGGGGGGGGGGTTAAGGTAGGAGTGTGGGGAGAGTGGGGCTGCTGTAACTGCTCTTTAACACATCATCATGGAAAGAAAGAGATGAGAAGAAAAACAAGAGAAAAGCAAGTACCCTGTGTGAGAGTGTGTGTATGTGCACACACATACGCACACCTTCTGCGATGCACACAAATGTCAGTCTGGTGACTGAGGCCCAGACATTTCTGATGTACTCCTCGCCCATCGGACTAACGAAGAATCTACCTTGATTTACTCTGGCTTGTTGCTGTTCACATTGCGTAAACAGCACTTTGTTCAAGTGCTGAGACATTCGACACATACAGGGTATCAAACGGAGATGTGATTGATCTATAACTTCAAAGTCTTTGCCGCTAACCATTTGAACATCAATGCAGAAGTCATTACAGTGTGTTCATTTTGTCTGGTCACAATATCATTAATATACAGTGGCCACGCAAGAATTTTCAGTCTCTGCTGTTTCAGACATTTGTTGCAAACTCTCTGAATTTAACTGCATAAACCTGAACATGTGTTTATGCGAGCGCGCACTTGTCTGATACGGGACATGAGATGGCATTGTGAGTGGTCATGTCTCATATGGAAGGGATCAGGTCGAGAGGGGGAAGGAAGAGAAAAGGTTGGGGGAGAGGGGGGGGGGGGGGGGGGACTGTGTATGCAGATGGACAGTTTCTCTCTGCCATAGAGCCCAAACTGTTTGAGGGGGGATGGGAGAGTGGAGCAGACCCTGTAGGCAAAAAGGGGTCAGAATGGACTGGCCTTTACTGTCTGGGAATGACAGTTTAGGCTGGCATATGCTGTCCAGGGGTACAGCTCAGCATGAGGGGACAGTTTGGACTATAACGTCGGAGGTTCCAGCAATTTGCAGTCTTGCTGCATTCCCAAGGTGCTGTTGAAGGCTGTCTCTCTTTGCCAGGCAGGGAGAGAGATTGTGAAGAAGTGGTTCTATACATTGCTGTTGACTTACCAGGGAGAAAGCTCCAATGGGGTTCTTCACTTTAGTTGGGGTATGCGAGGTGTCAACTGACACAAGGTCGAGGTAAGGGAGGAAAATCCATTGAGATAAAGAAGGCCGCTGGGCAGGGCCAGAGAAGTATGTCCACAGAAGGCCGCTGGGCAGGGCCAGAGAAGTATGTCCACAGAAGGCCGCTGGGCAGGGCCAGAGAAGTATGTCCACAGAAGGCCGCTGGGCAGGGCCAGAGAAGTATGTCCACAGAAGGCCGCTGGGCAGGGCCAGAGAAGTATGTCCACAGAAGGCCGCTGGGCAGGGCCAGAGAAGTATGTCCACAGAAGGCCGCTGGGCAGGGCCAGAGAAGTATGTCCACAGAAGGCCGCTGGGCAGGGCCAGCGAAGTATGTCCACAGAAGGCCGCTGGGCAGGGCCAGCGAAGTATGTCCACAGAAGGCCGCTGGGCAGGGCCAGCGAAGTATGTCCACAGAAGGCCGCTGGGCAGGGCCAGCGAAGTATGTCCACAGAAGGCCGCTGGGCAGGGCCAGAGAAGTATGTCCACAGAAGGCGGCTGGGCAGGGCCAGCGAAGTATGTCCACAGAAGGCCGCTGGGCAGGGCCAGCGAAGTATGTCCACAGAAGGCCGCTGGGCAGGGCCAGAGAAGTATGTCCGCCGAAGGCCGCTGGGCAGGGCCAGAGAAGTATGTCCACTTAATAATGAGTCCACGTATGACAGGTCGACTTGTCAGGATGAGAAGGTATTTGTGAACTCTGAATGTCCAGATCGTATGGAGCATAGTGATGATTATTTTGGTACCTAATTCGTGCACATGGCCAGTATGCAAAGGGGATAAGGTAGAAAATCCCCAGTTGTAAGGGAGTTGAAAAACAAAAGGGCGAAAAAAAAACCTCATCAAATGTTATATGAATAGAAAATGTAAATTTTGTGATTTAAAAATTTACCTATTGACAGATTCAGTATTTTCCAATGTTATGTTATATTACAGTGTACATTTTTTTTTTTTTACATAAAACACTAGTATATTATTAGCTGACAGGCAGGCAGCTTTTTGTCCTCTGTACCAAGGCATCCTGCATCCTTTTGCATGTGTATTCTTTTAAATCAGTTGCTGTTTTGAGAAGATATTGGGAAATTGTCATTTCGATAATTGAGTCAGCAAATCTGGAAAAATGTACAGTAACTGATAAAGCATGAGGTGACCTTTAAATATGAAATGGTATATCGCTGATAACAACAAAAAAAACCACACACACACACACATAAAAACTTGTCATTTGATCTAAAGCACCTACTTATATGCAGTTTTGCAATCTTGATGTGTATAGAAGAGAAGGACCTGATATTGAAGGGAAAAAAAAGTATGTGTTAACACTGATACACAGATGTATTAACACTGACACACAGATCTATTAACGTTGACACACAGAGGGCAGAATCAACTCAAGGGGAGTGATAAATTTGGTGTAGTTGAATCAGTTTTCAGTACAAGCCAATTTGTTGATACAGCAAAGGATTTCAGTGAGGAAGAAATATAGTATGCCATATAAGCAGGCCTTGGTACATACACATACATAATCCTTGAAAGCAGCAAACAATGTTGTGCACATGTATGCATGCACACACACACACAGACACACACAAATCATGTCAGTTAAATATGTAAAATGAAAGACGTGTGCTTGTGCACATGTGCATGCCCAAATTGAATTGCACTCAATGGCAAAGCAGTGTTAAGTATACTGATTTGAACTATAGGTTCATTCAGGGTACATATATATATATATATATATATTATATATATATATATATATATATATATACATACATTCAAAGGATGAATATATGCACTGAGCACACCTCAACTTTGGCTCCCATCTATTTACACTTTCTCAATGTAAATTATAAGGTACTCGCTGACTGCCTGGAAATTATTTCTTTTTTTTTTTCCAAAATGATTTAGCTAATAGAAATCATACGAACACTGCACTGCTTACTTAGAAATTATTTCTTTTTTGAATTTGTTTACTTAATAAAAATCATATGAACGCTGTGACTATTAAAGTGAGCATGGTTTGCAACAACATGTTTTTTTTTCATTTTGTTTGTTCATTTTAAATCATTATGTGAGCTTAGAATTGCAGGAGGTGAGTTGTTTCCTGTCTGCTCATCTTGCTACGCCGATTCCTCACTGGCTGTATTCAGACTTTGTCACTTGTAAGATTTTCCATTTTATGTAAAGAGCAATATTTTTGTGGCAACATATCAGAGAGCCATATATGCATAGATGGCTAATACAATAGCTTGAATTCATTTTTGACAATGTCATGTGTATTGCATCTAAGTTGTTGCACAAGTACAAAGCTAAGCTTCAGATTTATTGCTCCCCAAGGCTGCAGACTCCCGTTGTCTTACTTCAGTTTGAAGGATGAGGTTCCTTGATTCAGTTACTTGCACACGTTTTGAGAGCTTCTGGAAGTATTGAACAGGTTCACTTCATAGATGACCCCCCCCCCCCCCCCTTCCACCTCCTCCTGGTTTTTTGTTGTTGTTTTTTTACAGTTAGTCATGCCCTTTCTTTGATTTTCTTCCCCCCCCCCCCCACCCCACAGACTGTTAACTAATTTTTCTTATTTGTTGAGACAATACCTTCACTGTTGCTTATGAGCTTGACAGACAGATTTTTCTCTTTTTAAATCAACCCCACAAATCTATATCTCATCAAAGTGATATTCTTCAAATACTTCCAGTTATGCACAAGGTCTTTTAGTAAATAAACAGTCCTTTCTTATAATACCTACCACTTACTATAGTGTGGATCTCGAAGACCCATATGGTATAAAGAACATATACCGATACTTTGTTTACTACCTTGCCATCATGAAGAATGTATTGAACTATATTTGGGCTAGAGAAAATGAGAAACGGCATCTATTTTACTGTTTTTGTTGAAACACCTTTAACGTCATAAAATAGCAAATTATTTCATGGGTTCTTGAGCTTGAATCCAACTATTTTGTGATTTTCTCTATGCATTGTGTGTGTTTGTAACGTGTGCAAGTTTGTGTGTGTGTGTATGTATGTGTGTGTGTGTGTGTGTGTGTGTGTGTGTGTGTGGTGTATGTGTGTGTGTGTGTGAGAGAGAGAGAGAGTGAGAGATAGAGCGTTAGGAGGGAGAGAAGGAATCAAACTGTTCAGATAAGTTCCATTCTTGTTCTCTCATGGTCTCTCTGTGTGCGAGTGAGTGTGCATGCGTGTGATTGCAGTATGTGTGTGAAGTGAGGAGGAAGAAGGATAAATACTGATATAGCTGTAATTGTGTACTCCTTTAGAATCACTCAGCACCAACTGATGGACTAGTCGGAGAATAACACAACACAGTGGATTGGGACAGCAGAGACAGAGTATCAGAGCTTCAAATGCAGTAAACATTACGTTTTTGGAGTGAGAGCACAGTGCACCTGTCTGTCCTGCCCTTCATCTACACATGGCACGCTTCTATAGATGAAACATCGGTCATTATTCACTCACCAATTGTTCATCAGGACACGTCACTTTTCATTCACACGATAAAAAATAATAAGCTTAGAAAACTATGACTAACAACACGACATCGCATTACCGGGCATCTTCATAATTTCACCAAAAAATCTTAAGAAAATCTTTTTATGAGTAGAATTAAGCATCCACCATCTTTGTATACTGCTTACCAGTTGATTTGTTTTTCACACAAAATCCTTTTGACTAACAACTGTGAACTCAAAGGTTGACAGTTAACTAATAAACAAGCACACAAACAAAAAGCTGAGGCCTGAGATGTAGCAATGGGGGCACAGCCCTGAACTGCATCAAGATCAAAGGAGAGTCTGCCCAAGAAATGCAAATCGGCCGATAAATGATGAGACATGGTGAAGGTTACTGTCATTTTCTTGCACTTTTTGTATGCTTGTGTGTGTGTGTGTGGAGCAGATGTGTACATCAATTCTTTTTCTTTTTATAATATGTGCTCCAAACTTCATTTTTTAGCTCATCTTTGGCTTGGATGTATTATTAACAATGCTTTGAGGAAATCCAGTTTGCATTTGTTCGTGATGATTTGAAGATATTTACATAGTGCCATTGCGGTTCAGTCCCAGAGCCTAAACTGTGCATCAAAAGAATGTCCAGCTGATGATGAACAACAGCAACCATTTGAGAGAAAAAAAATTTTTTTTAAACAGACTAACAGAAACATGCTTACATCATATGCACAACCTAGGCTCCATGATTTTTGGTGTGCAGGCTTACACTTTGATCACAAAACATATCTTGCCTGTCTCTGGGGTTGACATACCCATATAAAGGCAACAACACTTTTCATCCATCTTAAATATACTGTATTTGTTCTATTTGGGTGGATATTTGCCATGTGTTACCAAATATACAATCCAACTTAGGACAAAACTGAGCAACTAGGATTCAAGGTAGCTCTTGCATTGCTTGTAAAAGGTATTGAACTAACATGTCTTACTGTCACAGCATTTAACCTTCAATCTGTGGTAACATTGATGTTGCCTTCAATCTGTACCAATATTGACGCAATCTTTCAATCCGTGGAAACATTGATGTAACGTTTAATCTGTAGCAACACTGACGTAACCTTCAATCTGTGGCAACACTGATGTAACCTTCAGTCTGTGGCAACATTGATGTAACATCAGTCTGTGGCAACTTTGATGTAATTGTAACCTTCAGTCTGTGGCAACATTGATGTAACCTTCAGTCTGTGGCAACATTGATGTAACCTTCAGTCTGTGGCAACTTTGATGTAACCTTCAGTCTGTGGCAACATTGATGTAACCTTCAGTCTGTGGCAACTTTGATGTAACCTTCACTCAGTCTGTGGCAACTTTGATGTAACCTTCAGTCTGTGGCAACTTTGATGTAACCTTCACTCAGTCTGTGGCAACTTTGATGTAACCTTCAGTCTGTGGCAATGTAACCTTCAGTCTGTGGCAACTTTGATGTAACCTTCAATCTATGGCAGTGTAACCTTCAGTCTGTGGCAACTTTGATGTAACCTTCAATCTGTGGCAACATTGATGTAACCTCCATTCTATGGCAATGTAACCTTCAGTCTGTGGCAACATTGATGTAACTTTCAGTCTGTGGCAACTTTGATGTAACCTTCAATCTGTGGCAACTTTGATGTAACCTTCACTCAGTCTGTGGCAACTCTGATGTAACCTTCAGTCTGTGGCAATGTAACCTTCAATCTGTGGCAACTTTGATGTAACTTTCAATCTGTGGCAACTTTGATGTAACCTTCAGTCTGTGGCAACTTTGATGTAACCTTCAGTCTGTGGAAACTTTGATGTAACCTTCAGTCTGTGGCAATGTAACCTTCAGTCTGTGGCAACACTGATGTAACTTTCAATCTGTGGCAACATTGATGTAACTTTCAATCTGTGGCAACATTGATGTAACCTTCAGTCTGTGGCAACATTGATGTAACCTTCAGTCTGTGGCAACACTGATGTAACTTTCAGTCTGTGGCAACACTAATGTAACCTTCAGTCTGCGACAACACTGATGTAACTTTCAATCTGTGACAACACTGATGTAACTTTCAATCTGTGACAACACTGATGTAACTTTCAATCTGTGACAATACTGATGTAACTGTCAATCTGTGGCAACATTGATGTAACTTTCAATCTGTGGCAACACAGATGTAACCTTCAATCACCTAAGCCCTAAGCCAATGAATTTCATATGATTCAGTTTTGTGAGGCTAGCTTTCCTAAAACTATGGTTGTGTTTAGTCAGTGACAGCAACCTCAAACATGACGATATACGGGTCATCTGTGTTCTAAATGTAGCCAAAATGTTCTAAATGTAAACACTATTTCACTTGTGTGTACGGCATGTTCTAAATGTAAACACAATTTCTGTTTGCATATAAATATAAAGACAGCGAGAAATGAAAGGATAAGAAGACATAGACACACCTTTGATTTAATTCAGCATTAAAAAAACAAACAGCTGCACAATATGAACAGAAGAGTTTATTTTTTGTTTTCCTTCTTTCTTGTTCACACCTACATAAAAAAAAAAAAAAGTTTATGAACATCTCTTCATTCATCCTAGAATCAGATGAGAAGAATGTGTGGATTGATTCAAAATTAAAGCGAAGTCATATTGTGTGTTTGGGCAATACAATTTGATAACACATTTGGTGCTGCCTTTTCATACATGAGAATCACCGATTTGTTTGGAATGACCATGTGCTATTGAAGGAAATGAAGAAGATAAATAAAAATGTAAACAGCACAGAGTTGGATTATTCAAAATGAATGCAGTTTATATATCAACTTGGCTGTTTATTGTTGATTTGTGACATTTATGATTCCGTGTCAAAAATTTACTTTGCTGAAACAGTTTTCATAAAATTGAAAGTACTCTAAACCACACACAGGTCTATATCCAACAGAGGGCTGTCTGAAAAACTGAACTTGCAGTCCACAGACCTACAGTGTCTATGTGTGGTTTCAGTGTTCCCAACTGGATTTTAAAATTAGGGTCCTTGTTGGGTCTCTGAGCAACTGGAAAACTCCAAAGTATATCAGCAAAATTCAGCCTGTATCATTTTGTGGCATGAATAGTCACTGTCAAAAGCTGGACAAGTTTGGATGCAGAGTTATAAAGCAAAAAGAAAAAAAAAGAAAGAAAAGAAAAAAGGCAGAAACCATCATTTTGTTCTGAAGTATCATTCCTATTTTTGTTTCTCGTGATCATTACAGTTTTTCATGACTCTCTTCTTTTCTCTTATTACTCACACACACACACACAAAAAGCAAAATCACTCACTTCTCTCTCTCTCTCTTGCTTCCTCCCTTACCCAACATATTATTTCTGACCAAAAAGTCACAGCATTATTTCACTGCGTCTCAAGTCAATAACCTGCAGGTGGGTTTCGATTGTTGCTCCACTTTCATTTTGTCTTGGATTGACCCGAGATGTAAGACGAAGATGTAATCGTGTGAATTGAAAAATGGTTTCTGTGCCTCTGTAGATCTGTTCAAAATGTTATTTCTACAGTTACTTCCCTCACCCAGTGTTAAGAAACTAGAACCTAAAATGACTTCATTGTGAGTTCCAGTCAGTCCAAATCTCAAAATAAAACTGCACTTATGTGAGTGAACCCCCACTTCATCCCCTTATGTGTGCATATACCCGTCCCTCCTCCAATATATCTTTACATCTGATGTTACAAACATGAATGTACCCCAGATATCCTCTCAATCAAACCCAGTGCACCCCTTCTGGAGTAGTGACTACCAGCTGTGCATTATGGGTACCAGCGATAGGCTTCATGTGAACCATGTCCTCAGCTTCTAAGAGGTTTCAGATTGGCAACATTATATTCTTAGCTGCCTTCATTACGAAGCAGTTCCATACTTGACTGTGTTCAAGTCACTTCAGTCATGTTCGGTGGTGCCTGTTCTGATTCAACATACACAAGACACTACCTACTAAGCCCCCCCACCCCACCCCACCCCACCGATGACAATAACTGCTCAAGCCATGGAGCATGAGCGCATGAGCTCTTCCTCAGATTGGCATCACCATATCCATCAAACAGCAGTCCATATATCCATCAAACAACAGTCTTCATGAATTTGATCATAGCAGTGACTCTGACAGAACCAAACCAAAGTGTAGATGTGGAGAGGTAATTGAAACCAAAATTATCATGAGAGCAGGGCTTGAAAGGCCACAGAATTTCATACCTTTTTTTTTCTATGTTGGTCAATGAGAGTGAAGACAGTGAAGACGATGCTATGGTTTTCAACTCAGGTCTGTGATGGCACGACTGGGCTGTACTCAAGCTTTACTTTATATATATATATCCTGGCATTGATCAGGCCTGAGAGATACAGACACCTGCAGTGGTGGTCAGGAAACCTGAGAAACATTCTCAAAGATGCATCCATGTTGATGAAACTCGACTGTGTGGTCTCAGTCTTCCCAATGGAGCCAACAGCTACCTAAACTCTGGGTAGGAGCCAGTCAGGACAGAAATATGCCACAAGTAAATGGACTGATGGGCATCAAAACCATGAGCTACCCAGCTGGTAATCCATGACGCTAACCACTTTTCCATGGCATCTGGTACATCTGTGAGATGCTAAGTTTTGCCCTTTTTGACTTGCCTTCCAAATGTGAGCATGAAATCACCCTGTTTTTGCTGTTGTTGCATGCATTTGTATATATATATGCTTGTGCAGATTTACAAGCATGCATCTATCATTCCTTGAGAACTGTGGAAGAGGAGCCAATTTAAAGTAGAAGGTAAAACGGTCTTATTTGTTTTCAACAATGAAATATCTTTACAAAAACTATGCAAACTAATCAGAACTTTTTACACTTTCTTTTGAAAAATAACAGAAAGTAAGCACTAGCTGAGGTCAAATTTACAACGGATGAATTAAACAAAACAAGATGTTTCATACGTTACATTAAAATAAGACATAGTAAGTTGCCTCACTCAAAGGTTGTGGATGAGCTACATTTGGAATAGATAGGCACCAAGATGTGCCATGTCAGTGCAGGAAAGAGGACCTGGTACTATGACACTAGCAGCATACAAGCCACTTTCATCCCAATATTTTTTTTAATAATATTTCACTCCCACTCCTTCCCTTCCCCCACCTCTCCCACCCCCCCGACCTCCTTCTATAACAACACTTAGGGCATTTCACAAAGACGTGAACTCAAGGAGTTTGAATTCATCAAATTTTTACCACACCGCCAAAATCTACATGTCTCTCTCCCTTACTGTCGATTCCTATCCGTCTTGCCCTTCATCCTCCTTTGGTATTACATGTACCAAAAAAGGCAAGCTGCCTCTCTTGTGACCTCACGGAGAAGTTTGCCATTCTGAGTGCTGAAAGGCAGTACATGTGGGATATTGATCACATTTGGTAATTTTTGCCTTGAAGAAAGCCACACAGAATGTTCAGAAACAGTGCATACTGGTTGTATTCATCATTTTCATGTCAGACAAATACACAGAATGTTCAGAAACGGTGCATACTGGTTGTATTCATCATTTTCATGTCAGACGAAGTATCAGCCACCAAACCATGAAGTGCACTTGCAAGATCATAAACACTGGTACTTTGAACTATACATCTATGAACTATTTGTCCACATGACGGCAGCTAATGTGCAGTCACAGGTTTGTAATTTGTGCTGACCTGTGAAATCGGTCATTCTCCATCTTCGTTACCCACTGATTTTCAGAATGTAATGGAATTGACTTTATTGGAAGTTCAATATGTAAATCCCTTAGATTTTCGTCAAAATCTGATGGCAGATACGAAAACATGAGCATATGTGTGAGTATGTATGTATATGTGTGTGTGTGTGTGTGTGTGTGTGAGTGCATGTGTACTCTTTAAAGTTTGGTCTGAATTTTAAACAGCTGGCATCACCGATTCAAATCCCAATACAAAAGGATTCTGCTAACAAACTGGACACTAGCTAGATATTAAAGAAAAAGTTTCTAGTCATCTCCAGTTGGGCAGCAGATTGCTTTGCAACTTTCCACTTTATTGGAAAACAATCTCATCTTGCATATTGTAAAGACGTAGATGGTCAGGATCGTTATTTTCACCAGTCACTACAAGTGGAATTCCACTGTGCACTCTGAAGGCATTTACCTGTCCCGATTGATCTGACTGGCGCTGTGTCTGCCTCCTGCTCACAGGCTGGTCGGCTGTTTACCACACTAAAATGGTCAAGTTTAAAGCATGCACGACAAGTTTCGCTTTGGCCAAAGAGCAACAGACCAGAAGAAGCTGGAGTATGTGGTTGCCTGGGGGCAGCCCAGCCAGTGGAACAAGTCTGCCACCCAGCAATAGCTTGTCAAGCTGCATGAGCTCCTTGGACTCTGACAGAGGCGACTAGTGGAAAAAAAACAAAGCCAGAGGCTGGTCCCCTCCCCTCCACATCTTTACACACATAAACACTCGCACATCAATATATGCATACACCCAGATGTTACATACTTTTGTTGTTAAAAAAAAAAAAGTCATTTATTCCAGACAGATCTACTGGTTCATCTTTCCACTTAAAAAAAAAAAAAAGAAAAAGCTTTTTCTTTCTTCATATTCGATAACATTTCATGCAGAATCATTCAGTTGACTTAAAAAAAATACACAGAACCTAACGTTTTTTTTCTTTCTAAACATCCGTAATCTGTCACACAATCTTTCATGTCACCTGTACCAGGTAACATGGTTGTTTTTTTTTGGTTTTTTTTTTTTTTTTTTTTTTTAATGTAATCATGTCGATGGAGTCAAATCCACTGTACACACTGCTGTCTAAGAAGAGGTCAGTAGTGCCTGTCACAAGCGAAGGGGAGGTTTTGCTGCACAATCTGTTTCACCACGCTCCATAGGCTCTAGCTCCTCCTGTCACCAACCACACACACTGATCCACTGCAGACGCACATTCACCAGACCTCTCACTTTAGTTTCCTGATCATAACTCAGAACACTTGCGGGCTGTTTCAAGGACACGTCGCACACTTCCACAACACTGCTGTCAAGAAACCAGTTCGGCTGAGAATCGGGCTTCCACTCCATTGTCCCGACTCCCAGGGTAGAAACGTCATTGTTTTGAAACAACACGGATGAACAGGGTGGGGTGGGCCACATGATGTCTCTCTGTCTCTCTCACATGTGTAGACACAGAACCGTAACAATGGGGCGAAATCCCAGCTTGAGTTTCAAACACACATACAGACACAAACCTGCACAAAGCACAGCAGGCATGTTTGCGTGGATGTTTTCCAACTCGGATACACAGCGATGATGAAGCCATGGATATGTTTTGTGACCAAATGAGCAGAATGCCAAGGGGCAGCGAACTGCAATGAACGATGAGACGTGTGAGGCAGACAGCTAGCCGCATCAGACTATTGTTTTCTGAAGCCCTTCAGGATGGGGTAGATGTTTTCGAATGCTTCATAGATTTCCGTCCTCACTTTGGCCCCTGTAAACAAGTAGCATAGCACCATCACTTGTTACACAGCATGCCAAAACGCACCATCACTTGTTACACAGCATGCCAAAACGCACTATCACTTGTTACACAGCGTGCCAAAACGCACCATCACTTGTTACACAGCGTGCCAAAACGCACCATCACTTGTTACACAGCATGCCAAAACACACCATCACTTGTTACACAGCGTGCCAAAACACACCATCACTTGCTACACAACATGCCAAAACGACACCGTGAACACCACAACGCAATCATTTGTAGGTCAAAAAGAAGACAATGAAATAAATAAACCCCCCCCCCCCCCCATTAAAACCACTCACAACTTCACATTCCCATTTCATCCTACAACTATTTTCCAACTTTTCAACATGAAAACAGAAAAAAAAGAAACAGACTGACCTGACGCATGACAGAAGCAAAGACAGGGAGAAAGGAAAGACACTCAAAGAAGAATTTTGATTTTCTCACACTTACCTGTCCAAACAAATACATCGATCTTACCTTGCATGAACATATGTGTTTAAACCAGGAACCCTACCCTACATAAAATTTTTGCGAGAGCAAGGGATGTAACCATGCCGCCAGACCAAAACTGCCAAAGGAGTGGTGGCTCTTGAATTTGAATTACATGTCACTTTCATTTACCTTTGTTTTCAATTTTTTGTTGTTGAATGTTGTTTGTTTTTCTTTTATCTGAATACAGAGCATGACAACCAATCTATAAAGAGCACCTGCCCTCTCAATCTACTGGATCTCACTCTCTTCCATCACAGGTCGCAAGGCATGGCAAACGTGGCCCATCTTAAGGCCACCAAAAAAAAAAAGAATATAGAAAAGAGGACTTACAGCGGAGAAAAAGGCTAGGAAAGATTCATTCAGAAAAGCAAAAGATTGAACTGGGAAAAGGTGGGTAACACTTTGTCAGGGCCCTCACCCTTAACCTGTCTGCTACGGGAGACCCTACCAGAGGCATAAAGACCTACCATGTTGTCCTTCATCCAGTCAAAAACTTGGCTATACAGGTAGAGAAGTGTTTTCAAAAACTGCCCTTCCATTTCAGTATTGATGCCTCCCTTCGCAGAGCCCAGGGGATCACTGGACCCCACAAACCCTTCGACCACAGCAAGGTCGTAACCCCTAGAGGAACTCGTCTGTGAGGGTTTACATCCTTCCTGCTGCAGGTGAGTGTATTCTTCCACCTCCTTTCAATATTCAGGCATTTGTTGGGACAGTTAATATAACAGAAACGAATTTTCCCACTAAAAGTAGTTTTACAAAATACCTGCCCAAACTCTAGGATGCCCTGCCACCTCCCCATTTCATCCAATAAAGGTGTGAATGCTAAAAATGTGTTCACTAACAGAAATGATGTATGGTTCAAGGGTGACCACTTCTTTGGGCAGACTGAGTCTGGAGAGATGGTTAGTTTCCTAGCTCTGCCAACTTTTTTTTAATAGCAAGGTTCCTGGTTTTCTGGGTGTCTATTCATACCAAGCAGCTTGGACAGGTAAGCACTTCATCCAAATCTCTTTCAGTCCAGTGAAAAAGGTGGCCTGGTCTAGCTGCTGGGAGTAATAATACTACGAGTATGCAGTATCATATATCGTCAAATGACAAACTTTTTGATTTGTTACTCAGCATTTCAGTAGATCTTTGTATAACTGAAGCACAGAAACATGAAGCATTAAAGGAAAGGAAAACAAGGATTAAGGTTGCGTACCTGTTAAAACCACTTTTCCTGAGACGAAGATGAGCAGCACTATACGAGGCTTCACCATACGGTATATCAAACCAGGGAATAACTCCGGCTCATAGCTGAAAATAAACCCCACAAATCATCATTGATTTACATTTCATTATATGTAGCATGATTTATCATTTACAATTTTGTTGTTGTTGGCTACTTTCTTTATTCACTCTATGAACTTTATTTTGTATGAATGAAGAAAGATGACTGACCAACAGTGACTACACTGGCTCATTTGTTTGTTGTTCTTGGCCGATTGGTTTGATGGCTGATTGAATGTGAGCTTTCAGTTTGCGTATAAGTTAGTTGGATTAAGGAATCTGATCTCTATGTGTGTGTGTGTGTGTGTGTGTGTGCGTGTGCGTGTGTGTGTGTGTGTGTGCGTGTGTGTGTGTGTGTGTGTTTAAGTGCATGCTAGCATGTGAATATGCAAACATGTCTGCGAACATGCGTATCAATGAGTGTATATATTGTATTCACTATCTGTATTCATGTTTATACTTATGCTCATATATTCTCGCGTAAAAATTAGACCCAAGCTTATGTCTGTATTCAAAGTGCATAGATATATCTACATCAATTAATCAGTTTATGAATCTCTTCTTCTCTGAGTGTATAATCTCTCTCTCTCTCTGTCTCTCTCTCTCTCTCTCTATATATATATATTTATACTGATACCTACAATATCAATCCATGAACATCTACCTCTCTATGTTGATATCTACAAAAAAAGGCTTCTTTCAGTGGTATATTACGTATTTTTTTAGCATAATGATATCTAAAGCTGAGTTCTTCTGAATATGCCAGTAGAATCAATTAGCTAGAAATAAATTTATGCAAACAATTATTGTAACAAAACATTTTTCAGCTGATACTTGATGTTTACCATAGAGATATCAACAAATGAATCTAAGCACTCTCCAACATGGCACCCTGAACAATTCAACAGGATGTACGATAAACACAAAACAGATGTGTTCCAAGTAGTTGGTTACCAGAAAACTTTGGGACATGATATGATGTTGCTCAATGCCTGTCAATGGTCCTGACTGATTTAATTTGGCAAAGACCATCTCTCATAATACTAATGTCCTTCCTGAAGATTTTTCAGCTGCCTCCAGATAGCAACTCTCTTTATCCTTCTCTCAGTTATGACACTAATTACCTGCAGTACAGTCCCACATGCTAACGACCTACCTGGAAAACTGACCATGGGTCAGCACCAAGCTCTCCAGACGGATTGGGAATTTGACATCACAGCTACCAACCATGTTCTGAATCTTGAAATCTAGGAAGCGGGCCTGCAAATGGAAACATTCACATGTGTTAAAAAAAGGCAACAGTCTGCAACTCTCGCAATGTAAAACAAACAAACAAAATACATGGATCATATACTTTACAAAAACTTGACAAGTTTGTGATGCAGAGTGATTGTTTTTAAGAAGTATCTTGAACCCAGCAGATCACATTCCAATCTTCCTCCTCACTTACTCTTAAGATAAATCTCAATGTGTTTATGTGCTACTGACACTGATAAATATCTTACAAATTACTAGCAAAAATGTATGCTTACACAAGTTCCTCCTTACTCTTAATCTAATTTTTGTAATCTACTGTTACACCTTGGGAAAAAAGCCAAATAATGAACCTGCCTCAATTATCCAATATTCATTCATGCTTTCCATCAACTGGATCTTTCATTATTCATAACAGTGTGAATCAACAAGCTTTTGAAACTTTGTCAGCTCAATACATGGTGAAACAGAACATCTCAGTCCAGGAACCCTTGCCTCTCTGACCATGATGTCCCCAAATTTGGCAATGTTAAACAGTGAGCATGGATGAGATGAAATAAGCTGAAGCCACAAGTCCACATGTCATCTTCAAAGCTTCTTCTTCACCATGGCAAAATAGGAAAGATATCACAAAAAGTTAAGAAAAACTTTTAATGTTTTAAACATTTCTCAATCCAAACAGAATGCTGTATGCATGGTTACAAAAAAAAAAAATCATTTTCTAAACACATTTGGTCACACAAGTACATAGTCATGACTGTACTATACTGGAATAAAAACTACAATCATACATGCCCCCATTCACATAGCTATTGTGCTGATAGAGACATTCTTCTACACTTGTTGGTTTTAATCTACTGACCTTAGCCACTTTGACGCATACGTACACTCTATCACAACCCCATCAGACCCATACTTACATTCACAGCAGAATAAAGCAGATTACTTGGCGAGAGCAGTGTAGTGCCATCCCAGACTTAAAACTGCCGATCAGCCAGAAAGTTTACATAAAAAAAGGAAGATGACCTCAGAACCAGATTATGAAGATTCATAAGAATTCCAGATTTCCACATGCTGTCGTTAGCCTTCTCCAGATCAAAAGACAGCTGCCAGATGTTGTTTATTAATGAAGGTGTTGTGGATGTTGGTTTCAAGATGAATTAAATGGTCAATGGTAGAATGGTATTTGGAAAACTACACTGTTCTTTGGCCGAAAGGCCATCCAATGTCAGCTGCCACATCAGATGAGAGCTCACCATCTTAGTTTACAAAGGCTGCTGGGCGATAATCCAAAGGTTTGGCTAATACACCACATGCACTGGCAAACACACACATGATCCATTGCCCACCAACCCATGCACGCATACATGTGTACACTCATGCAAACACACATACACAATGATAACAGTGGCACAGGCAATGTTAGGTAGGAACTCAAGGTCTGACCAGCATATTGAACTAATGCGCAGGCCAGAGATCTGCTACATCGTACCATGAGACCCTCCTCTTAAATCCTCTCATCTTAGACATTTATTCATTTATCCATCAGTTGTAAAATCATGTGTAGTGAGATCTTGAAACCTAGCAGATGTGGTATAATGTATATGGACTAGCCCATAAGCAGGGACACCTCCTTGATGAAACTGAATCTGAAACCGTGTATAGTATAGAAGTCACAAAGAGTTATGTAATGTCATCATCAATGTAGATTTTGTCATGTCTTGTAACTATGTGGGCATGAAAGCAGATTTAAGGGTGTGTGTGTGTGTGTGTGTGTGTGTGTGTGTGTGTGTGTGTTGTGTGTGTGTGTGTGTGTGTGAGTGAGTGAGTAAATGTGTCTGTGTCTGTGCATGTGTGTGTGTGTGTGTGTGTGTGTGTGTGTGTGTGTGTGTGTGTGTGTGTATGTGAGAGACAGACAGACAGACAGATAGACAGAGAGACAGGATGTATAAACACACTTCTGTGTTCTATTAAAATCACAATCTGTTCAAATGTGCATGAGGAGAAAAAATCAA
Organism: Conus canariensis; assembly: GCA_033310375.1. Lineage (NCBI taxonomy): Eukaryota > Metazoa > Mollusca > Gastropoda > Neogastropoda > Conidae > Conus > Conus canariensis. Next base: position 73,872,012 of record CM065723.1, read on the forward strand.
AATATATTAAAAAAACGAACAAGTACAAACTGGAAATCAACTCACTGTAAATCCAAGTTTCTGGACAATTCTGGCATATTTCCTGGCAGCAAGTTTGGCCATATCTTCACTGTTAAAAGAAATGGAAGAAAACAATTCATATCATTTACTGACAGTCACATCAAATGCTATATAAGGCAAAAAGTACTGGTGTTTTCAGACTCCCCACCAATATTTTTCCCCTTTAAAATTCCTGTCAGGTATAATTCTTACATCACCAAATGCACTCTGCTCACTGCAGTCTCTTACAGCAGATGCCTATTCCAAATTGTCTGCTTCATCAAGATATGCTGACCAGTGGCACAGAGACCTACTTACCAGAGACAATGGTGCAATGGCCATTAAAAGTTGAATCAGCGTCACAACAGCAAAAAGCTTTCTGTCCTTTCTATAACCTAATCTACCCCCCCCCCCCCCCCAGTGTATCAACCCTGTGAATTAATTCAATTAAATGCTATCATCTCAAAATTACAATAATGGAGCCCTAGTTTGATCTCAGTCCTGTGTTGTATTAATCCTTATGACTGCATAACTATTTTCGCTAAAGTCAAAATTCTTTAAGCTGTTGTACTACCATCATTATAGTAGAATTGTAAACCATTTATTTCTATGCTCTGACAAACAAATCAATGTCAATTTATTACTCTAAATCCATTCTTATCGTCAGGACAGCAGTTTGCACATATGTTTGTTGGCGGATTTGCCTCGTTATAAAAAGAAGGACAAAAAAAAAAAGGAAAAAAAAAAAAGCAGACATAAATATACCTTTTAGCTCCCGTGCACACCATTTTGCCTGAGCTGAAGATAAGAGCAGTGGTACGTGGTTCTCGAATGCGCATGATGACAGCAGCAAAACGCTTGGGATTGTATTCAGCATTGCGGGCATGGAGGGCGATCTTCTTTAGATCCAGTTTGCAGGCAAGGTTGACTGTACACACTATATTTCTGAAAGAAAAACGAGCCATCTATGTCATACAAAGTCCCCTTTTGAACAAATGTTCAAAAGTACAGATGTCAGCACTGTTCAGCACATTCTACTGATGTTGAATACTATACAAATGCCCTGTGACGCTGTTTTGAAAATGAAAGAAAATTCATTTTAATAACCATCCAATTTCGAATCAGCATGACTCAAAATTATGCTTTGTTGTTGTTGTTGATTTTTTTCATTTTTATTTAAGATGACAAGCAAAAATGAGGCAAGCATCAACAGTGATAACTAAACAAAAAAAAATTAACTGGGGGGGGGGGGGGGGGGGGGGGGGGAGAAGCAGATATCTATGTTGATTCAACTGTAAAAAACAAAACAAAACAAAAAACCCAAAAATTTCTGTCAATGCAAAGATGACTTATCCTTTAAATGCACTTTTGTTATAAGATGTTTTAGGACTATGGCTTAAAAGGGAGGAGTAAAACCACCACCAAACAATCTGACTTTAGTTTACTTTTACTTTCTACATTAAGAATGTACATACTGTAGTTGTGGTCGGATACCAGATCCTTCGGAAGCTGGGGTGGCTGGGGAGATGGGTGTCCCAGGGGCTCCAGGGGTTGATGGGTACAGGCTGGCATTCGATGGTGGCAAGACTGGATTTGGAGTAGACCCAATGTTAAAGCTCAAGGCTGGAGATAACAAGCCAGGACTCTGAAAACACAAGAATCAAAATTTTTTTCGGTACTACTGTACTAATTCTAGATGCTTTCTTTTCTAGAACTCTGTGTGTGCGTGCTTGCTTGCGTGCGTGCGTGCACGTGTGCGTGCGTGTGTGTACAGATAAACATAGTGTGTGTGTATGTGTTGTGTGTGTGTGTGTGTGTGTGTGTGTGTGTGTGTGTGTGTGTGTATGTGTGTGTGTGTATATATATATATATATATATATGATATTTAATTGGACCAGCCAACCATGAGCTACACATTATTGCCACATCACTTTGTCGCTCTCACACTAATCACACTGTTAACCAATGAACAAGGACCATCAGTTAGTCAACTTAGTGCTCCCTTTTCCTTCCAGTAAACAAACGAAAATATACTGTACAATGTAGTCTTTCATTTTAATGATTTAAACATATACAAAGAGATGTACAAAACATTTTAAATCACTATTTACGGAAATCCAACACACCAAGAGATGCGCGTAAAATGTCCTCTCTCAACACATGACATGGAAATTTACTTTCAAAGATCCATCATGATCTTAACTCAATATCTGGTAAATGTGCACTCACTGCACTTGCAGTTTATAAAGATAATCCTACAACCTTTCTAGTAAAGAATGCCTCATAACAGTAAAAGCCAGAATCACCATCAAGCACAAATTGTAGTTTATCAGTTTAAAAACAAAACAAAACAATACACTCACCGCATGCATGAACATAATCCAAAACAATTAAAAAAAACTTTAAAAAAAAACCCAAACACTCAATGCATGCATGAGCATAATCCAAATCAATTAAATTAAAAAAAAACACTCAATGCATGCATGAACATAATCCAAATCAATTAAATTAAAAAAAAAACACTCAATGCATGCATGAACATGATCCAATTCAACACACTATCACATGTCTGAAATCAAATAGCTTCACCAAAACAAAGAGTTCAGAAATATTAGTCTGTAACTAAAATACAAAAGTTGAACAAAAAAAAATTGAAAAATTAGCCACCTGAATAACTGGGAAAGGAGGAAGGGGCTCAGGTAGACTCAAAACTCATCTGTTTGACTTTAAAATAGCAGATGATGAATGGATACATCGCCCACAAGCACTACCGCCTTCATGCTAAGATCTTTTATTCTGTATCCATTGCATGATGCTGCCATTCGTGCATTAAACAAATCTTTCAGCTATCAGTCTCACAGGGTTAGAGTCTAAATGGCAGATCAATTTTTATTCTGCTAGGTTCCTTCTGTTAAAACTTAACAAAATCAGATATGAACTATAATAAGGTAGACCTTGCGTCCATGACAAAAATATGTCTGGATCAGTGAACGCTCTGATAAAACAAACACTTACAACACTAACATCCTCTAGTCTCCTTGAGCATATAAAACAAAACAAAATAAAGAAAACAAACAAATTAATTTTACTACCTGCAGCATATCAACAGATCACCATTTTTCAGTCAGTGTGTTGTCTGACAAGAGCTGACAACTTCAACACCCAGAGAATAAAGAAAGTCAATACTGAGATCTATACCCTACAATCCCTCAATTCAAGTAATGGAAACAAAGAGAATACATCAATTGGTCATGTCTGAATATCTGGCCAATATTCCTGCCCATCAGATAATGCTGGGGTGGAAGATCTTGCATCATCATGCCATTTAGGGTGGTACCAGTATCACTATAGTGTTCAAACCATTCACATTAAAAAGATTCAAGGTGTGTCATACAGTCAAACTACTATTCCGGGGATGGATTCATCTCCACACACATGATATAACTTATAAGGCAAATTATTACATGTATCAGACTTCAGAGCAATACAAGAATGATTCCGTTCTTGGTAAAATCTGAGCCCCGGGGGCCCTTATGTTCAACATAAACCTCCATAAATGCCTTCTCTTCATTGGTTTCTTTCCATTTAAGAACAAAATGAATGTAATTTGAAAACGCCCGAAATATACTTCAAACATAAATAAGCAGATATGGTGGCACATTTCAACTATATTGGCTTTCATATTAGGTGGGAAGAAGCTCTATCTAAAACATACAAAGTCTTCAGAAGGTTTCGATTTTAAATAGGAATACAACTTACAAGAAATGCCTCCTTTTTTCAGTCGCCGAAAATGTCATATGACTTGGATGCCCAAAGAATAGACTATATGCGTATTTCATTTATTGGTTGGGTGGGATAGGGGGCTGTTTTAAATAGCTCAACTGCAATAACTGAATAAGAACAACAAAATCTCACTTGCACCGAAGCTGGTTGAGGTGTCAGTCCTGTCCCGTACGATGGAAATTGTCCTCCGTCCATTTTCAGATCTTTGCCTGCTTCAATTTGAATAATATATCGAATGTGTTTGATGTTCCGACAGCCAGAGTTTACGCAAAACACACTAAATCCAGTTTTAGCACAAGTGGTAGCAGTACGTGTAGATTCAGTATCTTTGTAAAGGCCACCAACTTATTTTACTGAACTGGACGAGTCCAGTATCTAGCCTCACAGAGCATTTTCAGCTCTCACTGACACGGTCTGTTGACAGTTTTTAACACAGTTTTCGTCACAATTTTACAAGATTATGCGTTCTCTTTTTTCGGCCTACTTGTGCGGGTATTTCATGCCAAGTCGACTTGCGTTCTCATTCGGCGGAAATGAAGCTAACGCCATTCAAGAAATATAACTCTCAACTAAAACGTAAAGGTCTGTCCTCTGATGAACGACAAAGCCAAAACCTTGTGAAAATCGAGTCGATGAATACAACATCGATCTACGGAGCAATTGACCATTCAAATAAATACATAAATAAAGAGACACAGAAATAAAAATTTTCCAAAATCCCTGTATGTGCTTGCACTTGAGTACAACACATTCGGGATTTGTATAAAAAGATTTTTTTTTAAATAGAAGACATCTTTAATTAAGGGTAGGAAAACAAAGGTATGTGCACCTAGAATGTAACACCGTGAATCATTCTCCAGATATTATTATTATTATCATCACGACTACTGTTTTGATTATTATTGTTATTACTATCTTGTTACTTCAGTTATCTTTAATATAATCATCATTATCAACTTCATCATCATCATCAACTTTATCATTCTTCTTCTTCTTATTATTACTATTATTATCGTTGTTGTTGTTGTTGTTGTTGTTGTCGTTGTCGTCGTCGTCGTCGTCGTCGTCGTCATTATTACTACTACTAAAGCTTCTTCTGCTTCTTCTTCTTCTCATTTATTATCATCATTATTATTGTCATTATCATCATTATGTTTTTTATTTGACAATGATGATGATGATGATGCATCCCATCACATCACATCAATTGCACCTCTTCATCTTATACTCATCTCTCCCTCTTCCCTTGCTTTCACACCTTGCCAGCCGACTAACGTTCAAGTTCATTCCAGATCCCAGCTAGTACACCTCACAGACTCCCTCTGTCACTTTGATGCCAGCTAGTACACCTCACAGACTCCCTCTGTCACTTTGATGCCAGCTAGTACACCTCACAGACTCCCTCTGTCACTTTGATGCCAGCTAGTACACCTCATAGACTCCCTCTGTCACTTTGATGCCAGCTAGTACACCTCATAGACTCCCTCTGTCACTTTGATGCCAGCTAGTACACCTCATAGACTCCCTCTGTCACTTTGATGCCAGCTAGTACACCTCATAGACTCCCTCTCTCACTTTGATGCCAGCTAGTACACCTCATAGACTCCCTCTGTCACTTTGATGCCAGCTAGTACACCTCATAGACTCCCTCTCTCACTTTGATGCCAGCTAGTACACCTCATAGACTCCCTCTGTCACTTTGATGCCAGCTAGTACACCTCATAGACTCCCTCTGTCACTTTGATGCCAGCTAGTACACCTCATAGACTCCCTCTGTCACTTTGATGCCAGCTAGTACACCTCATAGACTCCCTCTGTCACTTTGATGCCAGCTAGTACACCTCATAGACTCCCTCTGTCACTTTGATGCCAGCTAGTACACCTCATAGACTCCCTCTCTCACTTTGCAGTTCCGATTCTCTGGCATCTTTCAATACTGTCTTAAAGCTTCGCTCTTCACACTCTGATTGATGTCCCTTCATCTCCCCTTACCAGCCGCTGTGTGTGTGTGTGTGTGTGTGTGTGTGTGTGTGCGTGTGTGTGTGTGTGTGTGTGTGTGTGTGTGTGTGTGTGTGTGTGCGCGCGCGCGCGTGCGCGCATGTGTGTGTGTGCGTGTGTGTGCGCGCGCGTATGCACGTGTGTGTGTATAGGGGGGTAGAAGAGTGAAGATAGGTGGGATGGGGGGGGGGGGGGGGGGGGTATTGCACTGGTTGGCAAATGTAAATGTATCTTTGTGCTATCTGGCCTGTGTAGTTTTGCCCCTTCATATATACTTTCGTTGTTGTAAGCGCATTCGGCTTATTTGAAGTTAAACGCCACAAATGTCTCTCTCCTCCTCCTCCTCATGATGATGATGATGATGATGATGATGGCTCCAAGGAGTCATTTGGGCACCTCACAGAAGAACATTTCACAAAGTTCCTCCATCTCTTTCAGTGGTGTATCATGGCCCGGGTCTCTGCAAAACATTTCCTGCTCAATCTGCAATGCTGACAATATATCATTCTTTCTGTCTCCCTGCTTCAACTGTTTTTTGGAGGATTGCCACTGGATCTTGCTGCATGGCCATACCACCTTAGTTTTCTTTTCATGACTGATGTCAGTAGATCTTTACTTGTGTGGTCCTATGTGCTGCCTGATGGTTTGATGAACTTGGTTGATGGTGTAATCGGTGAATCTGATGGTTAGCATCTTGTGGAAATGTTTTATTTCCACTGCTTGGATTCTTCGTTCCAGATCCACTGTGAGGGCCCATGTCTCGCATGCATACAAGATGATGGAATATACCAGTGCAAGCAGGAGCTTGCTTTTGTGTTTCATGGAGATGTTATTGATCTGTTTTAACCTGGACATTGCTGTGGTTTTCTTTGCTGCACCTGAGAGGATATCTGGTATGGATCCCTGTTCTTCTTTCTCTGCGTACACAGGCTGATACTCCTGCGGACACTCCCTGTATAGACAGGCTGGTATTAATCCCATCTGCTCAACAAAGGGAGTGGAGTTTTGTGTGTGTGACCGTTTTTTTTTTTATCCCGCCACTAAGGCAGCCATACTCCATCTTCGGGGAAGGTGTATGCTATGTGTAACATGTCATCCATACCAACGGCCAAACCGGCCTTCTCTTCCGAAAGTTGGTGATGGGATTTTACGTGTGTGCAAGATGTTATGCGTGCGTTCACACACAGAACTCGGTTTATAGTCTCATTCGAAGGACTGTGTGGGAAATGGAGTCAGAACCAATGTTAACTCAGAGGGAAAAAATCACCCTGTACCGAAATGGCCCGGCCGAGATTAAACCCGCAACCCTTGGATTACGAGTCTGGGGCTCTACCAACTGATATTCCGGCCCCCGTATGGATCCCTCAATGATGATGATGATGGATCCCAGGTCAATGAACTGTTGACAAAGTGTAGGTTCTGACCATGGACATTTATATCATTATTGATTGTGGTGTTGCGGTTGACCATTTACCTGGTCTTCTCGGAGTTGGTTACCAGGACATATCTTGATTGTTTCATCCAGTCGTTCAACAAACCAGACCGTCAGTGTCACCTGCAAATCGAAAGTTTTTGATGGATCTACCTCCACTGCTGACTGTGCTGACATAATCTTCAAGAAGTGCATAAGTCATTATGCACTCCATGAGTATGTTGAAAAGTGAGGGAGATAAAAAGCAGCCCAGTTGAACTCCAGCTTAAGAATGGAACCATTCTCCAAGAGCACCAATCACTTTGGGGTACAGTTGTTGTTAAGTTTCTGCCCCGCGTTGAATTTCTTCATTGTGGCCCATAATGCCTCCTGTCAGACTCTGTCAAGTGCCTTCCTTAAGTCTATGAAGACGTGGTAGAACTCCCTCTGGTGCTGTTTTTTTATTTATTTATTTATTTTTTTTATTGTTGTTGTTGTTGTTGTGTGTGTGTGTGTGTGTGTGTGTGTGTGTTTATTCGTTTGTTTTCAAAGGGTCTGTAGATTAAAAATGCATTCAACAGTAGTACATTTTCTGCCTTTCCGGAATCTAGCTTGTTTTTCAGCAATGATGGTATCGTTTGTGGAAGTAATCTATTCACAACGATTTTGAGCACTACTTTCCTGGTGTCGCTGATCAAGCTTACAGTGCGGTAGTTCTGGCAGTGTTGGAAATTTTCTTTCTTGGGAAGGGTGACGATTAGTGATTGAGTCCGTGACGTGGGCCACTCCACAGTGTGCTAGATTTTGTTGCAGATGGCAGTCTGGTTATCAATCACTGCATCTCCTGCGTGTTTTACGAGTTCTGCAGGGAAGTTAAGCCTGCAGCCTTCTCACAGTTCAGCGATTTGAAAGCAACTATGATTTCTTCACGGAGTAAAGTCATCTTATGCCTAATTAATTTTGACGAATCATGTGCTGTGAGCATACTTGGATCTTTTGTGCTCTGTTCGTTGTGTTCAGCACCGTGTTTTGTCCACCTTTTTATGACGTCTTTCTCAATAAGACAGAAGCCGTCTTTGTCCTGAATAGTGCTGACTTGACTTTGCTTTTGTGCAGTCAGGTCTGTCACAAAGTTTAAAGCTTCCTTTGTGTTGTTGCTGGCAAGTTTATTTGTTTGTTGTCCGTGTCATCTCATTGTTGTTTGATCCAGCTCTGATTTGCGTTCATTTGTAGACTGATTCTCTTAATTCGTGGAGATCACTGTATTTCTCTCCCCGTCTTCTTGAGCGGTTTAAGGCCCAGGTGTGACACATCTCCAAATTGTTGCTTGAGAGCCATGGTTTCAATTTCAATTTGCTTACTCCAAGAACCTCTGTTGCTGTTTCAGTCATCACTTAGTTGAAATTATTTGCGATGGCTTTTAAGGTCTTCTTGTAGAAGTAGTGAAGTGATCTTTTACTCCAGTGGCCACGTGGAATTGTTCAGCGATGTCAGGATCTTTCTGTTTGTCAAGATTGAATTTGAGACTGCTTTTTTTATTTCTAAAACTCCCTATATTCTTCAACCAAACTATAAAATTTGTTGAGATGGTTATGGTTATTAACAATATTAAGTCCTAGAAATGTCCTGGTTTCAGCCTTACTGATGTCAGACCTGTCCTGATGCTTCACAAAGATCTAGTCTGTCTGGCTGTGGTGGTACAGACCGTTTGGAGAATGCAATAGCCATCATCAGGATGCTTTATGGTAGCAGACAGTGCATGCTGGAATAGTCAGTATTACTGGCGAATTCTAGCAGGCGCAGTTATCATTGGTGGTTTTCTCGGAGAAGATGGTATTCATTTTTTATGGATATGTAACAAGTGAGTCTATGTAATCGTACTATTTTGTTTGTCTGTGTGTGTGTGTGCCTGCATGTATATTTGTCCATTTTAAACTTTAACACTGGCATTTTCTCAGCAAGTACAAGCTCGAGTTAGCCAAACTTGGCAGAATGATAGATATTGTTAAGACTTTTTCAGTCATTGCAAACATAGAGATGTTGCTGAATCATCAATTATGACCATTTAGAACTATTGCTTTATACACTAATGATATTATATACAAATATTGAGTTAATATTGAGAACCAGTGTTCAGAAATTTAATTGATTTTGATCATGCTTCTTGTTTGTTAGGTTATATGTGTGCATGCGTGCATGTGTGCGTTGTGTGTGTGTGTGTGTGTGTGTGTGTGTGTGTTTTTAGTGTTAAGTGTTAGTGTGTGTGTGTGTGTGTGTATGTGTGTGTGTGTGTGTGTGTGTGTGTGTGTGTGTGTGGAAGAGAGAGAGAGGAGAGAGAGAGAGAGAGAGAGAGAGGAGTTTTGATTCTGGACAAAATGTCTTAACTAAACAATTTGTTCATCAGATTTTGACTGTCAATGTTTCCTAAAGTTACTCCTCTTTTCATCGCTCAAGTGTGTTTGTGCACATACCTGCATGCTTTCTCTCTTATGCATATGTATGCAAGTACATACTTTCTCTCTCTCACACACACACACACACTCACAGAGAGAGAGAGAGAGAGAGAGAGAGGGAGAGAGAGAGAGAGAGAGAGAGAGAGAGCAAGAGAGAGAGAGAGATAGAGAGAGAGAGAGCGCGCGCGAGAGATGCATGCATGGCTGGAAAGAGAAATGATAACAAACAATAATGAAACAGTGACAAAAAGGTTGTTTTTATTCTTTTTATTATTATGTGTAAGAATCTGGATGCTTTCTCTTAACAAACCCAATTCCCAAAAGGAAAACGAGTGAGGTGTATGGTCAAAGATGACATACAATGGAGAATGAGAATGTTTGTTTAAAAAAAAATTTAGTATGTGGACACCCACAATGTACCTATAGGGCAAATCTCTGGAACGCCTATCTTCAAAAATATGGGTGTGCAGACACCCATGATGTCCAGATAGGGAAAATCTTGATCATGCCTGCATTGAAAAGTATGAGTGTGTAAATGTCCATAACATATGAAGGAAGTAAAACCAAGATAAGCCCTGTGTGAAAAGTATGATTGTGTGTACATCCACAAAGTAGAGACAGGAACGGTCATGTAATCAGCAGGAGTTTCTGGGTGTGATACGGTGAAAATGAAAACTTCACAACTTAGAACAGGTGTCCTACAGTAATGTGTATAAGACAGCTGTATAAAAATTAAGACAATGCCTTGAGATGCCCACTATCTAGGTGCAGGTTCGAATCCCAGCAGTGCCAGAAAAAACAAATCTGACAGTAGAGGGGCATAAAATAGGAATCTTGACCCAGATGGGGCCCAGCCCCCACAGAGTGTAAAGAGTTCAGGAGTGAAACACATGTCTGAGAGGGGTTTCTTCTCTGATGACTTCTGCTGTCAAGCTCTCCCTAGAATTTCATTCTCCTATTTTAACTGAAAACAAACAACAAATAATTTTAACTACACACACACACACACACACACACACACACACACACACACACATGCATGTACACACACACACGCACATATGCACACACACACACACACTCTCTCTCTCTCCCTCTCTCTCTCTCCACCAGTCTTCAAAATTGCACACACAAAATGAATGTCTTCCTTTGTTGTCTTTGGGCTCACTATACTGGTCAGACCACAACAGCAGAGCTGGCTGGCATTGCAACCCTCTGCCCTATCCAATCAGTTGTGGCTTATTCTCTGGAGTCCTGTCACCAATATATATGCAGTGACTATATATATGTATGTATATATATATCTCCAACTTCTACCTCACCAGCAGTCTTGACACTTGCTAGTTTAGTTCTTTCCACCTTCACTGTGCTCAATCGATGCCACATCCTTCTTTACTTCGTTTGCACCAGAAACAAAGATCTGACTGGATGTGGAGGGATTGGCTGAGGGCAACCTTTTCACCAAGTGCTGCTTCCATTCATCATCTGAGATATGTTGGGCCCAGTCCGGAATGTTGGCTTTGGGAAGCTGGAAGCCTGACATCGCTGACTTCACCTTGGACAGCTGAGCTGAAACGCAATCAGTGCAGTGATTCATGTTACAATATATACACCGCTTGTCACAATATATTTCTTGCAGACGTGTGCGCACATAAATTAACCACGCAAATCAGTTCCCAACCCTCTTTCCCCAAGTATATTACTACACATGAAAAGATGTTAAACAACCAATACAGATTTAAGAATTACTATTCTGCCAAACGAAAGAGACAATGGTTGTAATTAGTAATTTGCCTCTTTTGTTCGGCAGAATAGCAATTCTTCTTTACATTTGTTCCAATTTCTGCCTGCATCACCTCACTCTGAAACTACCAAACAGAAGCACCTAGGAAAACAAAAAGGAACGGAAAGATCTATGCAAGCAGCTACAAAGCTCAAACAATAGATAAAAAGAATCCAAGATTCTTATATTAACTTTTGGCATTTCAATACCACTGTATGCCCATCTCTTCCCTGCTGACAAGAGTCTGCCTTTCCTAAAAAAAATTATGATATTACACTTATCTAAGTCAACCCTTACTGCAAATTGGTTAACTGAAGAAAACTGATGTTAGATTTATCCAAGTTTACCCTCCATTGCAAATTGGTTAGCTCAAGTCTTTAAACTGTGCACTTGTGACTGGAAACCAACAACCATGTCTGAGAGTAAAATAATTTCATCACCTAGCAGCAAGATGAATAATTCCATATAATTTCAGTAAAACCAGCTCCATATCTTCCATTATTAATTACCTCTACAGCTAGATCATTTAAATAGAGAAGAAACAAGGCTGCAGACGTCTTCCTATGTCATATCTCTTGTACATTTATAAAATCAGTGAGTTTTCCATCACATCTTATTTTAAAAAAAAGAAGAAAATCATGCAAAAAAAGAAGAAGAAACAAAACCCTAAAAAAAAATGGTTCACTCACATACAACCAACTCAGACTTGCATGACAAAGCACTAAGTATCACAAAAACCAAGTATCTTCTTCTTATCTTTATGAGGAGAGCAAAGAGTTAAAAGTCATGAACCCTTCTGGTCCTTGACCACCACTGACCCCTTCTAATGCTTGACCATCACCTTAAGCAGTTTCTGTCTGCGTCAATGAAAGTCATCATTAACTCATTACACTTTTAACATTCATCACCAATGGTTGTGAAACTTTTCAGCAAATGAAAGTGATATGGTAAAATATATTGTGAACAGTGTATCACTGTATGCATGATAAGAATTCTCAGCTGGTCCTGATGATGCCATGAATTCTGTTTCAAGAAGAGGATGGATTTTCTCACTAAAACAATATACAGAGAAAACTGGAATTAAAAACAAAAATTGAATCCTGAAGATCCCTAGAATATGGTGTTCGTCTTGGTCTAAGAAATAACAGATCAAATCAAAATAGTAACAAATCACAAATGACACACAGCCAATATATACAACACTGTACACTGGGTAATAAGGAAGAAGATTCAATCAAATATTTAGGGGGCAGGAGGTGGGGGTGGGGGAGAGAGCAACGCTAACAATGCAAACATATTTGGAAACTTATTCAATGAATAATACTGAAACTTTTCAATATCTATAAATACAGACAGTATCTACGTTTATTATTATGCTTGCTAAGTTTTAGGCTTTTAAATATGCAACTGAAAAAAAAAAGTTGCCAAACATGTCAGTATTTCTGCCTCAGCTGAGCAAGATTTGAAAGGGAACTGAATGATGTCAAAATTGCACTAATCAAAACAATTTTGAATTGGCATGTAAAAATCGTGATTACATAACTTCACACAAACAGATCAATCCTTTCTGGATTAAAAAAACCCCCAACACATCTACTCGTAAATGCCTTGTTTGGGGAATCTCTTTTTCATACTTTTTATATTCCTCATGTGATTTCAATTGCACTGGCACATGCATAAATGAGTATTATGCATCTGTGCATGCCTTTGTCATTCTTGACATCCTATTGGTGTCTCATGGGAGTTACTGGATATTTAAAACGTTAAAAAAAAAAAAAAAAAAAGCTAATATACTGACAGATCAAATAAATGTATTTCAAAAAGTAAAAAGTGGAATGAAAAATCCAGACTGGCTTGCAACAATATATTCAGCCTTCAGGAAGACCTTTCATGGACATTCTCACTTGAATATGCAGGTCTCAAGGAAAATGAGCAATCAGACACATTGGATGGCTACACACATCTAGGCCAGTCTAATATCATAAGCACCTTAAAGAATCATCTTGAAAAGCAAAATCATAGCCAGCCTATGGTAGACAACCTGGCATAAAGGAACAGGAGGAGGAGGAAGAGATCCCACATCTAGACAAAAAAAGTAAACGCCATCACTGTTAAACAAACATTGTATTATTTCAAGACCGACATAAACAGATTACTGGAAAACAGTGTAGACTCATATTAGGTCTTTCCCATGGCAGACATGCTACGGCAAACAGCAAATATCACTGACACTGAAGCTCTTAAGATCCCTTTTTCATCATCTGTGTGTGGGATAAGATGTACGTATATGCATACTAGAAGTAGTACACAGGTGAGGTTATGTGAACATGTCATGTGTTGTGAAAATGGGTGTAGGCTTTTTCTTTGGTACATTTAGATTTAATTGCAAAAATTTTGGGCCTTACATTAATAAAGTATTGATTCATACCCTATTTGAGTAGTATACACCGTCATTTACAGATGAACTCTCTAGTATGAATCAACACTGCTGACAAGATTTTCTCCCAAAAAATGTTGTTGTGACATGTCCCATATCCCAAAGTCAAAAGCCTTACCAGAATCCAAGTGAAGACGATCTGCCTCTGCAGCAGCATGATTCCACAGCACATCTTCTTTCTTAGCCTTTGGTAATGCCAGTACCTATTCATAAGAAAATAAGGTATCATAGATCAACCTCATTAATTCTGCGGAAGTTGTTCTACATTTTTCACAAAAGTCTGTATCCATTATCACATCACATCCTAACAGCACTAAATAACACTATTAAATAAAAAAAAAAAAAAATTCAACTCATACTCACTCCATTTTTGCGTTCAACATTTATGCTAATAGTCCTTTGGAGGATTTTATTGTCCAGAGAGAGAGAGATAATGTTGCTTATAGCCCAGCCGACCGCAAGGGGCCACATCAGGGCTGTCACCACGTTAAAATCAACTCACAAGTCATTAAAAAAAAAAAAAAAAAACCTTTCACACATCTCTTTAAATGACATCTTCTAGAAACGCACCAGAAACTTCATTAAAAATCTTTCTTCCGTAAAATCTTAAATCAGATGAAAAATGTTAATCTCTCTCAAAAAGTCAAGGATCACGTCAGGCGGGACATCCCTGAACAGGATCTTCATGGACTCCGCTGTAAAATGTTTGTGTCTCACATCGTGCAAGTCCCAACACTCTAAAAGAATATGTTTCATTGTGAGTGGCACCTGACATGGAATGCACCACGGAGCTTCTTCACTCTTTAAAAGGTAGGAATGAGTAAAATACGAATGGCCGGTGTGCAGCCGGCACAGAACCGTTTCCTCTTTACGACCACCAGACGTAAATGGGAGGAACTCCTTAAGGTTTGGACGGATCCGAAAGAGTTTGTTATCCGTCTGGGTATTCCAATCCTCCTGCCAGAGGTCTTTCACATAATCATTAATTTTGGGTTTCAGATCTGAGCAGGGGATATATATGTTGGACAATTTCTCTCTTGTAGCATTCTTGGCTAAACGATCAACCATTTCGTTACCTCCGATGCCAACATGACCAGGAACCCAAGCCAGAATAATGTTGTAACCATCCACTTTCAACTTGCTAAAAAGTTCAAAGAAATGTAAAAGTTCTGGATGCTGAAGGTTGCGGCCAGCTATGGCCTCCAAAGCTGACAGCGAATCCGAGAGAACCAGAAAGTCCCTCTTCGTAGATTGTGAAATTATTTTCAATGCCAGAACCAGAGCAGCAAGTTCAGCAGAATAGACAGAGGCATCTGGAGGTATATGTTTTAACAGTATCTGAGAAGGAGCACCAGGGCAATAGGCTGCACAGGCCACTCCATCCTCAGACTTGGAACCGTCAGTGAAAATTTTCTGACAGGATGGAAATTTTGAACAGAGGTCAGCATACAATGCCTTGTATGCCTGAGAGCTGGTGGACTCTTTACGAAAAGCTGCGAGATCAAAACGAATCTCTGGTGTGAAAAAGGTCCACGGAGGCTGATCCGGAAACTTGGAAAAATCAGACACAACTCCTAGGTCTAGACCTGCATTCCGCGCGTGAGGCTGCATACGAACACCAAACGGCGGAATACAGTTAGGGTTGTTTTCGAATTTGTTTTGAAACTGGGGGTCAAAGACACAGTCATAGGCAGGATTCTGCGGTTCTGAGAACAGTCTGATATAGTAATTTAGAGACATTTTCAGCCTGCGGTTGGACAGTGAGGGTTCACCTGCCTCTGCGTACAGGCTGTACACAGGGGTGGTGCGGAATGCTCCAAGACAGAGACGAAGCCCTTGATGGTGGATAGGGTCCAAGAGTTTCAGATAAGAGGGTCTTGCAGAGCCGTACACAGCACAACCATAGTCCAGTTTGGAGCGGACCAGGGCTCTGTAGAGATGCAGCAAAGTTTTCTTATCAGCGCCCCAGTCAGTGTGTGCTACGACCCGCAGAATATTCAGAGCTTTCTGGCAAGAGGTTTTGAGATTTTTAATGTGGCTGAGAAAGTTGAGTTTTTGATCAAAAATAACTCCAAGGAATTTGGCTTCTTTTACAGCTGGAATGGTGGACTTGTCCAGACGAATTTCAGGATCAGCAAAAAATTGACGAAAGTTGTGAAAATGGATTGACTGAGTTTTGGTACGTGAGAAGGTAAACCCGTTTTCCTCGGCCCACTGCTGGATCTTGTTGACACAAAGTTGGAGTCGACGCTGTACGCTGGGGTAAGAAGCTCCCACTGCGTACAGCGCAAAGTCGTCAACGAACAGAGAGGACTCAGAGCCCTGGCTTACCGATTTCACAATGTCGTTGATTTTAATGCTGAAAAGAGCAGGAGAAAGGATGCTCCCTTGAGGGACACCCAACTCCTGCCCATGGATGTCAGAGAGTGTGGTGCCAACATGCACCTGGAACTGTCGATCAGCCAAAAAGTTCTGTATGAACAGAGGCAGGTGACCACGGAAACCAAGTCTGTGCAGGTCCAGAAGAATTCCTGACTTCCATGTGGTGTCGTATGCTTTTTCTAGATCAAAAAAGATAGCGACCACATGCTGCTTATTGACAAAGGCGTTGCGGACGGTGGTTTCCAGACGGATTAAATGGTCAACTGTCGAGTGGTACTTCCGGAAACCGCACTGTTCACTGGCCAAAAGGCCATCAGTTTCCAGCTTCCACATCAGACGGGAGTTGACCATCTTTTCCATCAGCTTACAGAGGCAGCTAGTCAGAGCTATTGGACGATAGTTGGAAGGGTTGGTAGGGTCCTTTCCAGGCTTTGGAATTGGAATGATCAGGGCTTTCCGCTAGGAGGGCGGAAAGCACCCTGTGGTCCAGATATGGTTGTATACTTTAAGAAGGGTCTGGAGACAGTTTTCTGGAAAATGTTTCAAAACCTGATAATGAATATCATCCAGACCAGGGGCAGAATCAGTGCAGGTTTGTAAAGCTGTTTTCAGTTCATTGATTGAAAAAGGGAGATTGTAGGCTTCAGAGTTGTCTGATGTGAAATTGTATAAAGATTTCTCTCTGAGTTGTTTGTTTTTTAAAAAGGCTGCAGATTTATTTGAAGATGAGGAGTTCTGTTGGATGGTGGAAGCCAACAGATTGGCAACAGCTTGTTTGTCAGTGACCAGAGCATCAGCAAGTTTCAAGTGATGAATGGAGGGGTTGGTGTTTTTCCCTTTGATTTTTCTGATGATGTTCCAGACTTTTTTCTTTGAAGTTTTTGATGTCAGCCCGGAGCAGAAGTTTCTCCAAGACTGACGTTTACTGATTTTGAAAGTGTGTCTCGATTTGGCGCGGAGTTTCTGATGGGCTCGAGCGTTGGGACCTGAAGGTCGTTGGTATACCCGACGCTGAGCCCGTTTGCGAACTTTTGAAATTTGTTGGCAGTCTAAATTAAACCAGGGTGTTTTGGGCATTTGGAGTTTACTGGAAGACATTGGAATACAGGTTTTAGCACACTTTATCACAGTGTTAGTCAGAGATTCTGCTGGGTCTGGACTCTGAAGAAAATCAGTGTCCTGGAATTCTTTCGAAATATTGGTGGCAAAAAGATTCCAGTTGGCCTTCTTATAATTAAGATGTTGTGAGACACAGATGTTTTCAGTTAATAAGGGTTTTAAAAGAACAGGGAAATGGTCACTTCCGTGCAGATCGTCATGGACAGACCACTCATAGTCCAGGACCAGCGAGGGGTCACAAATCGACAAATCTAAACACGAAAGTGAACCTGTGGAAGAGTGGAGGTAAGTTGGAGCTCCATCGTTCAGACAACACAAATCAAAGTCTGAAAGGACATCCTCAAGAAGCAGACCTCTGGATGACGAACTGACACTACCCCAAAGAGGATTGTGACCATTAAAGTCACCCAACAGCAAAAAAGGTCGAGGAAGTTCTCCGATCAGACTGACAAGGTCCTGACGACAAACCGGGACAGAAGGTGGCAGATACAGTGAGCAGATTGTAACAGTCTTGTGGAGAGTGACTCTCGCAGCTACAGCCTGAAGGGAGGTAGTCAGAGCAACAGGACTAAACAGCAAAGTTTTGTGTAAAAGAAGGGCAACACCGCCTGACAGTCCCAATGTGGATGGTTGTGCAGGTTTAGAAAGAATATTAAAGCCAGAAAGAGTGAAGGTCTTCTGGCTTTGAATTTTAGTTTCTTGAAGAGCCACGACGGAAGGTTTTACTGTTTGACACAGAAGCTGCAGCTCCTCAAAATTTGAATTTAGGCCACGGATATTCCAATGGATTAGTTTACTACTATCCATGGTGCAGAGGATGAACAGGAGAGAAATCAAGTCATCTCCTCATCATCGTCTGCGTTCAGTGGAGCAAATTTATTGCTTAGTTTCACTGGACTGTTTGGGTCTTCAGACCTGCTGGCAGACTTGCCCACAGGTGAAGAAGGTCTGGATTTTGGAGATGGTGGAGGTTTCTTCCTCATCTCCACCATCTCCACACTTGGTTGAACTCCCTTGCCCGCACGGGCACTGCTCGAGGAAGTTCGAGGCGGGAGGCCTGGCTTTTTCATCTGCCCAGCAGCAGATGGAGTAGACTGCTGGGCAGTCTGAGGGGTGGCGGATTGTTTGCCTCCACCAGGGGCACCCACTTTGGGTTGGGAGGTGGTGGACTTGCTTCCACCCGAGCTTAACGGTCTTCCTTGTAATGTCTTTGAGAAAATAAATTCATCAGTCTGGCAGCAGACTGAACGGGTCGTTACTTTCTTTATTGCTGAAGCATATGAAGACGCTGTTGGTGTCTGACTGCCAACAACCTGCTTACGTGCCTCAAAAAATGAGATCTTCTTTTCTGTTTTAACTTTCTGAATGTTGGACTCCTGGATCCAGACAGGGCAGTTGTGTGAAGAGGAGGGGTGGTCGCCACCG
This sequence comes from Conus canariensis, assembly GCA_033310375.1. NCBI lineage: Eukaryota > Metazoa > Mollusca > Gastropoda > Neogastropoda > Conidae > Conus > Conus canariensis. Next base: position 73,890,842 of record CM065723.1, read on the forward strand.
CAGTTTGCGCAATGAGCCAGGTCTTTACATGGCCCATCATGGGTTGCCTTGCAACAACTACCACACACCTCCTCCCCAGAACAGCGATCTCTGACATGTCCAAATTTCTGACATCTGAAACACCTCAACGGGGATGGGACATACAATTGCACACGGACATTTAGGTACCCTACTTTAATGACCTGAGGCAGCACAGGGTTGCAGAATGTCAGAAAGAGGGTGTTGGTGGGCACTCTTTCTGCACCTTTTTTGACTGTCACCCTATGCACCTCTGTCACACCTTGGGATGCAAGTTCTGTCTTGATCTCCACTTCCGAGACACCTTTCAAATCGGGGCACCGAATACCTCCCTTGGATGAATTCAATTGCTTATGGGGAGTCACCCGAATCTCTCTGTCCACGAGCTTTTTTGCCTTCAACAGCTGTTCCGATTGTTTTTTTGACCTGCACTGGACGAGGAATGATCCGTTCCGTAGCCTTTTCACGGACTGAGGGTCACCCGCTAGACCTTGGAAGCCCTTCTGGATCGCAAAAGGACTCAGAGCTGAAATGGGCTTTTCCTGCTCCGTCCCTTCTATCACGAGCCAGGAAGCCCAAAAACCTGTCCTCTCTCTTATCTCTATATCTGAGTCACTGTCCGATTCGAAATCCCCTGAAATAGGGGCTGCTGCCTTCCTCTTCTTTTTGGGGGGGGATGATTTTTGAAGAAGCCATGTTTAGTTTAATTATATTTCGTCTCTCCCTTACCCACCCACCTTGGAGTCCAACTAAGGGGCCAGGGCCAAGAAATCACTGTCTTGACCCCTTCCAGGCTTCAGGAGAGATATACGACAAACAGAACGCCACTACCCCTATCCCCCCTGATCATGCTCAACTCCCGGGAACAGAGAGCCGAGCACTGCAGGGGTTAACTTGGCCAGCGGGAGAACTGCCTGTCTTGACCCAGCCCCAAGAAGGGGAGCCGATTAGTACACGCGGGCCAGAGTGTACCTCCTGTCTAGGAGAGGTCCGAGCCAAAGTGATGTGTTGAGGGCGTTGGCCCTCTCAATCACCAGGATCTCATCCCCCTCCGTCACAGGTCGCACCGCACGGCAAACGCGGCGGACCTTAAGAAGACCACAGAGAGAAAAGGAGTGTGGAAAAGAAGACTTGAAGGGGAGACGAAGATAGAAAAGAGCCAAATAAGAAAGGCAGAAAACAAGAAAAGGAGAAAGGCGGGTTACTATTAGTCAGGATCCTCACCCTTAGCCTATCTGACATGGGAAGCCCTACCAGGGGCATCAACTCCTTACCACGTTATGTTTAGGCCAGACAGCATCTTGACTTCTCAGGCCTAGAAGCAGTTTTAAAAAACCAGCCTATCTTCAAGTATTGATGCCCCCGCCAGCAAAGCCTAAGGGATCACAGGACCACGCAAGCCCTCCGACCACGGCAAGGTTGCAACCCCCGGAGGGTTTTATTGTCCAGACCTCCTGTCTCCTAAATAATTTTGAATAAAACTGGTCAGAAAGTATCATTATGATCCAAGGCAGTGACTGAAGCAACTTTCAGAGTACTTTCAATCTTTCTCATGTTTTCTTCAAATTTTACTGTCAATCATGACCCCAATTGAAATACTCCCCTCCATACTTCCCTATTCCTGTAGGAAAATGCCAACAAACCACATCCACACAAACAAAAACTTGGTTTAACCATACCCTGCATTTTTTTTTTCCATTCAAACTTTTCTGACTGCTATTCCCTCACATTCCTCTTCGATGCAAATCATTATAACTGAAGCTCTGATTTTTTTTTTTTTTAATGAATTTATTATTCGATTTCACCATAAAGAATAATTAACACTATAGAAATACTATTTGATATTGGTTTGTACATTTTATCAGATTTGTTTGCCAATAACCTTTGCTTGCTTTGGCTAGAAAGAAGTGATTCCATCTTAAATAAAATCACTATTTCACTAAAAATAATTTTAAAATTAACTGTCTTCCACATTATTTCAGCAGACATTTCCAAAACAAGCTTCCACTCAGATGACCTGGGCCTGTTCCGGAGGATAGTATATCAATAATTGTGTTACTAATGTGATGCAGTCTGATTCTCATGACACTCAAAACACAAATCTGATACAATCCAATCCTGGTAACACTCAAAACACAAATGTGATCCTGATGATACTCAAAACACAAATCTGATACAATCTGATCCTGATGATACTCAAAACACAAATCTGATACAATCTGATCCTGTTGACACTAAAAACACAAATCTGATACAATCTGGTCCTGTTGACACTAAAAACACAAATCTGATACAATCTGGTCCTGTTGACACTAAAAACACAAATCTGATACAATCTGATCCTGTTGACACTAAAAACACAAATCTGATACATCTGATCCTGTTGTCACTAAAAACACAAATCTGATACAATCTGATCCTGTTGACACTCAAAAACACAAATCTGATACATTCTGGTCCTGTTGACACTCAAAACACAAATCTGATACAATCTGGTCCTGATGACACTCAAAATACACATCTATCATCTGGACATTCTTCTTCATTCTTCTTTTTTGAACAAGTAATCTTTTATGGAAAAGAACATACAAAATTTCAGCCTCTTAAAACTATGAGCTTTAACAGATTTCAGAATACTGCTGAAAATTTACCTGCAAATGAACGGGTACCTTGTTATCAGGAAAGCTGGCAGCAAAGGCTGGGTGCACATTTCCTTCAGCCACAGCCTGGGACAGGTCAACCCCTGCTCCCCGAACCTCAGTCATGGACTCCATGGACACAGCCTCTCTCTCCAGCGATGACAGAGATGGCAATGCCTGGGACGGAAACGTCTCGTCACCTTCATCTCCCTCTTCCTCAGGATGCTGGGGAAGCAGCATGTAGCCATCATTCGTGAGCCCCTCTTCCTCGCTGTCCCCATCGTCATCCTCATCGCTGGAACTTTGTGGGGCAGGAGGAACGATGTCACTGGGCACATCCAGCTCCTCAGAATCTGAGTTACCGGGTAGGTCTCTGTCAGCAGGGGTTTTGGGGTTGTCTTCAGGCACAGGTCCCATGGTCATCAGATGATTACTCCCTACTGTTTGTCTTCTGGAATGTAACAGCAATGCCTGTTCACCAGTCAGATGTTCTGCATCATCCCCGCACTATCTGCAACATAATAACAATAACATGATATTGATAATTACAATACTAATAATAACATTTATATAACACTTTATCATGCGCATAAAGAACCATTCAAAGCCCTTGCACATGCAGACAGGGCATCTGCAAAGTAGGTGAATGTGTGCAGTGTTGCAGCAGGTACAGCCACTTTCTGCACATCCATCCCATGATTGTTTTCTTTGAAGTTTCAGCATCAGGACCCGCCAGTTAAGCGGTCTTCTGCAAATATGACAGTCAGCTTAATAAGCCCAGATACATGACTGACAGCCAACAGATGTACTGAGAAAACTAACACATCATGTGTGAGAAAGCCAAAAGAGAGAGAGAGAGAGAGAGAGAGAGAGAGAGAGAGAGAGAGAGAGAAACAAGCATGCCCATTGTCTATACACATTACATCTCTACAAATACTGTAAAATGATAAGACTCCTCTGGCTAGAACCCAGATCAGCCATGAGAGGATTGAAATTTGCATGTGCATACTTCTTTACAAAAAGTTTGAAATTTGCATGTGCATACTCTTTAGAAAGGTAAGGTAAGGAATAGTCCAGCTGACCTTAAAGGGCCATATCAGGGCTGTCACCGCATTCAAGTCAACTCACAAGTCATTCATTCACACATCTCTTTAAAATACATCTTCTAAAAACCCACCCAAAATGTTGTTAAAAATCTTTCCACTACAAAATCTCAGATCCGATGAAAAATGTAAATCTCTTTCACAGTTTCAAGAATTCAACGATCGCATAAGGTGGAACATCTCAGACCAAAGTTTTCATGAAAGGAATCTGCTGTAAAATGTTTGTGTCTCACATCATACAAGTCCCAACACTCTAAAAGAATATGTTTCATTGTGAATGGTATATGACATGGAATGCACCACAGAGCTTCTTCACTCTTTATAAGGTACGAATGAGAAAAATACGAATGGCCGGTAAGCAGCTGGCATAGAACTGTTTCTTCTTTGCGGCCACCAGAGGTAGATGAGAGGACCTCTTTAAGGTTTGGATGGTTATGAAAGAGTTTGTTATCCATCTGTGTATTCCAGTCCTCCTGCCAGAGGTCTCTGACATAATCATTAACTTTTGGTTTTAGACAATAAACAAGTAGGGTAACTCTTGCTCCAACAAGATTTTACTTTTGGTTTTAGATCTGTGTAGGGGATAGATATGTTAGACAGTTTCCCAGCTGTGGCATTTTTTGCCAAATGATCAGCCATTTTATTCCCTCCAATGCCAACATGACAGGGAACCCACGCCAGAACAATGTTGTGACCTTCCGCTTTCAACGAGGTAAAAAGTTTTAAAAAACGTAGAAGTTCAGGGTGATGGAGGTTACGACCAGCTATCGCCACTAAAGCTGACAGCAAATCAGACAAAATCAGAAAGTCCTTCTTTTTGGACTCTTGGAAAAGTATGTTGCTTTTAAGTCTTATACCAGCACAAGTACTGTGCACAGCTTGTCACTAATATAACTTTTCTTAACAAAGCACCAGTGTCTTCCTAGAAAAATCACACACTCCTTATCAAAAATTCAGTCTCTCACAGACTGTTATTAACAACAATAACCATTAAATGCTGGTCCCCTTTCTTCCCTCAAGGCATTGGAAAACACACCATGTTATTCTAGCCTGTTGCTCCAGTGGCTTTAAGCATGCCACAGGACCATGTAACATAAATCCAGTCTCTGCACACTAATGTCTCTGTCCATGGGTCTACTGTGACCCCAAATTATCGACTCTAAAACATACAATACATATGTCATGGTAATTTATAACAAACATTTTTTCCAACAGCCACTCTGAAACACTCTTCAAAGTGGTGCTTGCTAGCCAGAGAGCAAGCAATAATGTTGCTTATAGACCAGCCCACCACAAAGGCCCGTATCAGATCTGTCAGTGTCACACTCTGTCGGAGTCAACTCTCAAAACTGATCAAAAACTGATAACTAACAGACACCTTTAACTTGTTAAAACTGGACTAGACAAAATATGCCAGAATCATGTTAAAAATCTTTCTTCCATAGAATACAAGATCAGATCAAAAATACCGATCTGTATCAGAAACTCAAAATTCATATCAGGTGGGACATCTCTGCACAAGATTTTCATGAGGTCTGCAGTAAAGTGTGTCTGACATCATGTAAGTCCCAACACTCTATTATGAGCATGTTTATAGTGATTGGTAGTTTGGTACATCATATGGGATGCATCTTGGAACTTCTTCACCTTTTTTTCCAAGATGTGAGTGTGTGTATAAGGAGTGGCTTGTGTGCAAACAGCGCATGACTTTTTTCTTTTCGGCCGCCAGAGGCACACAGTATAAACTCTTTCAGATTTTGGTGGTTATGGTAAAGTTTGTTATCCTCTGGCCAGAGGTCTTTGACATAAGCCTGAGTTTTGGGTTTCAGGTTAGTGTGAGGGACAGGCAATCTGCTGGATCCTTTCTTGTGCCTTTCTTGGCAAGTTGATCAACCAACTCACTGCCTCGAATACTGACATGTATGGGAACCTGAGTAAAAACTGTGTTAAATCCATCAGATATCAGAAAGGTGTACAGTTAAGAAAATTTCAGCAGTGGAAAGTGCATAGGGTTACAGCCTGCAATGGCCTCCAATGCAGAAAGGGAGTTTGACAGAATGAGGAAATCTTTGCATCTTGATTCGGACATCATTTAAAGAGCCAGGACCATGGCTGTCAGCTCAGCAGTCAAGATGGAGCTGTCACAAGGCATGTGTTTAAACATTTCTGAGAGGGAGCTGTTTTGCAAAACGAAGAAGAGGCAACCCTTGGTCAGATTTGGACTTGGAGCCATCAGTTAATATTCTTTGAAAGGATGGAAATTTTTAACAAAGTGTGTGTGTGTGTGTGTGTGTGTGAGAGAGAGAGAGAGAGAGAGAGAGAGAGAGAGAGAGAGAGACTTGTACGCAAATTTAAATGTAATACCATTAGTGACTAATCTTTAGAAAGTACACATTCTGTTATTGTATAAGCATAATAATAAAACATTGGCTCTTCAGCGTATGTTTCCATCTTATTATTATTACTAATGTTAGGCATACAATTACATTAATCAAAAGTAGTTTTCACTCCACCAGTAATGCAAGAATGAGCTTATCAAATGGATCCTGAAATGGGGGGATACTGGAGGTCCCAACTCACAACAACCGAAACCAACACGCTTACTCACTCAGCTATATTGTGTCACCACAAGCGGGCAGGATGTTGACATTGTACCGGAAGTGCTAGTAAAAATTCGGATGGTCTGATGCTTGAACACGGGCCACATGCCACAATTACAATTTTATACTAAAACACTATATAATCCGTAAGTTTCAAAACGGAGTGACTGAGGGCGGAAAATGAAGCAAAATTTAGAAAGAGAGGGGGTTAGTTACCGTCAAGGACATAGACAAAAAAGTACAGGACAAGACACAATGCATTTCGACCTCTTGGGTCTTCTTCAGGCAAAAACAAATAACATTTAGGACAGTGAAAACGAAGAACGAGAAACCATGTTATCTTCTTATGTTACAATGAGAATGAGATGTGGCTTACAGCGTTCACAAGTACACATAGAGAATCAAAGACGTGACGTGAAATACAACACGACAAAGGGTATCAGTCAGTATCAGTAAGAGTAAAGTTTCAAAACGGAGTGACTGAGGGCGGAAAATGAAGCAAAATTTAGAAAGAGAGGGGGTCAGTTACCGCCAAGGACATCTCATTCTCATTGTAACAGGAGAAGATAAGTGGTTTCTCGTTCTTCGTTTTCTTCCGTCCTCGTCTGGTGTTAATACGCATTGATTATCAATTCGCATTGATTATCAATCACTTAGAGGACAGCAATTGTTAAACTGACTGTGCTCTAAATTAGGGGGGAAAAAACCCAAGAAAACCATGACAGAAAAATGTCTTCTCGTTCCGTCATTCAGGTGAGGTAAAAGATCCGTGGTGTGCTTATCATTTATTGATCTACATTAAAAATAAAAAAAAAAGATTCCGAGTAGGACTCTCTCCTTCTATGTTCCCATTGTCTTTCGTAGGGCGGACAGTTAGTAGTCAAATTGCCGAGAAACAGTATTGTGGTATACGCTGTGCTGAAAAATCTGCGATTAAATGACGATTGAAGCTCTTGAAATGTACATTTTGTTCGCGAAATTCTGATCATACCACCTTGGTCTTCGTTAACATGATAAATACAACAGAGCACCAAACATACTAAAACACCGTGACATACACCTGTGGGAATAATGAAATAACACAATTTAGCGTGCTTCGCAAATTTGCTTGATCCGCATGCCAGTTTTTCTATCTTCGCACCGTCATGGTTGGTCGTTATTTTAACACACTTCAATATAAATGAAGACTGTGAATCCTTCGTAACTGTTGATCAGTCATACAGGTATTACTGAGAGGCAAAGGACCCCTTCAGGTTTTAAGGTGCACGTGCGCTTGTCGGATGCATATGTGATTTTTTCTGTGCTAGTACGCTTCTGGTATGTGTATGCATTCTGACAATTAGTTCCAATTGATATCTTTGGAGAAAAGGGAACTTAAGAACAATGAAAAACAACCAACTACAAACATATACATGGCTAATGTAATTAGATTCATGTGGGTGAATAAAGTGTATGTCCTACTGGAATCTTGTTTACATTTTTTTCATGAAAAAAATAATGTCAATGATTCAGACCACCATTGCATGAAGTGAATGTTGTCTACACTTTTGTCAGCCAACAACAAGCATATACATTGGTAATGTTGGCTACACTTTTTCCTATTCCGTCCACTTAGGGCGACCAAAACCAGTCGCTCAAGAGATTTGACCTCTTTGCTTCTTTTGTTAAGTGATGAGGAACTAGTTTGAGTTTTAATAACAGAATTTCCTTGTTGACGGCATCTTATCATTTAATCTGTCACGGTTATTTTTTTGTATACTTTTTTGGGTGACTATAGGCCTATACACTTCTGATTATAGGGTGACTATGATAAAATGTTAGATAACTCTAAGTGTGTTAATGTATATCTGTTAAATAACGAAGATAGACATAGGCCTACATCTTGCGGGCCTACAAGGTGCTGTCATCAGTTATGGCTTTGGACACGGGATAAATTGTGCGTGGTCAAACGGCCAGTTAGTGTGGCGAGTTGAAAAATATACCTACACAAATTTTTGACATGGGACGTCACTGTCTCACTTGAGAAGTTTTGGTATCGGCCAGTCTGACAGCGAAGAAAATTTGTTAAAAGATATACATAGATTTTTTTTTTTTTTAATTTTTTTTTTTTTTGGGACAAGGCGAGACACTCTCACACTTAAGATGTTATGATGTCGGCCATCCAGACATCGAAGCCATCTTGATATTTAGGGGTGAATAACAATATTGGAAATGTGGATGATTTTAATATTTCGATAGAGATAGAATCTTGGGCCCTAAAGTTCGATCCGTACATGTGCCCAGCTCGTGATTTGTGAGATTCAGTGTTCTCACGAATGCACGAAACGGTGCCCAGATACTGTCATAGATTACAGTTTGGCTATTTTACAACTGGACAGTACGGGAACACTGGTGGATTGGGGATAGGGAGAAGGGAGTGGGGGTGGGGGGTGAGTGGTGCTGGATAGGGGAGAAGGCCAGTGTACCGACCTCTGATGAAGATGCAGACGTTGATGGGGCTTGAGGCATCTTGTCTTCAAGCGTCCACAATAAGTCTGGTTCTTGACTGATCTGCTGACTGAGACTCGCTTCCCTGTGATTTTCCTCTCTCTCTCTCTCTCTCTCTCTCTCTCTCTCTCTCTCTCGTTCTCTGTGTGTGTGTGTGTGTGTGTGTGTGTGTGTGTGTGTGTGTGTGTGTGTGTGTGTGTGTGAAACATCAAAATTATTGCAGCAAAAATATGCATTCGGTGATCGTGCTCTTGTCGTTTTCACACAGCTTGAAATCAGTCTGAACTTTGTA